>JAGIQG010000010.1:62822873-63423453 GCA_024679065.1 Sphyrna mokarran
GCCTCAGCTCTCGGATATTCCTTCTACCTACTGGTGTTACCCTATCATCCCTCTCTAATCCCACTCCCAGTTCCCGCTGTCTCCCCACCCTCCCTCCCTATTAGTTTAAAAACATTTCTGAAACCCTCCAGCTAACCTCCCAGCTAAAATTTATGTGGTTCCCCTCCCGTCAACTGCTCCCTATCCCTCGTGAATAGGGTGAACCCTCTCCTGAAGACTTCCCAATGATCAATAAATATAAGCCTTCGCCCTACAACCAATCCCTCATCCATGCATTTAGTTTGGATGTGTGGCGTGCATCGTTTGGCACACACAGAAAATTACCTCTATTACTTCAACACCAACCACGGAAAAACAAAACCAACTGTCCGGTATGATAACTTCAAAACATTTTGGAATGAAAATTCATTTGGGGAGCTGGTGCATACCAGGCAGTATTAATCAGGCTGCTGAGTATAGACTGCAATATCAGACTGCTTGAAATGGATGGTTAAATCACACATTTTGTTTCACTCACTAAGCTGAATTTCTATCCCTTTATGTCCAGCATTATCATTTTGATACATTGTACCCATGTTTACCAAAAACTCCTTAAATTCATTTTGTAACTGGTAAAAGCATTACATTTACGTCCCAATATTCTGGAATTTAATACAGATAACAATTGAAAGGAAGGCTTACTAACTGCACAGAGTTCTTATCTATCTATATATTAAAATTAGAATGTCCTTTCATCTGACCACTCAAAATTTCTATGTGAACTGTGCCTCTGTGGTTTTCAAGTATTAGTTCTGTTCCTATGCCTGTAAAAGGTTTTGTGGGACATTCCAACTAACATGAAAAACATTCAGCCTGAGTGGAATTGAAGTCTGCAGCTTCTGAATCAGATCCAGAAAGACATTAGCATTCACTCCCATCCTCCTCTTTCCCATCCCTCAGGCTTACATGAGGGTGCTGAAAGCAAAGCAATGACCCAAATTTGTCTCATGGTTATCAGTGAGCTGTCACTCAGTAAGGTATGATGTGAAACCTAACTTCAGAAAATCCTGCGATAGACCTCTTTGACACTTTGCATTGTGCCAAAATTTTGCACCTGTAGTCGCACATTTCCAGTTTCTACCTAAGGAGATTGTGAGTAGTGGTGCATTGCTATAATGCCAATGGTTCCCAGGTACTATGTTGCCTCCAGACTAGACAACATTACTTCATCTTCAAATCACCACCTTAAATGTATCTCAGTTCAGGTGGTGCAGCAAAGCTGACTGAGGGCCTATGTCACTTCCGAATTGGATATGCAGAGATGGGAGAATCTCCATCTCTGTGAACTTGACAATTGAATATGTCAGTGACGGTAGGCTCAATTGCAAGTCAGAAGGATGGAGGTTGTCAGGTGCGGAGGTGGGCTGGGTGGAGAGCTTGCCTCTGTTTTCCGACACATTGTTGAAATTAATAAATTATTAAAACAAAAAGCATTCCTCAACCATCACCCTTCACCCCTCTCCCCAAATCTCTTGTCCTCCCATGCCCCAACCGTGCCAACCAATGTGATCTCATGTCCTCACCTACTCCCATATGACCCCGCCATGCCACCCTGTGGCCCCCACTCATTTTTTTTAACCCCCTAAGTTAACTCAGTGCTAACTCATATCTACGCAGCCCCTCCCACCAATAGTCCCCTCCATGCCAACTTATCCAGTATCCTTCATTGATGGATCTCAGAACTTGTGCTGACATTAAATAAAAGTGCATCCATTGAAGTCATCACTATCTTCAATCGAAATACTTATTGATTAAAAAAAATCATTGTATGATGGAACTTCTTTCAACCTAGCCATTTATGATAACATTTCTATTCTACTGCTATTTGGAGCTATCAATTAAAATTCTCACTTTACAGCCATCCCACTGTGATAATGTTTGTTTAAAAATCAGTTATTGTAGCACAAATCCTATAATGATACCCTTGATTCCTAAATTGCTGAAAAATGTTCAATCATTTAGACACAGCTAGCTGGAATATTTTACATACCTAGAAAATTCCTGTTTACCTTCAGTGGTTTCTACTATTGGTTCAATATGTTGTGCACACATTTAAGTATTTTAACTTTTTCAGGTGACTGTCACCGTGTCAAGTATCTGTCGTGGTGATCTTGGAATTTCTCTCACCTCTCCATATGGTACCAAATCCAAACTACTGGCAGTTCGTCTCACAGATGAAAGCCAGACAGGCCTGAAAAATTGGACATTCATGACTGTTCATCTCTGGGGAGAGAAACCTGAAGGAGTTTGGATTCTTACTGTGAGTACAGTTATTTTATTCTTCTCACTTGACTTGTTGATTATCAGGATTGTCCCATCTTACTTTCAACTTGTACATACATTGATTCAGTCAACAGAGTAAAACATGGCATTCAACAGAATCTCTGCCTATTCTCATTCATACATCAGTTAAAGCAAGGAAGAAAGACATTTTTCATTTGCACCCTTGAGATGTGCTAAAATGTTTCACAAGCAGCTAAGTATTTTTGAAGTGTAGGGTAGGATCTTGAGCCTGCAATTGCCATCCATGGGATTGGCAACTGGACTCAATATCCAACGAAACCCAGAATTCACAAATCATGCTGACCAAATTGCAACTTTTGATTTTCGCCCCACTTGCCAGCAACATAATCAAGTGTGAACCTGTACATACGTTTCCATATAATTAAAAATTCGCCACCAGATATTGAGCCCCTGTCGTATTTTCACACATCGGCAAGATTTACAACAGGTTCATCCAGACATGAACCTCTACTGTGGGCATCTTCCCAGTGTGTGTTAAGGTGAGTGCAGGCCAGAGCCAGACCCCAGTGGGAGCCTAATGTTGGGGGGCAGAACTCATTTATATGTGGTGGTGGACATAGGAATTGGGGATGCCACTGATGGCTGTTTATAGAGGGGGGAGCGAGCCAATGATGGATACACGCTGGCTCCAGTCAGGGCAGGGAGAGGGGAACCCCTGAGACTTCCATGGTGGCGTAGGTGGTAGATAACTTTTTGCTTGATTGGGGTGCCTTTTAAGAATGGGGCCCTGATCTCAGTGCAGCCTGTCTTTGCCAGCGCATTAAGATTATTTTTCCTTGTTCAACTCATCACCAGAAAACTGTTTCTGTCTACCATATCAGTTTATGGTAAAAAAAAAAAATGCTCAATCACATCACCCATTGGATGCAACCTCACCACCCATTCACACCACGCTCCCGCTGCAGTGAGGTCAGAGAATTTGGCAGCCAGCCAAATCTCCATTCACTGCGATGGGATGGGAAAAGCCTGCCAGCGTGAACAGTTGTAAGATTAAATCCATTAATCTTCCATATTCTGGATAATAAAAGACTAACTTATGTATTCTCTCTTCATACCTAACATTTGTAGCCCTGGTACAGATTAATCATCAGCGTACTAAATACAGCAAAAGCTATGGACTCTGACAAAGCCTTGCTGTAGCACTGAAGATCTGTGCTCTAGATCAGCGGTCTCCAAACTCTGATCCGGATGTGGCGCAAGGACCGTAGTTTGGAGATCTCTGCTCTACATCATAGCTTATTCAAGCTTTTCCAGTACAGTTATAGCTCTGGCATCTACCTAACAATGTGGAAAATTGCCCAGGTAATTCCTGTCCACAAAATGTAGGAGTAAATTTAATCTAACCAATTACAGCCTGATGGAAGGTATTGTCGACAGTGCTTTCAGGCAGCACTTAGTCAGCAATAATCTGCTCATCAGTAACCAGTCTGGACTCCACGGCTTCAAGCTTTGGTCCAAACATGGACAGAAGAGTTGAATTCCAGAGGTGAGGTGAGGGTGACTGCTCTTAACAGCAAAGCAGAATTTAACCAAATACGGCATCCAGAAGCCCTTGTGTAATTGAAGTCAGTAGGAATAACAGTGAAAACCCTCCACTGGCAGGAGTAGTACTGAGCACAAAGGAAAATGGTGGTGGTTGTTGGAGGTCATTCGTCTCAGCCACAGGACTGCAGAAATTCTTCAGCGATGTATCCTACTATTCATCTTTTGCTGCTCCATCATTGACCATCTCTGCTTCATAAGGTCAGATGTAAGGATGAATGTGCAGCATTCAGTTCCCCAGTTCTGAATTCTTCAGGCAATGAAGCAATGCAGCAAGACCTAAACAACATTCAAGATTGAGTTGGTAACTGGAAAGTAACAGTCATACAAAATAAATGCCAGGCAATGATTGTCTATAACAAAATAGAATTTAACCAATTCCCTTTGTCATTTAATGACTCAACCATTGCCAAATTCCCCACCATAAGGTCCTGTGGGTTACCAATGATAAGAAACTTAAATGTTCCAGCATATAAACATTCTGGCTGCAAGTACAGGTCAGAAGCTGGGTGTTCTATGGTGCAGTACTTCCCTCCTCACTCTCAAAGCCTTTCCACCATCTACGAGGCAGAAGCTGGGAGCATGATGGAATATTCTCCAAACACTTAGGTGAGTTCAGCTTCAACACTCAAGAAGCTCCAGATCATGCAGGATAAAGCAGCCAGTTTAGCTGGCAAATCATCTCACCAGCTTAAGCATCCATTATTGTCAATTAATGGCTGTAGTGTGCATCATTGATTAGATTCACTGCATCTACTCTTTAAGGCTTTTTTTAAATGTCATCTTCCAAACTGGTAAACTTTGCCACCTAGGAGAATAAGAGCAGATCCTATATGAGAACACCGACACCTCCAAGCTTCTCTCCAAGTCACATTTTACCTGAACTGGAAATAGATCGTATTCCTTCATCGTCATTGGGTGAAAATCCTCATGCTTCCTCCCCAATGACACTGTGGGAATTCCTACACCATATGCACTATAGCGGTTGAAGAAGATGGTGTACCACTACCTTCTCAATGATAATTAGACTAGGCAATAAATATTGGCATTATCAACAATACGAATATCTTGTGAGTAAATAAAAACTTCACCATCTCCAAGGCCAAAAAATCCTTTTCAAGATGAAATGTGCAGACTTGTGCACACTATCCCAGATGTGGACTAAACAAGGCTCTGGATAGCTATAACAAAACTTCATCCCTTTATTTTCTAGCCCTAAAGTTATAAAGGTTAATATTCCATGAACATTTTTGATTTTTTTTAAATACTTGAATATTGTAGTTTTGTAAAGTGCAGCAGATCCAGCAGCATCTGTGAAGAGAGAAACAGAGTTAACCTTTTGGGTCAGAAGTAACTCTTCAGCAGAATTGAAGGGAGGTAGAATTGTCATGGATTGAAAAGATGAGGAGCTGGAAATAAAAAGGAAGCTCCAGATTAGAGGGTAGGAGAGGTTAAATAAGAAAGAGAAAAAGAAGCAAAAACATTGGTCTAGAATGAGTGCTAATGGTAGGTTAATGTGTGTCTGGAAATAAAACCATGAAAGCAAGATAAAGACTTTCACTTAAGGAGAAAAAAGTCAAAATGGAGTTCACGTCTGATGTTGTTGGACTCGGTGTTGAGTCCAGATGGCACTGTCGCTAATCAGAAGTTGAGCTTCAGTGGAATATTGCAACAGGTCAAGGACAGACATTTTAGTGTAAGAGCAAGGTGGTGAATTCAGATGGCAAACAACTGGAAGGTTAGTGTCACACTTGTGGATTGACTGGCACTGTTCCACAAAACAATCACCCGGTCTGTGGTTGGTCTCCCTGGTCTGGAGGAGATCGCATTGTGAGTAGCAAATATATGTACTAAGTTGGAAGAAGTACAAATAGATCTTTGCTTCACCTGGAAAAAGTGCTTTGAGTCTTTAAATGGTAAAGAGAGAAGAGGTAAAAGAGCTCTAATTCTGTAATCCATGTACAAAGACTTCTAAATCTCTTTGATCTCCAATATTTCTAGCCTTTCCCCATTTAATTAATATTTGGCTCTTTCCATTGGGTGACTATTCCACTCCATCTCCGGGAGCTACCCCAATCTAAAGCACTGCACCTCCAAGGCTGCTCAACCACTTGATCTATGAATACTTTTAAGACTGCCAATAACAACAAAATAATCACAAATTGGAGATCCTTACGATAACTTACTGGAACTTATTAAAAAAACACAGTTGATCTGAGCAGAGGGGATCGAGACCAGTGGGTTTGTTGTATTTGGTTCACAAACAGGAAATACTGGAAAATCTCGGCAGGTCTGACAGCACCTGTGGAGAGAGAATAGAACTCACATTTTGAATCCAGATAACCTTTGGTTAGAGCTCAGCTCTCCACAGATGCTGTCAGACCTGCTGAGATTTACCAGCATTTTCTGTTTTTGTTTCTGATTCCAGCATTCATAGTATTCTGGTATTCTGCCTTTACCTTAGTGTCACATTTGGTTGATGGTTCTACAACTTATAAAACTGATGAAGGTTGCAAGTAGATCGAGCTATGGTGACATCACTGCAGTTGACACATAGAATTAAAAGCAACACTAATTTGGTTAAACATTTGGAAATACTTACTTAACTTTTTTCCAAATGCACAGTGGAATAATACTGGAATGTACTATTGCAGTGCTTTCCTTGTTCCCAGTACAAAGAGAAAGGTTTACCAAACACATTTTAATGAAACTCTTGGCTCATTAAAAAAAACACATCATCAGCCACACCCTTCGAGAGTCAAAAATACAATATATGATTATATCTACTCTTTTGTTAAGAATTGCTCAATCAACATCAAATTGCAAATTCTTGTAAATGACACAGGAACAGTTTTGGAGAAGGAGCTGATGGCATCATCAGGAGCAATTAACTCAGAAGAGTTACTAAGCTCAATACCGTGAGGCAGCTGAATTAACATGTAGAATTATCCCAGGATAATGGATATAGCACTGATATTAATTCAACTCCTTTGCAAACATCATCTGAGCCTGAAGATTGATTTGCTGTTGAAGTCATTGCCAAGTCATTTTAATATGTATTAGGCAATAATTTCTCATAAACCAACAGGAAAGAATTGCTCGGTGAACTCCCTTGATGTCACAGTCATGATATTGGGTATGAAGATCATCCCTTGCCAGTAGTATAGAATACAATCATTACCAGCACAGGTGCAGAACCAAAGCATCCTCATCAAATCAACAGTGGATCTTATGACTGCAAAATATGGCTCCATAGCACCAGTGATGCAATGCTATGGAGTCTGAAACTTCACTACTGATGCTTCCAAATATTGCTCACGCAGTATACATTGACTATAAGAATTCTAATGAGGGCCTGCCATGCTAGAATAGTCGATAGATTGTGGAACTGAATATTAGCAGCATTTTAATAAGCCCCAAAGGCAGCCACTTGATTGGCTACAAGCATCAAAAGGTGGCCCTGGGTCTTACCATACTGAAGCAGGGTCAGCTTTGATGATAAGATTTCACCCATTGTTATGGTTCAGGTTAGAAACTTCAAAATGTTTTATGAAGCCTGCCTGAATCATAAATTTTACACCTTGAATTTGGCTAGATTAAGCATGAGATATTTCACTTCAAGTATGATTCAAGTGATCCACTCGAAAGCTTTTATCAAACAAAATTTATTTAAGATTATAGTTAACATGTATAGTAAGAAAATTAACAAGAACTTTTATCGCTTTCAAACAATCATGATAATGTATAATCCTTAACAAAGATATCTACAATGTTCCAATCAAAACAATACCATAGACAAAAGGGCCTTTTCATAGGTTTAACCCAGCAAAGAATAATGCTCATGTGATACTGGAAATTGAGTCCTTTGTTTGGAGAATTGAAAACTCTCAGTCTTAATATGCTCAGAACAGATTGAAGATAAGGCAGCTTCACAAAACAGCAGAGAGAGACTCTCATCTAACCCCCAACAACAGCAAATTTTCACCTTTCAGAAAAGCGACAGAATTTTTAAGAAAAGAGGGTGAGAGACTTCTCTTTTATCTTCATGCTTCTAACCTCCAATTCTCAAAACTGAAACTAAAAATGAACTTCTGTGACCTAACCTGCCCAGTTTTTTCTTTCTCCCAACAATGATATCCCCTAAGGCTGTGAGGATGATAAACACTGATTGTGAGATCTACAGAGATTATGATTAAAGAAAAATCACTTCTTAAAGGTAGGCTAACGTCATCCCTTAGACATCAAATTCAGCTCTTGATGCCAGACAGAGACTAACAGCAATTCAGCACACAAATGGACATTTAGGACTTCAAATGCTGTTAGCATGTCACTTAATCACCCCCAAATGGGGGTTTTCCCCATGCTGCCCCCACAAGTAGTATCCAAAGGAATCATCATGGTACTTGCAGGTGAAATGCTTTCACTTTGCTCTGCTGCTGCTGTGTTCACTGTTCTTAGAGAATTTTGGAAAACGTTGGATTTACAAGGAAATAGTGCTGGTCTTTGGCAGTGAGGTCAGAGGAATTCGAAGGTCTGTCACGTGAAAACCTGCTTCAGCAATGGGGTCGTAAAGTTGCTGTCCTCTTGGCTGCAGCCTGAATGGGGGATGGACCACAAAGAGGGAAGGATGCATGCAGAGGAAGAGGAGACCTCTCAGTAGAAGATCGTCCCCTGTACCCACCTCCTGCACCCAAAACCCAGGGTCCTCAGGATGCACTTGCCTTCCCTTTGCCTCAGCAAGATAGTGTCTGAGGTGACTACCATTCACCAAGGAGGTGGTGGTGACCAAATTGTGCCATCCTTCTACAAAGCAGATGAGAATTATGTTGTCAGTAGCTGTGATTATCACTGTGGTCCACTATTTCTGTACCAGTGCATTCTTCCAGGTGGGAACAGGTGACATTTTTAATATTGCATGGTTCACCATGCACCATGGTATCAATAAGAGGACAGAGGGCCTGAAGGTGGAGAGGAAACCTTATAGTCTTCTCTCTTAATGCAGGAGCAGGGGAAATGGACATTAGGCTTTGCCAGACTAACAGGATTCCTAATGGGCCCCACATGTTAGTAAAAAGATAGATGCTATTCCATCAAACTGTAGTAGGAATGTGACCATGCTCAAAGACCCACTTGGTGAATTTTAGCTATCCTCGCAGCAGCCATGACACAATCATCCTGCACCAGTCAACCACACCATCAGTTTTTGAGTTGGAATCACCTTCAATGGCAGCAGCAAGTGCCCTCTGAAATTGGGCCGTGCTCTGCAGTCCCTCAGCCATGGTCTGTCTTTCTGTCTATCCTTGGGGTTTTTATGGAGCTTTCCTTTGTTAGAACAGATCAATTGGAGGCAGTTTGGGTGAGTCGCATGCCTATTAGAGCATTTCAGTCGGTTTAATGCCGTTTGCCTCATTGCCACAAAGGGGAAACCAAGTTGGCACTTACAGGAGTGCTGATAAAGAGGAGTGGGGTGGGATTTGTGCCTCTGTGATGATTGGGGTAGAGGTGGGAGAGGTGATATGTCAGTCAGCCATAGGAGCTGGGGCGTTGATGAGGGGGCCATGTGCAAAGGGGTTGGGGAGGTAAGGGGGTCATTAATTTGGGACAGTGGTCCCCAATGCCCATGGGGGGAGGGGAAGGCTCTATCTGGTCTTGGGATGTTCTGCCAACAGAGTTGCTTTTTTTCAATTTTCCTGCACATATGCAGTTTGTGGTGAGTTACAGCCCACCCATTACCTCTAGTGGGTAGAAACAGTCTAGCCCACTTTTTCAAAGATTGAGTGCATAAGACTTGGCATGAAAACTCAGCTGAAAAACAGATCAGGAACTCTCCCATTTTCACACTAGCTGGACACTTAGAAAACATCTTGTAGCATTCTGCCTGGCATGTCTGGCTTCTGATTTTCATATTTTACCACCTTGGCTGACGCTGAACAGCGAGGAGGTGGCAGTGCTGTGAGTATGGAAGCTGTTATCTGAGGGGAGGACTACAGGTTGATATAGCATGGAGCATTTGGGATGCTGTCTCATCATTTCCAGTAACCTGCTGGAGCTCAATTTGTTGGAGTGCTGAGAGAAGTGGTACCTGCAGTCATGGGGCAGCAGTCCAAGTCTGCAATGCACCAAGCTGAGCTGGCAAGTCAACAAGCAGATACTTCATCACTTCAGCCTGAGCTTCAACTGTAGCACTGAGGTGTTGGGTGGATTCTGTTTGTGTTTCAACAGAAGTTGAGACAACATCACTAGTAGGTCCTCAGTTGTTATCATGGAGTTGGCCACCATTTCTAAACTACGATAGATGGATTCCAGCTCTGCGCGATACCCTGTGCCAAACTGGAACCGGACTCCCCTCTGCTCCTTGGCAGTGAGTACAGACTTTATGATAGGTCAACTAATTCACCAAGCATTTTGGTGTGCGTGCCCATTAACATTCTCTTTTGTACAGCACCTCATCCGAGTCCTCTGCGGAGGAACACATCTGCATCTCACCTTCCAGTGAACTGGCATATGCACTGTGCTTTTTCCCTGGCCTAACTGCTGTCCACTCATGTCTGGTGGCTCGCTATGTGCTGATCCCAGTTTTAGGTTAACCTCTGAGATACGAGCAGTTCCAGCGTCTGAGCTGTTGATGGGGATTGATGGTGCTTCATAATCAGAGAGATGCTATTGTTCATGCATTGGTAGTGATGTTGGGTTTGTTGTCCCTTCTTAGCTATCTGAAAGCAGGGATATATAAGGGGAAATTTGACGTGAAGAAAGTGTCTGGGGTGGAATTCAAGCAGTCCATGTTCACATCATCTACAGCTTATATCTCATGTCAGATATTGGAATGAAGGTGAACTGATTCTATTGCAGGGCAGCAGGCAGTAACATATTATCATTCTGAATGTGCTTGGCAATTCTATTTGCCAGTTCTTTCATGCTCCTGTCTTGCAAGAGAGCAGGAAAAATATCTATGAGCCTTTTGCACTTTGGTTCTTGTGTCTGTTTTAGGTGCTGTTACAATTTGAGTGCCTCTCCTGCCTGTAAGTGGGCAGGTTGCTTTTAAGAAATGCAGACTATTTTTGTGTCATGCTGGCCACTCGAGCATCTTGACCTCTAGTGAGGATGGAGTCAGTCAACAGTGCATTGCATGCTGCATTTAATGCAATCAAGTTAATGAGGAGGTAACACAAAGTTCCTTGCTGCCTGCCTAAATGGGTTTGGGGGCAAAGTAATCGTGCATTGTGATTCTGTGTCTAATGATGGCCTTAATCCGACTTTTTACATCCTTTTACTTTTAAAATCAGTTCTGCGGGTTCTCTCAGTGACTTCTTAAATTGTTGAAGCCGTGAGTAGCTGTCTTATAAAGATCAGCAAGACCCAAGGTTGAATTGCTAATCTCTTTTGAGTTCGCTCAGCTCATTTGATGGCAAGGGCAGTAAAATTAATTTTGGTGGTCTTGAGTTAGAAAGGAAAAATTAAGCAGTTTTCCCTCTCTGGATCACAATGCCAAGAGTCCTGCTGAAAATGTGCATGTACGAGGATCAGATTGGGCCTACTAATACTAAATAGCCCGTTAACAGGTTTATACATGATCTATGGACACTTGCAGGAAGCCTGGTTCCACAGCAAAAGACTTCCAATGCTGGAGAGAAAGCGGAAGGGAGGGAGGATAACTGCCAGCAAATGAGGAAAAAAATGCAATGACCATGATATACTGTTCCTTGTGCTGGGAATGTCACCTGATCCCCTAGGCTATATATTATACACTTAAATAATTTCCAGTTCTGTGTTTTCCCTATAACACAATGAAGTTTTAAAGAATATTATTCTTCTGAGTGGTTTATATTTCCATCGGATTTTAAAATGAGATGAGCTTTCAAGCTGCTTCAACTATTAATTCAGTTCCAATACATCCTCAGAATCACTCATCTCTCCAAGTCATGGCAAAAATGAGGAGGAATGCCTTTATCTGTATTAATAACACAATGTGAAGCTACAACATTTTATTGAGCTGCTCTGTCTTTAGACCTTCAAACATTCAATACATATCTGCAGCTGGCTAAATGAGTCAAACAATCTGTGGCATAGTGTCCTGGTGATCAATATTCTTTGTCACAAACTGCCACATTATGATTGGCATTCCCACTTTTGAAAATTTTAGGGAACAGGTGGGTGCAAATTTAAAAACTGCCTCCAGTGGAAATCAACAATGGACTATACAGCAATGTCTAATACGGCCATGATCATTCCTACTACTCCAGTAATGATCTGATAAATATTTGTCTATAAGGTCAGTCTTTTTACTAATTAAGGCCAAATATGCAGTGCTGTGCCAAAGACACAATTATATTATGCAGCCATCAGTGTGTACCAAGTTAATTTGAAAGGTGAGCATTTCACTCCACGCAAGACTTGTGTTAATGAGGTTAATGTGGTGATTCAGTGCAAAATAATCTCTATAGCAATGTCTGGATCTCCTCAATAAACTGGGATTTTCTTTTTTATGGTTGAACTATTCTTCACAAAATTCCTCTCTGAACAATTGAATCAATACATTTTCCAGCTGTTTCATTAGTTAATTTGACTACTAACAGATACAAGTTGCAAATGTGTTTGATTGACTGATTTATAGTTGGGGTTAATGAAATCATTTTTTAATGAAACCTACTTGCCAAGATGTGTTTCTTATCTTTGTTAGTAACCTATAGACAATAAGAAAAATTGAGCAGTGCTCTTTTTAGTAGAAGATGAAAAATTGGTCCAAACTTGGTTTACATTGGTGATCCCTATGTGGTGATTCAAAACCTTTTTTTAATCAGTAATGGTATTGTAAGCATCACTGGTAAGACCAACATTTGTTGCCCACCTTTAATTGCTCATGAGAAAGTTGTGGTGAGTCACCTTCTTGAACCGCTGAAGTCCATGCGCTGAAGGTATACCCACAGTACGGTTAGGGAGGGAGTTTCAGGATTTAATCCATTGACAGTGAAAGGAATGTGATTAATCATAGGTGGCAAGTGGTAGTTTCTTCTTAGCTCACAAGGGATAGAGATAATGGAGCAGTCATCCTAAGTGCTGTAACACACTGATTCAAGGACAGCTCAAGGATAATATGGGTGAGGGCATCGGACCAGGTCACCTTGTCACTCTGAGCTGAATACACAGGAGTAGGTGAGTGGGAGAAAATAAAAATCAATGTTAAAAGATAGTAAGGGAAGCAGATGAAAAATGTAATTTTGTAAAATAACTTATGAAAATAACAGCCAAAGAAACCATTTTAATATGTTCAAACTGTGCTGGTGCATTAGAATGAGTCCTTTTACCTGTTTTGAAATGCCACCTGCAGCAATCTTACCACAGGAAGAAAAAAATGTCACAGAAGAGATGCCATTATGAATTACAGGGTGTGTAAATGCTCATAGATAAGAGTATGCAGATCACGATAGAGTTCCTGTGATGGAGTATACATGCTCTTAGTCATTGAGCAGCAGATTCCCGCTGCCACCACATCCAAATGTAAGTCAGATGAAAGTGAGTTACGCTCCCTATAGGAGCAGGACAAAAATCATGTCTCAAAGTCTGTCAAATATGGAGCAGCAAATTGCTCTACTTGGAAGAATGCTCCATGTTAAAAAGTAATTTAGCCACACCATTACATCCTTATTATACACCAGTGATTGTTCAGTACAAAAAGTACATTGCACCACTGCATTTTACAAAATTGCTGTGAAACATAATGTTGTACATCAGCTTGTGTAATTAATACTATTTCAGTTGTTTAAGTGTCTCATTTCTATTTGCATTACAGTGAGCATAATGGCTAGGTAGCTTGCTGATTCTATTTTCTATCTTCTATTTTTTTGAATTTGTTCTCGATCTCATTGTGTGTAGCTCTGCATCTCTAACGCTGTTGTCTTCTGACCATTGTCTGAGTGATAGACTTCATCACCATTTCTGGTTTGATACTGAATGGGTTATTTGACATGAAATGTGTTTTTACAGGGAGAGTGCACGGTCACACAGTTCTATTGGTTGACTCAGTCCAAACGCAGATATGCAGGATTTACTTTTTCTCTCACTTATATAGGTAGTGAATATACTCTGAAACATTAATTTGCCAGAATTCAATACACATGCATTCAAAAGTCTGAACCATAAGTAACATTAGAAATTTATCCTGAGAAACGCCTTTCATTTGTTACACAGAGGAAGTGACTCACTAACGTATGCAGAAAATGCTGGGAAGACACGAGAGGTTTATCAGCCATACATAGAAAAGGGATGTTTAGCATTTGTGTAGAATTAACATGGGCGTGAAATTTGCATGTTCTCCCCTTATCACCGTGGGTTTCCTCCGGGTACTCCCTCCCACAGTGCAAACATGTGCAGGTTAGGTGGATTGGCCATGCTAAACTACCCTTAAGTGTCCCAAGATCTATAGGTTAGAGAATTAGCAGAGTAAATACATGGGATTATGGGGATAGGGCCTGTGTCAGATGTTCTGTTGGAGAGTCAATGTGGATTTGATGAGTCAAATGACCTCCTTCTGCACTGTATGGGTTCTATGATTTCCTTGTGAACCTATTATTCGAAATAACACCATCCTGATGATGAGTAGCGGCTCAAAACATGAACCAATGTTTTCCCTTTTAAAATACCTATGATTTTCAATATGTTGCCATCATTTCCTGGTTTTATTTCAAATAGATCCATTATTCTCAGTTATTTCCTTCTGAACAAATTGATAAATGCTACAGAATGTAGTATAGAATAGTCAGGAATTTCTATAGATAATTCTTAAATGAGTGTGACAATTCAACATGTACTTTTCATTCACCCCTTCCACTGACCAGTTGGTAGGGAACCTGTCCACAAAACCTATTTACTATGACAGAGTGAAGCAGCCGGAAATGGGATGTTATGACCTATGGCCGGAAATCTACCACCTCACCCGCCACAGGATCGGAGCCGGTGAAGGTTCAACAATGCAAATCTCTGTTGAGCTTGGGCAGGGATTTCCAGTCTCGCTCAAGCAAGGCCATAAAATCCTGCCCACTGAGTTCATTCTGCCATTGCTTTGTGGCTTTCATTCAATCATTCCATTTTTATTTACAACTGTGCACATTGAATAAATACAAAATTAAAATGGCAGTATTCAGTTAAATGATTTGAGGACCACTTCATTATCCTCCTCCTCTTTGTGTTCTTATTCAAACTGGCGCAGAATGCACCTTCTGGCCAATTCTGTTGCGTTTTTAACCTACTGTTTATTTAACTGACAAGCAGTGTTTGTTTAAAGCATCAATTACATGTGCATGGAAGATAAAGCATTTGATATTCCATATTCCTGCCTTATGTCCAAATGGAAAAAAATGTAAATTTTCTATAAATAACTTTGTAATTAGTATTTAAGCCTGCTTTTAGGAGTTTTGTCAAACAGGGTTTCATATTTGCATGTCTGCATGCTTGGGATGACAGTGCCTGAAATAGATTAGGAAACCTAGAGAGATAATAACCTGGATGTTTACTTCCTTTCCCAGACTGTGCTTAACAGTACATTCTTAGACCAAAGCAGTCATTATCTTTCCTTTAACTCTACAATCTATTATTAATCTTAGGAAGCTGACCATTAATGCTTCAGCATATCTCCAGGACATTAACACAATCCCTGATTGAGGGAACATTACATTCAGTCACTAGCAGCAACATAACAATTTGTCAGAAAAAAAATTTGATGCTATTTAAAAAAAAACAAAGAATCCATTCAAACAACATTGGAATTTAAGTTTATTAAAGCTTAAAGGAGCAATCAAAAAAGTGAGCGTGAAAATATCGTTCTATATTAAATCTGATACATTTCACAGAGACAATCTCAGAATTCACACTGTACAAAATGATAGCTGGCAAGCATTTAGACACTCGCTTGAATCTTTTTGCCCTTTTCAAAACAGATCAATGTAACAAATAAAATTTGATTTTACTCTTATTTTATTGGGCATTACAGATTGAACTCTACAATCACAAAATCACAGAATATCACAAAAGTTTTTTAAAAAACTGGCTAAATCAAAAACTAGTAAGTGACGAATAGACTGGATTTTAAAATAGAAAGGATAATTCCACAAGTTTGGTTCTGTGGAAAGGTATGTGTTCCTATAAAAATGTTGCAATGAACCTCAATTTCAAACATTGTGACTCTGGAGTTTATCTTTCAGTTTGTTCTCAAAGTGTGTCTATAATTAGCAAGGTCACCTTCAATGCCCTTTCATAGTTGCTCAGTGAAGGTGTGTAGCAATCGTTTTGCAACTGTAGGATGTGCTGAATTATTTCAGAGAGTATTAAGAGGAAACAGTAGCATAATGTAACAATATTGGGCAAGTAACCGGGAGCCTTAGACTTATGACCCAGAGATTTGAGCTCAAATCCACCAGGTAGCTGGAAAACTTACATAAGGGAATCTAGAATAAAGCATTAGTATGAGTAATGATAGTCGTGAAACCACTGAATTGCTGGAAGAATGCATCTGATTCATTAAAGTCCTTTAGGTAAGGAAATCTGCCTTTGTCAGATCTGGTTTGACTCCAGTTCCACATAAATAACCTAGCAGGTCACAACAAGCAACAGTAATAAAATTGGACAGATGACTAGTTATCAACTGAATCACCAGACATACCCAGTCATACCCAGCCCAACCAACCCAGCAAAGTCTTTCTTGGTGTGTTCCACTTGTCTACAGACTAGTCAAGCCACAGTTTGGCATGGTTATGCTCACAGAACCATACCTGTCCAATGTCCTGACTCCTCCTTCACCATTCCTGGGCATTCTGTTCCACCAGCAGCACAGAGCCACCAGAGTTGACAGCAGAGTGATCCAGAGTCAGGGGGAAATGATTCTAAAATGAGTGACCCAGAATAAGGTAGCCACTTGGATACAAAATTGGCTTGATGTAAGAAGCCAGAGTGTGGTTGCAGAGGGTTGTTATTTCAAACTGGAGCCCTGTGACTAACGATGTGCTTCAGGGATTGGTGCTGGGTCCACCATTCTTTGTCTTTTATGTTAATGATTTAGATAAGAATTTAGAAGATATGATTAGTAAGTTTGCAGATGATATCAAAATGGTGGCATAGTGGATAGTGAAGAAGGTTGTCCCCAATAGCAACGGGATCTTGATCAACTGGGCCTGTAGGCCAAATAATGACAGATTGAGTTTAATTTAGATAAATGTGAGGTGATGCAGTTTGATAGATCGAGCCAGGATAAGACTTATTCAATTAATGATAGGGAATTGGGGAAAGTTATAGAACAAAGTGATCTGGAAGTACAGGTTGATAACTCCTTGGAAGTGGAGTAGCAGATAAACTCACAAAGCCATGCTGATTGTCCCTAATCAGTCCTTGTATTTCTAAATGCCTTTAGGTCCTTTTCCTCAAAATACCTTGCAACAATTTATCCACCAAAGATGTGAAGCTCACTGGCCTGTCGTTTCCAAGCTTCTCCCTGCAGCCAATCAATCCTGATTGATTGATTGATGGTGATGTTCAATTCCATTCATAATTCCTTAGATAATGAAGCAATCCTTATCCCAATATAACAAGACCTGCATAACATTCAGACATAGGTTGATAAATGGCTGGTAAGATTCATGCCACAAGTGCCAAGCATTGACTATCTCCAACAGGAGAAGAACTAGCCATCTCTGCTTGATGTTTAACAATATTATCACCAAATCCTTATTATCTACAACTGGAGGGGCCACCATTGACCAAAAGCTTAACTGGACTTCCAAATTAAGACAGTGGCCACAGAACACTTTGAGGTTCATTCATCTTCTTGATTCACAAAGCCTTTCCATGATCTACTGGCAAAAAACAGGAGTCTAACTTGCCTGGATGAGTGCAATTCTAACAGCACAATCCAAAATAAAGCAATTTGCTTGACTGTTTACCATCATAAACATTCATTTCTTCCATCACTGACACAAAATGACTGCAGTGATTACAAGAATCACAGCACAGTCATTAAGTTTTCTTCACCATCATTCCCAAATCCTCCCTCCCAAGTTAAATACTATCCTGAAATATATTGCTTTTCCTTCTTTGTTACGTCAAAATCCTGGAACTTCGAAATTGACAACATCATCATTCATGCGGATTACAATAATTCAAGAAGGTGATTCACCACCACCTTCTTAAGGACAAGTAGGAATGAGTAGTAAATGCTGATCTTGCCAGTGATGCCCACATCTGATGACCAAATATGAAAAAAGCATACGCTGAGAATTGTTTCAGAACTACCCTACAACATAATTTCACAAGAGTATAATGGAAGCCCCTGAAATTTTTGACTGTAGTATGGACAATAAGTAGATCAGACTGAATGTCTACCCTTCCCTGTTGAGCATTTTCTTTTGGAATATCAGCAAAACAGTTCTCAAGATCTGGGCAATCCTGACAAGGATGTATTGATGATCCTGAAGAGGTGGTGATAGATTGTCTCTTTGAGTTTTCTAATCACGGATGATGCTCCCACAACAGTACTCAATAGAAAATATCAAGATTTTGATTTAGCAATGGAAGAACTATGCAAAACATCCACCATCTTTGATGCGCGGAATTTGGAAGTGACGGTGCTCAGTTCTTATTGACAGAGGTCATGGACTGAGAGATGTTCCAAAGTCAACTTGGCAAAATACTATAGTACATCTAGTGTTTAGTCCATAATGCAGACACAGTGAATGGTATGTTGAATATTAAGTTTAGTGTCGAGGTGCTGAAAATTGGAACTTCTGAGAAGATATAGTGAGCTTCATGAGTATTATTACACCTTTCCATTGTTACATAGAAGTGCTGAGCATTCCATCACAAGGTGGCCATTGTTACAACCTGCACTTTGTCAAACCAAGTTTAATGTTGTCCAAATCCTTCTGTGGTTTGGTGCAGGCTCTTTGTGCTTGTGCATGGAACTGACGCTGTAGAATCATTTGTAAAAAGCCATTCCCATTACATTATAACAGTGCAATATTAAGTATGAAATGGCTGAAAATGTTTGAGTTAATGATACTGCTTTGAGGAACTCCAATAATGCTGTTCTGAGGCTGGAAAATCTCAGCAGGTCTAGCAGCAACTGTAAGGAGAAAAAAGAGCTGACATTTTGAGTCCAGATGAACTTTAGTCAAAGCTTTGAAATCTGCTGATATTTTCCAGCATTTTCTCTTTTGGTTTCAGATTCCAGCATCTGCAGTAATTTGCTTTTATCAAGTGTTCTGAGGCTGAGTGACCATCCAACAAATACAACTATTTTTCTTTGCATCAGCAATAAGTACAAATACTGGAAGGTGTTCTCATTGATTTCACATTTGCTGTCATTCCTTAATGCTATCATTAGTTGAGTGTAACTTTCATATTGGGACTACTACTCTCACTTCCCTTCGAGATTCTTGAGTTCATTCTGGAGTAAGACCCCCACAAGGCTACAGGACAAGAGATTCTTGTAGAAGCTAAATTTAGTACTGATGACATTCTTTGTAAGTGTCAGTTGATGACACTACTGATGCTTCTTTATCACTTTGCTAATGATGGGGGAGAGAAAAATTTGTAGTAATTGATCACATTAGATTTACCCTTTTTTAGGGTGGAATATCCCTAGTCAGCCTTCCCCCTTGTCATAACTATGCTGAAAAAGTTTGACTAGGGGAACAATTAATTTTGGCATGAATGTCTTCTGCACTTAAGCTGGAATGTTCTAAAGCTTTGCACTATCCAATTTATTCAGACGCTTTCTCCTTGGCAACATCTAAGCCAGCCAGAGTTATCCAGCCAACCACTCAGAAACCTTTTCTCCTGCTGTAGAAATCGTGATTGTTTGAAATTTGGCATTCTTGCATTTGTCTTCATGAGTACAAGACAAAAAGCTTCGACAATATCTTCAGCAATATTCAGATGATTCTTACTATCATGTGGTTGGACAGTATAATTTATGATGTTTAAGACCTTTCAAGCTGAACCAATAAAATGATCAATTTTTTTTTGCCTGAAGAAGTGTATAAATCACTAGCCTTATTTCTTACATTCACATGCCAAGCTCCACGATGTCTAAGATTGGGTATGTTCATTGACCTCATGTTAATTGCCCACTTGTCCAATCAGATTTTGTAAGACCTTTGCCTGATTCTTTGATTTTGGCTCTATTTAACATCATCGTTCTCTGCTACATTCAGTGTCTGGCATGCAAGTACTGTATCTCACTAGACTGGTGCTTCAGTCTCAGGTATGCCTCATATTGCTCATGATACAGCCTCAGCACTCCCCATTGGACCAAAATGAAACTCACAAGATCAACCTATGGCCCACTAAACCTCTCCAGAAGATTTGCAATTCAATAAAGATTTGCAATAGTAAACCTAAATCAGGGCCAGGATTTAATGGCCTTGCTGTATGAGTATCCCCCCAGAGGATGGATGTAGCAAGCCATTTAATTCTTCATTCAGTTCAGCAGGATTATAATATCCCTTTGAGCAGGAGGGACCAGGGCATCCTGGCCCAGCTACACTGTTGTGTAAGTTACCAATCAGACTACGTGGGAACAGTCTCTGTGTAGTTAAGACTGATCTGATGTAGTCTGTTCCCAGACATCCATTACTGTACAATTGCAGAATATAAGATCTTTGCTTTCCCAGAATGTTCTTTACTTTATTTCAAGCAGTTCTCTATCAATAAATGACCCAATTATGTACTATCTTATTTCAAAGATTACGTTTGAAATGCTTCTTGGTTCTTCCAAAATGCTTTATTTCTCACAACGCTATCATTTGCTTTCCATAGCATTTTGCAGTGCTACATGTCTTATTCTCTAAACATTTATAATCTCTCTAGGATACCTATTACCAGTTCCATTTCATAAGGTAGCAAGTTCAATTTGGAAAAAGCATTTTCCTTTTTTGCCTTTTATCTAGTTGTAATTTTAAAACCTCATCAAAACCACAGCAATCAGTGGTGTTCTGCATTATCACCTTGATTAAGGGAGCCCCAAAGTTTCATTTTTTAATTCATTTATTCCACATTTTTAGAACCTACAGGAATAAAACTGAATGGACCATTTGGCATCGATGTAGGCACCAAAAGCAACAACTGCTCAGTCCTATCAACACTGCATAGCCTCCTTGCTAACACCTAGGGGCTTGTGAGAAATTGGGAGAGCTCTTCCATATACTAGTCAAGCAAAAGCCTGATATAGTCATATTCAGGTCACCACATCACCATTCTTGCATATGTCTAAACCCATTAGAGACTACAGTACAGTTGTATATAGTTGGGAGGACATTGCCCTGAGAGTTATCAACATTGACTCATGGATCCCACAGAGTCTCATGGCATCAGATCAAACAAGAAAACCTCCTGCTGATTATCACCAACATACCCTTCACCACCTGCGGTATCAATACTCTTTCAGTCGAATATCATTTGGGAGAAGCATTGAGAGTGATATGGACATAGAATGGACTTTGCAATGTGGGACTTGAATGTCCATTACCAAGAGTGGCTCAGTAGAACTACAGATGGCCAAGACTGAAGGGCAGATCATCCAAACAGGTCTGTGCAGACTGTGAGGGAACCAACAAGAGGGAAAAACATACTTGACCTCACCCTCACCAATGTAACTATCATAGCACTGTCATTCTCATCAAGTAACTGGATGACAGTACTATCAAGTAGCACGTGTAGAATCTGAAGCTGTCCACCTGCTTGAAATCTGATCTCTGCATGGTTCCTTCAAAGACTTCAGCTCTAATACGTTACAACAGCATGTCATCAAGCTTGCTCATGGCAGTTGGACAGGAAACCCAGAAGTCAGATGCAATTGCAATGGTAGCTTTAAAGTCAGTGAGAAAAGCATTGCTGAAATTTTACAATTCCAAATGATTTGCCAGACTCCCCTCTATCAGCAGGCCAGAGAGGTAAAATTCATCTTTTTTTCAATGTATCCTTTTCATCATTCGCCATTTTTGTAACCACTCTGAATGGGTTTGCCCATTGTTTAGTTTGATTTGCATTCATAAACCTTCAGATTACATACCCTTGCATTCTGTCATGATGCAATAGTTAAATGATCTTGAAGTCCTCCAGGTCTTTGATGCCACAGTGAAAATTATTTGTTTTTATCTGTTGCAGCAAATACTATCTCTTACCTTTGTTGGCTCAACCCAGCCTCTGTTCATCTATTACAATTCTTCATTTGAGTGCCCTCTCTGATAAGAGAATAAATCCTTACATCTTTTCACTGCTATAACATTCAAAAAAGTGTGTTTCCATTTTACTAACACCTCAACAAATCTTAATCCTTTGTAAAACTCAGACATGTTCATGACTTGAATATGATCTGTCAAGGCAATTCCAGCACTCTTTCTTGCACTCATAAATAAGCTATGGGATAGGTGGGGGAAGGGGGGAATTTTCAGTGCTGTGCATGCATATGCAAATCACGTTATGGCTAAAGAATCTTGTGAGAGGGGCTAAACATCGGTATTCATTTTGAGATTCTCTCCACCCCCAACTGGCATAATAATCTGGCTCATGCCCAGTGACTGTGTGAACCAGATTAGGATATTTAAATCCTCATTTAACGATGCATTTCCAGATTTTAGCAGGATTCACTTTGCTCTCGGTATTCACTAACCCAGCAGCACAACGGGAAGCTGGCAGGGATCACTGCTGGTCTCTACAAACAAAAGCCAGTCATGATGACCATGCTGGGGGCACTTAGAGAACATTGAAGCCCCTGAGTAGTTAAGGACATGACTGGCAAGTGCCCTAGTACTGCCCCCTTGCAGTGCTGACTTCACATTGCCAACTTTGTACTGCCAGGTTGGAACTGCCAAAGGGAGGATGCTAAAGGGGGGCATGGGGGCCTCAAAAGGACGTGCACCTTTGATGATCCTAGAGTGGGGTTTTTAATTACTTGGGGGGGGGGTGTTTGATGCTAGCGAGCGGGGGGATCTTTACCAGTGACTGGGACAGAGAGAGGGGTTTACATGGGTATCTGGAGAAAAGGCATCCTGAACTGTCAGCAGCCAGCCATGCCGGTGGTGTCTTTAGGTCCCACATTTACCTTTCCAGTTGGGAATCACCCCAAGCTCCAAAAAAATGTCAAAGTATGGGTGGATTGCCATCTAAATTGTATCAACTCAGCTGGCTGCAATTGCCTGCTTTTCCCTCCAGAGACAACACTTCAAAAAAATTTTTGGAGAACTGCACCCAGAAGGTTTGTCCATTTTTCACATTTACTTAGGTCTCTGTGATCTCTGCCCCACTGAGCTTTTCTCTCTAATTTCTCCTAAGTTTCAAATCTGGTCCAGTGAACTTTTCCTCCTCATTGTGTGATTATCAAGCTAAATCACACAGTCGTTCTATCTCACCCTTTTCCAGGATTTCAAAATTGAAGAACTTTATCTCCCTCAATCTTTCTTTCGGCTACAGTTCAGAATCTGAACTGGCCATTAACTTCCAAGTTTTCTTTCTTGCTGTTTCAAAGTTGATTCTGAAGTACATCTCCACTCTTCATCCTGGTTGCTGTGGGTATGTTTTATAAATTACCAGATTGTGAGAAGTTTTGTGCTATGAACTGTGACCGGTGGAAATTGAATTCAGACTACGCAAACACTCAGAACACTTACAAACAGAAGACGGAGAAGGCTTTCGGCTCATCAGCTAGGTTTCAACCTGGGTTTTAAGGTTGAAAAGGCAAAGTTCGAACTCACCATGATTTCAATAAGAATTGTATTTTTTCTTTCAGATTGCAGATCATGCCAATACAGTCAAAGCTTGTAAGAGACGTGGGGATGAAACAACAGCAGGATCCATCACCAAGTACAAGATAACACTGTGGGGAACCTACAGGCATAAGATCCCCAAAAGGGAGGAAGGTACATGAATTTCACCATACACATAAATAGTAGAGAGCCGATGGCCTTGATTTTATTGGCACGGCTACCCAAGGATCTTTAGATTGTCCTCAGGCCTATGGGAATGCCATTCTGCAAGCCTCACTGGTAAAATCAAGACCAATGAGTTTTCATAACTTGGAAGCTGAAAAATTAAATGCTGGGGATAGAATCAGTTTCATACAATCAATATATTTATGTAGATATATGTAGCTTATGGAGAGATATGGGGAGATGGTTAGTAAAATAGTAGTTGCCGTTTAACCATGCCTTCTATGGCATAATTATTATTGCTTGCTATTCAAGCCCAGGAATGGGTTCTGCAGGATTGCACCAGAACTTGGCACGGTGGCACAGTTGTTAGCACTGATGCCTCCCAGTGCCAGGGATCCGGGTTCAACTCCGGCCTCAGGTCACTGTCTGTGCAGAGTTTGTGCATTCTTCCCGTGTGTACGTGGGTTTCCTCCGAGTGCTCTGGTTTCCTCACACAATTGGAAGATGTGAGGGTTAGGTTGATTGGCCATGCTAAATTAACCTAGTGTCACTTGGCTTAACAGGATAAATGTGTGGGATTATGGGGATAGAGCTTGGATGCGATTGTGGGTGTTGTAGACTCAATGGGTTGAATGGCCTCCTTCTACACTATCGGGATTCTATTCTATAACTTCATTGGGCAACATGCAGACGCTGCTAATATGCAACTAAAAACCAATCCACAATAATGAATTATAATTAACATACCATTTATCTCAATTATATTTAACTTACTCTTTATAAAAGTAATAGAAATGCAAACAACTGAATTTTCCTGACTGTATCTCTGCAACTTTACATGCTACAGAGATGATAAGGCAAGAGAAATAATGTGGAGACACTAATCACCTAAACCACACCTTCAAAGTAAAGATAGGCTATGTGGGTTCATTCTTTCTATATTAGTTTGCTCATCAGTCCTGGGTCTAGGAAATATCACCACTCAACAGTAATCATTTTACCGTTTCTGTTAGATTATTCAAAAATTTAAAGCAAGATTTTAATTTTTGGCAAATAATTCAAAATAGTTGAGGACAAATTGCTTACGCTAGCTTACTGGAAACCTAGGGAAATAATCTAAATAGATATCTATTAAAATAATTGCCAAAACAGTCAAGGGGAATGAGGAGTTTATTTTTTATTCAGCGAGTTGTCACAAGCTAGAATCATAGATCCTGCAATGCAAAAAGAGACCATTCAAGTCTGCACTGACCACAATCCCAACCCAGGCCCTATTCCATATAACCCCATGCATTTACCTGACCTAGTCCCCAAACACTAAGGGGCAATTAGCATAGCCAATCCACCAAACCTGCACATCTTTGTACTGTAGGAGGAAACATGAGCACCTGGAGGAAACCCATGCAGACACAGAGAGAATGCGCAGACTCCACATAGACAATGACCCAAGCCAGGAATCAAGTGCTGTGAGGCAGCAGTGCTAACCACTGTGCCACCATCATAGCCACGTTTTCACCATCATGAGAAACAGCAACATCTGACACTACTTCTTACAGCTCGTGTATTCTTGAAAAAAAAGGCTTACCTGGATTAATTGCCTGGATGAGAAGCGGCAGATAATTTCAGTTGATCCAAGGTGATATTGAGGTGTGCATCAAGTGAATCAGTTGTGATTGCCACACTGAAAGATTTGCACATGGAACATCTATTTTTGAAACACGTTCTCTGGGCTGCCACTGAGGTCGTCTGCATGCCTCCTATTACTATCTTCTTCATTGTGTTAGCAATTGTAAGCCATGGACTATTTCAATTTACCCACCATATGCAACATGAAAAGAGGCAATGGAAGTTAGAAAGCAGAGGGAGCATTCAAGTTGTCACAGTCCATATCAGAACTTAGCTAGAACCAGGGAGAAATTCCAACTTAGGTTCAACGGGAGTTAGGAACAAAACTAAAATAATAATCTCTGAGTTATTGACCAAACCACATGCAATTGATTTGATTTGATTTATTATTGTCACATGTATTGGGATGCAGTGAAAAGTATTGTTTTTTGCGTGCTATACAGAGAAAGCATATTGTTCACAGAATACATAGGGGAGAAGGAAAGGAGAAGGTGCAGACTATTGTGTTACAGTCATAGCTAGGATGTGGAGAAAGATCAACTTAATATATGGTAGGTCCATTGAAAAGTCTGAAGACAGCAGGGAAGAAGTTGTTCTTGAGTCAGTTGGTATGTGATCTCAGACCTTTGTATCTTTTTCTCGATGGAAGAAGGTGGAAGAGAGTATATCCAGGGTGCGTTATGTCTTTGATTGTGCTGACTGCTTTTCCAAGGCAGCGGGAGGTGTAGACAGTATCAGTGGATGGGAGGCTGGTTTGTGTGATGGACTGGGCTATATTCATGACTTTGTAATTTCTTACGATTTTAGACAGAGCAGGAGCCATACCAAGTTGTGATACAACCAGAAAGAATGCTTTCCATGGTGCACTTGTAAAGGTTGGTGTGAATCAGAGTGGATATGCCAAATTTCCTCAGCCTTCTGAGAAAGTAGGGGCATTGGTGGGCTTTCTTAACTATAGTGCTAGCATGGAGGGACCAGGATATGCACAGAGAAGAGCAGATTAGGAGAGTTAACGTGGTCTAGTGTGGAAAAGAAATGTTTCTTTTCATAAGGCACTGGCATCAGTATTAAGGCAGGAAAGAGCTGTGCAGATTGGACAGCTCCACCTGAGCCAGAATAGGCCAGTTTCCGAAAAGAAAATGCAAATAAGTTGTTAAACTAGGAAGATGGTGGGGAGGAATCGACATGAATTGAAACAGGAAAGGAAGGCTTTGGACAGACTAAACTAAGGGACAAGGTGAATGACTAATGACCAGATAGAGCTGTAGAACAAAAATAGAAAAAAAAATTGTTAAAAATAAAGTGAAAAGAACTGCTATTAAAATGAGTGAAACTGCCTATGAAGCACTACACACAATATGTGTAATAAAACAGGGGAACTGGAGGAGGTAATACATTGAGGAATCAGGTATAGTACAGACATGGCTACAGAAAAATCAGCACTGGAAATTAACATTTACAGGGTGGAATGTGGAGGGGTGGAGTTGTTGTAGTTATTAGTGATAATATAATGCATCATCGGTAACAGAAAATAAATACGGAAATGATAAAAAAAAGGATCAATCAGATTAATAGAGGTAGTTTACAGATCACCAAATAAAGAAAGGTGGAAGAAGAAATATGTAAACAAATTAAGTGAGTGAAAAAGTAATTATCATAGGAAATTTTAACTACACTAAAATTAATTGGCCAGAAGAAGAATATAAAGGGATAAAGGACTAGAATTCCAAAAATATATAAAGAACTACTTTCTAACCCACTGTGTAGAACTCTTAACGAGGAGGATGTATGATGGACCACAGAGAGGTAAAGATAGGGAACATTTAGGCAATTGTGAATCTAATATAATATGATTTAAGATAATAATTGAGATGAATATAAACATGACAAAGACAAGAATATAGAAAAGCCAATTTTAAGGACTAATAAACATGAACAACAATATCAACAAACATGGTTTAGAAGAGCAACGGGAAACATTTTAAATAGAGTCTAACAAACTCCAGGAAAAATGTATTCTGCTAAAAAGAGAGAACAAGTTAAACACTCCTGAAGCATCACAGATGGCAAAGGACATTAGAAGAAGTACAGCAGAGGAAAGCAAGACAAGGGAGAAAGTGCAAAAATTAGAAAGAGAAGTCAAAGGAAAGCTGGGAAAGCAAAGAGGAATATTCACGTGAATTTATCAAAAAATATAAAACTAAATAAAATATTCTACAGGTACAGAAATAAAATAAGGATATTTAGGGTGGAAATAGGTCCACCAATTGGAATGGACTGGATAAAATCACAGGCAGTGATAATGAAATGGCAAAAATACTAGAAAATTATTTTGCTCTGGTATTTCCAAGAGAAAACAGATAAGGTGAACATTGCATCAGAAAATGAGATTAGAAATTCTCTCACCACATTTAACATTCTGAAGAGGAGAAACATTAAATAAACTAATTATATTCAAAGACAGTAAAATCCTTGGTCGAGATGGATTTCACCTGTGTATTTTGAGAGAATCTTCAGAAGAGAGCACAGAATTGTGAATGGTGTAGTGCCAGATGGCTAATGTTATATACTTACTTGAGAAGGGAAATAGAACATAATTGGGGAACCGAAGACCAGTAGTATGAAAAATAATGGGATCCCAAGAAAGGAGAAAATAAAAAAAAATCTAGAAACGCAAAAAATATTAACGGGAATTGTAAGCATGGATTTCAAAAGGGAATGTTTTGTTTGACCAACTCCCTGAACCTTTTGTGGAGGCAAAAGATGAGGGGGATGCAGTGGCTTAAAGAGTGTGTGGAAAGAAGTGGTTTTAATTCATGGAGCACAGTCTGAATTGAAAAAAGAAAGAATTGTGCCATTATGATGGGATCCACTTCAGCCAGGCTGGGATCAGAATTAGTAATTTGTGTGACTAGAAATATGGGCCGAAATTCTAGTACCTTGCCTGCCCCATGGAATCGGAATGGGCAAGGGGCGGACAACAGCAATGTCCATTGACTTTAAGGGGTATTTCCTCTCTTGCTTGGGCGAGGCCATAAAATCCTACTGACAGATAGGGCTTTTAAATTAACAAGGAGGGAGAGGGGTCAAATTAAGAAAAAGTTAGAAATCTAAATGGAGAGTTTGAAGCAATAGAACAGTGCAGTGATTTGGAGTTGGCTGGAAAAGAGCTAACCAGTAATAGCCCAACCTCCATCCTTAGAATAAAATCTATGCAAAGAATAGCAATAAGAAAACTAAAGGCTCTTTATCTGAATATAAAAAGTAAGACCCCATACAAGTATTTTAAAAGAAGAAAAGTAAACAAAATAATTATTGTGTCTTAGAGGCAAAGACAGAAAGAAATATGGAAAATGAGGAAATAGCAGAGACATTAAACAGATATTTTGGACTGAATTTTTCTGATCCTACCAGTAGCAGAACTCCCTCTGTCCCCCCATTATATGTGCACTCTGTCATATATGGAGGCTAACAAGTTCATTGCAGAAGGTCTTCCTAATAAGAGGATTCATGTCGCAAAGATATGGCTGCAGTTATATAAGACCATTTTATTAACCATATTAATCAAGCAGAAGGGCTTCTGCTCCATTTTGCATGATTTGCTGGGTGAGATTCTAGTTTAGTATTTAATGCTGTACAGTCCAGTGAAGATGCCTCAATATTGAGGCAGTCTTGTAAGTTCCTGACCTGTTGCATGAGCACTCAATGGGGCTGCACAGGACTAACAGCTGCTACTGAATCAGCAACATCCGACCTTTGGCAGCTTGTAGTTTTCTGGCAGGTTTTTTCAAGAAAAAATTGGAACCATGAAACTGCCAAAAGATTAGAAACAGCAGTTCAGAAACTGAGAATGTTCATGGTCAAAAAAATAGTAAGTGTTACCTCCAATTATTTCAGAGCCAATTGGATTCTGTGCAGGGGTGGGGAAGCGGGAGAGATGAGGTTGGGGTGGTGAGGAAAGAGGGAGGAATAGGAGGGGAGGAAGTGGGGTATGAGGTTCTGGGATGAGGGGGTGTTGGAAGGAAGTTAAATGTTGGGGGATTGGGGTGGGAGGGAGGTTGAGTGATGGAGAAGTGGAAGGGATGTTGAGTCATTTGGAGGAGTGGGAAGAGGTTGAATTATTGGAAGAGTGGAATGGGAGGGAGATTGAGTAATTGGAGGCATGGGAGGGAGGTTAAATCATTGTAGGATTGGGGTGAGAGGGATGTTCAGAGATTGGAGGAATGGAAGAGAGGTTGAGTCATTGGAAGCATGAGATGGGAGAGAAGTTGAATGATTGGAGGAGGAGGAGGGAGGTTGAATCATTGGAGAAGTGAAAGGGAGGTTGAGACATTGGGGGAGTGGGTTTGGAAGGAGGTTGAGTCATTGAAGGAGTGGCTGGGAGGGAGGTTGAGTCATTGTAGGAGTGGGAAGGAGATTGAGTCATTGGAAGCATGGAAAGGAAGTTGAGTCATTGGAAGAATGAGAAGGAGGTTGAGTCATTGAAAAAGTGGGATGGGAGGGTGGTTGAGTCATTCGAGGAGTGGGAGGGAGATGGAGTCATTGAAAGAGTGGGGTGAGAGAGAGGTTGAGATGTTGTGAGAATGGAGTGCGAGGGAGGTTTAGTCATTGAATGAGTAGAGTTGGTGGGAGTAGAAGGGAGGGTGAGATGTTAGGGGAGTGGGATGGGAGTATAGTAATGGGGTATTGGCAAGTTGGGAAATGGTGTAGATAATGTTATCACTTTTAAAGATTAGTGCCACAAAATAATATACTGTCCATTTCTCAAAATTCTCTTCTGAACTTAAACCAAATAAGAAACTGTATCTAGGTTTTCATTATGTCCTGAATTAGACCCAATTCTGATAATATGCTGTATTGATGTACCAGAGACGTCAGAATCTTGGGCCTCATCAAAATAAATGACGGAAACTAAGATCCAAGAGTGATGCAAAACACAGCGTGAACTCACTTTTGCCCATTTTATTACTGTTAATAAGTCTGGGAATGAAATCCTTATTTGTCACAAAGAGATGGGTTAAAGGAAGGTTTTGCAAATCTCTACTCCATCCTCGATCCACCCCATCCTGTACCATTCCTTTTAAGATCCAGCAGAGGATGGTTTGGGTGGGACTAAAATTTCTCCAGTGATGAAGATTCCAATCATCTATTGTAACTTCAGCAAAAAGCTTCAATAGAAATTCTGGAGAAACAACATAAAGGGCTTTTATTCTTTATAGAAACCCAATTCTGTGATTTAAATGTTTCTCGAAGTTATTTCTCTCAAGATATTGCTGTCATACTCTTTTTGTTGTTGGAATTTTTTATTTATTAATTACATTTTTTCACTTTAGGTGATACAGTGTACAGCAGAATTTGTATGACAGCTTCTGGGGTACATGGAAATAATCCAGTTTTTGAGTTCAGATTGTGCTGAGCTTTTGCACCATGTATCATTCTTCTCCAAAAAATTCAGATCAACAATTCAATCTTCAATTTTCAGATAGGTTTTTGTTCTATCTGCAAGATGGGAAACAGATGGGAACGTACAGCTGTGCTTTATGTTTGACTCTTGTTTCTTTTGTTCATATTCTCAAGTTCTGATATGAAATTTTTAGCTATATTTCTTAAAGGCTTTCTGATAGGTTAGCACTGCTGGCTCATAGCACCAGGGACCTGAGTTCGATTTCTAGCTTGGGTGGAGTTTGCATGTTCTCCCTGTGTCTTCCTCTGGGTGCTCCACTTTCCTCCCACAGTTCAAAAGACATGCTGGTTAGGTGCATTGGCCAGACTAAATTCTCCCTCAATATGTCCGAGCAGTTGCCGCAGTGTGGTGGTCAGGGGATTTTCACAGTAACTTCATTGCAGTGTTAATGTAAGCCTACTTGTGACATTAATAAATAAACTTTAAAAAGTCGCCATTTAATATATTATTGAATAAGATCAGAGTTTGCAGACTCAGTGGACAAGCAGAAGACATTGATGTCGTTTCAAGAAGTATAAAGTAGGAATAATGGAGAGCTATTCAGAGAAGCAGAAGGTGGAGAATGAGGTGCTATAACAATCAGTGCTGGGATTATTGTTGTTCATCATTTATATTAACAGTTGGACTATGGAATCAAAAACACAATTTCGAAATTTACAGACGACACAACAGTGGGGGACTAAGAAGGATTGCAAGAAAACATTGATAAGAATGCAGAATGAACATATAATTGACAAAAGAATTTCAGGATAGGTTAGTGTGGCCAGTACAGTTTTCAAACAAAATAAGAAAGTTGCATATTCTTTGAAAAATAAGTGTCTAAATAAGGCAGAAGGGATTTACAAATACTCAAATCACAAAGAACAGCAATCCAAGTTAATAAGACTTAAAAACAAAATATAAGCATAAGGCTATATTTTTGGAGGGATAGAATTGAAAAGTTAAGACTAAAGCTAAACTTGTTTGACATCTTAGTAAGGTGATATATAGATCTGGTTGCTCTAATGTGAAAAGGAATAGAAGTATTAGGGAGGGTGCAAACATGATTTACAAAGATGATACCAGAACTGAGAGTTACAGCTGTCTGGATAAGATGGATCTTTTTTTCACTGGAAAAGAGAAAGTTGAAAGTGACTTAATAGAGGTCTTTAAAATTATGAAAGGTTTTGATAGAGTTGGCACAAATTGAATGTTTCCACTTGTAGGGAAGAGTATATCTGGAGGCTATCAATGTATGATTTGATGCCTGTATTATTATTTTGGAACTCAATCCTCAAAATTGTTTTTTAGCCTCACACAGTCAAACTTGTGTGCAGGGACTGGAAGGTCATGCACCAATACTGATACCAATACTAGGTTAAATACTGATTAAATTTTAACTGGCTGTTGTTATAACAGTAGAAACATTTAATAGTTTCTACACTATTTAAATTTACTAAAGTCTACAAAGCATGCCATAGCATATAACTCTGACTGAACAGTTGAGCTCCAAAATCTCTCCCTCCTAACAGCATTGTGGGTGTACCTAACCGCATGGACTGCAGCAGTTCAAAACGGCAGCTCAGCATCCCCTTCTCAAGAGCATTTTGGGATGGGCAATAAACATTGGTCTAGCTAGTGATGTCCAATCCCATGAACAAATAAAATCTGAGCCCCTGTGCCTGTTCCCTGCCAACTAACTCCTCCTGCTACCTCCAGTTTGCAACACTTGCTCTGCAAGAAAGAAAGAAGTCGTGAATGCAGTTAGGAATGTGACACTTTCGAATGAATAACTGGAAGTGTGTGCAAGCTGTGAAATGTGGGTGTGAAGATTGCTACAAAAATCAAATGTCTAAGGGTGAGGTGAGGGTATGAATGTTAGGTATGAGTTGTTAATATGAGGGTAATGGGACGGAGTCAGTTGATGCTCCTGTTGCAGTTGGCCAGATTTGTACATTTGAAGCTGCATTCACTGATTGTGACCATTTGTGTGCGAGATCATTGAACTTCATATAACACTGCACCAAGTCATTGGGGCTAGAATGCAGATGTTGACCAAAAGGCCTGTTTGCTTTCTTTGTTTTTGCACAGGCTGTCGGGGACCACCTATCCCAAATGGGCTCCTTGTTCGTTCCTCTTTCCATCTTGTTCATCAAGGCATTCAATGCAGCATCAGAGAACTTTGAAATACACTTTCTGCCTGGTTTTGTGCCCATTCAGTGTTCCTGCTCAAACTTTCTTCTGAAATTAGTTCCAGCACTTGAAGCAGAATGGAGCTACCCTTTCAGGGGTGCAGGGTGGTTTTAAATAGTACAGGCTAGCTGGTATCATCCAACCTGGACCTCCCACTGAGCAAATACATATTAGGCTGCATATAGCTATCAAACAAATTTGCAGGTAGCATGAAGTTTGCATGCTGTCTGAATTACAATCAATAGGCATGGGTTAATTACACATTGCAATACTTGCTACCTTTTTCTGGCCTGTCAAATTTTAGAGCCTCAATACTTATAAACTTGATTTTGTTCAATAACATAAGCTACTCTTTGTAAAATCATATCACTGAAATCTCACATTTAAAATGCTAAAAGTGTATAATGGTTGTTGCATTAATGTGAGCCCCATTAACTTCTCTTGAACCATCTTGATAATTTGGCATTCTGCCATAGACCAGGTCTTCAGGGTATTGCTTCTGTCATCTGCAAAGGAGAGATTAATACTATATAAAAAAACAGAGATACTCTAAATTAATGAATTGGCAAAGGTAAAAGAGACATGGATGCTGCCAGCGAAACTGTCAGGTATATATCCACAGTGTGTTTGGTGTTTCTCTTTGACGAACCTTTGGGATCGCACCCTAACACTTCCCCTCATTACCCCTGCTGTTTCACATCCATGGTGTTGTTTTCCTTAATGTAAAGTATGTTGCAATGTCTCCCTCTGTAAGAAGAACACTATAGACACTCCAAATCATTCCTTATGTGCTTGGCATCACAAATGCCTACTTTTTTTTAATTCACTCATAGGACATAGGTGTGGCTGGCCAGCATTTACAGCCCCATCCCTAGGTGCCTTTGTTCAGAGGGCAGTTAACCACATTGCTATAGCTCTGGAGTCATATATAAGCCAGACCAGGGAAGGACAGCAGATTTTCTTCCCTAAAAGATAATAGTGAACTAAATGGGTTTTTCTGATAATCAATAATAGTTTCAGGATCATCAGTAGATTTTTAATTTCAGTTTTTTTATATTGATTTCAAATTCCACCATCTGTCATGGTGGGATAACTGAGTTTCTGGATTAATAGCTTAGCGATAATACCACTAGGCCATTGCCTAAGAATCTTCCTTTATAATATGCATGTATTTTTTTCAGATCCAATTTGTCCTTTTGGTGTTCCCAATAAAGTTGGTGATGTGCAGCCAGTGGTAAGATGTAGCACGACCAAAAGTTCCTTGCAGAGGATTTTGCTGTTGCTGTAGGGGAGGGTTTATATTAACTTGGCAGGGGTGTGGAAACCAAGAGATAATATCTGAGTGGAGTACCCAGGTGCACAGAGTAATAGAAGAGATAGTTAGCACTAAAGTAAGGAATAATAAGTTAATAGGTAGAGTCAAAGTAATGGAGTATATGCTAATGTGCTAAATCATCTATGTGAATGCACAAAATGTGGTAAAAGAGATTGATCAATTACAGGTGCAAATTGCCCTGTAGGAAGTATGATGTTGTGGCTATAACAGAGACCGGGCTCAAAGAAGGACCCTGAATTTTGAATATCCACAGATACAAAGTGTTCAGGAAAGGAAGGAAACAAGGAGGGATGACAGTATTAATTAAGGAGAATATTATGGTGCTGAAGAAAGGGGATGTCCCAGAGGAGTCACGGATAGAATCTATTCAGCTTGAACTAGGAACATAAAAGATGCAGTTACATTGATCCATGTTGTCAATGGATTACCAATGAGTGGGAAGGATGTAGAGGAATAAATCTGCAAAGAAATTACAGAGAGGTGCAAAAGTTATACAATGGTTATTATTTGAGGACTTTAATTATACAAATGTAGACTCGTAAAGGGAATAAAGTGTAAAGGGAGAAGAGGAAGTGTTCATATAGTCTGTTCAAGAAATTTTTCTGCAGCAGTATCTTTCCCGTCTAATGAGAAAATAAGCATTGTTAGACCTGTTAATTGGGAACAGGGTGGAATAAGTGGATAAAGTACTAAGTAGGAAAATATTTGGGAAACAGTGATCATTGTATCATAATGTTTAGTTTGATTATGGAAAAGGACAAAGAAAATATCAACTAGATAAGAACAATCAACTAGAGGGAAGCCAATTTCAATGAAAATTCAACACCAAATAACAAATCTGGGCTGAATAAATTGGAATCAAAGTTGACAGGAAAAACAATGTGGGTCAACTATAAAGAGAGATAATCCAGGCTCGGTCAAGGTATATTCCTTTAAAAGGGAAAGGTAGAGGAAACAAAGCCATGTAAATAGTAAAAGAGTGTTAAAAGTTGGAGTAGGGCCAATTAAAAACCACAAAAAAGATTTAAGTATGGAGGTAAGGGACCTAACTAGGTACTAAACTAATGCCTACCAATGAAGAGACATGATGAAGAACAGGTAACTCAGGTTGTGTATGAATTTAAAATTGCTACAGAAGTGGTATTGGATAAGCTTTCTATACTTAAAGTTAATAAGCATCAGGACCAGGTGACATTCATCCAAGGATACTGAGGGAATGAGAATGGAAATTCTGGAAGCACTGGCCATTATTTTTCAGTCTTCAAACTCAGGGGTGTTTGATATGGTGCCACGAAACAGACTTGTGAGCAAACTTATAGCTTACAGAGTAAAAGAGACAATAGCAATAAGGATGGAGAATTGGCCGAATGACAAGAAATGGAGCATAGTGATTGACATTGTTTCTTGCTTTGTAGTGGAGTTTGCCAGGTCTCAGTGTTGGAACATTTTATCAAAGGTTTCAGATAATATGAAAACATTGGAAGCATTGCTAACTGTGAGAAGAAAAATGTAGAACTTCAAAGGGACTTAGACAAGTGGCGGAATGGGGAACAGGTGGAATATGAAGAAATGTGAAGTGATTCATTCAGGTAGGAAGAACATAGAGAGACAATATAAAATGAAGGGCACAACTTTAAAGGGCTGCAGGAGCAAACAGAGCTTTTTATATAATAGCACAAATCATTGAAGATTGAGAGGATGATCAATTCTAGGTTTTATTAATAGGAACATAGCCTGATTTTACCACTCTCATTTTAAGTGCTGAATCTGGGTGCAATTCAGATCCAACTTAGAAAACTGTTTTCAGGCATCCTCCAATGCATTCAACCTGGAAAAAAAATTGCTTGCCCAAAGCGCTGCAGCTTCAAATTTTGAACTGCGCGCGCACAGTGAAAAAAAGATTTGGAAACATGCCCCTGTCACATTGCTCCCGGGTTGTAAAAAGTGGATAAAACGACTCAGGGGCAAAAAGCAGATGTGATGGCCCTCACAGACATGTCCTCCTTATCCACCCACCCCACTACAAAGACCGATCGTGACTTTTTGCCCCCGTTTCCCCGCCATTGATCATCTGCTGAGCGGCAGCAAAAGCTCCCCCCCCCCAATCTCTATCCCCCCACAGAGATCCATATGGCCTCCCCCATCCCTCCCCAGAAAATGATCATGCGTCTGCCCCCACCCCCCACCTCCCCACCTCCCACCTCCCACCTCCCCACCCTCCCCCACCTTCCCAGGGATGGTCAGTCTTTCAACCTCCCCCCCCCACCCCCCCTCTCTTCCCTGAGAATGATCAGGCCTCCTCAACGCACACCCTCCTCCCCCCACCACCATCCCCAGAAAATGATTCAGCCTCCCCAACCCCACAGAGAATGATCAGGCTTCCCTCATCTTACCAGACATTGATCAGGCTCCACCCCTCCCAGAGAATGACTAGGCCTATCCCCACCCCCCACCCCCAAGAATGATCAAGTCTTCCGACTTCCTCCTCCTGCCCCATCCCACAACCAACCAGACAATGATCTGGCCACCCTCAGCCCTCTCTTCCCTCCTCTCTGCCATAGAAAAATTTCTGACCCACTGCCTCCTCCCTCCCCCTCACCATCTGACACTGCACCCTAGCATTTCAGGGGCAGCTACGCAAGTCCAACGGGTTCTATTCGCTAGGCACACATCATGCTGATGTGAATGGATAATTTAAATTCAGATATAAATTTCTGAAAATGACATTTAAATATACTCAAATGGAGCTAACAGCATTGAATGTTGGGATACACATTATATCATTGGAGGCAGGGACAATCAATCAGGAAAATCCTGCTAATATAAAAGCCATTTTAGGATTTTCCACCCCTGCTGCTGTTCCCGCCCCATGAAAATGGGAATGGAAAATACCTTCCCCTCCCACCCCCACATTATACATTGTCAAGAAGTAATTGGTGTCCAGTGGATCAATTAAACTATTGTAACATCTAAGATGTGCCTTTCTTTCTTAAACTCCATGTAGCCTATAATCCCAATAGCCTATTTTGAAATCAGAAAAAAATTACAATATTTAGCATGCATATGCTTATTTGAATGCTAGTAAAATAATTGCTATATAACATTGGGAAAGTGCTACAGCCGATGATCAGAACAGAATAAATAGTTGTATTGGTCTGTAGTGGTAGCTGCTTTTTTCCACTGTATGTCAAGCAAAGACATATCATTACTTGAACGCTTTATGAACATGTTGTTTTGTCTTTCATTCTGAATGTAACACTGGTGAAACATAGCTCTGAAATGGCTTTTATACCAAAACGGGCAGGAATCATTCAAAGCAAATTGAATATCAGGAGCTTGGCAAATCTCTGTCTGCAGGGATGAAAGAAAACATGCAGGAGAACGGAGCTCAAATATATTATTTGCTTCCATTGTTTGTGGTATTAAAGCTATTTTGCCAAATAATCTAAGGGCAATACACATTTTGGTGTTTGATTTTTACATTAAATTCATGGTTTGTTTCCTTTCTATTGCAAGCATATTGCTGCCTCTCAATTTAGTAGAGTCACTGGATTTCAGATCATTGCAGAGCTTCAACTGTTGTTGAAATAGGATCAGGAAAGGCTATTTTGCAGTTATTTCTGTGGACATGATTGGGAAACGCAACCTCGGTCGAACATAAAGTAAGGCAAGATATTTCATCTCAGAATAGCTGCTCTTTTTTCTAATGCCTGTAGTGTTTGTTGCTTCCAGTAAGATTGTCCCTTCACCGCCTGAGGCAAATGATCGGCCTGTTACTCTTTATAATGGTAAATTAATTTACGACTTTTTTATGAGGACAGCATTAAGTAGAGAGATTGAATTTATATTTAAGTGCAAAAACTGGCAGATAATGCTGTTCATATTTTCCAGAAAAAACTGTTTTGATGTGATTCCTTCTTTGATAGCTTTCTCTTCTTCCTGAACATTTTGCAGTTTGTTTCATTTAACAATACAGTTAGAATGTAAAATAACATTCAGGTTCTAGAAGACTGGCCTTCTAATTGCTGTTTTTGCAATAAATATGCAGGTCTCTGATTAAAAAACACACTTAACTCAAGTTTGCCAGTTGATTAATTTGTTTTCAAATGCTGGTTTGATTACTAGCGTGATTAATCATGTACCGTATAGACAGAAAATAAGAAATAGGAGTAAAGGTAAATTGTGCTGTCCCACAAGTCTGCTCCGCCATTCAATAAGATTATGGCTGATTGGATTGTTCCACAATTCCATTTACTTAGTTTCCCCATAACCTTAACTTGCCCATAGTTTAAGAATCTGTCTGTGTCAATTGAATATATTCAATGGCTAAGCTTCCACTGTTCGCTAGGGCATGGAATTCAAAAGATTCACGACACTCGGAGAAGAAATTTCTGATTGTCCCCATTCAAAATAGAAGATGCTTTATTCTGAAACTATGTTGTTGCATTCTAGATACTTTGCAGCATCAAGTGAACTCCTGCAGACTGGCAAGCAGAATCAGATTGCTATTTTGCTTCGATTTTTTACCTTCAAATCTTTCCGATCCTTTTTCACCCAACCATCTGACTCAGGCTGGGTGCAAACAGTGCAGGGGGTGCCCCTGGCCTACTGTTGAGGGCTTCAATTTTAGAAGCATAGAGGCGAGTTACTGGACGATGATTAATAATTGGATGACTAGGCAAAAACCTGGGAAATGGAGATTTTTGTGGGGAAGTGTCAGTTGTGCACTTTAGTAGAAGGAATCAAAAGCCATATTTTTATCGAAATGGAGAGAGACTGCAAGAGAGAGAAGTGCAGAGAGATTTAGGTGTAATAGTGCATGAATCACAAAAAGCTAGCAACCAGATCCGACAAGAAGTTATGGAGACAAATGGCATTTTGGTCTTTATTGCAAAGGGATTGAAGTTTATAAAATGCAAGGCTTTGTTGCAATTATATAGGATGCCAGTGAGACCTCACCTGGAATACTGCATATAGTTTTCGTTCCCTTATTCAAAAAAGGAAAAACATTGGAGGCATTCTAGAGCTAATTTCTGGGATGAGAGAGTTGTCCTATCAAGGGAGGCTAAGTAGTCTGGGTTTGTATTCCTTAGAATTTAGAAGAGTAGAGGTTACCTTATTTGAACACACAAGATTCTGGGGGGCCTTGACAGGATAGATGATGAGATGTTTTCACTATTGGGAGAGTTTCGGACAAGTGGCTACAAATTAAAGGGCTAGTCATTTAAAACTCAGGTGTGTAGAAATTTCTTCTTGCAGAAGGTGGTAAATCTCTGGAATTCTCTGCCCCAAAGGGCAGTGGTGGCTGGATCATTAAAACTATTCAAAATGGAGGTGGATGAATATTTGATAGATCGAGTCATAAAAAGATACAGGGAAATGGCACAGGAAAGGAATTGAGGCTGGCATAGATCAGCTTTGATTGGATTGAATGGCAGGGCAGACTTGATGGGCCTGGTGGCCTAGTTCTGCTTTTACTTGTTGTGTTCTTGATTTGAAAGCCACCTTTCTTTTTTAAAACTCCAGCTACTGTAAGTCAGGTAGGTATTAAAATTCAGCCGTTTTCAAACCAGGGACAAAGTAGTTTGTCAAGTAGGTGGTTGGAATTTAGAGGGGATAAAACGGGGATCAAAGTCTTGGTGGACAGGGGAGTGAGTGGGACACTTGGGGAGGGTGAGGTCAGGCAGTCAAGGGAGTTGGGGAAGGAAGGGATCAGTGAGTCAGGGTTGGGGGAGGGGATAGTTAGGTCAGGCTGGGCCTAATGGGTTAGTTGAGGGTAGGAGTGAATCCCACAGTCACATGGGAGGTCAGTTTGGGTCCGTATATAGTAGTTATCCAGAAGCTAGAAGTGATTTTAATTCCTCTAACGTTTTTGGGGTAACTATTGCTGTAATAGTTGAAATCATCTGAAGTTTGCAATCCTACTTAGATTTTTGGATGGTTCCCTGTGCAAGGCAGTTGCCAAAAGAAAGTTTGCACTTCCCAGCAACTATCAGGCAAACCTTATGAGGGAACCTCCAGGGAGGATGGTGAGGGGGGAGGGTTTCCCCAATTCATCATTGGGGTAACTCCCCTCCTCTGATGCATTGTCCCAGAGCTCGGAAGGTATGATCTATAGTTCCAAAAAGATCAGCCTCATTCTTCCAAACTTTAGTACACATAGGCCAAACTGCTCAGCCTTTCCTCATTAGGCAACGCCTTCATCCTAGGAATCAACCTGGTGAAGCTTTTCTGAACTGCTTCCAATGCAGTTAGCCCTCCTGACCTAATGTGCATAATGTGAATTTAGTGTGCATCCCACAGCATGTTTTGCAGTGGTGGGAGACGCTTGGCTGGTGACGGGAATTTCTGATCCCACTGTTTTCAGTGGGGTTTGTCACTGAAGAGCCCTCACCACCTTGAAACCCAGGAATGCACTGTTGGTGGATCCTGTGATATTATTGGCCAGAAAGTTCTACCCTCTGTGGCCAAAGCTTTGTGCAGCCATTTAGATGTGTGGTCTCACAATTGTAGCAAGACTTTTCTATTTTTATAACTGGTTCCCCTCTGCAATCAAAGCCAACATGCCATTTGCATTCTGTATTACTTGCAGTACCTGCATTCTACTTCTGGTGTTTCATGTATGAGGAAACCCAAGATCCCTCTGTACTGGAACGTTCTGTAGTCTCTCTCTCAAGTACTTTTTTGTTCTTCTATTCTTCTTAGCAAAGCAGATAATCTTACATTTTCTGACAGAAGACTCCAGCTGTCAAATTTTTACACACTCAGTTTGCCTACACACTCACACTACCTAGGAATCACCTTGGATTCTGATAAAGGGCCATCCAGACTCAAAGCGTTGGCTCTATTGTCTCCCCCCAGATGCTGTCAGATCTGCTGAGATTATCTAGTATTTTCTATTTTTGTTTCAGATTCCAGCATTTGCCGTGTTTTGCTTTTATCATCCTGAATTTTTTTGTCTCCTTCACACAACTTGTTTTCCCATTTTTGTATCGTTAACAAATTTGGCTACAATACCCTCAGTCAATGCTGAGGATTGGGAATTATATTTCAAAACATAATTCAAAACATTAGTTTAGATGCAGCAGAAATCTTCTTCTTTGTCCCAGCAGTGTTTTAACTATAGTGTCATATTGCACCACTGTAATTTTATTCCCTGTCTGTACCAGCTTCTCAACTATCCTTATTGGCTTTCTGCAATTGAGTTCCCAATTTAAGCAGAAAATTTGTTCTGTGCACTGGGTATAATGAAAGAGTAAGTGTGCTTATGATTTCATTGCACCTGGCACAGAGACCAAATCTTCCCCATATAACAATTTGTGACAAATTACAGTCATTTTTGTGCTGGGAGTACGTGCCCATTACAAATTATCATGAGACAGGTCAAACTCATTTCAGAGGGTGGTACAGTACTGTAGCAGCACTGTTACCAGATTAGTAATCCAGAGATCTGGACTAATAATTGAGAGAATGTATTTCAGGATCCAACCATGTTAGTATGAGAATTTAATTGAGAAATTAAGAAGCATGCATCAGCAAAAGTGACCATGAAGGTGTAACTGAAAAAGGAAAGTGCTGGATATACTCGTCAGGTCTGGCAGCATCTGCAGTCAAGTATGAATCTTCATCAAAACAAGGTCAATTTTGACTCTAAGTATTCACTTTCTTTCTATCTCTACTAAACCTGCTTAGTGTATCAAGCATTTTCAGACCCAGATTTTAGCCATGACATATCTGAAACTCATTAATCCCCTCTTCAAACAGGAAATCCACATTTTTGTTGGGGCAGTATAGATTTTGAACATGCAAGTTATACATAGATAGCTGACCAATCATCAGTTGCCTCCACTGAAATGTGATTTGGAATGTGAAATCCAAACTGAGAAGACTAGAGTTGTTAAGAGCTGGTTAGAACTAAGTTCATTCCCTTCAATAGATAAGATACTCCTTTGGAGGGGTAAGACATCCCTTTGGATTCTGTCCCATTGGGGGAGGTAACGTGCCTTTGATGGAGGGAATATGCCCTTGGAATAGGCCAGCTGTCTTGTCAAATTGTTAAAAGCTGGCATAAAGGTGCATCAAAAGTGCATAAACTCATTACTGTCAAGCTCATGAGAACTGTCTGCCAAAATCAACATTCAGTGCTGTCAGAAGCCTCTGTCAAAGGAACCAATCAAAAGTGTCAAGTGGACTGTTAAAGGATGCTGCAAAAGCATGTAAAAATCCTGTCTTTTACACCTTTAACAAAAAGTCTTAAAGTATTAAAAACAAATTGCTTGCTATTTCACTCTGTTGACTTAAGCCTGAGATTGCCCATTACTTGATCAGTACTGCATGACTGATTTCAAAACCATCATCACAATTTGCCATTTCTGCCATTTCACAGTTTGATTGAAAGCTATAAGTATTTATAGAATCCTTGAATTAGGACTATAAATTCCAGTGCTGTTTGTTATAAGGGATAGTGCACTTGAATGAAACATTTGTTGTCACATGGTTTTGTTTAGTTGAAGGAATGTAGATGCAGTAAATGTGTTTTTATGAATGCAAGTTTTGTTCTCCCCAAGATAGTGAAGTCTTCATTAGACACTGAGAACCTTATTTAGAACTTTAGTTTATCTTACCTGCATATGGATCCTGAGATCTGCCCATGGTGGATATTAGGTCAGTTGACATGGTCAGTGTAAGGGAAAAGGATGATGGATGGGTGGCATGCATTGGCACCAGTTGAATTAAATTGGCATTAAAGGACCATGTGGAGTGTTGGAGGAGCAAAAGTTGGCATGGAGCGTATAACAGACCATGGGAGTGTGTATAGGGGCATATGTTAGCACAGATAATAGAAGGGGCTATTAGGAGTGGGTAAGGAGGCATGCATTAGCATGGAGGGTATGAGGAACCATTCAAGTATGGGCAGTGCATGAGATGGCATGACTGGGACATAGAGAATGTGTGAGAGGTGGGAAGGGCTGAGGGCTGGAGGAATGTTTCATATTTTATTCTTCTTTTATTATTTAAAGTTTGGGCATAATTTCAGATCACCGAGGCAGGTCATCCAAGCAACCTGCCTCCACATCCAGCTGCCTTCTCCATTCTTCGATGTGTGCTTGCCCCAACTTTTAATCCACCTCTCTGACCAAAACTCCTATATGTGGGCAGCCAGTTTTAAAGCTTGGCGTTGTGGACCAAGAATTCTTCTGACTCTGTGCGCTTGGCCCGGGATCAAAAATCTGAGCTTTTTTTCATATTTCAAATTTTCAGCATCCATCATATTTTGCTTTGATTATGAAGGTGAAGTTGTTGACTTCTTGCAAAAACCTAAATAGTTCACTAATATCTTTAAGGGAAGAAAATCTGCACGCTTATCTAGACTGGTCTAATGTGATTCCAATCCTATCGCAAAGTGGTTAACTGTGCTTGAAGTGGCCTAACAATCCATTCAATTTGGGCATAGATGATTGCCAGAGACCTCCATATCCTGAAAATGCACTAAAAAAACCTTTACAGTTAATAGAGAGGGCAAAAAGAAAACATACTTCAGTTCCATCTACTGAGTACAATTCTACAAGTGAAAGGATATAGTAACTAGCTTGGGGTATTTAAACAAAAAAGTACAGCTCTTACATAGAGAAGTGGAACAGGATATCATCTTATGTACAGATAGGAGACAAAGTTTTTAAGTATTAATTTATCAGAAATTTGAAAAATGATGAAAAATTAAGGCAGTTAGGTTTATTATCATCAGAGAAAAGGAAGATACCAAAGTAATTAAAATAATATTTTGTTAAAAATTACTAAGCTAATCCAGGCAAACACTGAGGTATTGGAGCCTTCCCGATAGGTCCACCTGCCAGTCCTTCGACACTATCCCAGCAGACACCCAACCGCCCTCTCCCCACACAGGCCCCACTTCTTGGTACTGCACCTAGCATACTGGCATTTCCCAACTGGCATCACCAGGCTGTCCAATGACGACTGTCAGGCACCACTAGTGTGCCAGGTGTGAACTGCCCGATGGACACAGCCCAGTCATCCCCCAACCACCAGGGGCTTCAGTGCCCCCCCCCCCCCCAAGCCCCAGGCATGACCATCGTGCTAGGTCTCTGCTCGTGGATACTGGTAGTGCCCTAAGTCTGGTGAATTCCAAGCGTTGGGATTTGAACAGGTTATGCATATTAAATGCTTCTTTGTAAATCGGTTCACACCATTAGAAAGAAGCTGAGAGAATTGCAAACGATTTGCCATTGAATGCAAAATGGATTTTTAGGTCCACATCTACGGTGCAATCTACTAACAATGCGGGGAGGTCAGAGAATTGTCCTCATTATAAAAAGACAGATATGTTGGATTGTGACCTATTGGAAAGGAATGAGCTAATGCTGAAAATTCTTATTTTCTTATCTGAACAATTATAGAACTTGGCAGTACACAAAATAGGAAGAACAATCAAAAGCTGGAAAATATCAGGAATTTAATGGAAGAAAAACACATAGATGAGCAAATAGTTAAAGCCTTTATCAATGAATATGCCAAAAAAGTGGAAGCAAAAGATATTCCTTTGAAGTCATCAGGACAAAAGGTAAAAACATTTCATTTTACAATGTATTGTTCAGTTATACTGTACATTTTTGTTTCAGAAACTCTATGGCTTCTGATGTGTTAATATAATGATATAATATCTTGGTTTATTAACAGTAAAAGATGCAGGGCACCAATCACTCATCAAGGATTGGGTAAAAATGTTGTGGGTTCATCTATTAAGATTAGACACATAGGAACAGTTATACATCAGTATAAATCTCGAAGCTATGTGCGTGTGCTCTGCTCAAAGCAAAAGTGAAACCAGTACGGGAACACATGACACATCTCTCTTCTAATGGCATAATACTGACATTGCTTAAAAGAAATACCATAACAGCATCCAATCAAAATTTTTCTATACTGCCAATGTTTCTGCTTAATAATTTAACTTCTATTAATGTAACAACAGACTTCATATATATTAGGTATACCCTTACCCTCTATATCTCCATCTTCTGATAGAGTTGTAAGCTAGACCAGGATTTTACAGCTTCTTCCACCCTAAGGGATATGTGGTCCCACTGAACTGAATGGAGATTTAAGTAGCTTGCTGACTGCATTAAAGGACAACTCACTGTGATAGGGCCATAAAATCCTTTTGTTTCCAAGATAGTAAAAGAAATAAAGTCATAAGGAGAATAGGGCCTGGATGGGATTGTTGTTGGTGCAGACTCAATGGACCAAATGGCTTCTTTTTGGACTGTATTTCTATGATTCTATGAATTCTCATTGAGCATCTTTGTTGTCCGAAAGTACTACAAGTTAAGCTCAACAATCATGAAAACAGCAACAATCTTTGTCATTTTATTCTGTTGATTTCCATAAAAGAGAAATTAGAGCTATAAATACTCTGAGTTGTTTTCTCAGTTCAAAAATTTTGAAAGTGATCCCTCATTTATATCTAAATCATAAAAAGACAAAATGTTTTCAGTAATTCAGTAATGGGCAGTACAGTGGTTAGCACTACTGCCTCTCAGTGCAAAGACCCAGATTCAATTCTGGCGTTGGGTGTCTGTCTATGTGGAGTTTGCGTGTTCTTCCTGTGTCTGTGTGGGTTTCCTCTGGGTGTTCTGGTTTCTTCCCATACTCCAAAGATGGACAGGTTAGATGATTGACCATGCTAAATTGTCCTTCAGTGTCCCAACATGTAAGGGGTGGAGTGATGCAGAGAGGGTCTGGGTAAGATGCTCTGTTAGACAGTCAGTGCAGACACAATGGCCCAAATGGCTTCTCTCTGCATTGTAGGGATTCTGTGATTCTATGATTCTAAAATCTGAGACATGCTAAATATATAAAAGTATTAAATTCAAACCATTGTGATGGAATAGGTTTAGAATATCTTGGAAAAATAAAGTTGTTTTGATTAAATTTATTATCGTAACATTAAAAAAAATCATAATGTCAATGTTTTAATTTTATTTATGTATTCTAAGCTGAGCACTATTTATGCTGAGACAAGTTTACACATTTTTGTACTCAGTATCCATGTCAAACATTTACAAGTATGATAATGCAGAGTAAAGCTCTCTCAAAAGCCCAAACCACAGAAGACCTCTCACTATTCCATTGATATTGCACTTCCATTTCCCATAACCACTGGCCTTGATGCCTTTCTGGCTGATAACAACTAAGAATATTCAGCTCCAAGTTATGGCATTTTTGGGAGTAATATTGTTGAGAAATATTCAAAGAAGAAAAGAAATATTGTTGGGGCTGCAACATTCATGATTCCAAAGCAGTTGCCTGAATACAAGGATATCCTAGGCATTGTATTAAATCATAATCTACATGGAAAAGAATTTGCAGGAAATTGAAATTTTTAGTGTATGTTATAATTCACCAAGCAGTGGAAATGGGATATGTCTCCAATTATCTATTTAGCTATGGACACATAAAAATGTAGGGGAGATTTAGCCTAACTGTCTGGGGGAAGCCTTAGAATCAGGTGGATTTTTGACCTTAGTTAGTGGGGTCAATTTTAATCTACCCCATTAATTCGGAAACAGATGCAATGGTGCAATATTGATTTTACATCCTTAACAAATTTATTCATTATTGAAATCAACATGTGATATTGGATAGAGTGTAAAATCAACATTCCCCTTCTCCCACAAGTTTCTCATGCAGTAATTAGGTTGACTTTAGGGCTATCACATTAGGTGTTTTTAACTGTCAAAAGTTAGACTGGACTGAAGATAATGCTTGTGTTCAAAGCGAATGGGTATTTGGAATGTATCCAGAATGATTTCCTGACAAAATCCAGCACCACATTTTAGAAAGGATATCAAAGTCTTGGTGGATGCAGAGAAGAGATGAGGGATTTGAACTGTGTGAAGAAGCTTGGGCTGCACTCCTTCAAGTAGAAAGATTAAGGGGCTGAAAAGTTAGGAAGGCATGCCATTGCTTTCTTACCACCATAGCATTCTGTCAGTGGAGGGAAATGTGGTTAACAGTCCTCGTGTCCAGAGGTTAATTGTAGCACTTAAGTGGCCAATTAAGTGTCATTTCCTACCACAACAAACAATCAAGGGCTCCTTTGCTGCATAGGGAAACATGCTGGTGAACCTTTACACTCTCTCAATGGGTATGTGTGTGTGTGCATGAGCATGCGCGCATGTCCATCCATCCCTTATTGGTAACGGAAATTAGTAGTATACTTGGTTGGGCAAAAAATGCAGAGATATGGGGGAAAAGCAGGTGAGTGCAACTAACGGGATATCTCTTTCAAAAATTTGACACAGGAACAATGGGCTTTCTCTGTATTGCATGATTCTCTAACTATATGACACTCAGGACTTAAAGAGTATAAGCTATCTCATAATACAAATCAACCAGCCTGTATTTTTACAAGTTTCTAAAATGTAAAATAGTAATTTAAGAGATGACAAAATCACTTGTGATAAAGGAATGAGTCTAACTGTAAAGAATAAAAGTATGCGCAGGATATTAAGTAAATAATTGCATCTTTATTTTCAAATAATTTTAGAAGTGAGAACATACAGAAGGGGAATATAGCACAATTGTCTGAAGTAAATTTAGAATGAGAAAGAAATTGGTTATAAAACAAACTTAACAGAACTTTGCATGGATAAATACCCATGCTTTGGCAATCTTCATTCCTGGTTGAAAGGTTTCAGAGAACGTAACTGAGAGTCAAGCCACAGTTTTTCAATCCTTCTTAAATACAGATGTTCTGTCATGGCATTGGAAGCTAACCATTGTTCAAGAAAGGTGAGGAGGGTAAACCAAGTTAACTGTAGACTGGTTAGACTAATGTCAGTTGTGGACAAACTCTTAGAGGAAGATTTTAACTTTCATTGTCAGAACAGAATTTCTAATGGGGAACAGCCAAATTTCTTTTCCATTCACTCCAATGAATTTCTCTTCTTTTCTCAGCTATACATTCCTCATCTAATCCACAAGCTTTAAACATCCATTTTTTGTCTTGTCTAATCAGGATTTCTTGACGATCTCATCTGTTTTCCTATTTTTTCTGACTTTGATAGTATCCTGAAATGATGGTCTTAAGGGGTTTGGACCTTCACTTAGATTTTTTTTAGTTTAAAACATGGTGCAAGAGTCATAAGGGTATGCAAACAAAAAAGATACTCTTCTACATATGTTACCATGTATAATTTAGGCTACATCCAGATTTGTTCAAGCTTTCACATCAAGAAGAGTCATAAAACATTTGTGGTTTATTCCATGACAGTTACCTCCAAATGTTAAAAACACACATGCTCCAAGCTCTAACTTCGGAGAAGTTATGCTGAAGTTCTGGTACTCACAGCAGAACAGAACTAAGAATAACGTTAAAAAAAGATCATGGACAGCTGATAAAAATGATGTGCGGGTGAGTTTCTATCCATTCTTTCACTTTCCTCCTCCTGAGCCATAAAATCATTGTTCAAAATAGCCAGTAGCCTGGCAAATATTGCAAGCATCTGCAGTGCACTCACGCATCCCTGTCTCTCCCTCATTCCTTCCACTTAACCTGGATTGAAGTTATGTATGATTGCATGTTTACATCACTGATTTTATAGAAAAACTACTAATGAAAAATCTAATCCTTCAAATATACTTAAGAAGGCCATTGCAAACAATGTAGCATCATTGTAATATGTTCCATGACTTGATCGTAAGGGTACTTACACCCATCCTACTGGAATGTGATCTGCATGGTATTACACAGATTATGCACTGTTTAAGTTAGCTCAAGGGATAAGATGCAAGGTTTTCATAAATATGCATGGAAGCAAACACAGGGATACTTTGTTTCTCAACTTTTTTAAAGTGATTGATCATTTTAAAGTGGTTGCTTGATTGATTTCTATATAGTAACAGAACTTTGCAAAGTGCAATTGGGCAGTGGGTATAACTCTCTCAAAGAGCCTCTTCATGAGAGAAAGGTAAAGATTGAGTTAGGGAGTGAGGAAATGAAGAAACCTGGATTGAGATTGCAGTTGTACTGAAAGGTCCTACAGCTCTCAAAAAGTAAAGCCTGTATTTTGAATGTTTTGATTTGCTGCTAATTTATTCTACTGAAATGTTTTCTGGGGTGTATGACACATTGTTTTATATTTTGCACCAAATTACTCCTTCCATGTAGATGTTGACTTCTCAGTATCTCATTTGTGTCAATTATTAACATGTAAGTCTTAACAGCGACTGTTGGCAAACTACCAAGGCCAAACTCAATCCTGTCTTTACCTGACACCCAATTTTGGCTATTTTTTCAGCAGAGTTACTGGATAACAACCAGGAACTATTTCCAGTTTTCACTTCCCTAGTCTCAAGCATCTGTTACAAGTTAAACAATCTTGTTGCCATCCAAGTTGAGTTCAGGTAACATGTCTCTGAAAGAGGACCCTGTTCAAATATTAACATAGCTTTCTATTGCTGAATCTGATGATTTCCAAGATTAGTCTGATTTTATTTCAGATTTTCACGATTTGTCTTTTCACTTTTGTGATAATTTATTTCTTAATATTCCACGTGCTGCTGTTTTCCTTTTACTGTTTAAAAAGAAAATTCTTCAATTCTACAGACGTGACTAGAAAAAGCATAAGTAAACATTACAAAAATAATGCAGTATAATTGGATGCAAGGTTACATGGTAATTAGTAATGAGAGTTAATTGGAGAGAAATGTGGCTTTTCCTTTTCCTTTGCAGATTGTGGTAAACGTAGTCCTTTGAAAGGAAATGTATTTGAAATATGAATATTGCACTTAAGTAATTTAAGTACTTTCATGCCACAGGATGCTGATGAAGCTGAGGCTGAATATTAAGGAAACAATGTTGTGTCTGCTGTGGCTGCAAAAGAGTAGAAATCGAGGATCCAATTTCTTCGTTGTTAGCTTCCTTGAACAGTAACAAATAATATGCAAAAAAGAAAGGTGATGGAAAATATGGAGAAGACCTTTTAAGAAAATAATTCAAGACAAGAACATTCTCAATGACACTAACTGAAAGTATCTGAAAACTCCACCAAAAATATTTAATATTATACTTAACATGTAACGGTAAATATTTGTCTCAAGCAGTAATGCTAAACAGTTTATTGTACTGCTCAATAATCCATTCTATTGAAGCCAATGCAACTGAATATTGGGAGAAGAGAATAGTGGAGGAGGATGATAGGAGATAAGGGGGTGGCAGTGGCCGATACCAGAACATCCATTTAGCAAAATCTTTTGAGACAAATTTCTGCCACCAAATCCTTTTAGAAAATAATATGTAATAAATAATAATATTTCATTCATAAACCACAAAATTAGTTGATGGAATGTTTAAGGAAAAACATAATCATGAAATTCCATATCCAACATGTACGGGGGGTGAATAGACCACATCCAAGCTATGCCTTTGATTGATGAATACACTCAGCATTTCTTCCTCTTTTTAATGTTCAGTGTTGTCCTGGAGAGGAGAATATATTGAATAATTTTCATAAGGCTTTAGAAAAGATATTAATAGCCATATCCAATATAAAAAACTACAGCTTGAAATTCAACTGGATTTTCTTCATGTCTTCTGCAGGACATTAGCAGGATATCCTGGGGAAGTTGCATAAATGGGCATTTTAGCAGTGTGCTCTGTGTTTCCAAAGGTTCTGACCATCTCCCACAGGGGGAGTCCTGGTAATTCCAAGGATATGTGTCCAAGGAAGTACTACACTGTTCACCCTGCACAAGTGTTTTCAAATTAGAATGTGATTTGCATACCAGAGCTTTCAATTACTACTTTATTTGAATTCTTCAGTCTGGAAATATTGAAAAGACTGATTTAAGCTCACAGTTCATCTCCATCTTGTCTGCATACATGGCCCAATTTATTTTCAAGTTGAATATTCTGTTTTCAGTAACAGATGTTTCTGATGATAATATGCTGTTAAAACCTGGTGGAATAAGATGTGCTGTGTGTCCCGCTCCTGGCAATAGGAACAATTACCTCAGCTGACTACACTTAGTGAAAGTGATCTTTCCTCTTACTGTCACATGTAGACAGAAGGCACTAATCTTAACTGTGCCTCTAGACAGGGTCATTCTTTTCACTCACATTTCTAGAGATGTTCACTTCACTGTTTTAAAAAGGAAAAGTAATGTGCTGCCTTCAGCTTCACTGAGAGAGTACAGGCAATAGATATTGTTTGTAAAGAGGAACTAATTTGAACTGCATGAACTTCTAACAAATGGAGAATAAACTTAGATTAAAATTAACTCAATTAATCTTACTAAATCCTGAACAACAGTGCCGAATTTGTCTCGCTGTAAGGAAGAAGAACTGGAAATATTTTCTCAGGAATGACATGCAAGAAAAATAACTCCCCATTGTAAGCAGTAATTGAACAATAAATATGTTAACCATTTAAAACCTATTGAGGAAATTAATTGTCCAGTTTATAACCTCTCAGGCTGGGATTTTCCAGGCCACCCCCACCAATGGTGGGGTTTTCCAGAAGTGGTTTTGTCATTGGCCGCCATTGAGATCCAACAGTTCTGCCAAAGTCAGTGTCTATTTACATTGCCCGCTGGCCGCACTGCTGGGCATCCTGCCACCAGGGGTCACCTTGGAGTCAGAAAATTGGGCCAGCAGAAAAGGCTGGAAAATCCCATTCACGTTCATTAGTTCTCATTAGGGTCCTTCCAAGAGTTTAGGCTATCGAATCATTTGGGACCTATAATTTTATCAGTCAGCTGAATTACATGCGTAATCTGAGTAGACATGGATTAGTGTGAGAGGAAAATAGGGTGATGTTAAAACTGATGCTGAGGAGGATGGGTATCAGTCAATAATTGTATCTGCCCTTTGCAGCCTGATGTGAGATACACAGAACCTTCCTTGAGCGGAAGCGGAGTCCGCAAGAGTAAACCTGAAAAACAATTTCACACACATCTATCCCAGCCTTCTTGGATAAGGGTCACTTTAAAATGCTTTCAAATTTGATTTTGCATCATTTAACTACTTGGTCTAAAAATAAAATATCACTCTTAAAAGTTTGTGGTTTGTGAATGGAATGTATATAATTTTATTAATAAGCAACATTACCAAAACAACTATGTAATTTCTGTTTAGACATTATTAGCACACAGATCATTATTTAAAAAAATATACAGAATGGCAGCTACCATCTCTGCTGAATACAGAAGACTTAAAATAAATTGAGTCTTAAAATACAAAACTAGATAATTTATAAAGATATCTTTGGTTATGATTCAGTATGCAGGTAGTGTCAAACCAGATTTCTTCATAATATAATAATCTATAATTTAATATTACTGGTGGAAAATTTAACTGTCTTGTTACTAATAATGTGGAGAGCTGAATTCTACTCTGAATTTGATTTATAGAATAATTCTGAAATTGCTTAGCAAAAGTTGGGAGCTCACATTGGTTACTTCCTCTAATTTATCATTAAGAAACATTTATGTGATTTTTTTTCATGAACATAATCCCTGCTCATTTTTATTAATCAATTCAGTGCAGAAGTCTTTGTACTATAATGCCACAATAATTTGATATTCTCTTTAAGTATTTTGTTAGCCATGTTCTTCAATTGCAGAAATTTGAGTCAAAAAAATTGAGTAAATATTTTAAGCATATATATTATAGTACGTCACACAATCGTGCAGTTTTCGAAGCTCACTTAAATGAAATATTTTATTACTCTACAGGAGTGTTTCAAGACCAGAAGATCAAAATTCAGATTTATTATGTGTGTAATTAAAAGGACCTCTGAAGAGTGGCAGTGTCACTGTGTGATAGAACAAGAGTTAATGCTCCCATTTCCCCACATGGAGAACTTTTGATCCACCTCAGTCCCATCAGGGGTACATTCCAGAGGGTACAAAAACCTTATCCATTGGAAGACTGGGGAATTCAAGAGAGTCAGCCCCCACTAGTCTCTCACACACCTCCTACTGACTGGTTTACATTTCAGCAATGTAAAAATCTGTCCTTTCAGTCTTCCAGCATTGCACAAGGGACACTCAACAGAAAAGAGGTTAAAGATATCTAAAGCACAGTGGAGCATTGGCAGGTGGTGATTTTACATGCTTCCACATTGATATTGCAAAATTGATTCCATATCTATTGCTATTTATTTTTGAGAATGTACTGATTATGTTGAAACTATATTAATGAGACAGAGAAGCAGGGAGATATGGTTTTTCACAGGCACAAGGGAGTTGCAATGAAACTGTCAATATTTATTTAATATATTCAATTCAATGTAACTGAATTGGGGTGGATGTGGGGTAGGTTGATTTTGGGTGATGATGTAAAGTGGGCAATACCAATTCTGCCACTGATTATAGATTTCTCTTATCTGACATCATTGAAAATGAAAATTGGGACATCTTCATCCAAACACTCATCTGATGCCATTAGCCAAAGTCAAAGTTAGTCCCTAGCATTTCTATTTTTCCCTCATTGGTTGCAATGCAATATTTGAAAAATAATTACTTGCAGCAAGATATCAGTGCCTCGAATGATCTTCTGACAAGCATCAATTCAAAAACTTTAGAACTAGTCATCAGGCAGTTAGACAGTGTAATGGGGGAGCAGCTAAGACAATGAGCTGAATATTTATTGTTCTCATTTGTACCCAGGAGATCTGATTTAAGAAGTACCCCATTCTTCATATTCAGTAACAATGATAATGCAGAAAATGGTTTCCAGTAGTCATGTGATTGATAAGACATTCTGTTAGCTGTGGGATTTGTATGTTAGATAATACTTTTAGCTTCTTCTGTAATTTCCTTTCTTTGCCAATAAAATTCAAAGGAAGAACATAAACGATGTTTTTTTTTGTACAAATGCATTCACTTCATAATTACATTCCAAAAACGGCAAAAATAAAGCGGGTATACAGTGTCAGTTAGCAATCCAAAGTGCTTTAAATTTGCTGACTTCGATATCCAGCCACACTTTGGCTTTGTATCATTGCCATAGTAATGAAATGCAGTCTGCTCCTGCATTTAATGTTTCTCCTAACTTCTCCTGAGGCTGTTGTGTTTGGTGAGTCAAGCACCATTTGGAAGTTTTTACTGGTGTGGCTTCAAAAGCAATGCTTCTAACGGTGGCAGGAATGGATTTTTCTGAATAAGTCAAAGATTTTATTCATGTGGAAACCAATGAGGTAGTTTCTTCTTTACAATAGTGACTGCATTTTAAAAGTACTTTAATGGTTTCTGAAGAGCTTTGGGACATTCTGAGGTTGTAACTGGCACTATGAAGTATTTTTCTTCTAAAAGCCAGGATATTCAAACAATATGACTTCAATATTACTAAATCACCTCTCCAGCCACAGACTACTTGCCCATATATTTGTCAAATGGAAAAGTATTAAAGGACATTTTCAAAAGAACATTAATATACAGTGGGTTACCTGAGCTACCAGTTCCAGAATATTGTATAATTCATTGTACTGTATAATTCAAAGCAAGGATCCACTAACATGAAAGCTTCATGCTACAGTAATCTACAGAGCTATGGAAAGAATCATGCTTGAAGCAGATGTGTCATTGGATAGCAGGTGGCAAAACAGTATGACAGTTTGCCTTGTGAAGTGAAGCTAGTGAGGCTATGACTCTTCTGGTATGTCCAAGTATTTGTGGAAGTATCTTTATCTGCAAGTCCCTGGGTTGTTACATCCCACTTGCCTGACAGTTTTGTTGCTACTGAAACTGTTGCCCAGTTCACTGCAAACTCCTTTTCCTCATCTTAACTGGGCACTCATAACCCAAAAGGACTGCACATGCTCATGTAAAGAATAACAACCAGTTGTTGTTGATTATATAGACAAAATGGACAAGAAAGAAATGGAAGGTTGTGAAACAAAACCAACTAAACCAGGGATGAAAATGTAGGGAAAGGAATGAGAAAGCACAAACTCACCCCCATCTTAGATATTTTCTATTGTCTAAGAAATCCACTACAACAGGCAAGATTCTGCAATTCCCATGCACCAAATTCTTATGCGCAATGTTCACATTGTGGACTTAAACTTCTGTACAGGGCCAATAATAATTGCATCTTCTCTATGATGTGCATATGTGTGTGACAGTTATGATATACAAGCTATAAATCTGATGGTCAATGCATATTTACATATGGCATAGGGGATCTGTCATATGTAATACAACATTTAGTGTGACATCCATAATCTGTAATCGTGTGTCAGATTAATGCATGATAATCATGATGAGCAACATGTAAAGGTGACAGAATGTAAAACTGCATAATACATGCATGATGGTCATAATTCACAAAGGGTGGGTGTGGGATATGCTAAGTATAACTTGTATATCTAAAATCCATAATGTAATCACTATGAATATGACATGTTAAGTTTCTGTGCATGCATGGTGTACGTGTGTGAGAGAAAAAGAGACAGCCTTAATGCAGAACATTTGGGAGTATTACATCAACCCAACTTCAAAAGAGTAAGGTACAGTCAAAATAAATTTTCAGAATGTTTGTTCTAACTGCAAACTTGTATTTGCCCATAGGCTTGTTTAGACTTTAAACACATTCAAATATGACCTCTACCTCATGCCTTTTCTTATTTTATCTTTATCTTCTATTTCTTAGATAACCAAACATAAGTAATACTTATAGCATGTGCCAAAAACCTAAAAAAAAGAACAGAGGCATAGCAATGAGAGTGTTGTTTGATCTCTGTTGCTTATGTCCTGCAGAGCATATTAACCTCATCCTATAACATAAGGTCATTATATTTACATAATTTGACAGTGTGGAGTGCTTGAAGCACTCAAACTTCCACAGGGGGTTGGGGATCAGAATGTCAGGACGCCAATAATGCTGGAACAGCCTGTTGATTACTGCCAACTGCTTTCTGAACTATAGTCATTGGAGACTTAAGTTTCCTTGCAAGATTTAGATGGTGAAGGCAAAAAAAAAGTGATTTTGCTTCCTACTGGTTCAGACACTTCAATTACATTATGTGACATCCCCTTATTTAGAGCATTACTCAGGCCTTCCAGTTCTTAGAGCACTACATGACTGCATTGGGGTGGTAGGTGCATCAGATGAAGAATAGTCTCGACTTCGATATATGATAATATATGGAGCTAGATAGGAAGGCCATTCAGTCCCTATAACCTGGTGCATCATTCAGATAGATTACAGTTGATGTGCATTTTAATTCCATCTAACTACCTTTGGTTCTGTATCTCTTTGTACCCTTGCCTAACAAAAATGGATCAGCAAAATCACATAATGTGGATCAGCACAATGAATGGTAATTGAATCAACAAGCACAATGCATCATTGTCTTGGTCCAGCAATTTACTTCTGATTAAGCTTATAGCAAATCCTGGCTATTACAGAAAGGCTGTGACTTACATTTTCATATATACAGTGCTTCAAAATTGTGGTTCACCATGTCCACACTGATAGAAAATACGGTTACTTGTTGCCAATGTCTTTGAAACTTAACCTCCATTGTATTCATCCATTATTTGAAATGTGGAATCTGTACAACAAAAAATAAGGCCACAACCCTCAAATGCATTAAAAAGTAATAATTCATTGAACATAATTACAGAACATATTGTTCCAAACAAAATAATTTTGGAAGATACTAATTCAAATGAACTTTGTGACTTGTTCAAGTTTGAATATAAAAATAAGCTTGTATTTTGCATTATCAGAAATATGCCAATGCAATAATGATCAGTACTTACTATAATAACAATAATTGTTTATATTTATGAGTATTGGATGCAGTAATAAAGAAAAATGATATACTCGTGAAGGAAAATATCTGATAAACCTCCCAAATATCACTGGATTAAAATTGTTCATAAACATGTTTTGCAACTCTCTCATGATGCAGCCTGGAACTTTAAGGCCAGTAATAAATGGATAATGTCAAAAGCAAATCCTCAGACATCATTAACTTGAGAAGATCAGTGTTGGTGTGGCTGTTGTCATTCAGCATTGTGAAAACCTGTATCAACATTCTCCAAAAAACTGAATCTGTCCAGTGTGCATTGTGAGTTTACTTCACATTTATGGAAGAGTTTAATTTGTGTTCCACAAAGTGAGTAATGTCAATGTTGAGGGATTAGAAGTTTCAGCTTCAACATCAAAACTTAATCAGATGCACAGCAAAACTTCCTTTGCACCAACAGTACCCCTTAGCCTTAGAATTACATTCTTCATTACAGCTTTTCATTTCCAACACTAGCCATCTTTGTGACCTTTCTGATGGTGGCTTTTGGTTTAACTGTTAAATGTAATTTTATGCAGTGAATTCATATGCATTGTGAATCAAGTTGAGATTTAAGGCTTGATTCAGTGCTCCTGGTAATGTCAAGACATGACAGATCCACAACCTATCAATGCCTAATGATGGCTGAAACAGAGCACATTGCAGATGATGTGCTCTGATATTTGGAAGCAGTGAGAACAAGGAGTTCCGAAAACGCAATGCAGCCTGGAAGATCAGTGCACCAATTATGAATACATGATGCATTTTGATAACTGGACAGCAAAGTGGCACAGTGGTTAGCACAGTTCCCTTACAGCACCAGGGGTCTGGGTTTAATTCCAACCTCAAGTCACTGTGTGCAGTTTGAATGTTCTGCCCGTGTCTGTGTGGGTTTCCTCCGGAATCTCCAATCTCCTCCCACATTACAAAGGTGTGCACTTTAGGTTGATTGGCCATGCCAAATTACTCTTTAGTGCCAGGGGGATTAACAGAGTAAATTATTGGATTTATAGGGAAAAGGCCTGAGTGGGATTGTTGTAGGCTTGATTGCTTTTACTGTAACAAACAAACTAAAATTAACACTGATTAGTCATAACAAGGCAGGCAACTAATATTCTAAACTACATTACAGATATCCTTCAGTAGTTTCCTAATGCGACTAATAATCCCAGCACATTTATATGTTATGCTACATTCTCAGCAGAATTGACATCTAATTGAAGTTTAAAACTTCCCAGCTTCCAACAGGCTCATTTCTCCCAATTTCGCTGAGCCAAAAATAATTTCTCTCAGTTTTCTAAGATTTCCACAAACTGATTTCTGGCAATAAGGCCTATTCCAGTGACTCTTTCTCCTGGCCACATCAGAGAAAATCTACCAGTGCCCTTAAATCCCTGTTGGTTCCATATCTTCATCCAGTGGGCAAGCTATTACCAGCATTCTCCCTAGTAGTTAACAGAGAAAAAGCTTTTTCCCTTGCTCTTCACAGTGGCACTGTTTTCCTGTCTCTCTCTCCCTCTGTGTGCAGAGTTTTAAGAGTCTGTGTGTCTACCCATGGCAAAACCAGCTGCTTTGTTTTCTTTTTCAGTGTTAAAGCTGGCAGGTGAATTTCAATAGCATTCGATCTGGGCCCCCTATTCCCATGGTAACCAGGCCACACAATCTTGCCTTTGAGCAGAACTTAGTAAGTCACATGCCCCTTTTCATTACTCCATTTTACCTTGAATTAAAGAGACTGTACAAAACATAGTCGGCTTAGAGCATGCTGTTTTTTCTGTACAATCACAAAGTCTATTAGTTTTTCATCTTGCACTCATAATGGAAACTGCAAGAATGCCAAATTTCAAATGATCACAACTTATACCATAGAAGAAAAGAGTACTGACTAGTTGGCAAGTCAATTCTGATTCCCAAGGCATTGCCATGGAGGAAGCAAAGAGGAAGTGTGGAATCTTCAGATTCACAGGTAATTCAAAAAAAAGCACAGGGTTTGAACATGTTTTTAAAAAAATTATTCTTTCATGGAATGAAACATCAACCATCCTTAACTGCTCTTGAAGTGTGTGGCTTGCTAGGCCATTTCAGACAACAGTTAACAATTAACCCTATTATTGTAGATCTGGAGTCACATGTAGGCCAGCAGATTTCATTCCCTAAAGGGCATCATCAAACAAGGTGGATTTTTACAACAACCAATGATAGTTTCATTGTTGCCATCACTAAGACTACTTTTTATTTCCAGATGTTATTAATTGAGCTTAAATTCCACCAGATTTTGTCTAACAAGAGGCATACACGCAATGGGCCGTGAGAGGGCTGCTCTTGGATTTTTCGAGAGTAGCCTAGTGCTTCACGTCGTTAGTGTATGCTTGACCTGGACAACAAAGAACAAAACAGCATGGGAAACAGGCCTTTCAGCCCAACGAGCCCGCGCCGCCACCCCGATGTTTCTACCTCTACCTGTGATCCCTGTCTATGTTTATTTGATGGGCAACACGACAGCTCAATGACTATTGCTGTGCTATGCAGACACATGGATTTGGTCCTGTGTCTGCAGGAGTTTGGGCATTCTCCCCGGTGCTTGCGTGGGTTTTCTCCAGGTGCTCCGGTTTCCTCCCACATTCCAAAGCTGTGCTCTTAGGCTGATTGGCAGAACAAATTCTCCCTAATTTGGTTCTAATGCATAGATCTATAAACATAGACAGCGATGACAGAGATTATGGGTAAAAGTGGGAACATCAAGGTGGCGGTATGGGCTCATTGGACCAAAGGGCCTGTTTCCCATGCTGTTTTGTTCTTTGTACTATTCTCTGTATCTTTGTAGTAGATGGCATGATGGGATTTGAATTCATGGCCCCAAAATATTAACTTGAGCTTTGGGAGTAGTATAATGAAATTACCACTAGGCCACCATCTCATTTCCTTGAAGAGAATGGGTCCTCATATATGTCACTATTAGTAAACATTATGAGCTTGACTAATTAAATAGACAACCAATTTAAGAACAAGCTCATACTGTGGCTCATTTTTACCTGCTCCAGGTGGCATACTATCTTGATACATTCCCTGCACACAAAAAAAACGTTCTAGTTTTGCACTTTTTTTGAATTACCTGGAATCTTGGAGAGCCAAGAATTCTTCACGCTTTCTCCATGGCAACACCTCAGCCAATCAAAGTCAACTTGCCAAACAATCACAAAAGTCATTCTGTGTGAAACCTATAAATCAAGAACAAAAAAAATCTTTGAAGCAATTCAGTGATGTTTGAACCATAATCAGTGTGTTTTGTCACTGTGCTTTGTGCTGATGGATTGTGTGTGATGTCTAACACCTAACCTATAACTTCTTCTAAATGAGTCCCCAGTGGCAGGAAACAGGCATTTTTGTTCTGCAGGGTTCACTGACAGCCAGCTAAGATTTGTGCAACAACAGTAAAGATTTGAGAAGACATTTACCTCCTTACATACACAATGGTGAACCTAGACTGAATAACCTGATGGAGTCTATCACTCTATGTTATATCATCTCCCACTAGTAATGTAATTGAGGACCAGGCTTACAAACTCAGTTTTTCAGCACATTGAAGCACCAATGGAATAGGGAATTTGCAGAGATACAAGCACACAGTATTGGCCTACCAATACTGCCTCATACATGCTCACATTGCTTTGGAGGCTCTTAGACATGATTAACTTTACCTCACTTTAGGAATATTTACATAAGATCATGAATGGTCTCGTCAAGGCGAACATGGAAAGGATATTTTCTAATGTGGGTGAGTTCAGAACTCTGTAGGAGAAAGATGTGGAGATTCTTATTTTTTTCTTAGAGGGTTCTCTCAACTTGGGAACTCCCTGCCTCAGAAGGTGGTGGAAGTGATGTCATTGAATAGTTTTAAGGCAAAGGTAGATAATTTCTTGATAGACAAACAAATCAAAGGTTATTTGGTATGATGGGAGTGTGGAACTTGAAACAGAAACAGATCAGCCATATCTTATTGAATGGTGGAGCAGGCTTGAGGGGCTGAATGGTCTACTTCTGCTCCTATTTTGTACATTCATAAAACTTAGATCAACAGTTGAACATGAATATTGGAACAGTTTTTCTATTTGTTATCTTGGCCATATGATTAAAAACTTTATTACCATTGCAAATAATTAAGTTATTCTCAAAGATATAAAAAGTGATGTGGGTCTGAAATATAAGTAACTAAGTAAATAACTTAAGAAAGAGTCAAAAATGTAATAAGCACCCGAAAAGATGAGGATGAGCATCATCCTGGCACTACCCACGAAGTAAATGTTACCGTAGAATGTAGCTCTCAAGTTGCCAGCTCTGGATTGGACAGTAAGACTGAATACCATTGAGTTGGGAACAGATGAACAATAAATAGGCCAATTGATTGATAATTCTCTGGTTGCAGGCTGGCTGATGCTGCAAATCATTCTGGAGGAAAACAGTGATAAAAAGCTGAGAGAGGAAGGTATCTTAACTATCACTTGCTACAATGATGTTTGCAACACTTGTTAAACTGCCTGTCTATTGACCTAGGCAGGTATCTTCTGCACAGCTGAGTATCATTATGTGGAGATGCCGGCGTTGGACTGGGGTAAACACAGTAAGAAGTCTCACAACACCAGGTTAAAGTCCAACAGGTTTATTTGGTAACAAATGCCACTACCTTTCAGAGTGCTACTCCTTCGTCAGGTGAGTAGGGAGTTCTGATCACACAGTGAATATAAAGGCACACACAGAATATTAATTAGAATGTGAGTCTTTACAGCTAACCAAATCTTAAAGGTGCAGAAATGTGAATGGAGGTAACATTAAGCATAGGTTAAAGAGATGTGTATTGTCTTCAGACAAGGCAGTAAGTGAGATGTTTCAAGCCCAGGCAAGGCATGAGGGTTACAAATAGTGTGCCATGAATCCAAGATCACACAATTTGTAACCCCATGACTTTCCTGGGCTTGCAACATCTCTGTTGGACTTTAATCTGGTGTTGTGAGACTTCTTATTACATCTGAGCATCACCATAGATGGAGCACTCCATGTCACAGCCTCAGTCATTGCATCTGTATGCACACTGGCAAAATCTTATGTCACACAGCCAAATAGCAGTAGGGGCAACTTGCAAGTTTTGGAGGGAGGAATTTGATACATCACCTACCATCACGAGGAAAGTTGATAGTCTTCATTGTTTCATCAGCTAAAGCATTGCTGAGAACGAAAAAAGTGTAAGGAGCAGAAGGAATTCAATGGAGGCACTATCTTTACCATGGAAGTTGTTGCCACTTCATCAAAACCAATACTGATGCAAACATGGAGATTCTGATGCAATGGCAAGCCTCTGATTTGAGAAGGCAGCATTCTTGTCAATTCTTAAAGGCGCATATTTAAAACTCTTCAAATTGATTGTATTTTGACCTCGTGCTGTGCAGCACCTCCACCAAGTTACCAGGCTGCTGATAGAGTAGTGAGCCCATACAATGCTCTCGAGATGTGATAAAATTGGTATTAATTGGTCCTTAAACACCTTCATCGAAGTTTCATTGTTGTTGGGCAGATTGCCACCATCACTGCAAACCCATCAACAGGCAAAGCATGAGGAAACAGGAACACATTGCATAAGCAGTCCAATGCTTTGCTCCTCCTTTTATCTGTCTGGCTGCCTCCAAAGATACCTTCATTAGAGTCAACAACCAAATAACTTATATAGCTCTTTTAACACAATAAAACATCTTCACAGGAACATTATCAAACAAAATATGACATGGAACCATGTATCTCTTCAAAGAGGAAAGCGAGATAGGAAGGCAGAGGGATGGTATTCGAGAATATGGGGCTTTATCAACTGAAGGTATGGCCACTAATAATGGAGTAATTAAAATCAGTGATACACGGCAGACCAGAATTAGAGGAGTGCAAATACCTAAGCTGGATTTTAAGAGATGAAAGAGATAGGAAGGAATGAAGCCACAGAATTTTTGAAAACAAGACTCAGAATTTTAAAATCAAGTTATTGCTCAACTGAGAGCCAATGTAAGTCAATGAGCATCGAGATGAATGAGAATTGGACTTGGTATGAGTTTAGAAAGGAATAGAATAGTACCTTTCATAAACTTGAGGTCATTCAAAACTTTGCTGCTCTTTTCTTAAGAAAAATGCTGCCCTCATCGTTGGCTGATAAGTCATAGGATACTATAGTGCAGAAGGTGGCCATCTAGCCCATGGATCTGTACTGATCACAATCTCACTCGATTCCTATCCCCATAAACCCATGTATTTACTCTAGCTAGTTCTCCTAACTAAGGGGTGATTTAACATGGCCAATCAACCTAACCCGCGCATCTTTGGAGTGTGGGAGGAAACTGGAGTACCTGGAGGAAACCCACGCAGGCATGGGGAAAACATGCAAACTTCATAGAGACAGTGACTCAAGCTGGGAATTGAACCTGTGTTCCTGGTGTTGTGAGGCAGCAATGCTAACCACTGTGCCGCCCCTGCAAATATGATTGTGTAATGTCCTAAATATTTAGGGGTTGTGAGTGATACATTAAAAAAAAGAGTTGCACATTTAGATTCAAACCAACAACAACAAGGTTTATTCCTGGAGCTCTTACCTATACAGAATAGAAACTGAAACTAAATAGGGGCCTGTGAAAAATTCAGTGACAACGCCATTAAATCATGTGACTGGTACATAAAACAATCATATAACCACTTAAATATATAAAAGATTGATGGCATAATTGAGACTGGTCAAGTTCCAATGCCAGCTGACCATCATGAATTTTATTTCTTAATTTGATAACATTTATCTATTAAATTCAGACACAACAACACATACCCAGCCCAGTCATCCCTGCCAAGTTCTCCTCACTAGTAGCTGGGGGCCTTATAATTAAATTGGGTGAGCAGTCCCACACACTAATCATATCTTATAACTCATGTCGCAGACTCCTCCATCACCATCTCTGGGTATGGTTGATTCCCCCCAGCTGGAAAGACCCACTAGAAGTGGCAACACAATGACATATAGTCTAAGGTGTGGCCCTGAGCACTCTTCCTCAACATTTGACTCCAATTGATTCTCGTGGCACCAGGTCAAACATGGGTAAGGTTACAATCAAATGCTCTCTCTCTCTCAGCTGAAGAATATTGATCATCGTGTGGAAGAATAGCTGAAGTAGTATGGGTACAAAATGTACTCTGGATGAGGTCTTCATTGTCTATTGTCAAGCATGGTTTAGTAGCACCTTGACAGGCTGAGCCCAGAAAAACATAGCTGCCACACTGGCAGATAGTGCGAGAAACAGCATGAGTGAAGCCAGTCATGATCTTGTCCTCATCAATCTACATTTCACATATGCATTGTCCATGGCAACATTGATATGCTTAATCATCAAACAGCTTTTGGAGAGATTAAGGCCATGATTCTCCCAAATTAGGACTAAGTGCCCATGCTAGTCAGTAAATATGAGCATTTCCCATTGCCACTAGGAGCATCTGTCAGGTGGGATTCGCCCACTTGACAGATGCAAATTCATATATACTAAGCAACCTGATTTTCAGAGATCTGGCTATCATTTTTAAATGACTCCACAATCTCCACGCTCAGAGACAGATTCCCCCCTTCCCAAAAAATGAAATGGTAACCCCTCCACTCCACGGCCCCACTGACCAGGGGAGAACCAGCAACCCATAAGACCATAAGGTATAGGAACAGAATTATGGCTGATTAATTTCTCTTACCTTTTCCCTGTAATCTTTTGATCCCTTTGCCAATTAAGAGCCTATCTATCTCTGTCTTAAATATAGTCAATCAGCTGGCCCTGTAGCCTTCTGTGGCAATAAATTACATAGCTTCACCATCCTACGACTGAAAAACTTCCTCCTCATCTCAGTTCTGAAGGGTCATCCTTTTATTCTAAGGCTGTGCCCTAGGATCCTAGTCTCTTCAATTAAGAGAAATATCTTCCCCATGCCCGCTCTATCCAGGCCTTCCAGTATTCTATAAGTTTTATCCTTCTAAATTCCATCAGCTCCAAACCCACAATCCTAAAATTCTCCTCATAAATCAAGATTTTCATTCCTGGGATCATTCTCATGAACCTCCTCTGGACCCTCTCCAGAGCCAGTACATTCTTCCTTAGATACATGGCCCAAAATTGGTCATAATACTCCAAATGTGGTCTGATCAGAACCTTTTAAAGCCTCAGTAGTCCATCCCTGTTTTTGTATTCTAGTTCTCTTGAAATGAATGTTAACATTGCATTCGCCTTCCCAACTACAAACTCAATATGCAAGTTAACCTTAAGAAAATCCTGAACTTGAACTCCTCAGTCATGTTGCGCTTCCGATTTCTCAATCGTCTCCCCACTTTGAAAATGGTTTAGACCTGTTCTTCCTACCAAAGTGCATAATCTCTTTCCCACATTGTGTTTCATCTGCCATTTCTTTGCTCACTCTTCCACTCTTCTAACCTATCCAATTCCTTCTGCAATCTCTCTGCCTCCTTGATACTACCTGTCTCTCCACCTGTCTTTGCATTATTGGCAAATTGAGCCACAATGTCCTCAGTTTTATCATCTAGATCATTGATGTATAAAGTGAAAAGTTATCGTCCCAACATTGACTGCTGTAGAACTCAACTTGTCAAATGCCAACCTATTACCGAAACAGGGGCATCTTTCCCTTTCCTCACAAATAATGGATCAACCCCCTACACCAACCCCACATAGGCATGAGGGTGACCTGAACACTCCATTCAGACCTCCCCCATTCCTACTCTGTCTCCACTGAGACCCCTCCCCCCACTGTGCTCTCTTCCCTATTCAAACCACACATGCAGCACTCCTCCTCATTCAGACCACCCATCCATTCAATCCCTATGAACTCCCCCAATTATCCCTTCTCAGACCCCCACTCAGCCTACTTCTCCACTCAATACCCCATTAAACCCCTTTCTCCACTCCTACCATCCCCTTTTCCCCAGGCACACCCACATTCAAACCTGCTCTCCATTCAAACACGCCATCAACCCTTTCATTTTGGCAATGCCAATGGTGCAATGCCCTGGCACTGTGGCCTGGCACTTTGGGCTCTGAAGGGGAATTCATAGGTGCTGAATGGGTGGCCTGGGTCACCTTCATGCCTGTGTGAGGTACGGATAGAGGGTGATCTGTTATTTGTGGAGAGGGTGAAGGATGCCCCTATTTAGGTTATAGGTTGGCATTTGATGAGTCGAATTCTACAGGGGTCACTGTTGGGACCAAAATTTTTCACTTTATACATCAATGATCTAGATAAAGGAACTGAGGGCATTGTGGCTCAGTTTTCCAATAATGCAAAGATAAGTAGAAGACAGGTAGTATTGAGGAGGTGGAGAGGCTGCAGAAGGACTTGGATAGGCTAGAAGAGTGGGCAAAGTAGGTCCAGTGGGCACTTGCCTCTCTGCATGACCAAGCTACAGAGAGTGAGTGCTGGGTATTGGGAGGGCTGGAACAGGAGGCAAGGGGTTGACTATGCCATTCTCCTCAGAATACAGGTCTCGTGGCTGAACTGCCCCTTCTAGCCCGGGCAGACCTGATGATCACTACTGGAATGGTGATTTCAGGCAGTCCTGTGATAAACATTTTCATTCCAGTCTGTCAGCTGTGGAAGTTTTGAAGTGGACAGGTCACTTTAATCTCCATATCTTTGGTCACTTAGCTGGCTTTTATATCAGTGGAGCACACCATTCTGCAGCAGAGATTTTCCTTTCACCTTGTCATAAGCTGTAGGTGTGAGCAGACCTCTTTGAAGTTCCTTGACAGAAATGAGACGTCAATTTCATCTTGGAAGGGAGGTACCATTCTCCACAGCTGTGCATTCAACCCCAATGTATGCACACAGCTTTGATTTGAAGTTTCTGAGTCTCCCTAGCAAACTAAAACCTTTGTAACCTTCTCTATTGCATCAAAAACCTTTGATCTCTGTCAATTTCATGCTTTGAAAGAAGAGCCCTGCCTTGGGGTTCCGGCACTTTATCCAAAACTTTTAAATATAGAATAAAGCGTAAAGCATCAGCTTCCAGCTCTCAGTCCCCCTCAGTCTCCCATATATTCCCCATGCCCTTTCCTTGCCAACCTATGCCATCTCATACCCTGTACATACACTCATGGCCCCTTATACCATTCATGTCAACCTATGCCCTTCTACCCATAAACTTCTGGCCTTACATCTATTATGCCAACTCACCCAGTATCCACCATGGGCAGAGCTTAAGACTCTTGCAGCGTTGAGATAAAATCACATTCTATGAAGTTCAAGGTATCTATTGCAGATTTCACTATACTGAATAAAAAACACATTCCTAAAAAAAATTACTACGTTTATATTCCCTCAGCTAAATAAAGCTTTATTACAGCAAATATTTAGTTCAATGAACAATCCCTTATAACAAAAGCAGTAAAATTCAGAGTACCACTTCAAAGAGTCTACAACCACTTCGAACTGCCAATCAGATTGTGAAATGGAAGGCACCTGACTGTGATAGTGGGTGGTTGTAAAATCAATCATACAGCAATTTTCCTGTATTAGGCATGATTAGGTTTATGTTAACAGGGTGAAACAGGAAGAAACAATTTTTTATTTCTTACACTTCAGACATTTTCTTTAAAGATTTAGAAAGGAAGACCTTTTAAATGCTTTGTCCATTTGACAGCTCCCTTTGACAGGCCCTCTTGATACTTTTGACAGGACAATTATTTTTGACAGTTGCTTTTGAGTTTTGATGGTTTACTTTGACAGATCTGTTGACAGTTCCAATGAGCTTGGCAGTTAATGAGTATATGCATTTTTTATATATATTTGTGGCTACTTTTTAACAATTCCAAAGGCATTTTACCTCCCTCAAAGGGCTCCTGACCTAGCCCAGAATTCTCCAAGCCTAATCCAAAAGGTACCTCACCTCATTCAAAGGGAACCTGACCTCCCCCAAAAGCAAACAAGGATCATATTCAGAGGAGTATCTTACCTCTCCGAAAGGTTACCCTCGTTATCCCAAGAAAGGCACAATGTTCAGGCCTATTTTAACAGATACTCTTTGCACATTGCAGATTTCACATTCCTAGATTACCAACATTCCACTTGAATGGTGTTTGTTAATGATTTAATTTGCCATCTACCAACATAAAATGGTGCATGTAAGAAATGCGAACCACCACCATTCCCTCTCTTGTGAAAATGGGAAATGTTGTGTTCAAGACTTCGGGGACTTCGGATTTTCAGGCACTTCTGCCATTTTCACCATAATGAAAAATCCAGGCTTGTGTGCTTTTCCATTAACATGAACATTTTTTATGTGTTCTGAAGAATAGAGCCAAAAAATAAAGTCCTCTCACCCCTGGGCCATAGTTCAGTTGATAGCATACTCAACTTAGGGTCTGAAAGTTATAAGTTCAAGTCCCAGTCCAGGCATCATATCACAAAAATCTAGATTGTCACCACAGTGTAGTGTTGAAAGAGTGCTACATTGTTGGAGCTACCAAGGTCCCAATTCTACAAACTGTTTATTTAAAATACTTCTTCAACGCAAGCGAAATGTACTTGGCTGTTATGTCCAATCAAAAAATGATGCACAATCTTTTGAGGTTTGGGGGACAGCTGAGAGAGAGAAATATGGATAGGTGGAAGTTGTCGACAATAAATTAGAGTTTGATCACCTGACATTTGATTTCCCAGTCCCAATATACCTCTGTAGCTTTGTTATAGTAGCTAGATACCTATTCCGTGAGAGCTCTCGCTTGTCTGTTGGACTGTTGAGGATGTTCTTCATAGGAGTCATATTAATGGAATATGGCCAACTGAGTGTGATGTGCATAGCGAAAACTGGAACTTCCCAGTGCAATAGAAGTACCATTGTAATATTTTGTGCACCCAGTCAATGAAGTGCCAGTAAATTTGCTGCCCCTACTGGTTTTTATAGACTAAGTAATCTACCTATAGAGCCGACACCAGTTAGTTCCTCTGTTATGTTCAAATGGCTGCTTCTTGTATTAGCAACTGCACTTCTTCTGTTAAATCACTGCTTTGGGTAATTCTTTGTGTGAATCATGAATCTCCCATTGAATCTGCACCCCAAGGACACTTTTTTCTTCTCTTGTACTAAGTGAAACTTGGCAGTGCCACTGTAGCCACACTCTGCTTAAATTTGAAATCTTAGTGTTGGTTGAGCTAATGCCATGTCTGCCTTGGACTTAAATACAAACTTTCTGAAAATCCCCAGGCTCTACAAGTTTCTGTTTAAGGCATTATCTAGCATTAGAATTTTTTTCCCAACATTTTTGCTAAGATTGAAATCAATTTTTGTCAGGGTGAAATCTCTCAGGGAAGAGCTAAGCAAATACTACTACTCTCAACTCATTTTTCCTTTATGTTAAAATCAGTGAAGATAACTCTTCCCCAATGTTGAAAGCTGTTTTACAGACTCAGTGAATGGAAATTGTGTGAATTTGCAGTGGTACTGGTTGTTGTTAGTAGGGTAGTCTATTTTGATGTTAGGTTGGATGGAATTTTATGAACAGAGATGAGGTGTGGATATCTGGTTCTTGAGTGGGTGATACTGACACACCCAATGCAATCCACAATTGCGTTGTTACTTCCTGTTAGCCAAGACAGGGGTGGTGGGCACGACTATTCTGGGGATGGAAGACCACAGTGAAGAACAGAGCTGAAGATTTCCCCAGGTAGTGTTTTTCCCTGTCTGCAACCTTCCCTATGAACAAGGAACACAAGTACTGTCAGTTTCCTCTCACCTGTACATGTCCCCTTCGTCCATCGAGAGACTGGCAACTCTTACATCAAGCTGGCTTCAGGTTGTGGATGCTGGAGATGCAAGCAGGCTCCCGTGTCATCAGAGTGTCTGGGGGGCGGGGGCTGCTGGACTGTTCCCAAGTTCCTTGCTCTTCTTAGGTTAACAGGGAAGTGCGGATGTATCTCGTGAGGGAGGAACAATGGCTGCTTCCTGCTTCTGGAGGCTCCTCTCAGAGTGTTCCAACTGTAGACAGTAGCTCCTCAACCTCTTCAGCAATGACATTGGCTTAGGAACTGCAACGACAAAGGAGAATCCTGGAACTGTTGACTGTACAGCTACATCCCATCCAGAAGCCTGGAAATAGAAAGCTGTCTCTGGTAAAAATTTTGAGCATGTCCCGCTGCCAGTAAGCGTGGGTTCCAAGATGCCCCATTTCTTTACAAATAGCAGATCCTAAAGCCCACGGTAAAATCCTGCCCACTTAGTCAATTTCTGGGCACCTCACTTGAGGAAAAATGTCAAGGCTCAGAATTCAGAAGAAAATTGCTGGAATGGTGCCTAGAATGAAGGACTTCACTTATGTGAAAGGATTAGAGAAACAGGGATTGTCCTCCTTAGAACAAAGAGGTTAAGGGAGTTTTAACAGAGGTTCTAAATATAATATTCTGATGGAGTAAATAAGGAGATACTGGTTTCAGTGACAAAAGGGTAAATAACAACAGCACTCAGATATAAAGTACTTAGCAAAAGAATCAGAGGGATGGAATGAGGCGACATATTTTTGCACTGATGTTATGATCTGGAATGCTGTGCCTGAATAGTGATGAAAGTATATTCCTTAATAATTTTCAAGAGGGAAGTAGATAAATATTTATTGGAAAAATGCAGGGAAATGGGCTAATTGGACCATTCTTTCAAAGAGCTGGCACAGGCATAGTAGGCCAAATGGCCTCCTATACTGTATCATTCATCACAGAATGCTTTGGTTTTTTGACATTACATATTAAATAACATCAGTCTGCATCTCCTCCAACTCATCATGAGAAATATCAAGAGAGATTCACCAGCAGAAATAAAGTTATTGCTTTTGGTATTTATTTTGTCTATTGCAGTTGAAGCATCATATTTCTTGTATCACAAGTCAGGGAACACACCTCAGGCATTGCACTTGAAATGCAAAACACTTCACGTGCTTAACTCAAATTTTATATTCATAAAATAGTGGCAACAGAGCTAAAGATGTCAAGAATGTACAAATCAAGCTGAAGGAAAACATTGTAAAACCTCCAATAAAAAAATCTACTAGGGATGTAATAAAGCAAAAGAGCACGAGGGGTCAGCAAAATCTACCAATACACAAATGCAAATAAATCCAATCTTTCCAAATATATTTTTGTCAATTACATGTCTGTTTGTGCAGGCCCTACAATGTTGGGGATGTTTATTTCTTAGGCTATCTCCTAGGATCAAGGCTGACTTGCCTCCACTTTGGTTCAATGGGATGAAATTTTCTCATCCCGCTTGCCACAGAAACCATAGCAGGTGGGACAGGACCGTGCAAAGACCTTGGGCAGAATTTTCTGGTCTTGAAGCACGGCCATAAAATCCCACCCATAGTGTTTGCAGGTTTGTGTGCTGTCTCTGACTCCCTGAAAGTGTCCTTGCATGTTCCTGACAAAGTCTGTTGAAGTGTTTGGTGCCTTCCCGATGACCCATCTCCATTTTGGTCAGTCACATGTACGGGGCTCCCATGTCTGATCACTTCAGAGATGCTTCGAGGACATCCCAAAAGCATTTCCACTATTCCCTTGGGAGTCTGGTATCAGGCAGACAAAGGACGTGTTCTGCCCAGTTTGCATTGATTTCTGAGTGATTAGTTCCTTGATATTCGCCAGGCTGGCTTAAATGAGGATGCTGCTGTTACACTACATCTCTTGCCACCAGGATCTTAAAAAGGTACCACTGGAGGTACTCAAATTTTGGGGTGCTTTGAGGTACCTACTAAAGGTTGCCCAAGCCTCTAATGCATAGAGAAATCCAGGGATTACCGATGACCAGTAAACAATGATCTTAATCCTGGATTTGAGATCTTGGTCCTTAAAGTACTTCTCCTAAGTAGATCAAAGACTGAGATGGCACATCAGAGACAATGACAGCCTTTATTGACAGGAGGCTCCTAAAATATGGAAGTAGTATCTATTTTACAGGATCTCACCATTCATCTTAATTGATGGAGTTGGGGTAGTGAGGGGTGGAGGGGATTTGCTGCTCTTCTATGGGACCTGGTTCAATTGAGCCTTAGTTTTCTAGGTGTTTAGTGAAAGATTCATTACAAAGATCACTCCTCAATTGCTTCCCAGTAGACAAAGAGTCACAGTGAGATTTTACCACCAAGAAGTGCCAAAGACATATTCTTCACTGCACAGCCTTATCTTAGTGAAGACTGGGTTTAAACAAAGCTGTGTCATTGCATCAACTCTTTTCTCCGTCTTCTTTGTTGTAATGCTGCCCCTCATCTCCAACAAATTAATCAGATGTGGAGATCATTTGTACAACATACATGAAGCTATTCAACCTATGTCACTTTTAATCAAAAACCCAAAACTCTCCAATCTCAGTCATTGATCTTCAGCCTACAGAGGTTGTAGTGGCTTGAACTGGTGCAGCAACTGAGTTCCAGATCATTATCCACTTCTTCTCCAAAACATTTGAGAAAATGGGCCATTCACTAAACACGTGGTAGGATACGTACGTATAGTATTATTATGTATTGGGGTTGTTATTGTATTACAGCACTGTCTCTTTTAGAGAATATCATGTGCACAGTTTGATTTGATTTATTATTGTCACATGTATTAGCATGCAGTAAAAAATATTGTTTCTTGCATTCTATACAGTTAAAACATACCATTCATAGAGAAGGAAAGGAGAGAATGTGGAATGTAGCATTACAGTCATAGCTAAGGTGTCGAGAAAGATCAACTTAACTTAAGGTAGGTCCATTCAAAAATCTAATGGCAATAGAGAAGAAGCTATTTTTTGAGTCAGCGATCTCAAACTTTTCTATCTTTTTCCTGACAGAAGAAAGTGGAAGAGAGAATGTCCGGGGTGTTTGAGGTTCTCAATTATGCTGGCTACTTTTCTGAGATGCAGGAAGTGTAGTCGGTGTTGATGGATGGGAGGTTGGTTTGTGTGATGGATTGGATTTCATTCATGATCCTTTCTAGTTTCTGGCGGTCTTAGATCAGGAAACATACCAAGCTGTGATACAACTGCAAAAAAATGTTTTTATGGTGCATCTGTAGAAGTTGGTGAGAGATGTAGTGGACATGCCAAATTTACTTAGTCTCTTGAGAAGGTAGAGGGTTGGTGGGCTGTTTTCACTGTAGTGTTGGTATGGGGGGAGCAGGGCAGGTGGGTGATGATCTGGACACCTAAAAACTTGAAGCTCTTGACCATTTCTACTTGGTCGCCATTGACGTAGACAGGGGCATGCCCTCCATAATGCTTGCTGAAGTCGATGACTATCTGTTTTGTTAACATTGAGAGAAAGATTATTGTTGTTGCACCAGTTCACCAGATTCTCTATCTCTTTTCTGCAGGCCATCAACATTACAGTAGTGTCATCAACATCAATGTTGAGGATGATTGTGGAGAAGGTGCTGTTGCCTATCCTTATTGATTGTGATCTATGGGTTAAGGAGTTCAGGGTACAGTTGCAGAGTGAGGAGCTGAGTCCCAGGCCATAAGAGTTTGGAAATGAGTTTCATAGCAATAATGGTGTTAAAGGCTGAGCTGTAGTAGGAGTCTAACATAGAAGTCCGTTATCTAGGTGTTCCAGTGTTGAGTGTAGGGAGATGGTGTCTGCTGTGGACCTTGTGGATTAGGCAAATTGTGGTGGATGTAGGTAGGCTGGGAGGCAGGAATTGATTTGTGACATGATTAACTTTTCAAAACACTTTATAGTGATGGATGTCAGAGCCATAGACGATAGTCATTAAGACACACTGGCTGAGTTTTCTTTGGTAGCAGGATGATGGTCATCATCTTGAAGCAGGTAGGGATCTCAGATTGGTGTAAAGAAAGGTTGAAGATGTCTGTGAATACTTCTGCCAGCTGATTCAGGCAGGGTCTGAGTACTCATCTGGGAACTCTATCGGGGCCAATCACTTTCCGTGGGTTGATTTTTGAGAAGGCTGCTTTGATGTCAGCGATGGTAACCTTGGATACAGGTTCGTCCGAGGTTTCTGACCTTTTGCTCAAAATGGATATAGAATGCATTGAGCTTATCAGGGAGGGGTGCATTGGAGCTGGCGAATTTATCTGCCTTCATCTTGTAGTCTGTTATGGTTTGCTGACCTTGTCATAGTTGGCGGGAGTCTGTGTGGCTAGGCTGGGACTTTAGCTTGGTCTGGTACTGTCTTCTGGATATTTGATGGATCACCGTACTTCATATTTGACTTTCTTGTATAGGCCAGTGTCACATAATTTGAACGCCTCAGACCAAGACTACAGCAGGCAATGGATATCTCTGTTGACTCGTTTCCGGTTGGAAAACATGGATTTGCTTCTTTGGCACACAGTCTTCTATACACTTACTAATAAAGTCAGTTAGTGAAGTCAATTAGTGTATTCTTTCAGACTGAAAGCAGAATTTTTAAATACTGACCAATCCATTACTCTAAGCAGTCTCGTAGGAGATCATCTGATTCCTCAGACCACATTTCACAACTTTCTTTGACGAATTTCCTGGTCGATTTTTGCTTGTAAGCAGGAGCACAGCCTTGTGGTCTGATTTACCAAAGTGTAGGTGGATTGTGAAGCAGTAGGCATTCTTGATATTTGTGTAGCAGTGGTCTAGGACATTTCAGCTTTTGGTGGAACAGGAGATGTGTTGGTGGTATCTTGAGCTTGGCGTGATTGAAATCATTGATCATAATGAACAAGGCCTCGGGATGTTTCATCGCAACTCTATTTGTGGTGGTGTATATTTTGTCCAGCGTGATCTTCACATCAGCATGGGGTGGAATGTAAACTGCTATCAGGATAACAGAGGTAACTAAAGGTAGTAGGGGCAGCATTTTATCATCAGGTATTCATTGGCTGCTTCATGGTTTTGTCCCAGTCTAGATCAAATCTTGTAGAGTTAACAGCTATTCAATAAACCCATCTTGTTGTTTGCACCCAACTCCGGATGCTATAACTTCATGTACAATACATAACAAGATAAAATGAATACTGGCAATCAGGAGCAGATGAAATACCTTATGAGCAAAAAATAAAAAAGAAAATCAAAGCCGCATTTTCCAATTGAGAACTTTGATACTTTGACATAAAACAGGATCAACAGCAGGTCAGCCAATTGTATCTAGCATCAGACTGGCACATGCCAAGAGATTAGGTACTGTCAGTCAGACAGCCATGCCAATGCTGATATATTGTCAAGATTGCCTTTACCTTCTGCTCAAGAAGCGCCCAGTAGTGTTACTAATATCTTTAACTTTTTGCAGATAGAACAAACCCCAGTGACTGCAGTTCAAGTCCAACAATACAGCAGAAATAATCCATTGATGAGGAAGGTACTGAAAATAAAAGGGGGAACTGCAGGAACACATCCCGAATTAAACCCATATATTTCCAGGAAACTTGAATATAGGGTCGATCTTGTTATGGGGAATGAGGGTAATAATTCCTCCAAATTTGTGACATCCAGGTATAGTTCAAATGAAAGAACTTACGAGAAACCAATTCTGGTGCCTGGACCAGATGCCCAGACTGAGGAAAAAGCAGGACTGTGCCACTCATTTACAGGGATAAGGAATGCACTAATACTATCTCCATTGCATCCTTGGAATGGCCTAAAATGCTTAGTAATGTCTACACATTGACTTTTCAGGCACATATGAGGAGCACATGTTCATGGTTGCACACTCCAATTAACTGGAAGTTGTCTCCTAATGAAGTCAACAACTACGGCACAAACCATTAAAAAACTCGATGAGATTTTTGTCAGATTTGGAAAACCAGGCCAAACTGTGAGTGATAATGGGCCACAATGGGCCACAGTTCATGGTTCAAGAATTCAGAGACCACTTAAACATGAGTGGTATCCAATACATAAAATCAGCATCATCCTACCCATCAGTGAATAGATCAGTCGAAAGGATTAAGTCCTTGAAGCATTCACTGAACGCCTCCAAGGACCAAGGTTCATTAAATAGCCATCTAACAGTTTCTTGATGATGCATCAGAACACTACACATGCACTCAGAGTTCCCCAACTTTACTATTACTTAACACAAAGCTGAGGACTAAATTTAATCTACTTTTATCACAGGAAATGTCCAAGGTAGATGCTTGTTTCAACAAGGCAAGCATGTTTTAGCACACAGCTATACCATTAGTGAAAAGTAAATTCCTGTATCTGTATTGGCTCAATCTGGCCCTACCTCCTATACAGTACAGTACAGATGAGTTAGTGAGGATCAGTTGTTAGCTACACACATCAACATGCCAGTACCATATATGTCAGAATTACTACAGGAGGAACCACCATCTATGTCACCAGATACTGTGACGACACCTTCTGGTCAATCAGCAGAAACTGAGATGGTTGGAAAATCTGTTGCTGTCAGTAATCTTGCTTCTGTAAAAGAGACTGTTCCACCTTCCAGGAATGAAACATCTTCTGAAGATCCGGAGGACAACCAAATTCCTGAAGTGCACAGGGAACCAGTATGGAATAGATGCCTACCCAATAGTCTATATTACTCTACAATGATTATTGTCTGCCCTTGTATTATGTTTCATTGATAATGTAAAAGTATTGTGGTTATTTGTTGCTATGAACTCTCAGCAGTAAAGGGGGAAGGATGTTATGTCTTTGGGGTTGTTGCTCTGTTTTGCGCTGTCCTTTAAGAATCTAACCACATGTGACATCACCAGCTGCTTCATGGGCTTTGCTTTAGTCTAGATCAAACCTGTGTACAGTTAACAGCTATTCAATTAACCTGCTTTGTTGTTTGTTCCCAATCCCAATTCTATCACTTCATGTTCTTTTACTCTAGGACTGCAGTACGTAACACACAGAATAATGACACTTTCAGATTTTCTGAACTTCAGCTTTTAGATAATCCTTTAGAAGAAAAACTCTTGAGTTCAAATGGCCCCTATTTCTTCTACAGAGCTCTGCCTAATAGTGGTTAGATTTTACTGCTGTCCAGCTCACTTTCAGCCAACTCTTGGGTGGGCAGTCTTAAATCAACATGAGACTCTGCCCACACCCTGAAATCTGTCCAAGTGCCAAGATTCAGATTTACAAATGTGCAATTCACCTCACACATGCTCTTCTGTAAATTGGCTTGGGACCAGCATATTCTATGAAAATGTTTGCTTCAAATCAGAATAGAAAACTTTTAGATGTCTTGTTACTTATGTTTAGGTATTGACATTGATTTACTATTTTTCATTTATGATTAGCAGAACGGCAAGAGTTTAATATGTATAAAAGAAGTTTTCATTTTTTGCATTTCCTGTTTGCTTTGTGTTCTGAACAATGAAAGAATGGCACAATTTGACAAAATAAATTAATTTTAAGTTGCTTGGGAGGTGTGTCTGTTTAATGTGCATTTCTATCAACAGCTTGCTTACTGTGTATTTTTTTACACTGTCTATGGATGTACTCTACTACTAATTATTTCCCTATCTGAGGATTAGCAATGAGTAATAATTACATAGCTAACTACAGAAATTGGAAGAGTACTGAAGCCCGTGTGCTACAAACATGAAGCTAATTATCTGCGTCAATATCTCTGTTGCGCTGGCTGCTTTGCCCTGAGTGTTTGAGGTAGTACCTATCAGTTTCTGTGCAAGATTACATGATAGTGTAAAAACATTGCCAACTGAAATCTCAATCAGTTACTTCAACATATGTCACTGTTGAGAGTAACCCTTCATGATCCTTATCATCGATTGGGTTGGGCATTTTACTGGTAAGTACACTTTAAAATCTCGCTAACATAGTTGCCTCTATCCATGCTGCAAGAAAGTTGAAGGTGTTTCTAGGTCTTCATGGTGATAGTGGGGATAGTCATGAAAAATGGCCCACATCAGGTTTCCAATGCGATTGTCACAAAATTTCCCATCGATGTTCCCCATGTGTTCAATGCGAGATTATCATGAAGCAAGCAACATCTATCATGTCATTCATGGAAGATGACAACACGTATCCAAGTGCCAGACTCACCTAACCAATCAACTCATCTTTCAATGTTGTACGCAAGGAGATAAATAAGTATTCAATATTATGCTGTTGATGTACCATCCGCTGTTTAAAAACAGGCCTCTAAAGTTATCCTCTGAGAACTCAGAAAACAATGACAAATTGTAATTATGTAGCACCTTTAATGGAGAAAATTGTTCCAAGGTGCTTCACAGAAGTATAATCAGACAAAAGGGGCACTCAGCCTCTTGGGATTGGTTCTTCATCAAGGAAAACACTGATAACTTTTCATCACCGATACTTGGTGCTTCATCCTGTGTAGTACATCACTATCTGTTTCTCAATTAGTATGTGCATCTGGACTGCTGCCTGCTTCAAGTGTGCACCTGGTGGTACATTGTGTTCCCCTTGTCTTCTAAAGAGAGCAGATGGTACATTATGGGGTTGAATTTCTGCTGAGCAATACTTTTAGGACAAAATTAACCCAGAAAATTCCAATTTGCACTTTCGAACCAAACCCTTTGCCCATTTCTTTGAAAAAGGTGAAAAATTTTGGTAACATAACTCACATAGGAATTTTAAACAAGCATGCTAAAAAGAAATCGGTTCGGCAAAATTACAATCCCATGTTGAGTAACATATCTACCTTTGAATTTTGTACTATCATATAATATAAAGCCACCACGTGGGCATTTTGATTGAATATATCATAGTGTTTAAGATTATCTGAATCAAGCACTAATTCCCTGCGTGAGTCAGCCAGTAACAATATAATTTGTGAAAAGGAGTGGTGAGCACTTTTAGAAATGTCTGAAACTCTAATTATTCCATGCAATGCTATGCACTAAACAAGATGAGGAACAGAACAAAGTTTTCTCATTCCTCTTCTCAGACAGGGGTGGTATTTTCAATCTTGTCTCAAAATGGAATCTAAATCAATGGACAACCATGGGTCTTTCTCAAGATTTGAATCAAAGTGCACTTACTTCTGCAATTTCAGAAAACGGGAGAGTTGACCAGCTTCTGCATTGAGATTGCGAGCAGATTGGACCTATCAGTATTAAATAAATCCCAGAGGAGTGTAAGAACAAACTAGAAGCAGGCTAGGAGATTTTACATGGGTACCAAAATGAAAGCTTACCTCTTGTAGGGTAATCTCCATTGTTTCTTTTAATGCCCAATGCATCGGTCACCTAACCTTTGATCTAACAGAGACTCAACAACATCACACATATTCAATGCATTTGTACATTAAAATTGCAATCAGAATCCGCCAAGAGATCTAAGACATGATTTCCATATTTAATAAGCATCCCATCTGCTTTGAAAATGATGCTGGCCCTTCATTTAAAGGCCTGCTTGCAATATGAATCGGATGAGCAATTGGTTGTCCATCAAACTTTCCTCTGCCAGTTACCCATTTTCCAGTGAGAAATGGGCAGTTAAGATTTGAAAATCTCTGTGCAACAGTAACAATCACCCTTATATGACCCTTGCGACTGGAGTGCATACCCTTGGTAAAGTGGTCCTATGCTTCTATTACCTGCAATTTCTTCAAATAAGTTGCACATTGAAACCCTTACAGAATCCTTCTGAGCTTCGAGGCATCTTTGATCTTTTATAAAGCTACAGTATGTTCTGCACATTTCTGATGAGATTATAATCTTTCTTTCTTTCCAGTTCTTCTACTGATCTCCAGAGCTTCAGATGTTGTGACAACGCAAAGACTTAACTCAAAGTAGAAAGATTTCCTATTTTTTAGGATTCCATACTCTGATGATGATATAACAGCTTTGCTGTTAGCGTTGTTATTAACTCCTCTCCACAATGAATGAAGGAGGGTTGAGATAGAGTAAAAATTTTTAAATGAGGAGCTTAACTCCAAAATGCTGTATTCATGCTCATTTTTGGTTTTTGCAACAGTGAATGGGGTGCCATGTCAGTATTTCACACCTGAAACAAAAGACGCATTAAGATACTTAAACTATATTCTAATAATGCCATTGAGAGCCCGATTTAAATTTAACTGTTGTCAAGCGTCTTTTCCAGCTCAGAAATGATGATTGCTGGGTCTTTTATAGCACTCCTTGTTTCAGAAGGAACAGGAGTGCTTTCCCTGCAGCCTAAGAAGGAAACCTTCAGCTTACCCTCGGCCATCCCCTGCCACTTCCTGTCTCTTACTGCAGTTAGTCCTAATCTCTGGTGCTCTTCACTCCCACTGCCACTCGCTTCACTCTCTTCCTCTCCCACACATCAATCAGGTTCCTAATCCCCATACTGTAGGCATGCATCTATCAGAATGAGTAGTACATCCAAATGCTACTCGCAACTCAGGTGGAAAGTTCTCATAAGTACATTTCACATTGTACCTGGTTATCAATGCTTGCAGCCAAACTGCATTGGCTCAGTTATTCTGATTTCCATGATATTGGGAAATATGGCTTAATTGCCCATTGCAAAGATGACACCAATAAAATCACAAGGAAACTCCTGACAGTGAAACAGGAGGATGGAGGATAAGAGCAACACAATTTGAGGGTATGGAGAGAGAGAGAGAGAAACAACACAAACTGGAAAGAGGGAGAGTGAGAGAGCAAGCAACACAAACTGCAAGGAATGGGGAGAGAATGACATAAGCTGGGAGAGAGACAGAGAGACACAAACTGCTAGGGAAAGTAAGAGCAAGGCAAACTGAGAAGGAAACAGTTAGAGAGCAAGCATTACAAACTGAGATAAGAAGGGAAGGAGAAAATGACACAAGCATAAAGAGAGAAAGTGACGCAAACTGCAGGAGAAAGAGAAAAAGAACGACATAAACTGAGTGAGGGAGAGTGAGAGAACAAAACTGAAGAAAAGAAAGAGAATGACATAAGCTGGGGAGAGAAACAGAGACAGATGACAAATTGGGGAATGGAGAGAGAGACACACACATACAAACTCAAGAAGGGAGACAGAGTGACACAAAATGAGGGACACCACACACACACACACACACACACACACACACACACACACACACACACACACACACACACACACACACACACACACACACACGCTGGGGGAGCGTAATATAAACAGGAGAGAGGGAAAAAGAGGGAGCAATATAAACTGATGAAGCGGTTTTTGAACTTTTATGACCACTTCACGGGTGCTTGATAAGTGTTAAAATTTTTCATACATTAATTATGAACATTTCAATAAATCCCTATTCTCATAAATTACATATTCTCAGGTTTTGGGGAAAGAAGAAAATTGAACCCACCAAAATATGCCTAGTATGAAGTGCAGTATTAAAAAAGAACAAAAGACTTTGAGTAAAAGTGGAAATGTCAATTTGAGCAAAACATTCTTCAGTGATTGATACAAAATTTCCTTACATAAGGTGAATATTTCTTTACTATTTCATGTACAAGTTTCTGAATTTGTTGGAAGGATTCTGTTTTCATAACAAGTCATTTTGCAAGTGATTTTTATCATTTGTAATAAGATTGCAAAAGAAACAAATGTGGCATTATAATGATACAGATGACAAAAGGTTCTCAGTCTCAAGCAACACAAGGTGAGCCAAATTTATTTTTCATGATGGCCCTACTTTTTGATTTGCTTTGTTATTTATCTCTCCCTTCAAAGGACACAAAGTTACTAGTCCTGTTTCGGTGGAGACTGGCTTTCAAAGCATAGTTCTTAGTGACTATTAAGTAGATTATGTGAGTGGTATGGAGTTCTTATTTGTCATTCTGACCTTCATTCTTGATGTCCCTACTTTCCAGCATCAATGATTACACTGATGTGGGAAACTCCCTTTGGTACTTCCAACTAGTTTTAGAAATTGGAAGTGGTATGGTAGAACTTTTTTGCTTGGGACTGAGCATTCACTCCTAGGGAGTGTTTGATCATCTAGTTTCCGGTGATTCAGGTGTCCTTCCATTGCCAAAGTTAAACTGTTTTTTTTATTTTGACAAAGCTTATAATTATAGTATTTAGACCTTTTATTATTTAGGTATGTTATTTTGTTATTAGTTACGATATATATATTTGTACACTTCCTGTTTGTGCAACTGCACTTCTCACTCAGATGGTACTTCTACTCCACTCCTTGAATAACCTAAAGGAAAGTCAAGGTTTTCCACTCTGGAGAGAGACATTTCATGATTAATGAAATCTTTTTCTCATTTTCATATCTACTATTTTCTTACATCTCATTGCTGGATACTTCCTCAATTTTTTTGTAATTTCATACAGTTCTCCTTTGCTTACTTTATATGGAATGTATACTTTATTTGAATGAATCCTATTTTTATTCAGCTTTTCAGAATTCTATGAGAATTGGGCTGAACTTCCTGCATGCATCTGAATACATATGTCTTGGCCCAACTTCTGATTCCTGAACACAGGATTTACACTGCCTGGCTACTTGTCACTGCTTATCACTTTTACCTCTTCTCTATCAGTATCCTTATCATGACATTGTTTAGAAGTTCAGTTGACTCAATACCATTTTATTAAGATCATTCAATGATTTAATCATAGTTTTGTTAAAATTGGACCATTATAGCTCCAGTATAAGTTCACTGCATTTTTCACTGAGTGCCAATTGCAAATTCATATCAGATAGTCTTGTAATAAAACATGTCCTTGATGCTCAACAGTACTTTTAAACCAGTGTAGTATGTGGTACTTTTTTAGCAAAAATGCTAAGTTTTGCAAAAGAAAATGGGGCTCACTATTCACAGCCCACCAGTGTTGCCAGCAAGAACAGAGAATTTGGCATTCAGCAAGCCTCCATTCATTGCAGCGGGACTGGAGAATCTCAACTGCAGGCAAGATCAGAGAATTCAACCCAATGTTTCAACTCAATTCATACAATGAAATGTTATAGGGACATAAGAGAGACATAGCTGACACAAACAATGGGGCTCTCCCTACCACCACCCCCGACACCAACAACGGGGTCTCCCCTACCAATGTCAACATCAGGGCACTCCCCTGGCAAAGGTTAGCACTTCTAAATTGGAAGTGCCAACCCAATATTATCAACCTGGGATACTATTCAGGGAGCAGTGCCCAGACATGTCCCTCTCTTACCAGGCCTCTACTTAGCTTGGCATCTCTGGCAGGATTCCCTCAACTGTTTCCTGTGTTCACAAGCTTATTGTGAACCTTGCCAACAAAATTTCAATATTTTGTGAGGGGGATATCCTTCAAACGTATGTTAATGCATTAAAATGTATTTAAATTAATTACATCACTAGCAAGGGGGTGGAGAAAATCAGCAAACATGATTTGTCCTCATTATCTACTCCCCATCAGCTTCTGTTCACTCTGACCTTTGAACTGATCTGTAACCTTTTTCATCTCTGGGTTCCACCTCTACCCTAAGCAAGATTGAACATATCAACCCTTGATACATTCTGCACAGTAAATATCACACTGGCCATATCCCACATCTCCCCCCTATCCCCATCCCCAACACTCCCACCCCACTAGAGGTGATAATTTACAAAAACAAATGGACAATGAAATCCAAAAATATTGACTCCCTCACAATATTCCTTACCTAATCAAAATCAGGAGTTAAATCTGACGCGTTGTCAAGCTTGCCTGCTGCTACTCCCTCTTCACGTCTTCAAAGTTTTTCCCTCTCCTGTTCAAATTTCCTGGCTTCCCTCTTTCTTTGCAATTTTTCATTCCGTTTCTCTAACAAATGAAAAACCATACACCACAAGTATATTTCCACTGCCTCTTAAGTAGACATCCGATTCTCCCAAAATCAATAAAATATTATTTTTAGCTATGAAGTGTTTACTTCTGTTGTTTTCCTTTCTCGATCTGGTAATTTCTAACCGCAGAATTGTTATTCATGGTGAGAGGATTACTGGAGATCCTCCCCCTAGCACAAGCTAGATGAATCCTCCAGTTTTGTTTTAAATTCCAACAAATTTCATCTTTTCAGTCCAAATGTGAGTCTCTACCCATATGCCAGTGCAGGAAATCATCGAGACTTTTTGCTTCTAGTTGTTTTCTCTTTCTCTCCTTGACCTTAGTGGACTAACCCATCTGTGATCACCAGTGATATTTTAGGGAAGTTATAACCCAATATCACAATGTTTCGTCTGTACCCTCCCCATCTCGATGTCTATCATCATGGTAATATGAATCACATGGGCCTTATATTCAGATAGGGACGCTAATTAGCTATCCTTGAGATCTAATTCTCTTTCATCTCAAAGTAAATGGATATTTTGAAGCACAACTTTTTACTACCCAACATTCTTAACACTTTTCTGGGACCTTGGAAACTCACAGTCTATCCGTTGTTTACACACAGGCCACTGCCGTTGTCTCCAAGTGTAAATTTTACTCTATTTAAAACACCATCACAAAACACAACAATCTTGTAAACTATTTAATTGTAACAGAGAAGGATTTCTATCATAAAATGACAAGGTTGGCAGTAGAGAGAAATTGAAGGAAGATCAGAGGGTTAAGGCTGAAGCAGCTCAACATTATACCAGCAAAATCACAGAAAATTAGCATAGGACCACAACAAGCAAGTACGATTTCGCTTTTATTACAAGGAGATTTGAAACAACAATAAGGAAGTCTTGCTGCAATTATATAGACTTTTGGTAAGACAACACCTGGAGTACTGAGTACAGTTTTGGCCTCCTTACCTAAGGAAGCATATACTTGTTTTAGATGAAATGCAACAAAGGTTCCCTAGATGGATTCTCGGGATGAGAAGACTGTCCTTGAATAGATTGAGTAGAATGGAACTACATTCAATGGAGCTGAGAAGAATGAGATGATTCCACTGAATTTGTAACTCTCTTCGGGAATGTGACCAAGGTAGATGATGAGAGGCAATTTCCTCTGGCTGATGAATCTGAAATTAAGGATCACAGTCTCAGAAAATGATTTCGTTACTTAGGACTATGATAAGGACAAATGTCTTCACTGCAAATGTTATGAATCTTTGGACTCCTTCAATACAGAGGTCTCTGGATGCTGAGTCAATGAGCATGATCAAGACTGATGTGGCTAGATTTTTGACACGAAGTAAATTAAGGAATACAGAAATTGGATACAGAAACAGAGATGATATCGAAATACAGACATGATCTTATTGGATGGTGAAGTAGGCTCAAAGGGGTCCTCTCTTGCTCTTATTCCTTCTGTTCTTATGTACATGATATTTACATCACAGAATCAGACCATTCAGTGTAAACTAGTATTTAGCTTCCACATTGAGCCTCTTCCCATGCTTCTTCATTTAATTTCATCAGCATATCTTGCCAGCCCTTTTCCCCTTAGACATTTCCTAGATTTCCCATAAATACAGCAATGATAGTTGCCTGAAGTACTTTGTGTAGTTACAAGTTCCACGTTCTAACCATTCTCTGGGTAAATGTTTTTTTCCTGAATTCCCTAATGGATTTATTAGTGACAATAACATGCTAGTACTGGCCTATCCTGGAAGTGAAAACGTATTTTCTACAGCTTCCCTATCAATCCCATTTGAAATTGTAAAGACCTGTATCAGTTATCACTGAATTTTCTATTTTCTAGAACAAAGAGCCACAACCTGTTCATCATTTCCTGATAGTATAACTCCTCAGTTCTGGTGTAATTCCAGTAAATACTTTTGCAATTCTCCCATGTTTCTATATAATTTTTAATAAATCAGGAATCCAGAACTGTTTGCAGTATTTCATTATGGTGGAAATATGGCTCAGTACATTTATTTATAACTTTGCTGTATTCAATTACATCCATCTAGAAATGAACCTAGTGCATTTTGTTTGCTTATTTTTATGACTTTATTAAGCTCTGTTGCTACTTTTAGTGACCCCCCTATTTATCTGTACCCTCAGAACCCTCTGCTTATTGATCCTATTTGGATAATTATCTTCTTAGGGAAGTACGTGGCCTCCTTATTTTCCCTATCTAAATGTATCACCTCATAGTGACCCAAATTAAAGTTCAAGTGCCAATTCCATACTCATTCTGCTAGTTTATTAATGCCTTTCTGTATGTTGTCACACTCCTCTTCTGTATTAATGACACCCTAATTTTATATTGTCTATAAGTTTTGAAATCATGGTTAATTCTAATTCACAAGTTTCAAATTATTCATGTTAATTGTGAACAAAAGTAATCCCAATGCTGATTTTACTGCAATTATGCCTCCCAATTTTTGTCAGTCAAAGTAACTACCTTTATCCCTGCTCTATACTTTTGGTTTTGTGGCAAACTCACTATCATTCTGCCACTTGTACCCTGACTCCACATATTTCTTCAAAAGAGCTTGTGTAGGAGCTGAAACAAATCAACAAAGCTTGAAGCTGAATGTTGAGTGAAGTTAGGAAAACGATGAAAGTCTTGGGTCCTAATCCATCCAGAACCTTTCGCTATCTTTCTATGCTTTTTCTCCTTAGATTTGTGATTCCATTTAGAAGAATAGTTTCATAAACACAAATACCATACTGATGGCTTTCTGTCAAGGTATACGATTCCACTTACCAGTCATAAGGATCACTGATTAGTTCCTACTCTGCCGATGCACACACTCTGACTGAAACAATTTGAACTCAAAGTACCTGAGTGAAAAACAAAGAGAAGATTTATATTTTAGCCATTGGCCTGACAGGAATATAATCATCTTGCACTCTCAATATATTTAACTCAGTTTTGAGTAAGTTTAAAAGTGTCCCAAGATATCCAAGGAAGCTTGAGAACTTTTTAAAATCAGTCTGACATGACAGTGTCAATTATAGGGTGTGTGAGGCAGCTTCTTCTTGTTTTTATCCTACAGGTGCTTTGGTCCACCTTGTTGTCTAACAAGGGGCATACACGTGATGGGTCGTGAGATTTTTTTCGAGAGTATCTTAGTGCTTCACGTTGTTAGTGTACGCTTGACCTGGACTATTTGATGGGCAACACGACAGCTCAGTGACTATCGCTGTGCTGTGCAGATACATGGATTTGGGCTGTGTCTGTGGGAGTTTGCGCATTCTCCCCGTGCTTGCGTGGGTTTTCTCCGGGTGCTCCGGTTTCCTCCCACATCCCAAAGATGTGCTCTTAGGCTAATTGGTAAAACAAATTCTCCCTAAATTGTCTCAAATTTGGTTTTTAATCCTTAGATCTATAAACATAGACAGGGATCACGGGTAGAAGTGGGAACATCGGGGTGGTGGCACGGGCTCGTGGGGCCGAAGGGTCTGTTTCCCGTACTGTTTTGTTCTTTGTTCTTTGTTTCATATAACTTCCCTCCAAGTTTACGTTGAGACTTAACTAATGACTTAAAAGGGGTGATTTTAACTTTGCTGGTTAAAATTATCCCAGGAGATATACACTGTCATGCCATGAATTTCTTAGAAGCTTCAAAATTTAATCTGCTTCTCTCAGCAGGAGCAGATGACACCCACTAAAAATTGGTCAGGTTCTTATTTACATGTGCAATTTGGATACTGCCCGAAATTTTTTTAACTGATAGCCTGTGTAAGGAAGCTATTGTGTCTCTTCCACTGAATCAACCCAGCAGAAAGGCAAATTAGGCCGAAAACTGTTTTACGAACAGTCGAACATATGAATTAGGAAAAGGAGTCAATCATTTGACCTTTAGGGCTACTTCATTATTCAATAAGATCATGGCTGATCTGATTGTAACCATAAGCCTACATTCCTACCTAGCATGATAACTCCTCTACCCATTTTTAATCAAGAATCTATCGAGCTCTGCCTTAAAAACATTCAAAGATCCTGGGCAGGATTTTATGGCCCATTTTGTCCCAAACCCATAAAATCCTACCCAAGCTCAACAGAAACTTCCATGGTGGCAGAATGGTAAAATTCTAGCTTCTGATTCCACTGCATTTTGAGGGAGAGAATTCAAAACACCCACAAATCTCGAACAGAAAAAGTTTCTCCTCATCTCTGTCTTATTTTTAAACAATAACCCCTAGTTCTAGATTTTCCCTCAACAGAAAACATCCTCAGCACATTCACCTTGTCACGGATCTTCAGGAACTTAAGGCTTTCAATCAAGTTGCCCCTTATTCTTCTAAACTGCAATGAATACAAGCTTAACCTGTCCAACATTCACTCAGAAGACATTCCGGGTATTAATCTAATAAACCTTCACTGAACTGTTTCAAACGCATTTACATCCTTCCTCCACGTGACTTACTTGAGTGTGTGTTTCTATGGTCACTCGTGATATTCTCTGATACCTGGCATCACATCCTCCACCAGTCGGTCAGTTCGCACCTCCTGAGTGGTGGCATGCAAGTGAAGTCCAGGAATTAAGATCTCACAGGAGTCTAGCTGGCAAGTCTGGATTGCTTGCCACCCATCTCAGGAGCTCCAGCTTGATTTCCAGCCCAAATTAACACCAGCTTTGCCTTACTGCAAAGCAGAATATTTTCATAGCCACACTGAATTGATGTATAAAGATTTCCTGTGTTCCTAAAAACAGTGTAGTGAATCTCCTCCTCAAATTTATGTTTTGTTTTTGCAGGAAATACTCAGCTCTTTTCTAAGAACCGCACTAAAATTAGTGGCAGCATACCTCCAACTGATTCTATAGGAACTGGATTCATAAATATCATGCCATCCATACCAGCACAGAACCATTTCTGCACAAAAATAAACTGCATAAACAATAGATGTTAACTCAGGCGGGGGTTAGTCTGGGAATGGCCAACACACTTGAACAATGTGAAGAAAGTGCAATTTGGCCAATGGTTCTTGTTGGGTCACATTTAATTTTTTAAAATTAGCTTCTTGTCCAAAGGCTGAAAGAAGGTTTTGAGATCAGGGCAAAAATAAGGTGGCAAATACAGGTAAGGAGAAGAAGTAGAAAAACTGGACTTGGAATTCCTATTCCTCCTGGCACATTAGTACTCCACATCAAAGTAACATTCTTGAACTCATTTTGGGCTCTTCTAGCCACCATGGCTCCCACCATGATTTGGTTTTAAACAGGTCTCTCATGTATTGATATTAAAATACTGTACTTTAGGTTTTTCCATTTTAATTTAGGCCCCATCCTGACTGAAACAGGAGCCAACTTCAAAATAAAATGTAACCAGGTGAGAAGGATCATTTGGCAACCCATTTTAACTCCAAGCATGCAGCATTTCCAGCAGGCAGGGGCTGGATTTAAAATCAGTTCAATGATATAGCAGATCTGAAAAACTACTCACATACACAAAAACAAAACATAGCCTGAATTCAAACTGGCAAAGATGGAAGAGAAACAACATGAAGCACTTCTGAACACCAACTAAAACCTAGAGACACATTCATAACAAAGCTCTATATAACACATAAAGGTACAGCACAGAAAGACATTGTTGGAACAAAAGTATGAATGTACAAATCACATCACTCATGGGTCATAGCTCTGTTGCACAAATCACAGAGTGTAATGTGGAAAGCACTGAATCATTCTTGCACACAACAGAAGAAAATGTTTAAGTATGAACGTGCACCTTCTGGAAATATTAAAAATGAATCAGTATCACCATGAGACACATAGCAGAACATACAAGACAAAAATACATAATTGCCAATACAGTGCCACACACACATGCAGACACACAAATACAATAGTCTCACAATCACATACATACATAAGCAGAGACAGACATGACTGTGAGCAATGTTACATGAATAATTAATGCAAGGTGCATTTTAAATGGGCGAACATCTCTGTTAAAATATAAGAGTGTAATTTAATATGATCCTGTATCACCTAGAATAGATTACAAGCTATAATGTCACACATATGCATTAGCATATACATTCATACACATATATAGATGCACATAGGCAAATACATACAGCTAGAAGCTATCATATTTTCAATGTAAATAGCAATACACACAAATCACCCTGGAAACTTAAGTGTCACTATGGATAAAGAGGGAATTTCTTTTCAGCAAATTTTCACATACTCTAATTTTATGCTGAAACATCACAATATATAAATGTCCTCAGTCCTTTGCTCAAACTACTAAACACCGCAAAGACCATTAACTTAACTCCACACAGCCACATCTGAGAAATGGTGTTGCATATTGGTATGTATTTATCCACTTTAAAGCAGAGACAAATTGTTGGTGATACCCCAATGTACGTTTCTACTACTGATTTTTACAGCAATTTTGTTTTTGTTTTAGAAATAGGGTACATTTCTCCTTATTGGAGTCTGTGCTATATTTACTATATATTTGAATATTTCATCTGTGGCATCAAAATCTGCTACAATAAAAAAGAAAAACTTTTGGAATTGCATTTTCTTAAATATGCTATATTAATATATATAAATCATAATTTTGATAGCTTCAAACTTAAATTTTCATTACACCAACAAAATAATGAAGGATTTAAAGTAGATGAATGGAGTATATTCTGCACTTTGCCTGAGCCCTGCTGTTTATACTGATTTTAACTTGTTCTGCTCCATTATTTTGTCCTGATAATCTCAGATTAGAGCAAAATTTTCATGAAAGAAAACAGCATAGATTTTGGCATTGTTTTGCTGCAAATCGAATTAAGGAGATTTTGGACTAATTTGTGGACGTAGCCATACAATCACATAGCTGAAAACATAGGTATCCAGACACAATTACATACACTCACTGCATGCTTCATTGTTGATGATATATGTTTTGGTGCAGACTTCCACCAATGTTCAAAAGGCAAACACTCTTATGTCACAGCCATGCTTCCATGCACAATATATTCCAAAATTGGAAATACCACACAGAAACACAGATAGAAAAACATGCACAAATATTTAACTCACGCACAGATGTATCGCACAAATAATTAAGAAACCTGTCCCTCACTCTTACACTTCAATTGCACTCACAATACTAACTGATATCACATAGGTAAAAGAAAGAAACAGAACTATTCACATAGAAAAACATTAATGTATGAGAGACACAATTATGCAGAAACACTAACAGTCAACATTCTAGCCACATTGCTAAACTCTGGTTGCCACAAAAATCCACATCAGAAATACCACATATCATTTTTTTTTCCCCCTGGCTTATTCTATCTCTATTCCTCTGAAATGTTAATTGGGTTTCCATGTTCAAACGTGTCCAGATATCTGTCAGTTTGGGATAATTCCTGAATACAATATGTTTACCCCTAAAATGTTTTCCATGTGTAGATGTCGTTAATTCATCACCTTAATGTGCCTAGTGGGATGGTTAGGTGATCTATTTCTTATATTTAGATACCATTGTTACAATACAATGTGCGTATCAAAAAAGCTACTTGTTCCCTTTCTATGTCTGATTTTCTTTGGCTGCTGTGGTTTTCTATATTAATCTATGATTTAGGACTGAGACACATAATATAAACATTTAAGTTTTCTAGTAAGAAAAATATAAACACCTAAAGCTATAAATTAGTTGAAAGTTGAATGGTGACAATTCCAGGCAGTGAAGTTCACATACCAATACCTAATCTGCCATTTTTAACACACACAGGCATTAACTCATTCAATATAAACTGATTGAGACATGTGTAAAAACAGAAATCAGCAATGCCAGCAATTTTCTTTTGCCTGATATTTGCCTATCTAAGTTTCTACTCATGAAAAACATTTGAAGAATATTCCCAACTCACAATATATTGAGTGTGTGGGGTTTAGGTGTTATATGTGTAAATGCTTTGCTGTGTGGAGGTGCTGCCTGAGTGTCTGAATGTGAGGCAAATCATGTTTAAGTTTTGGAGGAGATGGTGTTATGCTGAGAGTGTTCACATTACTGAAGGAGTATTTGTATATGTGTGTGCCCTTGACTAATAGCACCTGAGCGATAAGAAAAAAACTTAGGCAGATTAAGATTAGGCATGAGGGAAAAATTGTATGGGCAGCACTTGCTTATATGTGACAACTTGCTTCTATGTAGACTTTTGTATTGGAAGAAAAAACGTATTTACATTGGAGTTTTTGTGAGTGCCTGCATTTCATTAAATATTTCTATGACTATGTGTCGTAAATATGAGTAAGGGTTTCTGTGTGCATACGCTTGCATGCATTTGACTGTTTGTGTGTGTGCTTGTGCATGATGACACTTACATAAGTATGTTCCTGAACATTGGAAGTAATTGAAAGTATTAAAAAATAAGAAAATATTTTTCATTTGTCTATGTATGTCTCCTTTAGAATAGATGCGAGAATGTTTCTTGCTGTAATAGAGGATTTGTGGAAGAGTTTGTTTGATTGTATATGAGTATGTTTCTCCATATTGGTGCTATGTGTGAAAGAAAGATCAATGTTATGTAGGACTGTGCTGCTTGTGATTGTGACTTTGGGATGGTGTACGTGTGTTTCTATATGTGGGAATGTTTCTCTATCCTAGTATGTTTAGGTATATAGGTAAAATAATAGGTATATTATTTTAGTAAAGATTCTGAGAAACCAGCATTCTCAATATCTGAGAATGTTCCTATGGATCTCCATTAAGTGTGAATGGGACTTTCTTTGCGTAGTTTGTGTAGAATATTTTCAGATTGAAATGCATGTTGCAAAGTGCTTATAAACCTTGAAGTAAAATATTCTCATACGTGTGCATAGTTTTCTTGTTGCCTTCTTCTAATGGCAAGACAGATAAAATCATTTCACAAATCTGGTCATAGGATAAGGAATTTGGATTTAATAATTGCAAAGAAATGGTTTATTGGTGCTCATCTATCAGAATATAGCTAAAAGAATACAGGTACAAAGTAGTTTAAGTGTAGGTCAAGGTCCTATATGTGTAAGGGTTGGTTATGAGTATTGACATTGCCATTAGTTTGAAGCATGAATGTTTCTATGTCTATGCATGTGAGGGAGTCATTGCATCTCTAAGAGTGTTCCATGTGGGGTTATTCAGGTGGAACTGTTTAGAGAGTAAATGTACAGTGCACAAGTATTTCTGCATATGTGTGTGATCCCATATGAATATTGTAAAAATATGTATGAATGTGATATATAAAGGTATAGAAATGTATATGTTTATATCTGTACTTGCATTTCTGTTTCTATAGGAGATTTTTTATACTTTTCTGTGCATGAGTACTTCCGTAAATGTGTTTGTGTGCACTAAAACTGTTTTTATGTTAAAATGTTCTTAACGTTTGTATGCGTCTGACTGTGTACCTATTTTGGTTTATAAAGATTTGGATGCAGAAGAGCAGTCTGCCTTTGTCTCAAAATGTTTGTATTTATAAACAATTTTGTCACTTCAGTATCTATTTCTTTAGAGTCTGTGTGCATATTTCAAGGTTTCGTGCTGTTAAGGGAAAACACATTTACAATACATATTAAATCTTTTAAGAGCTATTTATTTTGAAATGGAATTTCCTGTTTGTAATAGTAATAGTGTACTGAATGGGCTTGTATAATTTAGAATATCATATATATGTGAGAAGTAACCCTGATTACTTATCAAAGAATGTTAAAACATGCAAATGTGTTGGGGGGGGGGGAGAGATTAGCATCAGTGTTTATATATGAATGGATAGTTGTATAGTTTCTTCAGTATTTGGACATTGTTCAAGAATATTTGAGGACGCTGTCTTTGGATATGGATCTGTGCGTGTTGGAGAATGTTGTAATGGCTTGTATAAGAAAATGTCTTTGCATAGACAGTGTTATTACTTCTTGTAAATCTGTATGGGCATTTACCTGTGTTTGAGTATTTATGCTGGAATCTATAAGTTTGTTCTCTGGATATTAATATTAGTAGTGCATGCAAATATTTGTCTGTGACTGCAACTGTTAGGCCTTCTTTGTGTCAGAATTTGTATACATGAACCTGTATACCAGTATTTACAATGATATGCATACAATCATGAAAATATGCATGTGACTACTTTCACATTAATTATATAGGTGTATGTGCAGATTGATAGGAAGGGATGCATTGGTGTGCGTATAAAGCTGTGGTTATGCATAAAATCTGTTCAAATATTTGTATATGCCTGTGAATAGATGTTTTTTGATTATTTATCAGGCTGTTGGTGTTGCAGGGGAAGCTAACGTTTATTGCCAACTCTAGAAACTGTCTTGTTAGCACAGGAGAGTTAAGAATCTCTCATATTGGAGTGCTGTATCATGTGGATCAAAACAGGTGAAGAGAGCAGATTCCCTTCCCTGGAGGATATTCGTGAATCTGCTGAGGTTTTTACAAAAGGGTCTCGTGGTCACTTCTACACAGACCTACTTTTTATTTCCATTTTTTAAATTGAATTCAAATACTCAACATATACGGTGAGGTTTGAACGCACATTCTTCAGACTATTAGAGCAATAACGTTACAACTACAGTACTGAACTATTCCTACGTCTGCACGTATAAAATCAGGCATTAAGTTGATGCAATAATCTCAATGAAAAGGTCTGCAAAGGGAGAGTGTTTTAAAATTGAAGTGATCTCTAAAATCTAAATATTGCTCTGCTGTCATCTTAACATTTCGCACACTCACGTCCTATTTCCCGTGTTTGCCTCTAGTACCCAACCTCCCTATTCACTCTCCATTGTATCCTGCATTGTGACGTTTCTTGTCTTCATGCCCATTTTTGGCATTTCTGTGCTCAGTGTGGCTCTGAACTTTTCTCTCTTCCTTCTATCCTAGATATTTTACCGTGCACACATCGCTTCAGTGTTGAAGTCAAAGTAGTAATTTCACGATTCACCACGCCAGAGGAGTACTGGATCAAGCAATTACTTCTCAAAACTCAGCAGACCGTGCCTACTTCATTCTTCCCAGGACCTTAAAATTCGGAGGATTCTTAGCTCCGTCAGACTTTTCTTCCTAGCACAGGCGTGAAACTTCTAAACCTTACTGTCAACTAATCTCGACCTCATTATTTACCTCATAATCTGTTTCATTCTTGCTGAGGTCCTGCATCGGAGTCCTTAGTCTTGTATATCCAAAAGGATATGTGATTATTAAAAGCAGATTAAAAGGAGCCTTATTTCCAAAATGTATACCATTGGACTCGATGACTTAAAACGTTCACCTTACTTTCTCTCCCCACAGTTGCTGTCTGATCTGCTGAGCATATCCAGTATTATCATTTTTTGTTTCAAATTTTCGTTTTGTGTCTTTTTTAAATTACGTATACGAGTTCAATTATGGTGCAAGGTTCTGGTGCCACATAAGCTGTGTGTGCATGCTCCTATGTCTCCTCTTTCCGGGTAAGCTATTCAAACATTGAGGCACCTTCATGTGTTCGCTCTTTTGAAGTCTAGGTATCCCACTTAACTATTTATTTCAGCTCCATTCTAGTCTCTTGCAGAAACGGGCCACCCGTTTCGATGATGCGTTGGCTTATTTAAAATTCCATATATGTTCACTCAACATTTCCCCGAGAGATGTGAAAAAGTGAATCTCTCTGTTATTGCAAACTCTCGGCGTGTCAGCTGTTCGAGGTGCATGGGTGGTTTAATAGTTGGCCAACTCTCAAGCCTATTTTGTGTAGGTTTTTTGTTTGTAGATTTCAGGTCAATAATATGTTGCAATGCACTCGGAATGTTCGGACCTTCGTTGGATGGATTTGAGTTTTCATATTATTTGAGTGCTTATCTCTTTCTGAATCACACTGATTACAACACATTGCATCTTCCCCGTCCCCCCAGGTTATTGCCCGTGTCTTTGCTGACAGGCTGCACTCTTCTGACTCTGTGGCCCATATTCGGCAGCTGCAGCTGTCAAGCCTTTCCCCTGCTTCATGCTTGAAGTTATTGGATGCTGGGCGCCCTGTTTCGAATATGGACTGGACCCCCATGTACTAATGGTTTGGCGTGGTTGCAGTGAAGTTCGGGTGAGGTCCAAGACTTGAGATAATGCAGGTTTTAGTGTTTATCTTAAGAGAACAGGTTACTTTGGCTTTCCCTTTCTCGGCAATCCAATTTTATTAGGATTTACTATCATTTGTGCGCGGGAATCCCTCGGGAAATAATGCTTTGATTAATGTAATCCTAGGCAGGGATACGCCACATGCCCGGCTCCCAGGGGATGAGCCCTGTTTGACAAACAAAAACAGTACAGCCACGCCGAGTGCAACTATTACAATCCGCACCCCACTCCCGGAGACGCACTGGAACATTTGAACAATGAGCAGAAGTAAAAGGGCAGCAACCGAGGCCGCAGCTGACTGCGGGGGTACAGAACCGCAAGCCCACATTTAACCGGTTAATTCACAGAAAAACTGCAACAAAAAGATCCACTGGCTTAATACATGTTCCAAATCCCTCACCGGCTGCGTTTGAAAAGAAAGGGGGCACATTTGAATTTTTGGGCTAATATCACCCGTTAAAGAACCTTGCTGTATTTAAAATAAGAACCCTTGTATTCATACAAGAATAATGCGCATATCCAAATGCCACGTGAGAAGCAGCAGTCACATGGCGGGTAATATGCACGTCCCAATATCAAATTAATGTGAAGGTTTCAATAAGAAGCAAATACAATTCATTCGGCAGGTGTTCCAAATCCCGTCACCAGCAAGTGAACCAGAAACCGCGTGTAAAATACCAAAAACAACGCACAGTTATTCAGTTCCGACTACTGCACGCCGTCATTGGCACCACACAGGCTAATGTAATAATTCAAGCTATGTCAAAATGCACAGGGCCGCTGGGAGACATAATACGAATGGGTGACATACACATCCTGATCTTGAAACAATTGAAATATGTCCCCGGATAGATGTTATCTGGATTCAGCTATCATCCAATGTAAACTCTAATACAAAACCAATATAAATACAGCCAAGAAACTGGAATGAGTGATAAGCATATTCTAACATGAAACCAGGACACAACAAAGCACCCAGAGCAGTCACGCTGCCATCTACAACCACAGCCCCATTCTTCAAAATAACATTCACGCTGTCCATGACATAAACCATCTTTTGCCAGCCGGATTTATTCCCTTTAATATATGCTAAGCGCTCACTGCTCCATGCAAGAAAACACGGTCATATCGAAAACAGCAGCGATCCAAATTAACATTGAACATGCTAAGATCCGTGTCTGTGTCGACCAGTTGCGGCCCTGGTCATTTATTATTTAACACCAAAACAATCTTCCATAAAGACTTCGCGGCTATACTGTTCATGTTTGCCTTTAACTTGTTTAAGCCCAAACGGTGGGGAATTGAGGGGTGGGGAGGGAGGGAGGGAGAGGTTCACGTTAAGCAATGGGATAGATATCCGTTATCCCTTCGGTAGAAAGGAGTTTGCTGCACACGTCCCAGTCTAACAATTCATAAAATCAAATGTATTGATATGCAGTAAACACCTGGAATATCATCAACAGTACGGGTTATCCCGCATGAAGGGGTAGTCTGCATGTTCGCTATTTTATTGTTTAAAAATTCTGTAAGTAAATTTTATCTTTAAAAACATTAAAATATAGCATCACACAATAAGATGTTGGTTCAGTTTAAAAAGCATCCAGCTCATTGCCTGATTCGACCATTGCATACATCCATCGAAAAAGATTCACTCCAAAACTTTTCACAAAGCTGTGTACGAGAGTTTTATTATCTTACTCAAATGTTCCCCCTGAAACTTACCCCTAACCTGAAATGTTAGATGTAAAAGACGCGATGGACGTCTTCACTGTTCAAATCCTTCACACTTTCAGACTGTGCAAGTATAAAATAGAATTGTTGATAGTCAATGTAACGCGGGATTTAGATTCAGTATACGGTTTGGTGAATCAACAAGTACATTTGTGTGGCGACATTTCTTAGCAAGTCCCGAAAAGAGCAGAAATGGTTTACGTACTGATGTTTCAATACTTACTTTCCCAAAATGCGTGTTTGGACTGAGCTCCTGTGGTCCAGTGGTTACATTTTCCCCCGGTCCCTGGCATTCAATCAAAGCTACGGAAAGTTACAGATTCAAAAGAAAGTTTGTCATAATTTATACTTGCCGCAATTTACCCTCATTGTGATATTTAACCCATAAATCTTAAAATATGCATTCGTAAATGCAATATGTATCCATGCATATAATATATTGCAATATATATCTATGTGTATAATACATTGCAATATATATCCATGTGTATAATAAATTGCAAGATATACTCATGTATATAACAGACTCCCAGAGAAAGTACCAATATTTCACAGACACTGAACGAAAATATAAATATGTTTTTGCAAGACGGTTAGGTTATGTCAAAATGGTCATCCGATAATCATACAAAAACTGCAGCAGTAAATGTAACATAAATCTGCATCTTAAAGCAATACACAGCGACAACCTTGAAACCGCTGAATAAAACTTATTTTTAAACAAACGATGCATTCTGTAACAAACATAAGGGCGCGCTTTTGCTTTGTGATATCTCATTCCACTAAGTGTAGAGTCGTGCAAACATGTTGCAGGAGCTGAATTCTTCCCTAACTTTTCCTCCGACAAAAAGTAATTAGCGATGGTAAATCACCAAATCATCCTATTGTCGGGAACACCCGTAAGGTCAGACTGTTGGAGGGGTAACGACTTAAAATGGGAACAGTGGCAAAGATAAAACGGTCCGGAAACAATAGGAACTATACCATTTGGAAATGTCTGTGAATTTATTGCGAGTATATTTTTCATCTTCAACAGTTAATGAAACACAACCAATTGTCCTCCTATAAACGGTTTAGCCATACTTTGGGACACCGCTCGGTTCTCTGATCTCATCATTCGGAGTTGTGTTAGACGCATATTTAAAATCTAAGGTGCAAAACTCGTTGCCTCGCATAAAATGGGGCAAACCTTTACAGACAAGAGCAAAATCTTTAACTTCTCTTTGAAAGGAAATCTAAAGCAGAATGATTAGATCGTTGCAGAGACATGCACCGTCACAGAGTGGGCAATGGGGACAGCTGGCGCAAATAACGAACTTCCCCAGAAAAGATACCTAATCTTAGAGGGGCCGAATCTCGTCTCTTCCCACGGCGACAGGCCTTTAAATAGTTTCTACCGCAAGGTGCTCTTCGTCATTTTTCTCGCGAATATCACACTTCACAAGTCCTTTCCCCTCTTCCAATTCCTCGTGTTTATATCAGTGTTTTGATATGAAAATTTAATTCAGTAGGGGTCACATGCTCAGCCAATCTTTACCAATCTCAGACTCGTCTAAGTCTACAAGTTTAAAAACACTTCGCCCGGTTTTCATCTCTTAAAAAGGAGTTGCTTGCCAAGAGTTCGCTTCTTCAGTCGAAATTAAAGTTTTAAATGGGATTTGTCACAAAACCATCACTATACTCAGTTATCCACGCTGCGATTGATCATGAGAAAGTCCACTTCAACGTGCAACTTAACTCAATGTGGACGCTCTGCCTTTCTTTAATATTCGAGCCAAGTGTTACAAAGTTAATTGGAAACTCTTTAGAATCGGCTGGGGGTGAATTGAGATCGTATAGAAAAAAAAAGCGGATACTTTCCTTCCACCTTAAAACTTTAGACTAGAAGGCAAAACCGAATTAGGTAATGAGTAACCGCATTGATGAAAATACATATGTATCAAAATCTCAAAACAACAACAAAAACTACTGCTTACAGTTCAAGTCGGGGGCAGGCTATTGCATGGAAGTGCCCCATTGAGGGGCTAGAGATTTCTCACTGGTCGCAAATTCTCCCGCCTGCATTTTTTTTTGGCTTTAGCATCTCTGTGCTTAACAATAGATGTAATTTCAAATAGAAATCTTGCCTTCCCCATATATTTTCAATATAGGCTACATTAAATATTTTACTCATTTTTTAATACCGTGGATCTGAAAATATTTATTTTTAAGGTCGCTAAAATTTCCTGGAGAAGTTGACAGCTACGCTTTATAATTAAAATTGGAGACCAGGAATCATGCCCATTGCACTTCCTTTTGCATACATGGTTATTATTTTGACTTTTTTAAGGCGTCACATTTCTCCTGTTTTTGTATAAACTAATTCTGTGGCTTCTTTTCTCTTCCCCCTCCATGACTGAACTCCGTTATTTCTCTTGGGCTATGCTCTGTCTTTTCACGCACGGCAGTGCTCCCTACCGCCCACAGCGTGCAAGAGCAGCATCTACCAAGCGCCGTATTTGCATTGTGCGCTCCAGACTCCGCAACTTACAAAATTAACGGCACCCGGGGGGGAATAAACTATATGTTTTAAAATGTCAGAATTGGGAATGGAAGACGGCTACCTTTATTGACTATATAGAGAGCTCTATACACTGACTTGGGGTCCCGAGCGTCCTTCTCGGCTGAAATGGAGTCCTTTATCTAAAGCCGAGTGCACAAACATATAGGTTAATGTGACCACTATTCTTTCCTTTTATTTGGTTCTCTATGGCAACGAAAATGCTGTGCGCAGAAATGCACCCCGTCAAGAAAACAAATGATCTTCGGGGAGCAGCTCTACATGGCATCTGTTCCAAAGGGGCACAGAGGGAAGTATGGAAGAAGGTAAGAGTGAAAATGTATGTGTGTGAGAGAGAGCGAGAGTGTGTGTGGAGGGTGAAGTAGAAAGGAGTCTTGATCTGTTTGACGGAGAAAGGATTTACGTGTGTGAAAGAGAAAAAAAATAAAGACTGTAAGTGAGATGCAACAATGTGAGAAAAATACTCATTTAAAAACTTGATTTTTTTGTGACTGCAAATTCCTTCGATCTGAATATTTTGAGCTATCTTTGTCATTATATAGTGAAAACAGTGAAAAAGACACTAAAATAAAGACTGTTATAGCAGCCTCGCTACACAAACACTTATGTTGTAAAGAAATCAATGTTTATTAAAAAAATCAATCGCGCTGTGAAAATGGACATAAAATACCTTTTTTCAAAGCTGAAAATGGGCGTAAAATTCTGTATCGTTATATCTTTTAATGATACACACTACACGTGTCTAGGCGCGTATACATACAAATGTGTGTCTGTGTGTGTGTTTGTGTATTTAACTAAGCTTGACATTCAAATTAATTCCACTCGTCACTACGCGAATCTTTTTTTGGAATCAATAATGCGAAGTGCCTGGATTTAAACACGGGAACTGCGGAGGAGGACAACACAGTATGAAATGTCAGATTTGGAAAAATTTCTTTTTAACACTTGACCTTGACAATCCAAGTGCTTCCGGTGTGCACCGAGTTTTACCTTTCTGTAGTCGATGAAAAGGAAAGTTGCCGAAGATGCTTTTAAATGTGGGGAGATGGCGGCCCTATTAGTTTAATGCCTGACGCTCGCACCACCCACCTCTCCGGAGACCTCAGCCAAGTTCTCGTTAGTTCCTGATTGATCGGAATACCAGGGGCTCGGTTTATAGTGGCTGTGCTCTCGGTGCACGGAGTGCTCCGGTTTGCACGTCGGTTTCTGAGAGATCATTTGCAATGCATTCGCGACCTGATTAATGCGAGAATCTCCTATTAATTGGGACCCTGCCGAGTGTTCTCGACTTAACGCGTTTCCTTCCACAGTGATAGTGAGGCAGATCAAAAATTTAGCACACACAAATAAAAACGAGCCCAACGTTCCCCGATCCTCATATGCCCCAAAATCTAAAATCCAAATGAACCTATTAATAAAGCCTTTTGAGATAGGATACCAGACTTACCAATGGGATGTTCGCTGTTCAAACCGTAAACAGTGTTGAAAAGTTTCGCATATTCGGAAGGTTTGCTTTGCTTTTTACCTTCGCTCCGAATGGATCCTCGCTAAGATGTGCCCTTGTACTGCCTCTACTGAGCCCGGCTCTCACTAGTCTATTATTTTCACCAAAATATATGAAAATTTATGCAAATGTAAATCAGTACAAATTGCTCTCTGATGTTTTACTTTTTTTCTTGGTGGGGAAACAAGCTTTAGAGGATCTTTATTTTTTTAAAAAAAACAAGATATATTTAAGGTATTTTCCATCATAACCATTCACTTTTAAGCTTTTAATGGGGAGAAATGTGTTCCTTTTAGACGGCGCATTCCTGTTCCATTGGCCCACCTGAAACGCCTTTAAATGCGTGCACTGTAAAATTCGTAGCAGTAATTTAGACAAAATCCTCACTGTATATTAATGAAAGAGGGCCCCATGGCACCGCTTCTATATTCCCTATTCAGTGTAAACAAAACCACGAGACTTGGTTTGAGAGTGGTCCAAGGAAAATCTGCTGGAGAGGAAACATGCTGTTGCGGCTCTGGCACAGACTATTCAGCGTCTGCACCTGGAGATCAGAGATTTAAATGAGATCTGTGTTACATCTCTGAACTCCTTGGCAGTCGCGGGAAAGCAAGAAATTCTTACGGTTGGAGGGTCCATTCAGTCTTAAGACTCCAGAACAGCTCTACATATAAAACGGGTCTGCTAATCGCCAAAAAATAGGTATTTTTTTTTTAAAAAGTATACAGAAATCAAGCGTATGTAAACATGCAATATCCCTTAAATTTCGAACCTCACACTTAAGTCTAAAGCTGTGCATTATAGGAGAAGGGATTTTTTTTGTGCAGGGCTGAATGAACCGCTCAGGCAGGAAATTGGCGCATTGGAAGTTTACGTTTCCAACGCAAACTGAGTCGGTCGCATTTCTTACTCTCTGAGACCAAACCAACTTAACTTGCCCGTTTGCAAATTGAGCCGAAAAGTTTATTCATTCTGTTTAAGGGATGGTCAACTTGGTTGCTACTTTGGGAGGGAGAGAGAAAAAAAGAATCTAGGTATTATCTTGCTTCAGCAAGAGCTGGCTGTTGTGGCAGCTTTTCTGCTTGGTCGCATCTCTCCCCCCCCCCCCCCCCCCCAGCTCCATGTACCCACCGCCCCCCCAACCCCCAGCCTCCCTCCCCTCCCCCCACCTACAGCAGCGACATTCCCCTAATTAAAAAGCAGCCAATCGGAACCGCCGGAAGGAAGCCTCTCGCCTGAGTGTCGCGGTGGGAAGGTGTCAATCACCCAGCGGGTAGCCAATCAGCGGGAGCCTCTGGCTGAACTTCCTCCTCTTTTTTTGTGTGTGGCGAGCGAGCGGGCGCGGGGGGAGAGCGCGGCGAGGCGGCCGAGGTAAACACTGGCTATGTGAGGAGGGAGCTGTCAAATCGCAGCTCTCCCAAGTCCCACCAGCAGCAAGCAAGCAAAGCAAAAGCAAAAGCAAAAGCAGCAGCAATCCCACACACAACAACAAAAACTCTCAACAACAACAACAAAAAGCAGTGCAAAAAAAACCAAAAAGAGGAACTTTAAAAAAAACAAAAAAAAACTCACTTTTTTTTTGTTATTTGTTATTTGTCTCTGGCAATCAAAACAACAGCAACTACAACAAAAAAAAAGACAAGAGAGAGAGAGGGGGAAAAGCCATGGCGACAGCGACGTCCAATCCCTACATGGCCAGCAATAGTATCCTGTCCTCCAACTCTATCGTGCACAGTGATTCAGGCGGCATGCAGCAGGCGACCACGTACCGAGATCCCTCGAAAATGGTGCAGAGCGACTTCATGCAGGGGGCCATCGCCAGCAACGGCCACATGCTCAGCCATGCACACCAGTGGGTGACGGCGCTGCCGCACACCGATGCGGGCTCTCCCTGGTCCTCGGCCATGGCCGGCAGCCCCCTGGGTCAACAGCAGCAGCAGCAGCAACAGCAGCAGCAGCAGCAGCAACAGGACGTCAAGCCGTCGGTGCAGGTGGTGGGCCGGGACGAGCTGCACACGGGCGCCGCTCCCCTGCACCATCACCGCCCGCCTCACCTGCCGCCCCACCAGCCGTCACACGGCGGCCACCCTGCCGCCTGGGGGGCCACCACCACGGCTCACCTGCCGTCGATGGGCTCGGCCGTGCAGCCGCTCATCTACTCGCAGCCCGGCTTCACGGTGAACGGCATGCTGAGCCAGGCGGGCGCGCAGAGCCTGCACCCGGGCTTGAGGGACACGCCGGAGCTGGTGGACCACGGGCAGCAGCACCACAGCCATGAGCACTCGGACGAGGACACGCCGACCTCGGACGACCTGGAGCAGTTCGCCAAGCAGTTCAAGCAGAGGAGGATCAAGCTGGGCTTCACCCAGGCCGACGTGGGCTTGGCGCTGGGCACCCTGTACGGCAACGTCTTCTCCCAGACCACCATCTGCCGCTTCGAGGCGTTGCAGCTGAGCTTCAAGAACATGTGCAAGCTCAAGCCGCTGCTGAACAAGTGGCTGGAAGAGGCCGACTCGTCGACCGGCAGCCCCACCAGCATCGACAAGATCGCGGCGCAGGGCAGGAAGCGAAAGAAGCGCACCTCCATCGAGGTGAGCGTCAAAGGAGCTCTGGAAAGCCACTTCTTGAAATGTCCCAAGCCCTCGGCGCAGGAGATCGCTTCTCTGGCGGACAGCCTGCAGTTAGAGAAAGAAGTGGTCCGAGTTTGGTTCTGCAATCGGAGGCAGAAGGAGAAACGCATGACGCCGCCGGGAGGGGTGCAGCAGACGGACGATGTGTACTCACAGGTCGGCAATGTAAACGCCGATACACCACCCTCTCACCACGGACTACAAACCGCCGTACAGTGAAAGCAGAACATGCAACATAGGCTGTTTAGACTGGAATTTTTTTAAGGAAAAAAATTAAAAAATAAACAAGGACAAAACGAAATCAACAAGTTCAGGACTATCGCATTGATAGCAAGGTTTTCTACTGTGATTGTGAGGCTGGCGATTGCATTAGAATGAGTGCAACAAAACTGCAGATGTCTTTCCCTAAAAAAAAACAAAATCTGATCCCCCTTTTCTCCTCTGCTCCCCCCCCCCCCGGCTTGTGGTGATCGACAGGTGGACCCCCAGATACTTCCAGATAAGTGTGTCTACATTTTGCCTGCTGTTTCAGAAAGAACTGGTTTATAAAATAATTTCAGATTGGGCCAAGAGAGATGGGATCGGCCGTGGACGCTGGAAAGTGCCTGGTGTACTTCCAGAGGCTGTTTTTTTTTAATTCCACCCCCCTGGCTCTATCAGGTGCATAGACAACACTGAAAGAGAAAACCGTTCATTCTGTTCTTTGAGATGCTGAAGACTATCCTTCATGCAAAACACTGTAATCTGTAGGGGAGAGAGAGAAAAAAAGAGGTAATCCGTACTGACTATCAAAAAAAAGACCGGTAAAAAGAAGGGGGTCTTAAAAATACGAAACTTCAGAGCAACATTAAACCTGCCAGGCAGGGGAAATTTCAAGAGAAAACAATTAGAAGGGTTGATCCAAAAATAATGACAGATGGAACTTTCAGCAGCGAGGCTTGTTGGAAAAGACAAAAGAAAGACTAGGGGATTTGGGCGAGAAATCGTCCCAGATGTGGCTTTGATGATTGGTTCATTATATTGTGTTCGACCTCATTTCCCCCTTCCATCCCCCCCCCAAAAAAAAACCTTCGTCCGAATGTTTTCTAATTTCATCTCCAGCCCATTGGAGTAGAAGCATTTTTTAATAAAAAGAAAAAGAGAGAAAAAAAACCCTCCACCATCTGCAGCTGCACTTACTGAACTTTTCTTCTAAAAAAAACCATTGCCAAGTTGAATGAATGGGTGCTGTGGATGCGACTGTGTAAAACTGCCATTTCCAAGCAGTGTTCTTGGTAGGTTTCAATATAGACTTTTCAAAGGCGCAATATAGAGTCAGTAGATCAGTTACTGATCTAAAAATATTTACTTTATATTTTCATCAAAATTGACTTCTTTTAATATTTTATTCAGAATACCTATGAACTGCTGCAAAACGGTAATTTATTTTTCCCCAGATCTTGTATTAGCTGTTTTCAAAACGAGCACAAATAAATGCGATGAAAAAATGGACAGTTGTTAGGTAATAAGGGTATCTTTTGATGTGATAATTTGATTGTAATTTAATTTGAGTAGTGATTCCGTAAGAGATGATTCAAGAAATAAATTTGTTAGAGTCAAACGACTTTGTGGCTCATGTGTCTGGTGTACAATAACGGTACCTCGAAAAAAATGCAGAAAACCTTCAGTCTTTTTTTAAACGTAGCATTTATTTATGAACCATAAATTAATCTCCATATAATTAAATTACACTTTTTAAGATCTAATGCCGTTGTACGCTTAAAGGCTCACGTTTATTTTAATTCCGAAAGTATGATGTAGGTTATGAATTTATATATGAAATCCTATTCTGTGCGATTTATCTGTTGTTAGAAATAGGTAAGCCTTTCACCAAGCTCAGCTCCCGTGTTGTCCTGATGTTTGTCCTGCGTCTTTTTTCCCCTCATTTTTAAAGCGTCTCCAACATGTATATTACATCAAGTCTTTGCTTCTGTTCGTTTGGGTTTTCCTGATTTTTCCCCCCTCCCTCCCATTACCCCCTCCCCTTCCCAACCCACTGATTTTCCATATTTTCGAGAATACAAATTCACTTCATTGAAAGAAAATACCGGTCTTTATTCAGTCAGTTTGAAATAGAGTTATTTAACTAAAAAAAAAATTGGTGATAACTGTTTGGGAGGAAGGTAAAGGATAATTCGAGAAGAGGTTCAGGCGCAGGTCACAGATTCATTGAATGAGCTGTGTTGATATTGTTAGGCTGGCTTCCTTCTATATTTCTAGAATAAGACCCTGTGGAATAAGGACGTCTGGACGTATATTTTTTAATCAAAGATGTCTAATAACTCCCTGAACAGTTCTGCTCATAAATTCTTATTTAGGGAATATATTAAGATGGAAAAGAAAATGCTCGACCACCACAAATATGTTTATTAACATTGAATATTTCACCTACCCATGAACAAAGTTGTTAGCCGCTTACTTGATCTACAACAGTCCTTCTGGGATTTTTTTAACGCTGATATACTTGCATGATTTATAACAGTAACATCCCACTAAAAGTCCAGATACTGGAATCACAAATTACATATTTTAATATTGTATTGCCATCCAATATTATAGGGTTTATTTATGAAAAATCTGGTTTAAAGTACTGTCAAAGAAACCCAGTGAAATCCTTATGATATCGGCTTATCCTTGCGATTTGATAGTTTCACGTCCTTTCTAATGTCTGCTTAGCACTGAAGGACGATATTATTAAGATTCCACCCTAGTTGTCTTATCTGTTACAAAATGTACCATCTACCCAGATATTTCCCAGTGTCAAAATGTTAGGGGTTGGGGGTGGGGTGGCTGAGATGCTGGGCGTAAAGAGATATTTTAAACTATACAATAACCACAAGAGGTGACGAGGCATGTTAGGTTGTTGGCATGCTCTGGGCTGAATTCTTTCTTTCAACAGCTCTGTATGTGACGTCAGTTAAGTGTTATATTGCAAATAGATCTTGGAAAACCTGACCATGTTGCCGTTATTATTATTATTTCCGCCGTAGCGTTACGTCTTTTTAGGTGAACTGTGTGTGCTGGGTCTATCAGTAGAAAGTTGTAGATTGGCGCAGGGTTGCGTTGGCACTTCTCAGTCGCAGTACCAGAAATTGATAGGTGGGGGTTCACTGGCCGAATGGAAAATTTATCGGCAGCTGCGGTGACCAAAGAACAGCGTAAATAAGTGGCGCAGGGAAATTAATGAATACTAGGGACTGTGAGAACATTAGGGTTTGTTGGTCAGACAGAGTTCTGTTAGCAAATAATAACACGTGATTCCGTAAACCTATTTTTGCACATAAACTGTGCTACTTGGTAGGAAATTATCAGGGCTGCATAAACCGTGCTGGGGGATGTTAATCCGTCTAGCGCTGGGTGGAATACGGAATGATTTATGTGTCAACCCCGAGTAATTAAAAACTCTGAAAAGCCAGCCTAGTCTCCGATTTCTAAGTTTGATGTTTGCGGATACATGAAGCGAGGAAGTCAGATTTTATGTCACCGTTGCGTTAGATACTAGGAGAATGGCCAGACAATGGCACGGCACAAGAAACATCATTTTATTCTTTTTCATATTAGTTCACTTTATTCTGGAGAAGTTACATGCAGGGCCCGCTTTGACCTGAAGCATTCATTGTGTTCAATGTCGTGAAGATCTCGTGAAAAAAATAGTTGAAACGTGTAGGGAAAGGTAGAATCGGGGATAAAATGTGACAAGGATGTAAACAATATTTTCGGATGCTGCATTGATTTGTATGATTCTATTATTCTAATCTGAATCCGGGTTTTTTCAAATCTCTTTTTTTCTCTCTCAAATTTGTGCTTCATTATCTCGTTTCCCTAGCACCGGCCCCTTTCGCTTACTTCATTTCTAGATCCGTTAGCCTAAACCCCCCGAATGGTTACAATAAATTAAACATACTGATCAAGAGAGCCCTGCTGCGGAGATATCAAGCTGCATTAATTCCTGTCTCCTTTATCTGTATCCTTCAGTGACACCTTTAACTATTCCCAGTCACCGGCGGTTCACAGTTACTCAGCTGCCTTAACTCAAGTTTGCCTCTGACAGTACAGAAGCCTCAATTGTCACTGTCTTCCTCCTTCCAAAACGTGTACCCATCATTTATTTACAGGGTGCATCCGCCCATTAAAGTGCACGTCCAAAAACTGTAGGAACATGGAATTCACACATGTGCACGGATTGTATATTCGTCCTTGGTACTCCAATCTTAACTTTTAAACTGATTGCTGAATCTATATCGTTCACTTGTTCCCTTTCTGGTGGTTTTAAAAGTTCTGCTCGAGGTAGTCATCGCTGTCGCTTTCATCCGTTGAAATCTATTGGCTTTTCTAGTACAATAGTCCCACCCGGGAGAGTGAATTGCAGAAAAGAGCTCGAGGTGCCGAGGTACATTTTAAAATAATTGGCGATTGTTTGGAGCTGAGGCAATCTCCCAGGCTCCTTTCCCCGCCAGTTTTTGAGTAGTGTTTGATGTGATTAGTCTTCAAAATAAGCAGTAAGCTACAGAAAAAAACATTCTGAAGTTATCCAAACAATCCTTAGTTTATGTTGAAGTTGCACTGTCTTAATTAATCAAAACTCGCCAACTGGTGCAACAGGTGTATTTTGCACTGAACGTGTTTAGTTTCAGTGGCATTGATTTTGTAAGTTTGCCATATGTCTGTATTTTCATTTAAAAAAACACTCCTTTGTGTTGAACACGAATGGCTTATATTTTAAACAAATTACTAAGCCTCTGCTTACTTTGTTTTGTTTTACCTTGGACGGACATAGGGACAATCTGTGATATTGATGCCTGGTTGTAGGTTGTGTTGTTTAGAAATACAGCAGAATCGGCGTCCAAAAGAAAAACACACACATAAATTCAACTGGTGATTTTATCACATAACGTATTTTAATCTTTAGGTTTTGTGGGTGGCATCAGGAAAACACTTTCTAGTTTATCACCTTGCATTAACAAGGTGTGCAATAACTTAATCTACGCAACAGTTTGACAGCATGTTACACGTCAGTGGCAGAATACATTGTGCAACAATAGTTCTTGAAGCTTGAGTAAGCGAGATTGACCACTGCGTGTTCCCATAATCGATCTTAATTATTATGAAGATATAAAATACGCGGTGTGCATACCTAATGCTGTGAGGGACCGTCTTGCTTACATACCAAGATCAAACGGATTTCATTTCTTTTAGAAAATAATATTGGATTGTAATAGTGAGCACTGAAAGGCGGGGTGCACTGGTATTTCGTCTGGTATTCTTTATCTTTTCAACCATGACATTGTTGGGAACGGCGTTCAGCATTGCAGTAGTTTCATTTAAGCGCAAGTATATACTTGGATTGTTGTAAATCTAAACTGCATTTTAATTGCGAGCCATAGATTCATATTCTGTTTCGAGTCAAAAGTGCTTGCACTCTGTTGAGATCGCCCGCTTCCCCATTGCAAAAAGGCTGCCGTTTCAGCTGTCACAGCTTCCCATTGATTCGCCCAAACCCTTCCCTTGAAGAATAACATTGCAAAAGTCACAGTTTCTCTCTTCGTCCCAATTAACTTTATTTTTGGATGCATCCTCCCAGACATAGTTAGAAAGGCGAGGGTTACAACCCTGCTCACTTAGCACGGGTTGCATCCCCCTGCTGCAGGATTTGGAGGCCTTCATTGAGGGTGTCTGGCTGAAGCAGTGCTGCTCGATCGCAGGGGAACTGCCTCTCGCCCGCTGAGGCAGATACTGACCATCTTACAAGTTATGTTCCTGGGCTCGACCTTTCAGTAAAACTGGGGGAGGGGGGAGGGAGCAAGAGGGGGCCTGGGGAGAGGGAAAAAAATCAAATTTCTCGGGTCGACTAGCCAACACTGGTTGCTTAGCAACAACATTCAAGTGGAGATGAAAGAATATGTATTTTTGTATTACTATTTATTGTTACAACAATTACAATAAGATGACAGTTTGCCTGACTCATTTGACTGTAGTGTGTTTAATTCAAGCCGAGACGGTATGTTCAGAAGTTGGGAGACCGGATAAAGTTGTAATTTTTCTAGAACAAGGGAGATGTTGCTGGGATTCCAGTCGGCTTCTGTTCGGTGACACACTATTCAGCAGCACTTCAAACCTGTGGTAGTAAATTGACGTCCACTAGCATTAGATTTATTTCAAAAATTGCATTGTGAGTGTGATTTCTGGGATACTTGATGAGTTCAGGTGGTATCTGGCAATTAGGGATGGGCAATAAGTACCGACCTAGCCAACAAAGCCCCCTCTACGATTGAATGATAGTAATAAACAAGCCTCTGTGGTTATCACTTGTTATGCAGTAACGCGGGATACTCCTTAGGCGGCTTTCCATGTATCAGGGGCCAAACTGGGTGGGAATTAAACAGGTCACTCCATCTAGTAGCCCTGAAGCCGGGAATTGCGATAAAGCTGCATATAAGCCAGCGAGATTTGAAAATAAGGCACTTAAAGTGACCATTTTCTATTTATGATTAGCATGCTTTGCAAGCTACGTTTTGAATCCCCAAATTGCACCGATTTCTTTTACTGACTTCAACCATTCTTTTATTTAACAGCCAATGTCAGACTGGTTGCAGAAGCCAGGGCCACAAGCCTTTGATGCCTATTACATTGCATCTTTTTAAAGATCTATATTTAATTTGCCACATTCAAGATGGGATTGTTATTAGAAGTGCAGAGCTGGTATTGCTGAAGGCTCGGACACGTAAGAACTAAGGCATGACTGTCCATAAATGCCATAGTTAAATTACTGCCTGGAAGCAACGAGATACTGCCTCAGCACGCCAGCTTATCCCGTTGTAAATATCATTAAGTTGTACAGCTGAAGTTGGACCATTGTTGGCACTTTTCACTTTATGGTTAGGGATGCTCACTTTAAAAAAATTATTTGAAGTAGACTTGATTTTTCTTGATCAAGGGCTTCATAGGTAGTTATTCTTTTCACTTGGACGAATTGTTCCCACTCATGCCCAGCTTTTTGTCATTGTTTCAGAATAGCTTTTAATGAGGTTGAAGATCAGCCATGATGTTAGTGAATAACTGAACAAGTTAAAGAAGCCATAGAGACTACTCTTGTTCCTATTTCATTTGTTCCTATAGCTAGGAGGCTGAGTCAAATGGTGCAGCAAAGCTCACTGCTTCTAATCATTTGATAATTGGATTTGGTACTTGGACCTTTATCGTCCAAAAGTAATTATTAGATATGATAGTATAACGGATCTGGGCTTGAAGTGGTACAGTGCGTGGCACTCACAGAAAACTATTTTCAAGAAAAAAATCGGAATTTTGAGCGAATGGATCGGCGGCCCGTGTGGGATCAGCCGTGCCTGTGCGGAAGTAGAAAGTTCTTTGTTCAAGATGCACTGTTGCACCAGAGGGGAGACAACCTGACTTTGTACAAACTTTATTACAGACCTTAAAGGTATGTTTCTGAACTCTTGCTGCTCGAATTAACTGCCGATCCCACAGCATTGGTGCATTTTGTAGAATTTCCACCTGCTAGTTTCATAAAACCACGTTACTGGTTTTTTGGTGTCACATCAGTATGTGTGATTTCCCGAACCAAAATGTCAATTATGTAAACAAAACTTCCTTAATGTTTCTTTTATTGCATACATCACAGATTGGTTACAGCTGCACTATTTACACATGTCAACGTGACCTTACAAATTATTACTCCAAAATACAATATAAGTGCTCGTTTTCTAAGCTTGCGTCAAATGCATGTCGTTCTCCTATCTTTCTTTAGTCATAGCTGACTTTGCCCAAATACTGCATATGGCAAATTATTGATTCAGATACAATAAGCCAAATACAAAGGTACTTCAAACTTTTTGTTATTGCTTCTACTTCGATGCTGAGATTAACTATCACAGCGGTGCAGTGGAAATAAAATGGGAATGTGTTTTGAAATATTCCGTGACTTGCCTTTTAACTCATGATATCGGTCGCTTTGGAAAGTGGTGAGAATTAGTACATGGAGGAGCAGAATATCAAAGTTAAGACAATTCTGGCGAGAGAGACAAAGATGACAGAATTAAGAGTGGGGGAGGGACAGGGAACATTTGAAACCTCAGCCAGTCCCGGGGCGGATTAACCCCTTCAACCGTAGACTTCACATGCAAATTACATCACAAATATTATTGTTTCAATGTTTCCAGGATACTCTTGGACATTAAGTTAACTTCATCATAAATAATACTTTCTTCGAGAATTGAAGAAATGGAAGGAAGGATATCTTCTGCAGCTTTTTATTGGCGAGTGAAAATGCAAGATTTGTATTCATTGGTTACTGAAACATTATGTGTAACATCGGATAATTACTGTGATGTCCTCCTGAGTCCCATTCAATATGCACTAAAAGGTGAATCTCGACATTAAGATGATCAGATTCATGTATTGCTTTGTAATGAAACATGTGACATTAAAGTAAATTTCAATGTGAGTGATCAGGATAAGGATTGTGTTGAGCTTTATGGAATATTTTGTCCAGCAGGAATATTGTTCTTGAACTGATGAGGTAGGTGAGCTCAACGTTGTCACTGTTTCTAGTATTTGTATTTTTTGTATATTCATTAACTCTTGTGAGGTTACTCTTTGTCATAATGTAAGAAGGTAATCTGCAATAGGAGTGCATTGATTACCAGGCGGAAGGATTCAACAACGCAAATTCCTAACGGAGCATACGAGACTTGTAAAGGTACACCGTAGAGAACACTGTGACACTCAGCAACATGTGCATAAAAATGGTGATGTGAGGCAAAATGCGTGCATAGAACAGCATGCATACTGCCTGGTTTCTATTCTTATGAACAAAAATGCAGATGACAAGTGTGTACACAATACATAATCAATAGGCCAGATCGTACACTCATTCATTGTGGACTTTCATTATGAAACATGCTCGTTAGTATGAGTATGATACATATGAGAGCAATGTGGAGGAAGATGAAGGGGTGTACAGTTAACAGTGAGCCTTAAATCTTGGTTTTGTGATGACATTGAATGAAATTGGTATGAAATGCTTGAACAGATGCCTAACAGCGCACTTTTTTTTCTTAAATTGCTCTTCACAATGGACAACATATGCCCTTTGCTATAGCTCCATTATATCCTGCTGCAGAATTTCACGTGACACCGAATGATTGGTCAAGTCTGAGTGGAACAGGTATGTGCAATTTGAAATGCATTTGGAAGTTACTTTGAGTCTTGTGAGTCGTATCCTCTATATTGCTTAGGTCTCAGTAAAACAGAATCCTTGCTGTAGGGATGAGTTGAACAAGGATAGCATTTCTTGAATGCAACAGAATTTGTTTGGAAAAAGTATTTTTTTATATATGAAATGTAGAGAAGGCGAATTTGGATATTGTAGCCGCTGTTGTTCTTCGGGGTTTGAATCGAAAACATTTTCAGTCTCTAAGAGCCTAAGTCTCGTTGGCACAAATAATGATGTTAACAGTATCTTACACGTACAAGGATGTTTCACCCGCTATCACCATAGTCCACAAATTGTTTTAATAATTCTGTCAGCGCTAACAAATTTCAGTGTGCTTACTGTCTTCATATCAGTTCGATTTTAATATTAATTCGTTAAACATTATCGTTCCGACAAGCCAGAGTAAACAAAGCGTTTTGAATCCCACACTCTTCACCTCGCTGCATGTACTGTGCATCTCAACCAAAACCTATGGGAAGAAAGACTCCTTCGAGAGCTGCCCCCTCCCTCGCCTTCTGGTTATGTATCTCAATTGCAATGTTATTTTCCCAATAATATTCCACTAATTAAAAAATGTGCCTAGTTCCACATATTTCCCTCATCTTGCTTGTTAATATTCAGCGCATCAGAATTAAAAGAATATATGTGAGTGTCTTTTCTTTGAAAAAAAATGTATTTTCTTTCGGTGAGCAAAATCTTAGTATTCTCAAAGGTTAGTACTTAGCAGAATTAAATATGACTGGTTAGAGTCAATAATTAGGGCATGAGCCCTTTTTTGAATTTTAACTCAATTATTTTTCACACAAAATCAACACAATTGCACCAAATTACAACATGTGCAAGTATTCGGGGAAATAAATAGGTTAAGCTCAGCTAGCTTCTATACCTGAGCTTCTTATTGTGGCTAAAAGTCTCCGTGCCTTAAACCGCGCCAAGAATTCAACCCCTGCATAGTTGAACTAGTGTCTCTCCCCAAACTATTCCAATACAACTCCAAACCTGACTTTGCCCAGCACTGTCTTGTCCACAAAAAAGCAAAACACATCCAATCTAGCCAAACATTCTTCCATCAGTCTACTCTAAACCACCGGCAAAGTGATGGAAAGGATCTAGCATTGCTCAGTTTAAGCTCCCTTAGGACCACTCGGCTCAAGATCATATTGCAGCCTTGGTACAGGCATGGACAAAAGAGTTGAATTCCAGGGGTGAGGCGAGAGCAACTGCCCTTGACACCAAGGCAGCATTTGATGAAGTGTGATATCAATTAACCCAAATATTATTGTGAGGGAATGGGGGCTTGGGATTCAGAACTGGTTGGAGCCATACCTATCACAGAGGAAAATAGTTGTGATGGTTACAGATCAATCACTTCAGTGGCAGGATATCACTGCAAGAGTTCCACAGGGCAGCGCCGTAGGCCCAACCATCTTTAGCTGCAATGACTCTCTCTCTCTCTCTCTCTTTATATATATATCACAGGTTCTGAAGTGGGGATGTTTGCTGATAATGAACGGTGCTCAGTTCCATTCACAACTCCTCATATAATGGAATGGTCTCTGTCTACTTTGTGGCATAACCCATTCTCCTTTCAGTGTTTGGGCTGATAATTGGCAAGTGATATTCACATTGCAACACAAGTGTCAGGCAATGGCCATCTTCAACAGAAGAGTATCCAACCATCACCTCCTGACATTCAATTGCATTGCCATCACTGAACCCCCAACCACCTACCCAATTATTAACATCCTGGGTCCGGGGGAAGAGGTTACCAGGAGCTAGAAAATGAACTAGACCAGCCATAAAAAGAACTGTACCTATAGAACAGATCAAAAGTTGTGTATTCTGAAACAAATAGCTCATTTCCTACTTTCCCAAAGCCCATCTACAAGGTATAAATGAGGAGGGTGATGAGGCGCCCCCCCCCCCCCCCCCGCCACTTGTCTGGATGAATGCAGCCCCAACAACACTCAATAAGTTCAACTCCATCCAGGACAAAGCAGACCGCTTGATTGGCATCTCCTCCACCGCTGGCACTATGTTGCCACGCATTTACAAACATGCACTGTAGTAACTCGCCAATGCATCTTTGACAGCACTTCCCAGATCTTCGATTTCACCCATCTGGAGGGACAAAGACAGCCGGCACATGGGAATACTATTACCCTCAATTTCCCTCAAAATCACATGCCACCCTGATTTGGAAAAACATCCAGTCGTCTTTTATCCTCGCTGAGTGAAAATCCTGCAACTCTGTACCTAACAGTACCGTGTGGGCGTCTCTTCAGCACACGGGCAGCAGCGCTTGCAGAAGGAGAATGACCGCCACCTTTTCAAAGGCAATTAGGAATGCACAATAAATGCTTGTGTTGCCAGTGCCGCCTACATCCCTGTATTTGTTTCTATGTACAGATGGTAGGCAGTGTACACTGCAACCAGGCAGTATGTTGAAACTAAAACATTTTGCTTTCAATCCATATTACACTTGTTTTCACTATAAATTACAAACATAATAGCGGCGAATCTCTCAAACATTTCTGAACAGCACAGCTAACTTTACAAGAGTTCAGTGATTTGGGAAGCACGTCATAGAGAGAAATGCCTAATGTGAACTGTAGAAACCTCGATCATTCCAGAAACCTAAAAAAAAATTCTTTAATACTAGCCAAAACCGGTAGGCAATGATGCTCAACAGCAATTGCTATTCTCTTTTGCTCAAAATGACGTTGAATATTGTTAGAATGTTCAAACATATTTTTTCTTCGGACAATGTGTCCAATTGGCGATCGGTTCCGAAAGGGGGTTTGGGGTGTGTTGCCTACAAGTAAGAACAGCTGTTGAGAACAATGGAGTTCAATTTCAGCGGTTACAAACGTTCCAGATAGTTTGTTTCATTGCTCACGGACACATGGTGAGTGCATTGTGTAGTGATCACTCCGTTAGCCTGAAGTAAAATGGATGTGTACCATCGTCAGAAAGCTGGCTACGTTCCGGAAACCAGTAGATTTCGCGGCACGCAAAAGACTCCTTTAAAACGAGTTGCAAACGATGCCGTTCTTTCAACATAACATCCATGTAGGTTGTAGATAAACGTTTGCCTGAGGTGTCTAACACATCCTCTATCCCACATTTCTGGCACTTCTCTGTGGAAATGGATGACCTAGGTGGTTCTCAGGCGTGTTTAGGTTAGCTTTTTTCAAAGAAACGAGGTTGGGTTTAACTTTCCAATGTAGCACAGTTCTGCAAGGCAGGATATTAAATGAGGAGGGTGGTGACTAATTAGATTTGCAACATTTATTGATTTGTATAGACTGAGGACTAGGGCAATGCGACAGTTAGGCAGCTGTTTGTTGGGTGGCGTTGGAGAGCAATAGTCAAGAAACTGTTAATCTCCGTCACCCCACAAATCGACAGTCCTGCGACTATAAAACTAAACTCAGACCAGGAGGATGGAAGTTAAAACGTCAGTTGTTTTAATATATGTATATAGCATCTCTACTATATGTCTTAAAGCATAATGTCCTCACCAGACAACTAACTTATTCGTTTACTCGGATACCTAATGAACGTCGATTAATGCGGCACTGTGGTTAGTACTTTTGTCCCACAGTGGCCCTGGATTCAAATCCGGCCTCTGCTCACTGTGTGGAGTTTGCACATTCTCTCCATGTCTGTGTGGGTTTCCTCCGGTTGCTTCGGTTTCCTCCTACAATCCAAAGATGCGCGGTTAGATTGATTGGCTAATCTAAATTGCCCGTTAATGTCAAGGGTTCTGGCAGGATGGATAAATTGGGAACAGGGCCTCGGCAGGATTGAGATCCGTGCAGACTCCTTCTGCATTGCAGGGATTCAATGATTCTAGTGCAGGTAAATCTTCGAATCTTAAAGAAATGTGTAGAAGTAAATCTTTCCCCCACTGTGTCTGTGATTGCCGAAAGAAACTAAACGGCTTAATCCAATTTCCTGTTTTTGGTTACTGGATAGGTAAGGGCACTCCAAGTGCATGTCCAAGTACTTTCCAGATTAGATCAGGGGTTTCTGTCACTATCAGCCTCACTTCACACCTCGATCATTTCTTGGGTGAAAACATTTCTCCTCGACTCACCTCTAATCCTTCCGCCAATTACTTTAAATCTATCTCCTCTCTGGCTAAGGGAAATGGGTTCTCCCTATTCACTCTACCTAAGCCCCCTCACAATTCAATTAATTAAGTCTCTCCTTCACCGCTTCTGTTTCAAAATCCCTACAAATGTCGAACTGATTGTCAATAAATATTAGATTGCCACGAGCATTGTTTTTTTGTTGTGAAGAGAATCCTGCTGGAACGAGTACATGTTTTTCAGTTATTGCTCAGAATCCAATACAGACAGCAATATAAGTCTTCCTACTTGGGACAATGGCTGTAGTTGGTTTCTGTAAACCGGAGATCCTGCCAACCATCTTAAAGACGAATGGAATTCTGAAAACTGTACATAAAGTGAGGCAATCCTTCATTGAAGGAAGAAGTAGTTTCCACCTGAGTTTGGAAGAGTTTGGAAGTGACTGGCGAAGCTAGCAGCTAGTAATCGGTGTCCAATGGTTGGCAATGATGTGTGGGGGCTCCATCACAGATTACTTTAATTAAATTCAATCGCATAGTGGAATGGATATGATCTCATTGAATATATGTGTTTAGTTTTCTTTTAGATTGACCATTTTGAGTCATTGGCTTTCCCCCTCTTTTCCTCTTCTTGCTTGCCAGTATCTTATTGAATGAGTAGATATGTATAGGGCACAATGTATAGGGCTAAACTCTCGCAAAGAGCTGAACACACACAAATTTCTTCCTTCTGCATTGTGCCAGCCTATGATTGTGTGGCTCTAAATCCATTGTGTGACATGATGTGAAGGGGGAGGGGATGATACCATGACTGACCTCTGCCGGTGCTGCACTGACTATGAACATTAAGAATATCCCAGTAATATTCATGTTATTTGACACAACCAAATCGATTTATGAATGTATTATAGCTTGAATTGTTGACATGTTCTATCAATATTTATCAAAAGCCATGTGCTACACTTAAATAATAAAATTGTGAAGATTGCTTACACCTTTATTATGTGTAAAAGTTTGTTTTCTCTGTATATGTATACCAATGATAATATGCTTAACTTCACCATGATAGTCATTTTCACCGGAATTGGCTGGTACATAGCATACTAACACTTTGCGGTCTAATTTGTCTCGCTAGTATGATACTTTATGCGTTGTCTGAGAGTATCAGTCCGTCTGTTTTTTCACCCATCTTCTTTAGTTCACTTGATGCTGACAAAGGAAATGGTTGTCCTGCCTTTAGATCTATTTCTACTATCTTCTTACGCTGGGATATTTACTAGGAAGCACCCAACGGTCACAATCATCTGGGGAACAATTTTCCCTTCAAATGGTCTACCTTCCCAGGAATGTGTCTGCCTCTCCTGATGCAGCAGAACGGTTGAGATAAGGGAGATGGAATCTGCGTGCCAACACCGTGAGTGTGCATCGCCAGACCATCTGTTCTGGTCGTTCCCGAAAACTTCCGATCGCCGCCTTAAGATGTGATGTTCGTCAGCTGTGTTCTTAATAAATATGCAACCATTTACAAATGAACAGAAAGTGTTCACCTCGAATGTTATATATAATCTGGGCAAACTATATATATAATATATAGCATGGGCGTAGCATTGTATATATGGCGAGCGGTAAGATGTTACAAACAGCGTGGTGAATATCTTACCTGGTTTCTCTCTCAAGTGTGGGTAATTGTATTAGATACAGTATGATGAATGGGTCAATGTAGTGAGAGGAATTGCATCATTGAAGAATGGTATAACTATTATGAAGAAGGGTGTATACGCAGATGAGTGATTTATATTTACAATGTAGAAATCGTATCATATACGGTTTGAACTATATGCAAACAGAGAATCGTACATCAACTACATTGATAATGGTATTCCACATACAGCAGCCAGTATACAAAATATAATAAAAAGAAGTTATATGAAAATATATGGTTGATAGTATTGCATAGATTATAAAATATCATATATAGTGAGGGAGCTATTTTACTTAAAATGCGTGGTATAATGTCTACAATATAAGGCAGTGTGGGAAGACTGAAAATGAACATAGTGGGAATGGTATTATACAATGTGAGAGATTGAGCTGCACCAAATGGAGGAAAGATGTTACATTTAGTGTAGAGAACTTTATATACTGGAATTGAAACTATATTGCATATCGTATTGGTTACACATAAACATTTATTTATATATAGAGAGAGAATAGAAATTGTATTCTGTCTTATTACCACTGTACTTTTTAGAACGCCTGTATCTTTCTCGCTAAGAAATTCAGTAATATTCTCTAAAAATGTTGCTGGTGCCATTCTGAAATGAGTTTCTACGTCAATATGTCTGACGTTAAATTTGATACAAAGATTGTGTAACAAACTGTCGCCAAATAAAACTGATTAATTATCTCTGAAGCATTGGCTGACTGTCATTTCATTCCATTCATAGCTACCCGTCATTGTCCATAAATCGCGTGTGTGGAGAATTTTCATTTAGCATTTTGCAATTGGTGAAACTTCCTGGGCGTTTTGAACTGTGGGGAATTCTTTTTGTGATCATACTTCGAAGATGACGTGAAACACTACTGGTAAATTAGCTGAGCTAACAAAAGTCACTAAAGCAAAACAGAAAATGCTGGAAATGTTCAACAGGTATGCAGTATCGACGGAAAGAGGAATCGAGTTACTGTTTCAGGTCAGCGATCTATAATCAGAAACTGATGAAAGGTCATCGAACTAACTTTCTTTCTCGCCTTAGGGTGCTACACGATCTCCTGAGTATTCCCAGTGTCTTCCGAATTCCAGCATGTGCAGTACCTGGTTTCTATATAAAAGTTGCCTGAACGAGCAACATTCTGAATTACACCCAAAAGTCTGCTAAGTTAAAACTAAGTTAAAACTAAGTTTAAACCAGTTAAGTTAGATACTATAGATTTGTCTACATATAACTATCAAAAAATCAATACACATACTAGAGTCCTTTCACTTCAAGGGGAGATAAGTGGCACAGTGGTATTGTCGCTGGATTAGTAATCCAGAGAACCACGGGCAGATGGTGACGCGAATTTGGTAAAAATCTGGAATTAAAAGTCTAATGCTGGCCTTGAAACCATTGCCAATTGTCGTAAAAACCTGTCTGGTCCGCCAATATACTTTAGGGAGTGAAATCTGCTATCCTTACCTGACCTGCCTTGCATGTGACTCCAGACCCACAGCAATGTGGTTGACTCTAGTTGCCCTCAGGGATGGGCAATAAATGCTGACGCAGCAGCTGCGCCACAGCTCATCAGCGATTAAAATAATAATGTATTAACATTCTGGTTTTCAAAGATGATTTAAACGTTTCGACTTATTTGATCGTGTTGTCTCGTGCTATTTATGACTTGAATTTCAAGATGATTTATTTAAAACATTATAGCAGCCTGCGAAACGTGTTGCTGTGGTTAATACTGTATTCTATACAAAATACACATGTAAGTCGAAGGTGGGCTTTTAGTTTTTTCATTTTTATGAACAGCGGTTCTAATCAGATGAAGGTGCGTTCGGTGTTATTGAACCACCTAATCTCCAACGCTGCCATCTTTTCTATCCTCAGAGACAACTTTTTGGACTTGGAGGCCCAATCTGTGATGAACTGCGGAGAGATTTTTTTTGTTGCAGATTTGAAGACCGAACCAGCCCGAATCTATTCACATTCTTCGCAAGTAAGGCTTTCAATGATGAGCAGAGGTGATACTTCCATCACATGTGTGTGCTTGATTCAATCTGAAGTCCTGTATGTTGGGAGATAGTTATTGACGGATTAAACCACCCAGCACCCCATTTACCTCAAACACTGTTCTTACTGCTTTGCCATGCAGAGTACAGGATACACATACAACCGTGCGCATTGCTGCCCTCTGCTGCTGAATATAAAGTTTTAACTGTGGTAACTTTACTCGCGCTCAATTCATCAGAACTAAAAGTTAAATCTGAGTTTTAATGAGAAAGAGAGAGACACCACTTACGACACATTGATAAAATATTTAAATAATACTGGCGGTGAGTGACTTAAGATGGACTGTTTCATTTTAAATCTTATTTGAAAGTGCGGAAGAGAACACAAAAACATCCCATCACGAAACAACATATAACTAATGATTTCAAAGGATGTAATTACCAATAAAGAGTGATTCGTTGAGATTGCACCATCTGAGCAATATCTGGGTCGTGTTGTGCGTTTGTGCAGGTCAAGCTCATTCTTACCAATTGTCTAATAGAGACGTGCGGTAGCTGCAAATATAAGAAAAAATAAATTGAAGTTATCTAAACAATATTTGAATTATTAAAACATAATAATTGCATCGACATCATAATGGTGATTGTTTGAAGCATATATCCGGCAAATTCAGTCATGCAATGTCTAAAGGCATGTCACACATTTAATGTCGCGCCAAGTTTATAATATGTATATGTTCACATTTTAAATTAATTTACGGCGGCACAGGTGGCATTGCTGCCTCACAGCGCCAGGGACTCGGGTTCAATTCAGACCTCGGGTCACTGTCTGTAGAGGTTACACATTCTCCCCATGTTTCCACCGGGTGCTCCGGTTTCTTCCCACAGTCCAAAGATGTGCGGGTAAGGTGTATGGGCTACGCTAAATTGACTCTGAGCGTCAGGGGATTAGCAGGGTAAATAGGTGGGGTTACAGGATTAGGGCCTGGGTGGGATTGTGATCGGTAGAGACTCAATGGATCGAATGGCCTTTTTCTGCACTGTAGTGATTTTATGGTAAAGAATTCCGTCCTTTCGTAATTTAATGAATACTTTTGTCTTCGAAAGGAGAATGTAAGAAATGTGTGTTTAAAACAACCCGGGATCTGAACACAGACTTTTGGACGGCAGAGCGTCACTCCAAACTAGATTCATTTGCAACTCCAACTGAAATCCCATTCATGTTTTAAACGTAGAGCAAAGCGTTATTTCAACGCATAACTTCTAAATATCAACGCGAGTGTCCTAAATGTCAAAATGTTGCATTGTCTGTCAAAGTATCCTCAAGCATATTCATTGATGATCGTACATCACCTTGTGTTCCTTAAGCATTTCAAACTTTTGTTTTACATTTCTTCCCGGATGCAACGTGCAAAAATACAGGTAAAGATTGAAGCCTGGGGATTACTTTGTGAATTGGCGTTGATTGAGCCCGCCCCAGTAGCACTGTCTCCCAAGTGTTGAACAGGGATATTAGCACAGGTCTGTGTGGCGGAGTTGGAGGGAAGCATGTGTCTAGTGAGGCAGTCCCTTGCTTTGTAATTATAAAACTAGCCTTGATGTCAAGGAGAGTATGTTTCGGTCCCTGTGCTGTTTTCAATCTTGTTTCAAATCTAATACATTAAATTGTATCTCCTTTAGTTCCATTCCACCCTCCCCGCCCAGTAAGTGTTCACGTCAGCCTTGATCGTGGTGTTTTCCACTTGATGTTCGCAGTTTCCCCTGAGCTTTAACTCTGCGTTCATTTTGCCCACATTTTGCCGCGCCTTCCGGTGATCCAGATTGTTACACTGAATCCTATAACACTCGCAGGGACAATACATCTCACCGCAAAGCTTTCATTTCAAACCGTTTAAAACACATCCATTGTACTGTGTGCCAAAGTGAAAAAGAAAATCCCTCTTCGACCCCGAGAGATGATTGATGGGCACAAGTTCACAAAATACAACCCCCACCCCCACCCCTACCCAGGCGTTTGGCAGAATTCATTCGGGGCGCGCTTCCCCACCGCCTCAAATAAGAGCGCATAATACTTCCACTTTTAACATATGGGTGATGTCGGTGCGACAGGGAAAGTCAGGAGGATTTTCCTCTCGAGTCTTTTAAATTTTGTCAAAGGTCAAGCAAGACGTGTCTTCTATTTATTAGGGCGTAAGCGAATGTGGGGATAAATGCAGAGAGGTTTATGCACCATCTTATAGCGTGTCCCGAGCAAAGCTCTGTCGCTGGCAAATAAAACAGGGCTAATCAATGTGGTGAACTTAAAGGAAAGGACATTTTTATCCCCGCTGGGTGTTCCAAAGGGATTGGCTGGCTTTCTAAAAAGGAACCGCATAGGATCGATATTAAACACCAACAATTGATTTGTATGTAATTAAAAGTTGTTTGGTTCCAAAATTTGGAACAACTTTTGTTCTCCGTCATGTGTGTTACCAACAGCAGTTAAACAATATTCCAAAACTCGCTGAAAGGCGGAAATTCAGCCATAATACATAATGTATATGAATGTATGTATCAAAAATACCCCACCATCACACATAGATTATCCTGCATTTACACACTCTTTCTGGTGTACGCTCCGAGTGTGAAATGTCTCTGTCGGTTCCTTTGTTCAAATAAAAATAAGTTTACACATTGACCTGATCAATGTGCCTCTCTCTTGTTAGGTTTCTGTAGAGAGAGGAGTGACTGAACAGGACTAGATGGCAGCATCAAGCCTATCTTTTTTCTTCATACGTATAATAGCATCATGAACAGAGCAAGGCAATGTTGACCACAAGTAAAGATCCTGCCACCTCGGAGTCAAATCATTTTTCTAGGGATTAGGTGTTTCGAATAGACGTTCAAGAGTTAGAACACATGGACTATCAGCTATCTACAATGCAGCAGAGTTTCGCAGTCGCATTGAACTTTCTGAGAAATCACTTGGTTGATTGGTGAGCAAGTATATTGTTGATTCATGGAACTCGTCGAGAAACTGCGTGTTTCCGCCTTGCCTATGCTAACTGGCCAAACAACTGGGCAAATCAGTTGTAGAATGAAAGGTGCAGAGGGGAAAAGACAGCGAAATATAGATGTTTATCAAAACTAAAATTGCTCTTGAAAACCAAAATGATAAAATTGAAGAACACAGAAACTAGAAGCAGCAGTCGGCCATTCGGCCCTTCGAGCCTGCTCCGTCATTCATTTTGATCACGCTGATCATCGAATTCAATATCCTGATTCCCCCTTCATCTCATATCCCAAAAAGAACCCTGTGAACCTCTTCATAACTTTCAGTCGAAACGGCACACACTTTTCACATCCTCACACTACGGGATATTCACATGAACTTCATTGCAGTGTTAGTGTAAGCTTATCTGTGACGCGAATTAAAATAAATAAAAATATTACAGTGTCCCGTCTCAGTGTTTGTATCTGATTACATGGCCGACTGTAATTACTGTACTTTAAAAAATATGGTTTGTTTAAATGTTTTCGACTTGCATGGGTATCATTCTCGATAAAATAAAACGTTGAAACTGGAAATAAATACAGCAATTGCGTGCATTGTGGATGTATAAATATTTAAAAGCCTACAGAAGAGGGTTAGAAGATTAGCGTTTGTCACGATTTTTAGATTATCTGCAATGAGATTTCGGGTGGACTGTAAAGACTGATTGACTTTGAGCTGGAGGGATTCTGCAGGATGAGGTGAGAAAGTGCACATCCATGAGTAGGGATTAGAATGGATCTGCGGAGAGATTGCAGGTTCTGACACCAGCGGCGGGTCGTTACCGCTGGATCTCTGACCATTAAACGACAAATCTCCTGCTCAGTAGATCTCCACTGACTGATGCCAATCCTCGGGGATTTACAGCAGAGGGTGTCTTTAGGGAGCACTATTCAACGAGAATACGTTCACTTTAAATAAAGCCTGCGATCTGCTTTCATGCTCATGATGCTACTTGTGTTTTCTAATTAAGTTACTAATTTTAAGGGAACCTCTTCATCCTGCGCACGTGGCTATCCAACCCACTCCTGGGTCGTTTGCAGTTCAGTGGCTGGTAATGGATTCGGTGAGTGCTGTGAATTGCAGTGGATGCCAGTGACATCCGCGTTCATTCTGACAACTACAAATCCCGAGATCCCTCAGTGTTGCAGAGTGAGCGGCCAATGGCTGGCAAAGGGGGCTTGGGACTGGCTGTATTTATCAGCTCTCACTCTGACCTGTCAATGTGCCACATGACCTCCCAACGCCTCTTTGTCAGAAAGTGACTTGGAAGAGCGGGTCAGTGCAAACCTCGAGTTACTAAGAGTCAAGAAATAAAAGCAGCCAGCAAGGTTACCAAGGCACTTGCTTTTATTTTCATCTTGTCAAAGCACCCCAAAAAAAGCTTGAATCCCCAAATCTCTGCTTCTCTGGTTCATCCCAACAGCGGAATTCCTGAATTTCGTGTATTTTTAAAATCAAGATATCACTAAAACGCGGACAGATATCACTGTACCGCTGAAGCTCTTGACATTTTTGAGTATGTTCGGCAGCATGATAAAAACAACTCCAAACTCAATAAGCACAGTGGAGAGGAAGAGAGAATTCCCTTTTCTCCCTCTTTACGGGTATCTCATGGCCTAGAATCACATTTATTACCAACACTTGACTTACTCAGGGATCTCCCGCAACTTGGGCGAACCTCCGCGTGAGATCGCAAGTGATCACTCGATCCCGGGTTACTAGATATTTAACGATCACGAGATAGAATTGTGTGTAAGAAGGGATTCTGGAGACCGATCCGTCTGTAAACCCTGGGGGATTGCAGAGATTGTTCAGTTGATGCCACAGTGACCGTATTTCCTGTAGTTTGTTCCATTCGCTGGAGCCTGACACTGATCCCATTAAACTGCTCCGTGGCCACATTCGCCCATTTTCAGTCTTTTTAACACTGGTCTCGCTTTCAATCGGAAATATCCCAATGCTATGTTAAAACTCAAAATCAGCATATCATTTAGAACCCTTGTGTTGACTGCATCTTAAGCGGAAATAATGAGCGACTGTTCCGATTGTTCGAATGTATTTTAAGTAAATTGATACAGTGAAAACAACTCAGAGGACAAACAGAAACGAAATTGAGTCCTTGTCGTTTAAATGTTTGTTAAAGAAAGTCCTCCCTCCGAAAAGAAAAGCTTGATGCAGAATTTGTAAAGCCTGGCAATCCTGTCAAGATGAAATCTATAAAGCCAGCTCGAAGGGATGTGATTCCTAACTTCTTTTTGTCCATGTTTGGGGGGGGGAGGGGAAGGGGATCAGTGATGGCAGAAATCATCACAGTTACAAACGCGGTTTCTCTCTTTCGCATGTCTTACCATCTCACAGGCCGTCACGGGCGATGTGGGGGGAGGCGGGGAGGGGAAACTACAGATATAAAAAATTAACAACTGTGAAGACAATCTCCTATGGCTGCTATCTGGAACCAAGCAGCCGAATCATTTCATTCCAAGCAAAGTGCAATTATGAGAGAAACGGATTTGAACTAATTATGACGGGCGCGAGATTTCAACTTTGTCATCAGCTAAGGCCCGTGATTTTTTTATTGTCTAATTTAATCTAACATTTCTCGGTGAAGGAATACTCATAAATATAGTTCGTGCACCAACATTGAGCAGAAATGTTTGATCTGAAGTTGTCTGGGCCTTTCAGAGTGTTAACTCTGATGTGTTGAATCTAAAAATGCGCGGTCGCTATTGGAAATTGACAGTGTGCTAAGACATCCACATGTCCAATCCAATCCAATCCTGCTTCCTCGCAGTAAGTAGCGGGGTGCGCTTTAGAAAGGCCGCTTTAAATCGTTCATATACTGTAACCGTTTGGCCTACTATTGTCATGCGATTTTATGTAACCCGCATGCGGTGTCGGGGGTGCGCGGGGGGGGGGGGGTGGAATCCTTCAATTCCTCCACCATTAAACATCGTTTCTTGTGACAAGTCTCTAATGAGAACTTATCGCCTTAGAATTCCATTTAACAAAATGCAGAATTCGAAGGGAAACTCTAGCTGCTGGCCTGAAAAGGGTTAGCAGAAAGGTTTGAACAAATACATATTGTTTAAAGGAGTGGACATGACAAGAGTGCAATAAGCAGCAATAAGGTTTAATGTCACTGTCTGCGCAGTCAAATAAATGGCAGCCCTGTCACCGCAATGGAATAGCAATTGGAACGTTCAAAATGTAGAGTACAGGTAGCAAACCTACTTATCCCGTTCAATCAATGGAAGGACATCGAATCGGTTGAGATTATTGTTACTGATTGATAAACTCTAACCAGCGATGCTGCAGTGTGAAAAACAGTTCAAGGGATAAAGCGAGACTAATCCCTCCACCTTTCCGGTAATTACATGCCGAATTAAATAGATTGGGGAAAGGGGGCGAAATAAGATAAAAATAAAAACAAAGTGTTTAAAAATTGTCACTCCTGTGGACTCACCGATTGCAGGGCTGCTCCGTGCACAGTAGCAGCAGCAGACTCTGAAATGTTATAGCAGATTTTCCAATCAGCCCAGCTTCACAAATGAAACGCCCTAACAAATTAAAATGAGAGTGGCCACATTTCGTATACAACGAAGTCCGGCCGAAAAAAAATCCCGTTTGCTTTATTTAAATTGGCACTCGAGTGTCTACAACAGGTCTTTGCAGATCCCGCAGAAAGAAGGGGCTTTCTGCTTTGTTATGGAAACGAGAAATCTGTTTAAAGTGAGGAGCAGCGACGGCAGACTGGACAGCAACCTCGCATTAATATCATGTAAAGGAAATTCGTAGCAAGAAACAGAACGCATGGAAATCTTTCCTGTGTGTATTTTCGTGCGAATCTGTATTATTTCGATGTTAATGCCAGTCCTGTTTAAATTTTCTTTTGGAAACGTCATCGATGCTGTGGGTATAGCTTTAAATATTCATATAGAAAGAATGAATTCTTAAAGGAGAACGCGCGCTAGAATTGCAGATTTATCCTTAAAGGTACGCATTCCTAATCGGAATATCTCGGACAATGTGGACATGTGTATTTTTCTTCTGCATCATATCCATTCCTTCTTGTTTGGTGTGATCCCATACATACGAATGTAAATCCAGAGCCATCAATCATCCTTAACGATCTAGTCTGGTCTCACTTTACTAAACCAGTCTCTAGAGACACAGAAAGCTTTTGCCGTGTTTCGGAGCTCCTTGCTTAAAGAAAAAAAAGGCAAACCAGACAGAGCGAGGAAAAATAAAACCTAAATCTCCAAATCAGAAGATAACTATTACAAATGATCCAACATTGACGAATATTCCAAATCGAAACTATTACAATTGATAATTAATTTAGTAACTGGTTATATGAAGTGCGTTTACAAATCGAATTTATTTGTTTTTTAATGCTGAATAAAATCTTTATTCCTGATTGGAAAGATAAAATAATATGCTAACACGCGTTTGGATGTAACATATTCATTCGGATGTAAGTTTGTTTCAATTAGAGTACTTTTCTGTTTAAATGATACATTTGGTAAATGTGTGTAACAATCAGTTGCAATAAGCGAAGGTGTTTGTTTTTAATCTGGTCAAACTAACCTATATTCTGCTAATAGAATGTTAAAATTACCACAGTAGAAGTTAATCTATGGTTAGAGTTTTCTTTCAAACACTCCAAAAGACATCCCTTTCTATATGTTCAAAAATCCGCTTCTTGAATGTAATATTTTCCCTAAATCTACTCAATTTACATTTGTTTGATTGGAAAAGGAGCCTGAAAAGCCATTGCCAAAGTCTCCAGCGCCATCTAGTGTTGGTATAAATATTACGTGACTCTCTAATCAGTGCAAATATAGACACTAGATGCAGGAATAGGCCATTCTGCCATTTGAGCCTGTTCCGCCATTCATTTTGATCATGGCTGATCATCCAATTTAATATCCTGATCCCACCTTCCTCTCACATCTCTTGGTCCCTTTAGCCTCAAAAGTTATATCGATATATATTCTTCTTGAAGTTGGACAATGTTTTGGCCTTAACTACATTCTGTGGTAGTGAATTCCACACATTCACCATCCTCAGGATGAAGAAATTTCTCCTCACCTCAGTTCTAAGAAGTTTGCTTCTTATCCTCAAAGTATAGCCCCTAGTTCTGGATTCCCCTAACGTTGAGAACATTCTTTCTGAATCTAATCTGTCTAACCATGTTAGAATTTTTTATGAGTTCCCTTTTCAGTCTTCTAAATTCCAATGAATATAATTCTAACCAGTTTATTTGGTTCAAAGTCCAAATTGGTGGAAATTTTTGGTGAGCTGAGAACATTTCTATATATTCTGTTACACCAAGGTACACACAATCTGGACAAATGAGTAGTCTTAGATTTGCAATGAAGCAATGATGCTGATGTTTGACAGGAAAGGAAACTGCCCACAAAGATCTAGTGATTACTGTGGTATGCATTTCTCTGTCTTTGATATTAGTTTGCTTCTGCCACTAAGAAGGTCTCTAAGTATCAATCAACGGTCATGGCATCCAGTAGGGTAGGCAACCATTTTCACAGACAGCAAACTAGGAAGTGAAAGACACTGATTTGCTTTGAATTTAGTTTTAGAAAGAGGGAAATAACTTATTGAACACAACCATTGAATAAAGGCAAAAGTTGAAAAATCATCATCACTTTAATAAACTATATAATTATTAAGTATGTTTATTCTAAAGGAGATTCTTGACATTCTATGCATGTAACATTCATTTTCTGGGGCCTGGGAGGTTTTTCAGTCATAATTACATGCTTAAATAAAACAGAAAATACTGGGAAAACTCAGCTAATTTGGCAGCATCTATAGAGAGGACAGAGTTAATGTTTTGAATCTGTAGGACTTTCTCAGAGCTTAGTATCATGTTACAAACTTCTGGATTTCTGCATTTAACTATTTGGAATATAGTTATTCCAGAAATTATTGTCAGATTCTGACGAGCGATGATGGGAATGCTGATGGTTTCAAATTATTTATCACCCAAGATAATTTTGAAAACTTTTGATCTTATAAGAGTTATTGGACAACTAAGTATGGATATTGCTAATTTGTATGAATAGGATGGCATCATAGGCAGGCATACTGTAATTTATCGAAATAAACTATAGTTCTATGATCTGAGTACTGTAGACAATACTGCAATCCAATACTGAATGGTTGTCAACATAATTGAGGCATGCGAGCTCACACTAGACAGTAAATGGATATTCCGTGTGGCCATTCCAGTAATTCAGGTTGATGTTAAATATTTAAAGCTTATTCATTTATCACAAGTAGGCTTACAGTAACATTGCAATGAAGTTACTGTGAAAATCCCTTATTTGCCACATTCAGGCACCTGTTTGGGTACACTAAGGGCAAATTTAGCATGGCCAATGCACCCAGTCGGTACATCTTTTGGACTGTGGGATGAAACCAGAGGACCCAGAGGAAACCCATGCAGACAAGGGGAGTAACCCAAGCTGGGAATTGAACTTGGAACTTTGGCACTGTGAGACAGTAGTGCTAACCGCTGCAACACCATGTTGGCATTATTAAAAAAAGAATCCAAGGAGCTCTCTCAGTGCCTTCTCCAACATTCTTCCTTTAACCAACATAATGAAAAACACATTAACTGGTTATTCATTTCATTACTGCATGATCCTGTTGTTACAACATGATTGCTAGACTTCCCTATAGAATAGCGACTGTACAGAAATAATAGATTTGATGTAAATCACAATGAGACATTTCTGGGAGAGTTGGTTAAATATCTTTTTTTATAACCCCCATATAAATCATTTTAAACCAGTTCCCAATTGATGTGGTTTCACAAAAACTGATGGTAATGAAGCAGAGATTGTCACTTTTATCAAGGTTATCTAAATTCACGCAGAGTTTAGGGTTAAAGCTCATTGCTAAGGCAAACAGCAGGAACTTTTATTTATATGGTACCTTTAATAAACTGAAACAGCCAAGGTGCTTCACAGGTGTATTATTAAAAAAACACTGAGCCATATGAAGAGATATTACATGGAATTTTCCTGTCCCGCCCACCACGGGAATCATAGCGGGGAAGGGGGGGAGGGGGGCGCAGATCCCTTGGGTGGGATCTTACGGTCTTGAGATGATCGTGGCTGGAAAGTCAAGTTATCAAATATTTGGTCAAAGAGGTAGATTTTAAGGAGTATCTTAAAGGAGGAAAGTGGGGTGAGAGACAGAGAGAAGTAGGGAGGGAATTCAACAGCATGGGGCCCAAGCACAGCTGCCAAAGGTGAAGCAATGAATACTGGGGATGCACAAGAGACCAGAATTACAGGAGCACAATTATCTCAGAGGGTTGTAGGGCTGGAAACAATTACAGTGATAGGGAGTGGTGACGCAATGGGGGGAATTGGAAATGAAGATGTTGTTTGACCAGAAACTAAAGTGGGACAGCAAGCACAGCGAATGGGACTGGCTGCAAATTAAAACATGGTCAGGGGAGTTTTGGATGACCTCAAGTTTACAAAGGGTAGAATGTGGGAGGCCAGCCAGGCCTGTGTTGGAATAGTTGAATTTAAAAATAGCTAAGGGATGAATGAGAATTTCATCAGCTGATGAGCTGAGACAAGAGCAAAGCCAAGCAATGTTACTTAGATGCAAATTGGCAGCCTTAGTGATGGCATTGGAACCTCATCTCGAGATCAAATGTGGCATCACATTTGATCGCTAGCACGAGGGGACACAGCTTTAAATTAAGGGGTGATAGTTATAGGACGGATATCAGAGGCACGTTCTTTACCCAAAGGGTGGTTCGGGAGTGGAATGCCCTGCCTGCAGCAGTTGTAGATGCGCCAAGTTTGGTGGCGTTTAAGAGGTTAGTTGATAAGTATATGGAAGAGAAGGGAATGGTTTAGTTTGGAGGGTCATTGCTTTTTATATTGGTCGGCGCAACATCGAAGGCCCAAGGGCCTGTTCTGTGCTGTAATGTTCTTTGTTCTATGTTCTATGCATCAATATTGTTGAGAGACTAGAGACTGCAGAGACAGTAGGTAGGGAGCAGAATCTAGTGCAGACACTGAAAACAATATCTTAGTTCTTCTCAATATCCGATTGGTGTTGGATATCAAATGCACAGCCAGATAATCAAACGACAATGGAGAGATTGAAAGGGATGGAGGTTCATCCTGTACCTCACCTACTCTGTTCCTCATCAAGCACTACACTGGCAGTGACTCCCAATATTATTTTTTACTCCTTGGAATTGGCATTCCTCATTTAAAGAGCTATTCTCAGAGAATAAAGTCTTTAGTAACTGAATCCTGTCTTTGTATGGCATTACTATTTTCAGGAGCATGTCAGAGAAATTAGCCATTGAAATGTTGTAAGCAGTGAGATTTAAGGTAAAAAGTGAAATTCCACCCTTTGTCTTTCAGATCAACCCAGAACTATGGAGAGTTCCTCAACATTCAGTATCCTTCAGACCATTATCCTTGCCACACTCTGAGATCCACACTCAATGCCATGTGCTGCCTTCTGCATGCCCTCAACCTCCCCCTTCAAAAGTATCAATTCACTCTATCTAAAAGCTGTCCTGATCTTCAGTTTCATTTCAGCCTTCTTTCATTTTCTCCTTTCAGGTATGTAGGAAATTAAAAATGTAAAGAAAAGAGCAATTTCACAGATACATTGCACAATGCTTTTTAGTGTTTTAAGACATTATCTCTGTTCAAATAAAATGTTAGGAATGTATCCATTTAATAAGCTGGACTATTGAAATGAATGTGCCTTTAATTCTTCAACAGCTCATGGATAGTGAACCTCTCCAGATTGTTCTTCCCCTTCACTTCATTTTATTCCATTCTTCTTCTATTCTTACCAGTTGTTGTGTATTCAGAATATCTTTTCACTCTAACTCTGAACAATCTGTCCTTGGTAAGGGCCTCAGCTTCATCCCCTTACATTCTCAATGAGTTTTAAGGCATAATGCTACTAGTCTGTTGTATCCCATGCCCAATTCTTTGTCTAGGAGTTCTCCCCAGCAGAGCAGATCCTTTTACCTAGCCACAGTAATCTCTCTCTACCAGGGCAATCACTTTTGGGGACATAGATTTAAGGTAAGGGGAGGAGATTTAGAGGTGATACAGAAGATGGTGGGAATCTGGAACTGAGTGGTAGAGGTCGGAACCCTCACAATGTTTAAGAAGCATTTAGATGAGCACTTGAAATGTCATAACATACAAGGCAACAGACCAAATGCTGGAAAATGGGATTAGAATAAATAGGTGTTCGATGGCCAGCACAGATATGATAGGCTAAAGGGCCTCTTTCTGTGCTGTGGGAATAGCTGGTGTCACATCCCTTTGAACCTGTTGCACTCTGCTTCCTCAGGTTCAACTTTAACATTATCATCAAACCTGTTGATAAGATGGATACTGTTGACATCTAATAAGCCAAACTCCACTTTGCAGAGACCAATTGCCAACTCACCGATACTTCCTCCGACCTTCTTTGGCCCATTATCTCACCACTGCACCATCATCTCCTGGTCTGTCATTGACCTCATCACCTCTGGAGACTTTCCCGCCATTGTTTCCCAATATACACAGCCTGCTTCTACAACCTTCCAAAGGTCTATAAACTGAATGACGTTGATCAACCTATTGATTCAACTTATTTCTGCCTCACCAAACTGATTTCTTCCTACCGACTGTACTAATTTCTCCTGTGCTCAGCCTCTTCCCACCTCCATTTGTGTCTCTTCCGATGCTGCCCACCACTTTAAATCCTCCCAATTTTCTGGCCCTAACCATCTCCTTTTTGTCATGGTTGCCCAATCTCCTGACAACACCAGTCCTCCTTCCACCGGGATGGTGTGTGCAAACTCTGCTTCATCCTTGAATAAAGGCCCAGCCACTTTCCATCTACCACTACTCTCCTCTGCCTGACTGAAATTCTCACATTGAACAACTTCTCCTTTAACTCATTTACTATCTCCAAATAGCAGGCATTATTATGGGTACCTGCATGGACTTTATGTCAGTCTTTTGAAGGATATGTGGAACATTTCTTGCTCCAGTTTTACTAGGCTTCCGCCCTCAATTCTGTTTCATTCATGATTGTATCATTGCTGCTTCCTGCTCTCATCCTGGAATAGGAAATTTCATCCATTTTGCTTCTGATTTCCAACCTCTCACCTGCATATGGTTCATCTCCAAATCTTTCATTCCCTTCCTCAGCTGCTCTGTCTCCACTTCTGTGATGGGCCACCAACTAATAATCATTATAAACTCACTGACTCCCATAGCCACCTTGACTATCCTTCTTCACTGTTAAGACTCCATTCCATTCTTCCAGTTCCTCTATTTCCATCACATCTGTTTTGATGATGCATCCTTCCTTACCAACTCTCCTGATATGTCTTCTTTATCGTCACCTGAAGACATGGTGAACAGAATCCTTGATTCTGTCAATCTCACTTACTGCATTTTTGTTCTCATCCCTTTCTTCAAAGAACACATTAGGCTTCCTCTTGTCCTCACCTCCACTAATTTTCATATTCAATGGATTATGGTCTACCATTCTTGCTACCCAGCATGATGCAACCTCTATACACACCTTCCCCTTTCCTCCAAAGGAGCTGTTCCCTCAGTGATATCCTTATCAACTCCTCAACCATCTCCAACATCCCTTTGCTTACCTCCTTTCCAGGCAGAGGCAAAAGCTAAACATCTACTCCTTCCTCTCTCTTCATCATCAAGATGCCAACCATTCCTTCCAGGCATAAGAACAGAAAAACATATTTATCCTTCAATTCAGTTTCCTGTATTCACTGCCCAAAGAGATGCCAGCTCTACCTTGGGAGACCAAACATGGATTGAATAAATGCTTTATAGGACACCCCCATTCAGTCTGCAAGTTTGATCACAGGTTTCCAGTTCCTTTCCAATTTGCTCTTGTGCTGATTTCTCTGCCCTCAGCCTGCTGTAGTTCTTCATGTAAGCTTGAGTAACAGCATCTCATATTTTGATAAAACACATGGCAGTCTTCCAGCTCAACATTCAGTTCAATAATTTCAGACTGTTATCTGTACTCACATTTTGTTTCCTTTCTCTTTGCAGGTTTCAGTTTTACGCTCATTTTTCTCTTGCTTTTGCTTTCAGAGAGCAGTTGTTCATCATTCTGCCATGCACACCTCCTCTAGACACATCTTTTGTCTCTATGCTTGTCCCTTTTGTTCTGCACCATTAATTATTTTGTTATTTAATCTTTGCTGTCTTCCATCCTTTTCACTGGCTTAGAACCTATTACATTCCTAACCTTTTCCAGTCCTGCTGAGAATTTTCAGCAATTTCTGTTTTTATTTCAGATTTTCTGCATCCACTGTAATTTGCTTTAATAGACATGAAAATCAGGTCGTTAGAGAGCAATTTATGTGTTATGAGCATTCAGTTGTATGGTGAACTGATTTCCTTTCTATTGGCTGCAAGTTTGACTTCTGTCCTATTATGGACTTGCTTTCAGGATTTTCAAGCAGTTAACAAACCTTTCTTCCAAAAATCTGGAAATCATTCCAAAAAATTTGTTCTCAGTGAGCGACAAATTGTGTGAACCATTCAGAACTGGACCTATCAGACTCAACCTTTCCTTTTCAACCTTCAGATAAGCTCCTAATTTTCCTCGATTTCATTATCCTCTACACATAATTCATCAGAACATTGTTGCTACCTCCCCTTTTCTTAAATTTCTACTGTATGTTGCTGATTTTAAGTAACCACATTTATATTGTATTTTTCTCACTTTTTGAGGAATTGGATACCAGAGGCCGTTCACTTTTACAAATGCATATAATTTGTATTCCATTCTCACAGTGCCACCTATTGCAGTCAAGGGTTTCTTCCCTCTGCACCAGCCAGTTATCCCATCTTTCATTTATCTTTCAACTGCATATTCAGAAGTTGGAGCAGCTATTGGCATGTACTCTTTTTATATATGGTCATTTTTAGTTCCAGATAACTTATAGATAATAGAAACTTCACTTTCTGCCTGAAAGGGATGACATAAAAGTATCAGTGAGCAGTTCAATCATTTCAGTATTGCGTCGAATTTTAAACTTTACTTATTTCAGGAATGGGCAGCATGGTCGTACAGTTGTTAGCACTGCTGCTGCACAGTGCCAGAAACCTGGATTCAATTCTGGCCTTGGGTCAGTGTCTGTGTGGAGTTTGCACGTTTTTGGGTTTTCCCTGGGTGCTCTGGTTTCCTCCCACAGTCATGATGTAAAGATGCCGGCGTTGGACTGAGGTGGTAAGAACTCAGTAAGAATTTAGCAATACCAATTTTAGAATTTCTAGAAAAGCAGAAAAGAAATGCAGAAAAGCATTTCTTCAGTCCTGAACTGAGATTTCAACCAAAATCACAGGGCACTGTGATCGCTGTGTTATAGTACTGCCCATAAGTCAAACTAAAGCTAGAGAAATCAATATGATTCTATTTGTTTCAAAAACATATAGATTAGAGGCAGCACGGTGGGCATAGTGGTTAGCACTGCTGTTTCACAATGCTAGGGACCCAGGTTCAATTCCAGACTTGGATGACTATCTGTGTGCAGTTTGCACATTGTCTGCGTGGATTTTCTCTTGGTGTTCCAGTTTCTTCCCACAGTGCAAAGAATTGCAAGTTTGGTGGATTGGCCATGCTAACGGTCCCAAGAAGTGTAGGTTAGGGAGACTAGTGAGGTAAATATATGGGGTTACGGACGATAGGGCTGAGCTAGATAATCTTTCTGTGAGTTGGTGCAAACTCAATGGGCCAAATGGCCTGCTTCTGCACTGTCAGGATTCAATGACATCAGACATTTCTGTGAGCAATATTAGCTTCCATAGACTAGTATGACAGACAGCTTTATTTTCAACACCTCATTATTTTACTCTATTATTTTGGTGAAGAATTTATTATTTTCTCTATTCCTGTTTATTGTAGATTGACAACTATATTATCATTACCCAAAGACTGGGCTTATTGATGGAGCTCTCTAACAGGTTATAGCAGATTTATCATCCTTCAATTATCATCCCTTACTCCTAAGGTGGCCTATTTCAGTGCACTACCTTTTCTCAATGACTTGATTTATAGATGCAAACTTCTGTCTTAGTAATCCTTGGCATCGTACATTGGAACTGAATTGTGTTTCACTCCCTGGTGTCCTTGAAATCCTTAAGATTTCCTGTAACAGCAAATCAAAATGATGGTGCGATGCGGTTTTAATTGTCTGCCATTTAATAAATTATCATTACATTTATTTTGTGCTCAAGCTGTGCTTGCCTCATTGTAGCTTTTTATACCACAATATTGTTATCAGATTTACCATTTGTTTTTAAGATACCAAAACAATTCCATCAATTTTTCTCTTCCTTCTGAAGATGCATTGCAATGTGGATTTGAATAAATTTAGTGAAGTAAGCCTCATCTCTGTCCTCTCCAACATTCATAGTCAACATGCAATGTTTTAATTTGCTGAATGAAAGTGGAACCAACAACTGGTGGCAGAATTTCCATTCCTATCAATAATGACATGTGGCATTGTCAATATTCAGAGTTGGTGCAAGTACTTGAAAGAAATAATTATCTTTTCTATGAGGGTGCAAGCCAATGACTCAGTTAGTCCTAATTCCTGAGGATGGAGGACAGAAAATTTAAAGTTTTAAAGTTTATTTATTAGTGTCTCAGATAGGCTTACATTAACACTGTAATGAAGTTACTGTGAAAATTCCTTAGTCACTACTCTCTGGCATCTGTTTGGGTACCTTGAGGGAGAATTTAGCATAGCCAATGCACCTAACAGCATGCCTTTTGGATTGTGGGAGAAAACAGGAGCACCTGGATGAAACTCACACAGGCACAGGGAGAATGTGCAAACACCGCCTAACCAGGAATCAAACCCACGACTCTGGCACTGTCAAAAAAGAAGTATTAACCACCGTGCTACCATGCTGCTGAAAACAGGACTCCCATGTTTACTGAGCAAGTTTTCTGCATTAATCCTTAAAGATTTAAGAAAAATAGCAAAATTGTCAGTCAATCACTCAGATTGAACTAAATGCATGCAGATACAGTTTCACATAATCGTGTTATTTTTCAATATTTGAACCTTTTTTATTTCTACCTGCTGTATGGTATGTTGTAATTAAATTGCAATTTAATGAGTTTTGGTGAATCAGAAACTAAAATGCATCATATCAGTTCAAATTTCATTGGCAGTAAGTGTGGCACACTCACTGTGTATGAATAAGGATACTATTTGCAATTCAAGAAGTAAAATAACAACTTTTCCACACACCCTCCAAAAACAAAGCAGCAAAAACTTTAGGCTTTCAAATGTATATATCATTTGCTGACTATTTAGTAGATGAATAAAGTATATCTGTCTCTGTCGTAATGTTTGATTTATTTCATGTATTTTCAAATGATTGGAACACTGTTTAAAAATGTTAAACACTTCTATAATGCCAACCTCCCTATGAAATATTTGAACTTTTGCAAACAAGGTAGTAACATTCACATTTGTAGCATCACTTAATTTTATCACAAATGTATTATGAAGTATTACAAAGTAACGTTGAGGTGAAAAAATGCAATGGGAAAACAAACCTCCAAAGGTTTAATTTGTTTGAAAATAAATCCTTTCAGTTGAAGGGATTTGGTGATTTAATTTGTTGGGAACAGCTTCATTAAAGTGAAGTTGGGCAGTTGGCTTGTGTCGGGACAATGAATGGTTTTAGATCAGTCCTTGCCCATTTATTGCCAACAAAATGTTGCTCTGCAATTTGTCAATAGTACATGATGGAAACAGTGCTGTGCTCCATAAAGGACATCTGAGATTTGAGTAAACAGGGTAAGCATTGGTCCATTTTTATAACCAATCAGGTTGAAGCATTTGCAAAAGATTATGAGAAAGAAAGCAATGAGACATAGAGAAAAGGTTACAAAAATAAATCTCTAATGATGATTGAAACCCAAAAGAATAAGGTTGTATACTTGAAATAGATTTAGTGATAGAGAGGTTGACTGGCAATAATTAAGACTTATCAGATTGTTAAATGGTTACTTGGACTTGAGTGACTTGATTTAACTTTGTGGGATGTTTATTTCTTAAGAAATGTGTATATACAGAAACTTCCCATTGCTCAATGTATTCGAATGAGGAGTCAGAATGTGAATGCCATATCCATGAAATTAACCGTGGATCATCAGTTCTCCAACAGCACGCTTTTGATTTCTGCAATTAATTACACAGCTACCCTTTTCTTAATTTACTTTGGAATCGACACATAAATCTTTGTATTAATAATAACTGTAATTTTGACAGAAATGTTTGGCCCAATGTCTTGGTGAGGACAATGATCTTAAAATTTCAAGTTACCACTCAGCGCATAGTATTTTATTGCCTCAAGCTTTATTATGCAGGCCGATCAAAATAATTGATTGCACGTGTAAACATGCGTATGTGCATTTTCCTGAACGGCTTCCACAATAGTATAATCTATTTTGCTACAACTGTAATTATGCAGTTATATCACTTCCATTCTGCTTGAGAATGTTGCTGCTGTAAATTTTTTTATCGTTTGTAGTCATTTGCCTAATCATTTGGCAACAGTGATAATGACAGATCACAGCATCTTAATATTTCTGATCATAACAATATTTCTGGTCATTAGCATTGAAATTCTAGATCAAATAGTAAAGAGTGAATAAGAAAAGGATGTTACACAATCACCAAGTAGCAGAAGAGAGAACAAGAACACTTTAAGTTTTATTTTATCTAAGCCCTTCATGCTTCTAGAATTGCCAATAATAACATTATTAACATCTCTTACTTATGTAGTATGTACACAATGTGATAAATTAAAACGTTTAAAATATCGTTGCATACTTGAATGACTATTTTTCAGGGTCTTTAAAAACCATTCTGCTATTAACAAATCTAAATTATAGGTGATGTGAAGTGTTTTCAGGTAGGCAAATAAAAGTTATTGCGCATTACTGAAAAGATTAAATGACTAGACTTTCAGCAGATTATTAGTTACTCATTTTACTGTATATATAACATATGTAGCATTCAAATCAGAATGAGGACTACATATTCTTATAACACCATCAACTCAACAGAGTTTCTTTTGTCAGACATCAAAGTGAAGTTAAATCTACATTATTATTAAAAGCCATGCCAACAGACAACTGGGAACAATCAAATCCAACACTTTGGAGGAATGTAATTGAATTTCTACACCAAAAATAAAAGCAGAACAGTTCATTTGCCATTTAATGTTAATTAAACAATACATTTGCTGTCCCATGCATTTGTCTAATTCAACATAGTATTCAATATTTAAAATTGAAAGACACTATTGCAAAGAAAGCATGAATATATTAAACACATAAAAGTTATTCAGTACCCAAAGGGTTTATATGGAGTAATGCATGCTTGCATATTTACAAAACAACTTTTAGAGTCAAAGCCTGTAATTACAGGCCAATCACTCAACACAGAGCTCTTGAACCCATTAAAGTTTGGGCATGGTTGGTCAAAGATTTGGGTCAGATGTCAAGGTCACATATTTCAGCAAATCTGGTTCCAGGCATTTTTCAAACTGTTCCAAAGCTAAACTTTGTTTCAAAAATTATGGATACCTGGAAATGATTATAAAGCAGTAATCTAATTGAGGGGTTCAGATGATATCATAAACCATGGCGACTGAAGCTCCAGGACTTCATAATCATCAGATGAACCCCAAGATTGCAATTGTAAAATAGGTTGCTGGTGTATTTTTGTTATGTTTCTAGTTTATCAGCTTTACTTTCATGTGAGTGTCTGTGTTAGTGGGGGGTTGATGGAGTTAGTTGGGCGGGGGGGGGCAGTGTCGGGGCAAGGATGGATGCTGGTTAGGGGTGGTGGGGTTAAAGTATCCTGTTTTTGTTCAGGTTTTGTGCCGTAGCAGCTGTCATTACAAACAGCAATGCTAGTGTGCTGTAGGTCATTGATGCATGATGGTATTCACATAAGAGGATTAGTAATTGTGACATAATTGTTACAGGATTATTTGAAATAATGTGCAAATGATTACTGGGAAATTCATGTCCAGTGTCTATTATTATTATTTTTATTAAAAATATCTTGGTCCTAAAATTAAGCTGTGGTTATTTTACTGTTAACATCCCTGCTGAAATTGTGAGAAGGAAAATCTGTGTTATATATTTGCATATTAGTATTGCACCGCTTCTTTTTAGGATCTTTGTGCCTTTAATGTTGCATATCATGTTGCCTATAGACATATAGGCCATTTCCCTACCCCGTCAGCCATTCCAGTACTGAACTAGATCTTTACTTTAACTCAATTTATGCCTGACATCCCTTGAAAATTCTTCCCTATCAAAAATCTATTAATCTCATTCTTAAAAGATTCCATTGATCCCAGCATCACCAGTCTCTTGAGTAGAATGTACCAGATATCTACTCCTCTTTCTATGTGAAAATACTTCCTGATTTCATTGTTAAATTGCCTAGCTTAGATTATACTCCATTGTTTTGGATACACCTCACTGGAGGAAATAATTTCTCTGCATCTGTCCAATCAAATATTTTTTCATTTTAATGATATCAATTAGATTTGCCCTCTCCCCTTCCCAGTCCCAATAATATACTACATACAAGGAACACAGATCATGTTTATTCAACTGTCCTCACAATTTAATTCTTAAATCTTGGTATCATTATATACTAATACATATTATTACAATAAATCAAATCAAATCAAAATTCTGATGAATCTATATTGTAAACCAATAAGGCTGAGGATAGATCCAAAACTGAAAGAATGTGAGGTCTGACCAAGGCTCCATAAAACTGAAATATCACTTTCTCACTTATTTGGGGTGGCACAGTGGCACAGTTGTTAATACTGCTGCCTCACATTGCTAGGGACCTGGGTTCAATTCTCAGCTTAGGCCACTGTCTCTATGGAGTCTACACATTCTCCCTGCGTCTGCATGGGTTTGCTTTAGGTGCTCCAGTTTCCTCCCACAGTCTCAAAGGTGTGCTGGTTAGATGCATTGGCCATGTTAAATTCTCCCTCGGTGTACCTGAACAGGCGCCAGAGTGTTGCAACTGGAGGATTTTCACAGTAATTGAATTGCAGTGTTAATGTAAACCTAGACACTAATAATAAATGAACTTTATTTAATGTTTTTGTGACCTTTTAGCATTGCTGGTCGTTTTATGTTAAAATATACTTTGCATAAACCTATCAGTTCCTAAAACTGATTGATATTAATCATGCAGTTCCATGTTCAAACTAAATCCCACATGATTGCATAGACAGCCATTTCTCACTTCAATTTTTAAGTTTCCTGTTTTTAATTATCTTGAGCAACATTCTTCTTGAATTCTCTGTCCAAAAACAGGTTCAACACACAGTGCTGCAATCTCTAACACAGATGGGGCAAGGAAGCAGATCTGAGAATGGGGATCAGACCCCATGCAGTGGCAACAACATGATTCATACCAGCCATCCAGACATCCAATTTTCAGAAGAAGTGTAGCATAATGTAGCCCTGAAACAATGGACAATTATAGTAGAGGCTCTAATTTCTTTCTGTTCCACTGCTGACCAAGCATCTCGCCCACTTTTTCTACCTGCTGTTGATGTATGTGGGAAATATTAGAATATAATCAGTGATAACATTGGATTTGTTGTAATATGACCAATGGTAACAAGTTGTTAGGGTCAGCTGATCTAGTAAACCATGTAACCAATGACAGAATGATATGATGATCAGTTGACCAGCTGACTCAGTATAAATTAGAACTTATTGGGACTTATGGGGAGCTTGGGATGATCCAGAGTGAGGTCTCAAGTTGGAGTAATGAAGTTTCTTTACTAAACCTTTTCTTTGATTTATAAGTTGTAGTAAGTTTTGTTATATTTTTATTGTCTACGATAAAGATATCCTTCTGGATGAACAGGAAGGATTTACAAGTTGATACTCAACCTGCTTGGCCACATAACGAATGAATCTATCTTGACCATCAAGCCCTGGAGTATGACCTGAACATAGAGCCTCTGGCTCAGAGCATGGATGCTATCCACAAGAAACTCTAGCACTCTCTCCTTTCCTAAGTTAGCCAAAGCTCAAGCAGCATTATCTCTCTGCCCTTCCTGACCCAGGTTTCACCACAGAACCTTCAATTCCAAAATAGTTACTTCACACTGTTTGCCCAAGCCATTCCTGACTCATAAGAGCTTTTCTACAATGACTTTCCAGAATTAGGGTTAGATTTTCCTGGATTTGGGAAACTCCACCGACCTTTAAAAATGTGAAGGGTAGCATAGGGACATTTTCATTTTAACCAGCAGGGTATGGGAGCTGGATATGATCCCCACAAGGAAGAAACCCAAACTCAGTAGGGCCATTTACACTTAGCGCTGAGTTCAAACAGATCTCATTTTAGCTGTTACAAGGGCCTTAATCTGAAATGTGGGCATTACAAATTGAGTAGATGTAACTGCTCTTAAAACGTGGGTAAGGTCTGCATAACTGTCATCATCTGAAGTTTTTTTTTAAAATCTCCCATTCCATTGAATGTAAAAAAAATAGTGATTATCAAACAAAAGTCCCCTGGACTGCTTTGCTCAACCGGCCAGCTGGGGTAGCACCTTTTAAACAACTTCAACAATGTCCTTTTATTGATCATCATAAATGCTTGATCGAGCTTCAAAAGCTACAATATCTCTGCAGGAGGTTCTGTATTCACAGTTTGATAGACTGATTTAAAAATGCTATGATACGATATAGGGCATGAACAGAAATTTGTTTGCTTTTATTATCAATTAGCCACTTGAGATTTTAAAGATTAGATGCCTTTTAGTTCAAGCCTTTCAGTATCAAGACTATATGGTGAGATCTATATAGATTTTTAAATTTTCTTTTTCATTTCCACACGGCCCCTGAGGTATGCCTATCGTGGATATTGTTTGAGTTGGCATTGCATTAGCAAGGAGTGGGTATGATGAGCCATGGCAGATGGTTGGGGAATGAAGAGGTGAGAAGATGAGAATCTAAAGCCTTCTAAAGCAAATGGGACCAAGTCCCAGAGAACGATGATAAGCTTATAATCAGCCCATCTTGGTACTCGTCTGCCCTATGTCCTCATAGCACTTGTTCCCAGGTTTGACGCACATCAACACCCAGTATAGCATTCTTAGGGCAAACTTTATAACTGTTCTTTTTAGTAAATGCTTTAAGTTTCAGTTTTTTTTAAAACGGAAATTATACAGGGAGATAGCATTCTCTTGCCTTAATTTTCTCTTTGGGGTGTATTCGAGTGTAAAGCGCATTGGAAAAACATTGACAATTTTAACAACAATTCCAAAATTTTGCATTCATATAACACCCTTGGAAACTTCACAGAAGTAACACTAAACTACATTTGATACCATGCCACATAAGGCAACATTAAGGCAAATATGCAAAAGCTTGGTGAAAAAGATAGAATTAGGGAGTCCCTTAAGTTAAGAAAGAGAGTTATAAAGGCAAAGAGTTTGTTGGAACTACTGAGGGGCCTCATTCTGCCTCTGCTGCCATTTTACCTGCTGCAAGAGGTGAAAGTTAGGCTTTTACTGCATGGGCTGCTGTTAAGCAAGAACAGGGGATGAAGAGAATCTCCTTGGGGGAAGTTCACTGTGTCAATCGGAACATTCCCCCAAAATCATACCTCACTTTACCATTCCCTCCCCCTCCCATGTGCTTCTTAACCTCCCCCCCCCCCCCCACCCCACACACACACACACACACACACACACGTATCCTGCTCCCCACATTGGGGTCTGTTTTCTAGTCTGTCCAAAATCTCAGACTTACTTTGAAGTCTGAGCTCCAACATTTCTCTTTGAGGATTGCCTGTAATTCCAGCAGTGGTCACTATTTGAACTTAGTGCAGCTGAGACTACAGAGCTGCCAGCCAATTGGATTGGCCAGCACTTCTCTAAGGCAGGGCTTCCTCATACATGGCACAGAAGCCTGATCCTGAAATAATTAAGGCTTCTCTTGGGGTAAAATGACCTGGCAGTTTGTTTTTAGGTGGACTAACTGTCTGCCAACTTTCTAGTCAGGTGGGGGCGCATGGAATATGATATCCTGTAAAATCCAACCCAGTGTTTCTATTGAAATATCAGACAAAATAAGTCATTAAATGTTTAAATGCCAATAATGCAGCGGCTTATTTCAATTTTTAAAGTTAGGGAAACTTTCAGAAAGCATTCTTTCTGGTTATATCATAGCTTGATATGGCTCCTGCTCTGTCCAAAACCATTAAAAACTACAAAGAGGTACACCCTAGCTATGACTATATATTCGGCACTTTCACTTTTCCTTCTCTATGGACTGTATACTTTGTCTGTATAGCACACAAGAAACAATACTTTTCACTATATACTAATGTGACAATAATAAATCAAATCAAATCAGAAAGAGTTAAAAAAACAACCTCTTACATTTCAAACAATTTTCTGATAACTGGATTCCCGTTTTTGTCAAAAAGCTTAAGGACATATTTTAATCTTATCATCCTACAGAAACTGGATAGGTAATTAAAATGGGCAACGTAACTTACTCACACTGATCCACTGCACTATTATTCTGCTGTTATGAAGGCAAGACGAACACCCACTTGAGACAGTTGACTCTTCCTTTAAATATACTGATCTGATTCAAATGGTAATATAGCTGTAGGAGTAATGTTGGAGACATGCACCAGGTAGAAGTTGCCTTGCTAGGACATGCTGGTGACAAAATGAGGCCTAAAAAGCTAAGTGGATTTTATGTTTTTTAATGTTCTTGGCTTACAAGGAAATCTTGGGTTTCTCTGCCCTGTTTTTTTTCCTGTGATTCCCTCCCAACCCTTTATTTAAGCACTAGGAAACATTTCTTCAAGTCTCCTAATGGTGGTCTCTTGGGGCTTGACATCGCACTTCTATTTGCTGCTTAACTTCTACTTCTAGTTGGGGTTTGGATGGGAGAATGAAGCCGCCTATGCAAATGATGACTGCCAGTTAAAATCTCTGAGTTTAATGCTACAAATGTGCTGGCACTTTGCCATCTGCTGCTGTCCTACCCACATCACCTTCCACCACAATCTCTATCTCCCCCTAGCAATGGCTTATCCCAAGTTAAAATAGGGATTAGTATTTTTGAGTTTCATCATTAAAAATGCTGTCTGTTAAATTTTTTCAATAATTGTTTAAGGCAATTAATGCCTCTAATCCAACTGGACATATGGAAACAACGTGCAGTTAATATAGATATTGGGGAAAGAACTTGAATACCTAATACGTTCTAGTTGAGCAAATGTTTTAGAAGTTTTCTAGCATATATGAGTACCAAATAATTGCCAGAAATATTTTCCATTAGAGGAATGCATTGTTTTTTTGCTAATCAATCATTTCATACACTGAATATCTCGAGTTTCACCATTTGCTCTGTTAGTGTTTTTGCTACAAGAGTAGCTACCAGTGCAAATATCAGGGCAATAAACTTCCATACAAAGTGACCTCTAATTAACCTCTAATTAGATGCAACATGATAAGCTTTGAAACAGATTTTTTTGTCTTGCTCTGATTTGATTCACTGTTCTATGATAACACACAATGAATGAAGAACTAAACTTGCTGAATAAAAAAAAAATTAAAACTGTAGCTTTTGGGAAAATTGTTTTACGCATCTTGCACTGATGTGTAAACGGCCCTATTTATATAAATACAACAGAAATTCACTAGTCTTCTAGAAAAATTTAATGACTCCAACAACTGTTGTAAAGGAAGAGCACAGCATGGATCAGTTGTCTTTTTATGTGGCTGTCTTCCTTGTTGGGGAACTCCAACTGAATAACAAATCTGTGTTCAGAAAAGGTGAGATGATCTGAGGTTTCTTCTGTTGTCAACCTTTGGCCTGATGTCAGGTCTGCACAACAGCCACCAGCTTTATGGTGTTCCAGCTGGAGGGCCAGCAGTGCCCCTCATGACTGGCAGTGGGAAAGGGAAGCAAATTTCACTTTGACACTTGGCAATGGCAAACATTTCTACAAATTTCTATTCCATTTGCAAAATACCTTGATTGCATTTTAATTTAACCAAAATCTTTGGAAATAACATGGCACCTTGAATGTGTGAATGCTGATCCATTGTTTCCCATTCCTCCACATCACTGTGCACATGTCCATCAACTTGTAATAACCCACAAAATAATGACACTTCCTGCTGACCTCTTCAGCCCACCTAAAGTATGACTCCCATGAAGAAGGCCAATCTGGAAAAACCCTCCCACACAGGACTTTAACACAAATTCTACCTAGACAAATGAATAGGAATCATTGGGCATAACAAATAGGTACCTGTCTCAAACTCAACCCAGCAGCTGCTTAGTTTCAAACTTTCGAAGAAAGTATGGTCTACCCTAAATAGGTTCAGGACCAGACAAGGCCCCTGTTTGGCCAACTTCCACAGATGGGCCATTAGTGTCAGCCCTTTATGTGTATGTTGGCAAGAGCAAGCTATGCCCAAATAGAAGTGTATCCAATCCATGGACTTGACAGAGGTCTATACAACTCAACACAGCAGGGCTGGGAGAAACTGCTTGGTTTAGAAACATTGCTTTTGCTAAATAAATGATTATTCATCTTGTCTGCTACTTTTTTAGATGTGTTAATCCTGGAGTGTGGTTTCAATGATAATTGACATGTTTCACTACCCTGTTGTAGTTCACATTTGTGAACCTTTACAGTGAATTTCAGAAAGCTTGACAGAGAGACATTGCGAAGAATTATGAACCTGTCTCAGTTCTGCTCTAGTGTGCATGGTTCAGCTAATCATCGGCTGAGCTTGGTGAAGTTATTATATCTGTGAACAAGCTTTCTCCATAAATACTATCCATTTCAATATAGAAATGATGTGTGTATTGCCTCTATACGCATGATGGATGGCAATATTATTGTCTGACAAAATACTGCAAATACTGGAAATTTGAAATCAAACTTGAAAATTCTGGAAACACTCAGAAGATCAGGCAGCACCTGAGAAGAGAGAAACAGAGTTTGTTTACTGACATAGGGAAAGACGATTTAGCAATGTATGTTCCAATTGGCCACTCAGATTACATTGACACTTTCATGCATATAGAACAAATCTAAAATGTTTAGTCAGTAGATTACTCAGGTCACAATCTTGGCAGGGCATTCTGGAGTTGTGGGCCTATGGTTCCATCCAGAACATGATATACAGATGCCGGCGTTGGATTGGGGTGGTAAGAACTCAGTAAGAATTTAGCAACACCAATTTATAATCCAACCGATTTATTTGATAGTAAAAATGCAAGCTTTCGATTCCTGTGTCTTCCTCAGGCAAATGCAGTGTTCTGGTCAGACCAGAACACTGCATTTGCCTGAGGAAGACACAGGAGTCGAAAGCTCGTGTTTTTACTATCAAATAAATCGGTTGGATTATAAATTGGTGTTGCTAAATTCTTACTGAGTTCTTTCCATCCAGAACTGACATTAACCAAGTTTGTAGGATCACTGAAGCTGGGGAAGTATCCCATTGTGTTGGAGTTAGTGGGTGTTAGGATCCACTACCCAGTGTATCATTGTTTCTGACCAAGTCCATGCCCAAGGAAACTCACTATTTGCCTACCCTTGAAAAGGGTATGAGAATTGCTGACCCACACCAACACTCTCTTCATCCCCCTGCCAAATGTTCGCCCACCCCGCTACCCTCCACCATTCTCCCCCACCATACTACCACACCCATCCTATGTTTTCAAAGCAATCTGAACAAAAGGAACAATCTGAAACACTCTGAGGTCTTTGTTGACTTAGGACCTTGTTTGGCCTGTACCCTAAAAACTGGTGCTCAATATGGGTGTCATCAATGAAGGATGGTAATGAAAATTCTTTAAGTGAAGTTGAATTATAGAATGTAGCAGTGAAATAGATCTCTGGTTATCAACACTAGAAGGATGTTTAACAAACACTGTTTAAGGAAAGCAGGCTTACAGATCTCATGTTGAAATGATACTCTACCTTGCAGCTCTGATGTTGGCCATCATTACTCATAGTGCTGACAGGACTGATGATAACCATGAAGTTGTTTATTCAGTCTGATAGAACATCTCATTTCACTGTAATGTTGGTAAGTTGTCTCTCCCTTATCACTGATTATCTCCTTTTGTATCCTGAGGTATCTCATATACAGATGAGACAAAATCCCCAGATTATTTTACTTACTATAATGAATTGTTAAGTGTATTTGTACTGCAGCAAGATCACAATTTTAGTACTTTGAACTTTGTCTTTCTGCAATTTGCCTATGTCCCAAAAACACTGTACAATGCAACAATATTTTAATAACACATCCTATTTGTTTTAAACCTTGAAATGACAGTGGAGAAGGCTAAGATCAGTACTTTCTATTCATGCACATACATATTTTCAATGCATACACATACAATACATAAACCACTCTAATCTTAGCAAATTGTATATTTATTGCTTACTCATTCTCTCATTGTTTTAGAATGGGATTGTGTGGAGAGCCGTGTTCATGTTTGAAGTAAGTGACATAGCCAACAACATGCAGTTGAAGTTTATGTAAAAGGGAACACTATCAGCTGCTCACTGCTCACGAACTTTGTGTAAGAATTACTACACTGTAAGTTGTAATGCAATGACTTCAGTAGTTAGCAACTTTTTTAGCTATGAAATTAAATGTTGGAAACAAAATAATGAAACAAACTTGGCAACTCCTGTAGAAACATATAAAGCCAATATCATTGAACATCACCCTGAAAGTAACATTTTATGTACTATAATAATTAATAGTTTCCTTAATGGCCCATGAGTTGAACTTAGCTCAAGTTATCAGATACTTAATGAAATATACATGTTTCCGATCACAGGATTCCTCTCTGAAGTAATAAGGAGAGATACATCAATACTACCAACAAGGTGCTTCAAATATTGCCAAGCAAGTATTCTTGGCTTCGATGAACTTCAGCTTAATTTGGAGAAGCTTGGAAAAAGAAATTGTATATCGTGAATTTATTGTAAATTATACTGCACCAATAGGCTACGGTCTGGTGCACCATTCAGCACGTATTTTATTACCGCAAATAATTAAATGCAATGCTCGACGTAGATCCTTGTTTTTAAGTATCATAGTCAAATCAGTCAGCAACTACTACTATATCCTAATTTAAGTAGCAACACCCCGTTTAAAAATTCACAGCTTTGGCTTTTGCTTCAAAACAGCAAGAAAGAATACTGTTAGGTAAAGGCAAAATACTGCACATGCTTGACTCAGAAACACGCCACTTGCTTTGTGGAAGGAACTATCAACTGCCCATTCTCCAGAAAAAGACCGTACAATTGCTGTCCAGATTGTATCTCTAAAAACAGTGAAAATGTAGCTAGAGCTTGCCTTGCTAATATTTAATTATGTTTTAATGCAAAATATATGTTTATCAGCTGAGCAGTTGTTCAGTGGGCAGTATTCTTGCCTGAGTCAGAATGTTGTTGATTCAAGTCTCACACCAAGACACGAGCACAAAATTCAAAATCAACACTTTATTGTGGTATGCAAGAAATGGTACATCATTGAACATGCTGTCTTTTACATGAGGCATTAAAAAAAATCCATGAAGCCATTTTGAAGAAGAGCATGAAAGTTATCCTTAGTGTTCTGGTGAATATTTATCCCTTCCCAAAACAGGTTAACTAATTCTTGTGGGAGCTTGTAGTGTGTGAAATTAATTGCCATGTTTCTGAGACTTCGTTTTCTATAAAGCACTTTGAGACATCCTATGTTCGTGAAAGATGCTATATAAAGACATTTTTTAATGTAAATGAACTGTTGAGCTGACAGATGTATATATAAATTCCCAACATGAGATTCTGCTGCGACAACCAATATTATGTAGAAACTTGCAGTGCAAAAGAGCACAGGAATGGCAGAAATAGTAACAAAGATGCACATGGACAGGTAAAATGCAGACTGTTTCACCACTTTCAACTTTGACCAAACTTTGCCAGTTTTTGATGCACTTCCCATAATTCAGTGAATTAACACACCTGTAAGTGTCTGGTATATTACTCCAGACAAGAAGATCAGTTTAATGTCAATTGCCTTTTTGTTCAAGGTTGGTGAGGAAAAAAACATTTATTATGATGCCACTCTAATTGATGTGGAAAACCTGTACTGTCTGAAATGAAAAATGGCTTGAGCTTAATGGTAAGAAGCAAAAAGTCGAAAGTCACATGAAGTCAGGGCCAAGATTTTCTGAGTGGATAGGGACAATCCAAAATACTTAATATTTAGCCAATGACAGAGATTGATGTGGGAGCATGATAGACCATGGTTTACCTCTTCTCTATCACTGCAATTCTGGAAACTTTAAACCAAACACTGCATCAGGATAGAAATGCATGCAGAGTAAAGGTAGGTGGCTAATCAGCAATATACTTATAAAGGTATTGATTTACCCACTTAAAGAGTCAAGTTAAAGTAGATTCCCTACGGATGGTTATGCTAAAAAATAACCTTGGATTTTAAAACACATTGAAACAACATCTGGTAACTATCTCTGTTAAGCTCAATCAGTTCCCAAGTAAGGGATACCTGTGCAGTTTGAAAAATATGCATGAACTTGTCATGTTAGATGCTAATATACCAAAAGATCAGGGGCCGCAGTTGCCTCTGAAAAAAAACAGCAGGATAAACTTCATTGCTCATGAACAAAATTGCACCAAGAAGATATATTTAAAAAATATAATTTCTGTGATAATGAATTTATTGGCATGAATAACAACCTGCTATGATGTACATGTACCAATGATTTTTAATGCTTAAGCAGCTAAAGCCACTTAAGCAATATATGTGAAGAACAGTTTGTTATTTCATTTTGTTATGAGCAGGTGGGAAGAGTGAATTGGCTCCCCTCCTATTCAACTATCTTTGTTAGTCACAATAAAGGTTAAAAGTTTATTTTTTCACAAGGATATTTCTTTTCCAAATCAGAACGTATTTCATTATTTAAGCTGTGAGCAATGAGGAGCCAGTCAAACAAGGTTTCCTTGAGTCAAAGAAAGACTAAGTTTAATAACCACTATACCTGAGGGAAATACTAAGGAAATGTTGTTAAAGCAGTCAGCTCTCATGTAATTTTTTGGACACACTCAAACACACACACACATACACACACACACACAAAAGGTGAAATAATATATCGGTAATAGCCTTTGTCCTTGAGATATAAATTGCAAAACTTGCTGATGATTTATGTTAGCTGGTTTCTTGAATGCAATTAGATTTAGAAGATGGTGCAAATATTAGGCAATCTGGTTTCACTGGTAGGATTTTGCAGAGCTAGCTTCTCAAAATGGGTGGCATGTTTATTCCAAAAGAGAGAGAGGGAAAGAGAGCAGCCCTCAGCTTGTCATTGCCTATGTCATTTGAAATTTCTCTCTAATGATTGACAGCCTTGCCTTGAAATACTTCACCTCTTGTTTATTTCCAAGATGTTTTGGGTGTGTCTGTCTGTGCAACCATTATTTCAATATCCAGTACTTTGCATTTTTAATGGATGGTGTTCTCCAGCTGTTCACACCAACGGGAATCTCTCGTCCCACTGCAGTAAATGGAGATTTGGCAGAGTGTCAAATTCTCCATTCTCTCTGGCAGCATGGTGGGTGTATGTGGATGGGAAATTCCGGCCATTGTCTCTTCCTCAGTCAGTTACGTATTTCAACGGATGTCTGGATTTTCGGAAATGCCTCTCTCTTCACTCTCCTGAGGATGATTTGTTTGGTCTTCACCTTTATCTTACATTTGGAAGCAGTTTGTTCTGTCTTTGTTCAAATTGAAAAGTTTACAGTTAGTTCAAAGTTGAAAAATCATATTTTCAAAAACAAAGGGATATAGTCTTGTAACCACCTTTAGTGTGCACACATTTTCTACAATTTGTACACTGGTTAGATCAAGAAAATTGGTTTGTCAATTAGCTCTGGATATACAGGTTATTCTTGTCGTGGAGAAAGATATTTTTGGTCTGAAAAGGAAGGAACAAGATGCAAATGGCCTCGTATCTGAAAGACTGCGTAGCTTACAAAATAGTGCAAGGGCAAAGTATGTTACTATTGTAAAGATATGATGTTGTCAATCCAGGAGCTGATTTTTGAAAGCTTACTGCTTATCTCATTGACACTGCAAAATAAACAATATACAAATGAAAATTTGAAACAAAGGACTATGCATTAGTTCAGACCAGATATTTTAAGTGTGCCTCAAAGCTCTCTGCACCAAAACAGATAAAAACTTTACTTAAATACTGGAATAAGGATCCTGTATCCACCTAGGATTCAATGGGCGGGTGGAGGTAGGGGTAAAGACAAACACGAAAACTGACTTTTTGTCAGCTTATTTTTACTTTTCACAACATCCAAGGATGTAATTACAGCCAGCGACAACTCCTCATGTGCACGAGATGACATAAATCTTAAAGATGTAGCATACACTAATCAGTCCTCAAGATGGTGGTTGAAACCTTGTAAGCTTAAATGATTCTCTCTTGATCCAATAGAGAAGAATGCAAGTCAGAGATTTCAGATGATGAGCTCACACTTGTTCAACCCAAACACCAACAGAATTATGGTTTTCAGTTGGTCGAGCACCTCTAGTGAAGAACTATAAACTTGCAGGTAAAATAAATAAGCCCGCTTCTATGCCTAAAGTGATTTTTGAGGCAAGATACAGAGCCTCTTCATTGTGGTGAAAATCTAAGCCCTTGTATTTCTCTACTAAAAAATTCCACAATAGCCCAATTCTGTCTCTTCATCAGATTTCTAATCAAGATAGCCTTTGACTAACTTGTAGGCATTAAACACATCATTAATTGTACCACAATCTGCAGGTTGCTCATCTGAAAGAATTAAATACACACTTATGTTTTTTGTACCAAAATACTTCTAAATAAAATTTTCTGAATTTCTTATGGCCATTGTAATTTCATAGCAATGTTCTCAAACTAAAAATTTAAGTCTTTCAAGTCTTCCTCCTGAATTTAAGCATTAGGTGAAATTTCCTCGCCAAAATCAAAATCTGACTATTATCAAGTACGTCTGTTCACGTAATAAAGCTTTTCTCTATCCAATTCAAGTTTCTATGTGTCCCTCTCTCTTAGCACTTCAGGGTGCTCCCTGTCCCTTTCTCTTAAACATTCTAATTTCAGTTTTCAATTTCCCTTTCTTTTTCCTTTCTCTCTAGTTCAAGATATTTTTCACTACTCTTCCTCTAATTTAATTCTTTTGCTTTTTCGCCTTTTTCCAATTTGAGTTGCTTCATTTGTAACTGATTCCTTGTAGCCAACTCGACCTATATTTTATCTACCTTTCTCTTCCTCGAGGTTCAAACATTGCACCAATACTTCTAGTGCCTACTTTTTAACTTTATCCCCGGATTTTCTTCTATTGCCTTCAAATTTACTTTTGGAAAATAATACAAGACACTTCAGCAACAGGCAGCCATTTTTGACTTCCCAATAAATACAATAAAAAACACTGTTAAACCATACTCATTTGAACTCTGGCCAAATCCAATATATTTGTCTCAGCCTGTGCATTCAAAATTTCATAAAGTACTGAGCTGATTATAACTCACGCAGAGACTGATAAGTTTAATAAAAAGAAATTAAAACTTCCAGTTATTAGCTGAAAAAATGAAATATCTCAAAAAATGAAATCTTGACAATTACTGTAACAAATTACTAAAAACACTTAACTAAATGCTGGAGTGAGTGCTGTGGGAATCATTACAGACAGGAAGGACAATTTGTTGGAACATTTAAAGGTCCGTTAGCTATGGGCAGGAATTTCTGGTTTTGGGCATGACTGGAAAATCCTATCTGCCATCTTTGGAGGCAATTTATACTTTAAACCATAGAATGTAACACCCCTCTTAATCTTAGTCCAACCAAAAAGACAGACACATGGGTGTACATTATACTGAACTTTATAAAGACATTCACTTTTCCTAGAATAAATACAAACTGATTCTTAGCTCCTTATTTTTTTCCTTTTTCTCAACTTGGTAATTTGAAATCTTAGCACTGCCTTTCACACTGAGGTTTTATTTTCCTCCATTCTTAATGTTACAAAGCCAATGTGCCAAATGGACTTGGCTTCTGTTAAAGGAGAAGAAAACATGCCAAGGGAAGAATGAGGCATCCATAACTGATGAGGGAAGTCAAGGACAGCATAAAAGCAAAAGAAAACGCAAACAATGTGACAAGGATTAGTAAGAAACCAGAGGATTGGAAAGCCTTTAAAAGCGAGAAAAGGACAACTAATAAAGCAATAGGGAGAGAAGATGAAATGAGTGTAAGCTAGCTAATATTATAAAAAAAAATAGGAAGAGTTTTTGTCAATATATAATAAGTAAAAGAGAAGCAAAAATAGACATTGGACCACTGGAAAATGAGGCTGGAGAAGTAATAATAGGAAACAAAAAAAAAAGAAAGAGGAACTGAATAGTTATTTTGCATCAGTCTTCATGGTGAAAGACATCAGTAGGATGCTATAGCTCCAGGAAAGTCAGAGGGCACAGGTAAGTGTAATGGCCATCATTATGAAGAAGGTTCTGGGAAAACTGAAAGGTATGAAGGTGAATAAATCATCTGGACCGGATGGACTACACCTTAGGGTTCTAAAAGAGATAGCTGAGGATCTTTCAGGAATCACTGGATGCAGGGAACTGGAAAGTAGTTAATGTAACACTGCTGTTTAAGAAGGGAGGGAGGCAGCAGATGGGAAATTATAGGTTAGTTAGCTTGACTTTGGTCAAGATTTTAGAATGCATTATTAAAGATGTGATCACGGAGTACTCGGATGTGCATGATAAAATAGGACTGAGTCAGCACAGTTTCATCAAGGGAAGATCATGTCTGAAAATTCAATAGAGTTCTCTGAGGAGGTAACAAGGAAGTTAGATAAAGGAGAGCCATGATTTATTTAGATTTCCAGAAAACCTTTGAGAAGATGCTGCATAAGAGACTGTTAAATGAGTTAAGAGCCCATGATGTTAAGAATAAGATCCTAGCAGGGATAGAGGATTGGCTGACTGGCAGGTGGCACAGAGTGGGGATTTGGGGTCTTTTTTAGGATGGCAGCCAGTGACTAGTGATGTGCCTCAGGAGTCAGTGCTGAGACCACAACTTTTCACAATATACATTAATGATTTGGAATAAGGAACTGAAGGTTCTGTTGCTAAGTTTGCAGATGATAGAAAGATATATAGAGGCTCAGATAGTATTGAGGAAACAGGGGATGGGGTGCTACAGAAGGACTTGAACAGACTAGGAGAGTGGGCAAAGAAGTGACAGATGGAATACAATGTGGAAAAGTGTGAGGCTATGCACTTTGGAAGGAGGAATGGAGGCATAGATTATTTTCTAAATGGGAAAATGCTTAGGAAATCAGAAACACAAAGAAACTTTGTTCACGATTCCCTTAAGTTTAACGTGCAGGTTCAGACATCAGTTAGGAAGGCAAATGCAATGTTAGCATTCATGTCAAGAGGGCCAGAATACCAGAGCAGAGATGTATTTCTGAGGCTGTATAAGACTCTGGTCAGACCCTATTTGGAGTATTGTCAGCAGTTTTGGACACCATATCTAAAGAAGGATGTGCTGTCCTTGGAATGGATCCAGAGGAGGTTCACAAGAATGATCCCTGGAATGAAGAGCTTGTCGTATGAGAAACAGTTGAGGACTCTAAGTCTGTACTTGGAGCTTAGAAGGATGAAGGGGGATCTGATTGAAACTTAGAGGATACTGCGAGACCTAGATAGAATGGACATGGAGAAGATGTTTCCACTAGTCGGAAAAATTAGAATGAGAGGGCACAACCTCCAGCTAAAGGGACAATCCTTTAAAAGAGAGATGATGAGGAATTTCTTCAGCCAGAAAGTGGAACTCTGCCACAGGAGGGGGCCAGGTGATTAAGTGTCTTTAAGACAGAGATAGATAGGTTCTTGATTAATAAAGGGATTGGGCATAATGGGGAAAAGGCAGGAGAATGGGAATGAAAAAAATATCAGGCACGATTGAATGGTGGAGCAGATTCGATGGGCCAGTACTCTAATTCTGCTCCTATGCCTTATGTTCTAAAATAGCATGACATAGATGTTTCACTTCATTTCACCAAAAGTGAAAACGTTCTCTAATTGAGATGACTGGATCTGTGTCTGGACTCAGCACAGATGTCATTAAATAATGCAGAGAAAGTGGGAGGGGACTGTTGCAACTCTCCTGGGAGTCCCAAATTTGGCTGTGTAAGTTTCTCCTGACTTTCAGACTTAATGGGGCCCCTTTCAGCAAAATAAAATTCGTGCTAATGAGGTGTTCCCTTATTCACCTACATTAGCCAGTAAGACATAGAAACCCAGTTTGTTACCAAAGTTACAGCAGGCAAGTTGGTGAACCCAACTCATGCTGAAATTTACCCCCACAGTGTGTTTGCACTTACAAATTCTCCCCTCACAAAAGACACAATTTACAACACATTCTGAAAAACAACCAATTCCTCTCATGAAGCAGTTTAAGGCAGTTTACACTTTCTCCATAGTCATGCATTGCTCAAACCAGTAAAATTAAGTGTGGGATTATTTTTTCATGTTTTATTAATTTAATTTCCTCCCCCTCTCCAAAAGTAATTCCTTGGAAAATTGAGCAAGGTCAGATACCTCGTTTGTCAGGTCCTGCACAGTTGGTGGGCCTTAGAGAATCAGAGCCATATGACTCAGAGTTATATGAGTCATATAACTCATATGACATGAGTTATATCATCACATCACAGAGTCATGTGATGATATAAAAGCAATTATTAATATGGGGATCAAATATATTCTGCTATCTTGCGATTACTAAAGCAGCAACAGAAAATAGGTGTTGTTCTCGTGTTTCTGGTAATTCTAACTTTCAAAACTGATTATTATTCAAAGTAAGGTTGATAAAAGGCTTTAATAATTAATTCCATATTATTTCCTTTCTCTTCCTTTTGTGCAAAGCTTACATAGAGCCTTTCATATGGTAAAGCATCCTAAGGTGCATCATTGGAATGTTATCAGTAGATAGCTACAAAGTTGAAACTAAAGGCCATCTTAAAGGATGAAGGAAAAGTAGTGATGTGGGCGGTGCTAAGACAACTCAAAAGATGCTCCATATTTCTTTGTTAACTTCTCTCAAAATTAAAAAAATTAAAATTTCTCTGAAACTTCATTTTGTTTACCATTATAAGAAGGCTTTTGGTCCAAAACAGCTGTCTTTTTTTTATATTATTAGTACCTTCGCAACCATACAATTTTTCCCTTGGTGTAGGATCCCCAGCCTGTTGAAACACATTACGAACACTTCTTCACTGGGACTTTAACCTATTGCAATTTCACATATTGTAGTCAATAAGTTCTGCCATTGGATTTGAGCCCAGTGATAGGGACACTACAAGAAAGCCTCAGTTGCCAATTAATGCCAGTAGATGTGCAGAAAAGGCCAAAATATGTGACTCCATTTTTTTCATTCTGCACTTTTTCCAACAAAAATACCAATGAACTTCAGCATTACTTGATTTTAAAAGTTTAAACATAAACTGTGGTTGGATTTGAACCTAGGTCCCCAAAATATTACTCTGGATTACTACTCCAGTGACAATACAACTATGCCATTGCCTGTGGATTTTGAGCACAAATTTCAACAACAATTGTAGTTGGATTTGAACCTGTTTATGGACAATGGTTTAGTGATATTGTCATGGACTAGTAATCCAGATACCACGAGTAATGTTCTGGGGAGCCACGTTCAAACCCAACACAGTTGGTATTAAAAGTTTAAGCTAAGTTTTATTCTATTGGTAGCCATTTTTACTTAATTATTCACCATTTCAAAGACTGACTTTGTGCTTACATTCTGAAGGTCACATATATGCTGTGTTGCTAGTGGAACTCTGAACTGATTTCTTTCAAACTCTGTCTCGGAATATAGTGAGAACTAATTACCTGCACAGTTATGACATAAATTTATAAGTATTGTACTGGATGAAACTCAGAATCCAACATCAATTCTTCGTCGGTGTTTATCTTTCATAAAATAAGACAGTAAAAGCAATAGTTTTCCAGGTATTCAATCATTCTCTCGGTGTCACAGGAGAGGCAGTTTGGGAATGAGTCTGCCCACAGTTCACAGCTGACAGCACTGAGATGGAATCATAAAAGTCAATTAATCATTAAAAGCTGTTACAAGCGCACATCGAACAGCTCTGGCATGAAATGTTAATCAGTCCAGTATCAATATAATAAATTCCTCCAAATTGGAGGGATCAATAACTCTGAAGCTGAGAAGATCAATTGCAGGGCATCAGGTCTCTCCTTTGGGCCCTGGTGACATGGTTGCCACGCGAATAAAACACCTCCAGGCATGTTGCCAACAGAGGTCATCTTCCCAACAGGCTGTTCACTTCAGCAATTGTTACCACGGTGACAGCATGTCACAGTTGCCCTAGTGTCCTGCTGGGCTGGGTGGAAGCCAATGCATCACTGGCTTTGATGGATTTGTCAATAATACTTAGCAGGGGAGGAGAACTGTTCACATAACACTTGCAGGTCTGCTGTCCCAGAGTGGGTCAGGCTGATTTAATTGTTTGCGAGGAGGTGTGAGCCTGCATACATACAAGGATTAAATAATGTGCACAAAAAGCACAAGGTTTTCATCTGAAATTGCTATAGGTTAAAGCCCCAGTGAAAAAAGAACAATAAGCAACGCACACCAGTTAACTCTCCCATTCAACAACAAAATATGGAACTATTATAAGCACGCTTATGCCAATATAGTATATCAGGGTTTTAAAGGGTAAAAATTAATAAGTTACTCATATCAGTTTTACATTTAAATGGATGTCAGTAGATCATTAATTCTCCAATGGTTGTGGTTCTATGAATTTATTAGAGCCAAAGGATTCCAGAAGCAAATTTGTCTTACATTGCAAGTTGAAAGTAGAAATAGCTTTAGAAAAAGGTGAAATTATACAGAACGACTAGAAGAAAATGCTATTAAAAATCTTAATTAACTGCCCCATCTTTATTTCCATGCTTTATTAAAGTTTGTAAATTCAGATTAGTTGAAATATGCAGCAGAGCAGAATGTTGCTTTTTGACCTCTAGGTTCTGTAGATAAATTATCTTCCATTCTGAATCTGAGTGAGAAACCAATATAAGCATAAGACAAAACTTGTAACTGGAGCCAATATACAAGTGTGGTAGAGTGGCCCTCTAAGGCAAAGATCTGGTGAGGGACAGTCGAGGTATTCTGACATAAACTTACTCAGTACTACACCTAAACTGGGCAAACTTTTAAAGTAAAGTTTTTTTTTTAAAGTTTATTTATTAGTCACAAGTAAGGCTTACATTTACAATACAATGAAGTTACTATAAAATTCCCCTAGCTGCCACAATCTGACATCCGTTTGGGTCAATACAACTAAACAGCATGTCTTTCAGACTGTGGGAGGAACCAAAGCACCCAGAGGAAATCCACACAGACATGGGAAGAATGTGTAAATGCCACACAGACACTGCCCTAAGCTGGGAATTGAACCAGGTCCCTGGTGGTGTCAGAAAGCAGAGCTAACCACTGTGCAATGTGCCATGCCACCGCCACCACCCCCCCCCCAACTTCTTAGTAACACTTGATATTGCCACAAGGTAATGTCCTTTCTTTTGCCTTCTAATTCCCGCAAATTCAATCACCTCACTTAGAAAAGGTACATACATTATAAGTGCTTCATGTCATGCAAATTTTGTGTGGCTCATATGTATAGAATGATCCCAACAGCAAAGATAGCTTAACTGACAGAAAGATGTTAAAAAATTAGATGATGCGAGGGGCCATTTTCCGCTTTCCTGATGCTAGCCGAGAAGCCTCATCTACCAACCACACATAACAGAAATTTAAAATGTACTCTCAGCACAATTTTCTTCCCATGTATTTAAATGATTGGAAAATGATCCACAACGCACAATTAAATTTCTGAAATGTGGTCTTGTAGAGTGAGGTTCCCTGTCAGAAGATAGAAATAAGAACATTACCCCAATAAATAATATCTAAATAAAGTGAGACAATGGCAACCAGATCAGCTTATTTGTGCTACAACTGCCTGAAAAGGCTTGCATGATTCTTCATTCAGTGTCCTTGTCATGTTAGTGATGGGTAAAAGAATAATGAAGAATCACGGATAAAGGGGCTGGGCTGGAAAAGGCAACAGTTCAGCGAGATTAGAAAGAATCTGTTCTGAATTAAAAGGGCATAAAAATTAACAGACAATAGATCAGCAGTGAACAATCTTCAAAAATGAGGTGGATAAAGTAAACAAAAAAATCAATCTTTAGAAGGCAAAAAAAAGGGTGCAGCAGAGAACAGACTTTGCTTAATTAGTACTGATTAAAATTAAACTGAAGCTTTATCATGAGAGCAGAAACTAGCTATGAAGATGCAGGTATGGTGCTGATATTAAGTAATTTTTTTGTGACTATAAATAGGAGCCAAAGTAAGAATATAGGTACAATAGAGTATGGAAAAATAATTAGAAATAATCATAATAAAGACTTGGTGCTGAAAAGTAAAATTAATGAGGTAAAATTGTTCTCAAGCAACAGCTCAGCCCAGGCAATAGCAAATTGGCAGACTGATTGACTCGATTTTTTTTACATTGACTTTGATAAAAGGGATATTTGAGTGGTGCGCAAAAGGTGCAACTAATACATTATCACTTGCTGCATATTACCACTCAAGATATCACCAATATACCATAAGTCTGTATGCCTTGATAGGATGCACCCTATGCTATCAAAGAGGAAATTGTTAATCTCCTTTTCAATCCTCCTTAAATCTGCAAATTGAGCCTGTGGAACTGTAGACATGTTAGTCTAACATCAATTAAGGACAGATTCCTATCTCAAGATTAATTTAATAAACATTTAGAGATGTATGGATTAATGCGGGGCAGGCAGTACAGCTTTATTACGGTCAAGTTATGTTTGACAAAACTAAAAGAAGTGGTCAATTAGAGATTTAAAGGAAATGCTTTTGATGTGATGTATATGAAACTTCAGAAAACATTCAAGGATGGCAACATGCATTCATATGGTGCAACAAACAAGGTTCCAAGATTCACACTGAAATGTTATTCAAAGAAAATTGTCCATAAATTTCAGCAAGGCATTCCATATGATTTTTGTAATAAAAATGCAACTAAGAGACAAAATGTCCCAACTTGTATCAAATGTTGGTTGACAATTGATAAACAATGTATTAAGAAGTGTGGTATGGATTGTAAAAAGATTGGAAGTGACTGTATGATGAGTCTACTTTTATTCTTCATATGTGTAGATTATTTAGATTGGCCTATACTGTAAATCTCTGTGGTTCTATTGCCCCTTTGATCTTCACATGCTTCCACAACATAGCTGTACCACATTTAATTAATTGGTAAACAATCACAGGGAAGATGGATTGGTGCACATGATTTGTAGAGTGAATTATATAGGTTACCAGAAGCTTCTATCCCATCTGTACAGTGGATACAAATTGTGGCCTTGTGTGGTAAATTAGTGATGAAGGCAGAACTTCAACTTATCCTGGGCAAGTTTTGAAATTTCTAATTGTATGGCAGATAAAATCTGTATCTAGTCCAGTGATTTAAAAAACATTCCACACATCTTAAATCAGAATTGTGGCATTATCTTGTGAATTCATAAAAGATATTTGTGAGAAAACTAATTAAAAATAAATCAGGTTTGCCTGTATGAATATAAAGATGCAATTGTTGGAAAAATCCCCAAAAAATTGCACCTTATTTCTATGGATAATGAAATATTATTTTCTTCCATGAAAAAATTTGGAAAGACTGTTGAATAATTAAAGTACGTCCAGATATTAGCCTTGGTTCAGTCAGAAAGCATTGAGTTCAAGCTTCATCCCAGAGACCTGAACACATCAATGCAATAGAAAGATGTCACTTTAGCAGAGATGTTGTGTGGTATCATCTGCGCTGGAGTAAAATTGGGTGGCAGGAGTGGAAATGAGAGTGACTTCCATTCAGGGGCAGGATAGCTGACTACACACAATCTTGCTCTGGTCAGCTCATTACATGTGTATACTTGAAGTGTTTGGCAAATCTTGTAGCGGGGTGGACAGGAGGTCGCCATCCCAACCCTTACCTCGGAGAGGTCCATGTCAAATGTCCTGGTAACATATTTAAAGAACACCTGAACAGCCATTCACTCGACACAAGCCAGGAGCTCTTGATTATTCATCCAGATAACGTGTGGCCTCACTGGTATATCAATATTGGAGTGTCAAGTCTACTGGCACTTTGAATTCTGGCTATATACCTAAAGTGGAGTGGAATTGAATTTGTGAAAAAAAAGGAATCTGGTGAAGAGATACCTACCTTTGAGAAGTTAATTTAGACTATCTATCTTCATTGCTAAATAGCCTTCTCACTTGTTCTTACCTCCACCAACTACACTTTCACAGAAACTCCAGGAATTTGGTTTCTTGACTATCATCCTGAATCTGATCCACCTTCTGCCATTTTCCTGTCGTTGTGCCTTTGCTCTGTTCTCTTAACAACTGATTGCCTCTGGCCCTTAAGCTGCAACTGTCTTTTAACATTAGTAGTTATGTGACATCTCACTCCCTCCCAGTAAGGGAGGGCCGTTCAACAGCACGGTTCCCAAATTGAAGCTACCCTGCATGCTTACTTATTGTGATCTGGAGATGTTGCCATTGGACTGGGGTACACACAGTAAGAAGTCTCACAACACCAAGTTTATTTGGAATCATGAGCTCCTTCATCAGGTGAGTGGAAAGGTAGGTTTCACAAACACGGCATAGAAAGACAGCAACACAATTGCAAGTTAATGGTTGGAATGTGAGCCTTTACAGATAATCAAGTCTTTACATGTAATAGACAGTGTGAGTGGAGAGAAGGATAATTATAGTTTAAAGAGATATGAATTGTCTCAAGCCAGGACAGTTAGTAGGATTTTGCACATGGTGGGGGTTACATATAGTGTGACATGAATCCAAGATCCTGTTTGAGACCATCCTCATGTGTACGGAACTAACCAGACTCTTCAACGCTGCCCCGCCAATCCCTACACCACTGATCACTGGGCTCCCAGATGGATCCAAGCCAATCCTGACATCCCACTGTGCACCTCAGTCTTGCTCCAAAGTTCACCCCCCCCTCCCCCCCCACACACACACCCCCGTGCAGCTTCCATTAATGCAGAGTTATTGTAAACCCTGCTGAAGTGAAACACTCCCTATGGGATGGGGGGTGGTGGGGGGGTGGGGGCACGGGGTGGGGGAGGCAAGTGGGCCTCAACACTTCAGTCCCGGACTTGCTAATGACATTGAAATTTGAATATAAATATTTCAAGCAGCTCCGCACTGATTTCTGGCGTTGAGCTGACAACAGCAGAATTCCGGTGGCCAAAGTTGTGCAGAGGCCATGGCGTCCAGCAGGAGGCCCACTACATGGCTTCCACTTAAATCTCTCGGAGACATAAGCAGTTAGAGCAGCACTGTGGGCTGGGAGAATCGCTCCCCCCCCCAATCTTGCATTGGATCCTGCCATAAAGGTTTGCCGCTTTCCTAGTGCTGTCTCAGTCTCGGTGCTCACCATTGGCTACATACTGCACTTATGGACACTGCCACTCTCCAATTCTTGACTGATCATTTTCCCCGTCAAGCTCCTTACTCCACAGTGTCTGTAGGTAGCAGCATCACAGTACAACACAGTCTTATGTCTTGACACTCATTCACAATGTCAGTTTGTTATTTGTGAAAGAAATGGTTGTGGCATTCTATTCCTAGTAATTAGGTCATGAGATAAAGTCTCTTCTCCCTCCAGTGTTTCTATTAGTGTGGCCATTTCAGCAATCTTTCTCTGGCAGGCATGTAATCTCAGTTTCCTTTTCTGACTGAATTGTTGCTTTGTCTAGTTCTCCCTGACACAACACCTTCAACTGAGTGACTCCATTTTCCAATTTTTTCCTTTAGTCTTCTGCATCAACCAATCTTCTGCATCAACCAGTCTTCTGCTTGAACCTGAGTAGTTCTTTATTCCATGCATCCACTTCCTAGTCCACCTGTATTTTGCACTCTACGTTCACCAGTTCCAGTTTGATCTAAGCCATTTCCAGTTCCAGCTTCTGCAGCAACTTTTCTCCTTTATCTTGATATTCATTTGAAGTGCCCTGAGATCAACTGACAATTTTAAGTGGCCCCTCTTGTTAAGAGAGTCCTCTGCAGCAAATGCAGTCTTTTGGCCTGTTTCTGAATTTGTTCTAATTTAGCTTTATTTTGTTGCTTTTCCAAACTGTCACTCAATTGGGAGCTGATTTGTTTGCGTCTAATGATTCTGTTCTTCTTGGTTTCTGATTTTTATTTTCAGTATGTGCAAGTTTAACTCTTAGTCCATTGCTTTGCTTTTGCAATCCATTCAGCTTCTCCATTTCTGAGCTTCTTCCAATGTGAATCATTTTCTTCCAACAACATTTAATAACAATAACAGACACATTCCTTTTGTTATAAATTCTACTTCTACGTTCAGCATTTCTTCCTTCTACTTATTAAATTTATTAGATAATTCTTCTGAATTGTTAACTTGTTCCAATAGTTGTGTTCTTTGAGTTGTTTCATTGTTATGTCCTCAAATATCAGACAGTTTTTACCTCTTTGCAGAATTTTAATTTCTCAAGCTCATTTGTGTATTCCAGGTGACTGACTATTCAATCATTCAATTGGATCTCTAAAGAATTTCTAATAGTGGCTATGATCTAATTTCTGCTTCAACAGTTTAGCGATCCCTGCAGTAGATGATACAGGATGTCTCACGAGTGCACTGGATCAAATGTTTGATGCGTTTCATTCTGGGACTAGCAGTTCTCTTACACATCACAAAACTGAAAGCATTCATTGCATTGGAGTTCCTTGGCTTTTCTCCAGTTCCGTGCTATGACTTTGGTTGCTGAGTTCCGTTTGTGCTTATTCTCTCAACCCTTTTTACCTTTTAGTCACATCTTCATGCTTTAATTTCAGTTCTTTCATCACTTGCTGGTGAATATTATACTGTTTCTTACTAGTCCTAATAGATTTATAGTTACTTCCACCTTTCTCATTGTGTTTGCATTTTCCCTTGGCCTTGAAGTAAGTGGGCTGCTTCTCATTTAGATTAGAGTCACAAGCTTTTACTTCATTTTCTATTTGCTGTGAAGTTTATCCAACTCATTTTTCTTCACTCTTACCTACTCTGCTGTGGCTTGTCTTACTTTCTGACTAATTACAGCTTTATTGCTTGCTTGTAATTTATTACTAAAATGTTAAAGACATTTCTCACTACAGTGCAAAAGGATGGGACACGACTAAGTCTTTCTTGCTTTCAGCTCTTCAATTAGTCATTTAGATACTTCTGTTGCCTTCTTTCTGCGTCTTTTGTTATTGTCCTTTTTTTGGGGTTTTCCATTGCCCTCTTTTTAGGATCTTCCAATGCTCCACCCTCTTCAGGGTTCCTCAGCATCAACTTCTGTGGAGTCTTTCACTGCCTATATGTGGATCTGTGAGTCTGACACTGCCTTGTCCTTAAAGGCCTTATTATTACTTCTGAGCTCCAGCATTGCATCTTCCCTGAGGTCTTAATTTCCTCCACTGAGGTCTTGCATTACTTACAGACCCCCTTTTGAGAGTTGCTCTCTACCTAGGCTCTTCTCTCATCTTCCTGTCCCTTGTCCTTTGTTCCTTCTTGCAGTTGTTACCTTAAACATTATACAACTTTAAACTTTAGCCTTCAACATATCATCAATGAAGACAAAATCTCGCTAAGGCCATCCCCAAACCCTCACTATTTACCTTCAAACAATCGCACTACCTCAAACAAACTATTGTACGCAGCAAACTACCTAATCTTCAGGAGAACAGTGATCACAACTCCACACAATCCAGCCATAGCAAGCTCTGTAAGACGTGCCAGATCATCAACACTGATGACTTTATCTACATAAGAACACCATCCACCAGGTACACAGTACATACTCTTGTGAATCGGCCAACATTGTCTACCTGACATGCTGCAGGAAAGAATATATCAGGGAGAACATGCAAATGCTATGGCAATGTATAAACGGACACTGCTTAACAATCACCAGGCAGGAGTGTTTCCTTCCTGTTGGGGAGCACTTCAGTAGTCATTTCATTCAGCCTCTGGTTTTCGGATAACCGTTCTCCAAGGCAGCCTTCTCAACATATGATAATGCAGAATTGCTGAGCAGAAACTGATAGCCAAGTTCTGCACACATGAGGATGGTCTCAACTGGAATCTTAGGTTCATGTCACACTATCTGTAACCCTCATGACTTGCCTGGGTTTGCAAAATCTCACTAAATGTTCTGGCTGGAAACAATACACATCTCTTTAACCCGTGCTTAATCCTCTCTCCACTCACATTATCTAAACCTGTAAAGTCTAGATTACCTGTTAAGACTCAAATTCCAACCATTCTCTTGTAATTGAGTTTGTGTCTATATATGCCTTGTTTGTGAAACAAATCCTACACTCACCTGTTGAAGGAGCTGTGCTCAAGCTCATGCTACCAAATAAACCTGTTGAACTTTAACTGGTGTTGTGAGGCTATTTACTAAACTTTAAATGCATTATTCCTTTAAGACCATCAACTTTCCTTTTTTTAAAAAACTACCACAGCTGCTTTTCTTTCTTTTTCTTTCTGTGCTTTTCTTGTGCTTCTTGAATTTTGCCAGGAATCTGCAGCCCCTCCTTTTGGACCCATTTTAAACTATCTCATTTCTCATTTTAGTTGGTGGAAGACTTCTTCAATGATTTCCACAGCTTTTTATGTTTCATGACTGCCTATGTAGTTTTTTTGATCTACCATTCTGTTTGATAATATGCTTACTGTTGGTGCTGTCCATTTCGGGACCATAATTTTCTTAAACTTTTAAATTTATACTTTAAGCAGGTAAAGGACTTCTCTTGTTCTAAAACTTCAAGTCTTCAATGGTTTCAGTGCCTCAATGCAGAGATGGTTCAGTTCAAATCGAGAGATCTGCAATCTCAGCTTTTCAATTTCCTGTGCTAATGGGACAGGCTTTACAGTTCCCTGAGACATTTTCCCTTTTTAATGCTGAACTTATAGCCAGAATCTGCTTTTTTTCCAGATTTCTCCTTTTTTAACTTTGAAACATGGCCTTTTTTCCACTGGAAATATTTCTCCTTTATTTCAAAAACTGCTGTCTTTTTTTATCTTTTCCTAAAGTTTTATTTCTCTTGCTCCTGTAGACTAATCCCTCTTTTTAATTTTCTATATCTTGCCTCTTGCGTCACTGGATACACTGGGTTTGTTATTTTGTCTGCCCCTCAGGGTCTGGACAACTCTCTCTGAATCTATTCACCCAAAAACAGGCACTTGGTTGAGTATCCCTCTTTTCCAAACTTCAATTAAATCAAATACTTACAGATAGGTTGTGCCATCACAATTTATTTGCCTCATCTCCAATACATTAGATAGTGCCACTTCAAGTATTGTCAATGGGCTTCAGACTTTGTTAGGAGCCCAAAGTATTTATTGATAAAGAGAAATTTGGTACAGATATTGCAGCCCTAGGATGTCTTGGAGCAGCATTCCGGATCTTATATGCTTGCTACATGGTTTCAAGATGTATTCTGCCCGAGAGAGGACTACATCCTCTGGGCTGATCACTCACTCTCGGTTCCATTAGTCCCTCAAGTCAGTTGACCCTGTTTTCCAAGCTGTCTTAAAGAGATAGAAAGCACGATCATGACAGGGTGAAATCAAATGACTTTACTGAGGTAGAAATAGGTGGCTTAGTACTGGCACAAATATGAGGCCAGAAGCACATCTTAGGATCAAATATAACAACAAAGTTGCAAACAAAATGGTTTATTCTCAGACTGTTCCTAGGGAGTCAATAGCTAGGAACTGGAATTTAAAGTGGAGACCAATAATCTTCAGTCTATTTCTCTTTTATTCATCATTCATGGAATGTGGCTGTCATTGGGTAGGCCAGTATTTATTGCCCATCCCTATCTGCCCTTCAATTGCATGGCTGGCTCAGCCATTTTAGAAGGCAGGTATGAGTCAACTATATTGCTGCGCATTTGGACTCCCATATAGGCTAGGTCACTTCAGTGAATCAGACAACAATCAACATTGATTTCATGGTCATCATTCGACTTTCAATTCCACCATCTGCAATGGTGGGATTCCAACCCGGGTCCCTACAGCATTCCCTGGGTCTCTGAATTACTAGTCCAGTGACAATACTGTGATGCCACTGCTTCCCTGAGTATTTAGTACACCAAGAATTGCCCACCAAATCATGAGCTCTATTTTCCTATGGAGAAATGCTTCATCTCAAGATTCTCCATGATTTTACAAATTTGCAATGTAAAGAACTACAAGACAGTGAGGGAGAAGAAGCCAGTCTGTGTGCAGAGCTACACAACAAGTTTTCATTATCTCTCTATACTACAAAATGTTAATTCAATCCTGCAAGTCATATAGAGTTGGAATTAACATACCTTTAAATCCAGAATCCAGACTTCATGTTTTATTTCCTCTAAGGGAAGGGTTAATGCACAATTGCAGTTAGCTCCACCCCCCCTCTCGACTCTGGAAGGAGGGTATCAATGAAACCCTGTGCCTGCACGATAAATCACACACAAGTGTGCAATTTGGCAGTTTTCTGTAATGCTACTTACTTTCTACTGATGGAAAAAATCCGTCAGGACAATTAAAATCTCAAGCAAAACTGTCTCTTGGAAATGGTGACAGTTCAATGAAGGAAGGTCCTTAAATATAAAAAAGAAAATGCAGCAATCATTCAATGGGTCAGCCAGTCTCAATGGGTCAACCACTCTTTGAAGTGTTAGCCCAGGTTGGAAGAGGAAACAGAACTCAGTATGTCCTAATAGGACTCCGTGAGTAATTTTCACCATGAATTTGTAAAACAAAAGCTGCCTCCTTTCTAAGTCAAATGAATTTTAACCCATTTGGGGGCTGAATGGTTTACAATACACCAGGATATTTTGCTTTATTTTTATTGACAACAAGATCTGTTTCATTGTTGTATTCCTTCCATCTATTGAGTGATGGGAAATATCTGAAGGATTAAGAGATGTGGAAACATTTTAGAACTGTGGAAGTAACTGTTTTTTTTCCAAAGAATGTGAATCAATACCTCAACTTTTATCTAAAGTAGTGTGAAAGTAAAAACCGTGCACTTTTTTTTGCAAAAATTTACTTTATTCATATAAAATCTGAAAGGCATATTACTGTTACAACAATTTGAAATGTTAAGTACAATGATATTTACATTTTCTCCAGAGATCAAATTCAGTAATCAGAACATTACATATATTTCAGAGTTGTTTATTTATGGCATTAAGTGCTAAGATCACTAAATAATTCACATGTTTTACTGTCAAAACTAACACTTTAAAGTCATATTCTGCTTTTCTTTTTCCATATCCGATACCAAATTGTTGTTCAGGGCGATTGCTTGCAGGACGTAATCATTCATTTCAGTTACTCTTTTGTACTTACGTTAATTTTGATTCCATTTACATTTCTTACTATTTTCACCTCTTCTTTGCTGTATCCTCAGAATCATAATATGGTTTAGCACAGAAGGAGGCTAGTCAGCCCTTCATATCAGTGACAGCTGCCTGCAAGACCACTTCAATTAGTCTAACTCCCAGCAAGATTTTCTATCCAGATAATTATCCAATTTTCTTTCTATGGAAATGATTGAATCTGCCTCTACCACACTTTCAAGCAGTACATTTCAATTCCTAACAACCCATAGCTTAGAAAAGTTGCTCCAGATAGCCACATTTGGTTCTTTTGCCATTCGCCTGACATACTAATACCTGCCTTGGGTGGAGAAGAATTAGAATCATAGAATCTTTACAATGCAGAAGAAGGCCATTTGGTCCATCAGGTCTGCACCAATCCTCTAATAGAATATTTTACTCCAGGCCCACCCCATCTCCATAACCTCACACATTTACCCCACTTATCCCCTAAACTACACATCTTGAGATAGTAAGGCACAATTTAACATGGTCAATCCACCTAACCTACACACTTTCAGACTGTGAGAGGAAACCAAAGTATCTGGAGGAAGCCCATATAGACATGGGGAGAACATGCAATTTCCACCCAAGGCTAGAATTGCACCAGAGTTCCTGATGCTATGAAGTAACATGCTAACCACTGTATCACTGTGCCACTTTTTAATTATTTCCCATTAATTATTCCTCTGAAACTCTATCTAATCCTCAAGCTCTCACACTGACAGCAATGCAAAGTCTCAGAGGATTTCTCATAATAAAATCTCAGACTAATTAAAAAGACTCTAATTTCCCCAAAATATTAAAGAACAATCACATTCAAAAATGATTTTAAAAACCAGAGGACAGATTAATATCTGCCAACTTTCAGACTAATTTGACTGTCAGTAAGTAACTACTCAGCTAAGTTTCATTAGAGCAAACCTCGGAAGGTCTGAGTTTGGCAATGGTTTCAATTGCATATTACATCCTGAATACATGCTTCACTTATGTACAGTCATACTCGAGATCCAACAAAAGCATTATAATGATTATCCATGAGTGAGCAGTAATTTTTTGACAGAAGTGTAATCCTAAGTCATCAACCCAATACAAAGAGCTGTCAATTGGTCTTAATCAGTCAGATAAGTTTCTTGTTATGTTCTTTATATACTGCCGGATCTATATTACGCCAATATTGAAGATGCTGATCACCTCAGGGGAGGGTACTTTGATGTTCCCAACTTAGAAAACCTCCTCACACTTATCTTATTCAATAGAAAGTGTACTTTGCTAGCCATCCTGCAGAAGGGAAACAGATAATAAAAATTTAGTGTCATGCACCAACCAACTCAAGAACAGCTTCTTCCCAGCTGCCATCAGATTTTTGAATGGACCTACCTTATAGTAAGTTGACCATACTCTAGCTATTACTGTAACATTACATTCTATACCCTCTTCTTTCCTTCTCTCCAATGTATTCCATGAATGGTATGCTTTGTATAGTGCACAGGAAACAATAGTTTTCACTGTATGCCAGTACATGTGACAACAATAAATTAAATGAAGAGTTGGGTGCTGTAATGCTCCATCATATACACAAGGACTCTGATTCTTTCCTTTATATTACACTGGGTTTCCTTTCACTTCATTTTGCGTCTCATCCCCCACTGCCTCCTTGACAATAACAGTTGTTAAACTTAATCTTGAAACTTTGTACAGGTTGAAACAATTGTTGTCCCCATATACAACCAATTAAAGTGCACATGTCCCTTTAGATCTGAGATAATTGCCAGATTTTGTCTAGCCCTCGTTTGATTATCCCATTGCACAAGTAATGAAGTCAAAGCTATAGAAGGAACTATGAACAATTATTCAAATGAACTAATGAGCAATTTGCAGCTACACATAAACAGGATCATAACCACATGTGGGAATTGGCTAAGAGAGAAAAAGATTAGGGAAGTAAACATGTGGTTAAAGGAATGGTGTGGGAAAGAAAGGTTCCACTTCGTGGGGCACTGGCATTGATAATGGAACAGGAAAGAAGTGTACCAATGGGAAGGGCACCACCTGAACTGATCTCGGACCAGGATCCTAGCAGAAAGGCTAAATAGAGAAGTCACAAGGACTTTAAACTAGTTACTGGGGAGTAGGGCTCAGTAGAAGTTAGTAAAGGTTCCAGAAATAGTCATAGAGAAGAGAGTACGGAAAAGGGATAACATTGGGAAGAGGGGTAGCAATGCAGTGCTGAGAGTGCTGTATCTAAATGCATGCAGTATACGGACATGGTGAATGAGCTGGAAGTGCACATTGTAATTGGAGGGTACGATATTGCGGGCATCACAAGACACAGTTGCAAGTGGATCTGATCATTAAGGATATGTATCCTATCGAAAGGACAGACAGATAGGTAGAGGAGACGGGATTACCTTATTGGTAAGAAACAAAATTAAATCATTAGTAGAAAGTGGTACAGGATCGGACAATAGAATCTGTGTGGATAGATTTGAGGAATCACAAAGGTAAAAAGATCTTAGTGGAAGTTATGTAGAGGTCCTCAACAGTAGCCAGGATTTAGACAGAAAATCAATCAGGGGATAGAAAAGGCATGTAAGAAAGCAATATTATGATAATCATAGAGATTTCAATATGCAGGTGGACTGGGTAAATCAAGTTCGTAAATTAAAGAATTTGTGGAATGTCTATGGGATGATTCTTTGGAGCAGTTTGTGCGAAAGCCCGCTAGGGAACAGGCATTTCTGGACCTGATACTATGTAATCATAGAATTCCTGCATCGCAGAAGGATGCCATTTGGCCCATTGAGTCTGCACCAACTACAATCCCATCAGGCTCTATTCCCACAACCGATCATATTTAACCTGCTAATCCCCAACATTCGGGTTAATTTAACATAGGCAATCAAACTAATAGTCACATCTTTGGAATGTGGAAGGAAATCGGAATATCTGGTGGAAACCCATGTAGACACGGGAGAATATGCAAACTCCACATAGACAATGACCTGAGGCTGGAATTGAATCCGGGTCCCTGCCACTGTGCTACCCACGATGCCCATAATGAGGCAGACTTGATCAGGGAATTTAGGGGGCAACGATCACAATACAGCAGATGGTCTCAACCAGGATCTTGAGTTCATGTCACACTATCTGTAACCCCCATGATTTGTCTGGGCTTGCAAAATCTCACTGTCCTGGCTGAAGACAATAACCTGTTCTTAACCCTCTCTCCACTCGCATTGTCTGCACTTTTAAGACTTGATTACTTGTAAAGATCTGCATTCTAACCATTATTTTGTAAATTGAGTTTGTGTCTTTATATGCCCTGTTTGTGAATTGAAATCTCACTCACTTGATGAAGGAGCAGCACTCTGAAAGGTAGTGGCTCGTGCAAACAGATAAACCTGTTGGATTTTAATCTGGTATTACTGTGACAAGGGAAATCAGGGATAACATAAAAGCAAAGGAAAGAGCATACTGTGAGGCGAGGTATAGAGGGAATTGGGAAGCTTTTAAAAGTAAGGAGAGGACAACTAAAAAGACAATAAGAATGGAGAAGATAAAATATGAGAGTAAGGAAGCTAATAATCTGAAAGAAGATTCCAAGAGTTTTCTTTAGATATATAAAAGATAAGAAAGAGGCAAGAATGAACATTGGACCACTGGAAAATTAGGCTGACGTAGTAATGAGGGCAAAGCAACAGTATAGCAACTGAATTAATCCTTTGTATTAGTCTTCATGGTAGAAGACAACAGTAACATGCCAAAACCTCAAGAGAGTCGTGGGCAGAGGCAAATGTAGTGGCCATCACTAAGGAGAAGACGCTAGGGAAGCTGAAAGTCTGAAGGTGGATAAAGCACCAGACTGGATGGACTACTCCCCAGGGTTCTGAAGGAGATAGTTGGGGAGATTGTGGAGGCATTGGTGGTAATCTTTCAGGAATGACTGGAGTCAGGGAAGGTACCAGAGGACTGGCAAGTAGCTACTGTAACACTGTTGTTTTTAAGAAGGGAGGGAGGCAGAAGGAATTCTAGGCCAAATTAGCCTGACCTCGGTTGTGTGTAAGAGCATGAGGTCCATATTAGGAATGAAATTGTGGAGTATTTGGAAGTGTATGGTAAAATAGGGCTGAATCATCACATCTTCGTCTAAGGGAGATCATATCTGACAAATCTGTTAGAATTCTTTGAGGAGATAATAAAGAAGTTAGACAAAGGATGTAATTTATTTCGATTTCCAGAAAGCCTTTGACAAGATGCTTTACAGGAAGCTGCTAAATAAGCTAAGAGTTAGAGGCAAGGTACTGGCATGGATAGAAGATTGTCTAACAGACAGAAGGTGAAGAATGGGGATAAGGGGGTCCTTTTCAGGATGGCCACCAGTCACTGGTGATATTCCACAGGGGACAGCGGTGGGACCACAGCTTTTCATTATGTACATTAATGATCTGGAAAATGGAACTGAGGATATGGTTGCTAAATTTGTGGATGATACAAAGATATGTAACGGGACAGGTAGTGGTGCAGAAGTGGGGAGGCTACAGAATGACTTGAACAGGTTAGGAGAGTGGGCAAAGCAGTGACAGATAGGATACATTGTGGGAAAGTATGATGTGACGCACTTTGGGAGGAAGAACAGAGACATAGAATATTTTCTAAATGGGAAAAGGCTTCAGAAACCTGAAGCACAAAACGACTTGGGAGTCCTGGTTCAGGACTTTCCTCAAGGTTAACCTGCAAGTTCAGCTGGCAGTTAGGAAGGCAAATTCAATGTTAGCATTCATTTATAGAGGGCTAGAATACAAGGGCAGAGATGTACTTCTGAAGTTGTATAAGATTCTGTCCCATTCGGAATATTGCGAGCAGTTTTGAGCTCCATACCTAAGGAAGGATGTGCTTGCTTCTTTTTTAGGGGAGGGAAGGGGGAAGGGGGTGGGATGGTTCACAAGAATGACTCCAGAAATGAAGGATTTGTCATATGAGAGCAATTGAGGAGTCTTAGTCTATACTCAATGGAGTTTAGAAGGATAAGGGGGGGAATCTAATTGAAAGTTACAGAATCTAATTGAAAGTTACAGAATATTGAGAGGCCTAGAAAGAGTGGGAGAGACTAGAACTTGAGCGCACAACCTCAAGGTGAAGGGATGTTCCTTTAAAACTGAGATGAGAAGAAATTTCTCCAGCCAGAGGGTGGTGAATCTGTGAAACTCATTGCCACAGGAGGTTGTAAAGGCCAAGTCATTGGGTATCATTAATACAGAGATATATAGATTCTTGATCAATAAGGGATTAAGTATTACAAGGAGAAGGGAAGAGAATGGAGATGAGAATGATATCAGCCATGATTGAATGGCGGAGCAGTCTAGATGGACTGGATGGCTGAATTCTCCTATATCTTATGGTGTTATGGTGTCAGGAAGATTAGTATAATAAATATGTGGGGTTTCAGGAATAAGGCCTGGGTGGGGTTATTGTCAACGCAGTCTTGATGGGCCACATGACCTCTTTCTGCACTATGGGGATTCTACGATTCTATCATCAAGGAAAATATCAAACAATGGCAGACATACTATCCAGAGCTATGATCAAACCTCCTGCAACATATGATGTCAAGCTGGTTAAAGAGTTATACATCCAACTGTTGAAGAGACAACTGCCAAGAATACATGCGAGATGAGGAGTGTGCATCTGCTGTTGTCAACAAAGATGATGACAGCAGAGGCCGGACAACAATGTTATAAAAACGTGGTTTGAACATCAGAAATACTGTACCACCCACAAATGATCTTCTAGGATACAACAGGTAGTTGGTCATTCCAGTCTTCCTTCAGCTGGAAATTCTACAACAAATTCACCAAGGTCACCAAGGCATTTCAAAATGTAGAGCGTGTACCCACTCTGCAGTATGGTGGTTGGCAATCTTAAAAGCCACTGAAGAAATGATCAAAATGGCAGGTGGCCACAAATCGGACCAGAGAGAGCCCTTCATTCCCATACATAGTTTCCTACCAAGTCACAGGAAATTAGAAAGTAATTAATTTTCTTTAGTATCAAGTCCTTCTCCTCACTGTTGACTTTCATCTGATGGATTGAGAAAAACAATTACACATGACAACCAGTAAAACAGTCATAATATCCTTGAAGGAAATGTTTGCGAATCTTGACACCCCATGCCAGGTGGTGCCTGATAATGGCCCACAGTTTGCAAATGAATACCTCATCCAATTTGCTATCAGTTATGATTTTCAACACCGCACTAGCCTTACCAAGGTATTCACAATTGGATGGTGAGGCAGAAAAGATAGTTTGCATCATTGCACCTCTTTTGAGAAAGAACGATGACTTCCCAATGGTGTTTTTACACTGTTACAATGCAGATTCTGATGACAGAAAACTCCACACCCAAATCCCAATGCTATCAAAGAAACTCATCACAGGGTTGGCAGTCAAGGGCTGCTGGAACATTCAAGGCCAAGAACAGTCCTGCAGGCGGAGACAGGCTTCTGCCCACTATCGTAGTTAAGACACTATTAACCTGCCACAGTTCAACAAAAGGAACAGGGTGTGGATCAGGGCCCGTGAAAGAGAGGTTGTCATTGTCTGGAAAGACGATAACTATCCAAGGTCATGCCTCATCCATACACCAGAAAATTAGGAGGAACATGAGGAGAATCTTCCTCATCCTTGAAGCAAACCTCACACTTGAGCACAGAAACCTACAGCACATCAGTCGATGGGTCAGCCCATCGCGTCTGCACCGACCACAATCCCACCTGCCCTATTCCCATAACCCCATGCATTTATCCTAGCTAGACTCCCTGACAGTAAGGGTCAATTTAGCACAGCCAGTCCCTCTAACCCACAGATCTTTCAATTGTAGGAGGAAACCAGAACACCTGGGGAGAATGTGCAAACTCCACATTAATGACTCAAGCCGTGATTCGAACCTGGGTCCCTGATACTGTGAGACAGCAATATTACAGTACTATTGTGCCACTTCTTCTGGAGAAGACAACAAAATTCCAGAAACACAGTCTACAACTTGAATTCTGAATCAATGTGACCAGAACGAGATCTGAAAAAAAAATCAAGCTTCTAGATCGTCTGAATCAAGACACTAGATTGTCTGAATTTATAAAACAGAGAGACTTGAAGGAGTTAGGAAAGGGAGAAGAAGATTGTAATATAAAAGCATTGGATAAAGACTTGGTAGGAGATGTAAAATCATTATGATGTAAAGAGACACATGGCCTGAGATTAGGGTTGTGGACTGGACACAGACCTATGTAGAAGAAAGTATGGAGGTAGCTCATAGTTTGGGCTATATGCAGTATATAAAATTATATATATGATATACATTGTTACATGTTGTCAATAAATTCTTAATGTTCAACCATGCAAGATTCAGAACCATTTTTGAGATGTACTGAACAGACATATAACATGAATTACAATGGATGGAATTTTCTGCTCCTGCCAACAGCAGGAATCAGAGTGGACAGGGCATTTAATATCACGGGAGGCAACACAGGTGTTCCCTGGTGATGGAATAAACTATTGGAATTCTGTTCTCCAAAATCTCAAAGCAGGTTAAAGACAGGTAGATCTTCCCAATGAACAATGTTGGGAAATGATTTATATGCATTTACGTCTTATTTGTAAGCTCATTAAAAGGTCATCTTTCTGCAATTAAGTGTCATGCTAGTGGGAAATTAGAGCATTCAGTTTTACTGTATATAAGTGGAATGCATCTGTATATAAGTGGAAAAGCTTCACTTCTCCCGCAACTTGAGGTCTGTAGATGTTGCATTCTCCTTCATTTGTGTGCCATTAGCAAACACTGCCCAAGGCTGGATAAGGAAAACAACAAAGACTGGAAGGGAAGGGTTGAGTGAAAGAATGGAGTGAATACTGGACAGCAGAAGCAGACTTACGTGAGAATTGTGGGGAGAGTGGCTGCAGAGAGGAGAGGAGGGTAATGTCCAGGGAAAGGAGTGGGAGAGTGTCTGGGGAGAAGAAGGGAGCCACTGAAAAGGTGAGATTGGTAGCGTTAATGATGGAATCCTTGGGGGAATAATTCAAGTGTACTTGGAACAGGAGGGAACAGTCAAGGCCAGAGAGGTTGTGGGATGCAGTAGGATGGCAGATTTAGGATGAGAGTTTGGTAGATGGGTCACAGAGGTGATAAGTCAGATGTCCCCGATTACAGGAGGTGGCAGGGTCAGAGTGGGTAGAGGGGCAGTAATAGGAATTGACTCTGAGGCGGGAGAGGCCTGTGAAGGTGGATAGTGATTGAGCCCAGGGTAATGTGGAGGGATTCAAGGGTGAGAGATGAGACCAATGTGATATTGAGTTGTTCCAGGGTGATGGGGGGAAGCTGCCGGTTGAGACGGAAGTTGGTGGAGAGAGTTGAAAAGTGATGTGCAGCATTTTTCCAAGTGAACCTTGAACACAAATTAGTCAGTAAGAATTCTTCACCTGGGTAGTTGGACCTTTCTGATGGATAGAGTTCAAGATCAGCACAAGTGGCCATGTAAAAGGACCTTGATAATTATAAAACCCCTTGGTGCCAGATTTGCTAATTGTGTTCTCTCTCTGTGATGAAGCTGCATTGCAGTAGGCTTGTTCCTAACTCATGGGTCCAAAACATCAAGATCTCAGCAAGGTGTGGAGCTGCCATTCATTCTGTGCCACTTGCTACTGACTGCAGCCAGAAACAGGGAGAAGGGGAGGTTGAGGAATGAATACCTCCAAGAACACAACTGGTGGAAGGTTAGCAAACTGGCAACTCCATAGTCTTTTTATGCTGCCAAGGCAATGGTCACTCTGTAGAGTGGTGGAGACCAGCAGAAAAGCATCCGGGTGAGGTTTCTTGCACATGGCTTTTACCATCCGGCTCAAATATCAATGTCTCCATATACATTCATCTACCAACAGAAGAATATATATTTCTGATCCTCCAGCTTGTCCTATGTCTGAGAAGGGTGGAGTGGGGTTACCATGTCTAGATGGAAGCCAGATGAAAGACTTAGCACCACCCTGTTGCCTTTGAGATTGAAGGACACCTGATGAAGGACTTGCTTATTGGATGAAGGGTCGTCCAGATTCTAAAAGATAGTTCTATTCTCTCACCACAAATGTTGTCGGGTTGGTTGAGATTTTCCAGCATTTTCTGATTTTATTTCAGATTCCAGCATTCACAGTATTTTGCTTTTAATTTTGCTTTTTTAAGGTACCATTTCAATCCTTTTACACATCCACTGAGGTGCTGATGATGTAGACAGCAGGTAACCCTGTCTTAGCTCTCATCCATAAGAAGAGGAGAACCCATCGCCGTTTGGCACAGGACCATGAGGAGCAAGGATCTGAGTAACCAGAGGTGGTGGGGCTTCTACAACATCAAGATGCTAGTGGATATCAACCATTGCTACAGCCCAAACACGGGTACTTCTTAGCTAGAGATAAGCAAAAGGCAACGCAAGAGACACCTTCACGTATCTCAGAATCTGGCTTTTCACAACTGCCTGCTTCTCCTGTACAGGCTGTGGTCACCAAGACTCTGGAAGAATAATGCAGAGCTCCTAGACTGCACTGAGTGAGTGAACGTGTGTCCAAATGCCCTTTAAATAGTGTGCCACGGTCTTTGATCCCATAAGGTAACAGCGGGCTGGGCATCTACTGCCAACCCTAACATGAGATTCAAGCTCTTCACTGATAAAAAATTAATGAGCATTTATTGTGAGGGAGTTGAATACAAAAATAGGGAGGTTATGCTTCAGTTGTACAGGGCATTATTTGAGACCACATCTGAAATATTATCTACAGCACTGGTCTCATTACTTAAGGAAATATGTAGGTGCATTAGTAACAGTTCAGAGAATGTTTACTAGGCCAATACTAGGAATGAACAGGTTGTTCAAATTTTGGTGAAAATTTGGAGCAATTAGGTTTGCATCTACTAGAGTTTAGAAGAGTAAGAAATGATTTGATTGAAACCTTTAAGATCCTAAGAGGCATTCACAGGTGGGTGTGGAGACAGTGTTTCCCCTTGTTCGAGAACCTAAAATAAATAAGATTAAAATAAGGAGGTCACCCATCTATGACAGAGATATGGACAGAAATATGGACAGAGATTTCTCCCAGACAGTCAGGAGTCTCTGGAACTCTTACTCTAAAGACAATGGAGGCTTCAATGTTTTTAAGACTAGGCTAAATGGATTCTTGATTAACAAGGAGGTGAAAGATATTTGGGGGACATTAGATTGTGGAGTTGAGGTTACATCAGACCAGATATGATCATATTGAATGGTGGAGCAGGTTCAGGGGGCTAAATGGCCTACTCCTCCTAATTCATATGTGTTCAGCCATCCCACCAGTCCGTAGAAATCATGCTGATCTTTCCATCCACCAGTGAAAACTTCTGCTCAATGCACAGGAAGGAAATAAAAAGCATAGACATATCAAGATACATTTTACATGGTTTTTTTGACGGACCAAATCCTGTATTATTATAATCTCAAAGAGTAGACTCGACTGGTTCAAAAAAATCTGTACATCAAATAAAGATTAGGTGAAGTTTACCAACCCTACAATAGCCTCCTGATCTTCCTATTTTTGCTTTCTAGGCAATTTTATTGTTCGAGTGGTGTCAGCATTTTTCAGCTCAGTTGCAGAATACGTGAGAGGCATGTGTTCCATTGAAACTAATAGTGAGGCTGGAGTCTGATCATTTAAGCTGATGCCTGAAATGTTTCCCTTCAAGGTGAGGTCTCTTTATAGGCTCTTGACCTTCATTTGGACCTTTATTTTCTAGATCTGGAAAATAATGTATATTTATTTTTAATTTTAGTGTTTAAATATGCTCAGCAAAATAAAAAAGCTGTTTGGTGCAATATTTGCCATTGACAAAACTATGTCATAAGAAGTATATTGACAAAAAAGGGATATTTATATTTTATTGCTACCTTTGCTTTTGCAACAGTTTTCTAAGTGATTGCCCAACACTACAGTTCGGCACAAATATAAAAAATTAAAATCTATTTTTGAGTTACAATAAAATTATGACAAAACATAATTAATCAATATTTAAATGAATGTTGCAATTGCTGATCCCATACTTACATCTCCCAGATGAAAGTGCTTTCATTCTCAACTGATTAGAATGCGAATGCCAAGTCCGTCAAAGCAAATGCTGTCACTGTCTGCCTCAGGACACAGCAAGTAAACAAAGATGCTGACACATGCAGGATGAGGGGAGCTTCCCTAGGGCTCAACCTTTAACCCTGTGTTTGAACTATCAGCATCACATTAAACATGGTGTCAGGAACCATCCTTTCATTGACACCTGAAGGGTGTAATGCTTTAAATATTGAAAAATGAATTCCTATGTTTTGTTTATTAAAAACAATCTACCACATATCTCAAATCTCAACAAGACAACTTAAACTATAATTTACATCTAAAACCAAATAGACCACTATGTTTATTTGCAAACTTTTAACATTGTATTTAAGGTCTGCAAACATAAGCTTTGAATTTTAGCTTTGCAGTGCGCAGATTTGTACTGCGAGAATGTCATATCCTTAAGCTCAGCTGACTTTGACTCTTAAATGTTAAAGCAATTTAGGGTTTCCAGTGACTGCTTAGTAATTTTCTCTGAGTATGTGCTTTTCAAAATAAATTTAAGTATATTTTACTTCTATACAACCATTGTTGTTATTTAACAGACTTTTATACGATACTACTTTTCAATAGTGTTTGACAGAAGATAATCTAATTTGATTTATCTATACCAATTATAAAAGTATGATCTCAACAAATTCGCCTGATGTTCTTGCACTATAAATTCACATTCCTATTATAAGAAAATACATTGATGCAGTGTATAATAGATCTCCCATTTTTTGAAATATGTTGGGCTTGTGCAATGGAGACTTCTTTTAATCAGCAGATTTAACACAGGTGATTTACAGTCAGGCAGTATGTTATATTTGTAGTAGATAAGTTAAAGCAATTAATGTTAATGCAATTCCGCCGAGAAGGACAAGGGCAACAGATACATGGGAACACCTGCAAGTTCTCTTCCAAGTCACCATCCTGACTTGGAATTATATTGTTGTCACATCACTGTCACAAGGTTAATATCCTGGAACTCCTTTCCTTACAGCACCATGGCTGTATTGACCCCAGAAGGACTGCCATGGAATCAAGGAGGTAGCTGACCATCACCTTCTCAGGGGTCAAGGGCAGATTGGGTATGCAAATAATGCTGGCCTTGCCCACATACCATGAAAGAAATTAAAAATGCATGAAACGCTTTCCAAAAAAATTTCCAAATTATAGTCAATAATTATATATATAAAAATCTATAATTCACACTCTTTAATGTTTGGGTTAAGAAATTGGGCCGGAGGTTAACATATGGCTCACACAACACTTCCAGTGTGATGGTCATTCTGCTCCACGTAGACAGCCTCAGGAGGAAGATATCATGGCTGCTGCCAGGATAGTGAGCATTCACTGACAAAATGCCTTGTGCATAGTTGCTCACCAAATGCACATTAACAGTGTGGTAGCCCTTACAGTTCCTGTATCGTTCCCTGTTGACATTGGACCTACAGAATCAGATGTACCCTGCACCACTGGGAATCTCGTTACCTGCTCTCTCCTCCTATGTCTCATTGTGTAGAGACAAAACATTGAAATCTCCTTTTTTTTTACATAGATCCTCTGTCACCACTTCTGCCTGCTGCCCCCAGATGCAGTGCTGAACTGCATACTGGACTGAGTGATGGTCACAGATGCTCTGCCTGAAATAATTTGGTTAAGCTTGAAGTTTAAAGCGACTTAGGGCTTAAAGTACTCCTTCAGCCGAGTTGTCCAGGCATTGGAATTGGTGCTTATACACACTGATTTTCTTTTTCACAATGTTTCTGGTGGCAGCATGGCTTTCATGTATATTTGCTATCCTTATGTGGTTTTGTGGAGAAGTATCTATTATCCATGAGCTACCATCCTATTGTTCTTATCAGAAGTCTGATGATGGAAATGACAGACTGCCTCAGCAAGGCTGCTGATTTTACTGGGGCAGAGTACAGATAGATTTGCATGATGCCCTCAAGCAGCTAATGGCTTCAGACCGCAGTCGCCGGTGTATGTCTGTTGCTGTGTCTTTTATTGTTATTTTTCATTGGGTGTGTTTGCTAATATATGTACTCTTTTTTTAACTCAAGAAAACTCAGTTTGATTTTCTCCTTATTGAAAGTAAAACACATTTGGTTGGAAAAAGACATTCATGAGGAAAAGACAATTTAAAAATCTTGGTTGCATCCAACCAAGGGGACTGAAATAGAGGGGAGCCAGTTCATACTTCCTTAGCCAGTCATTGCATCTGGTTGGTTGAGAAGCGTCAGCAAGGGCACTGGTGGATAAGCAATGGTGGGAGCATGAATATTGCCATTCTGAGAAAAGGCTGCAAGCTTGAATAGAGCCACTGTCATTCCCCCCAGCGATGCCTTGACAAGTTTAGTAACCTGATGGAGGACAGATTGCTGAGCTACTATGAGAACTGTACACTAGGGTTGCCACTATGACTGAATATATCACATGATATGTCATCACAGTTCAGCAATTACTCAGCCTCTACATCCATTCCAGTGCTGCAATGACATCCAACACCAATCAGAAAATAAGGAGTCATTACCCAATTGGATGATGCTTGACTCGCAGTCAAACAGCCTTTAACACCCCAATTTCAATATTTTTATATCTGGTAAATCAGGGGAAATGAGAAGAAAATAATCTTTTTAATGCCCTGATGATTTTTCTCCAGGATTGCACACAGAAATGTCCTGGAGATTGATCTTCAATTCTGGGCATTCCAAGCCAATTCTGGAGAGTTGACAACCCAATTGTATGCCCCTTTGGTAACTGGATACCAATCTGAGCCTGCATGTCAGCAAGTATGGATCTCAACTCAGCTTCCACTGCAGCACTGAGACTTTGAGAGACTTCTGTTTGTGCTTCAGTGGAAGCTGAGATACTAGCCACCAGAAGCTACATCATGGGTCACTATTCTCACCATTTTCTTATGCACTGTCCCATCAGAGTCTTCACCTTAGTCCACAGCTTTCACCCTCCAGGGAGCAGGCACATGAACTATCCTTTCTCTTGGCTTGACTGCAGCTGACTCATGCCCCATGATTCACCATGTGCACATTGTGACCCTGTACTATTTGCTAAGATATATGGAGTGGCAGTGTCTTAACTGGTGGCTATGAGTGTCAGCACTCTCTAATGAAACTGCTGTGGCTGGCCAGGTGGGCATTTTAGTGAATCTGAAAGCAGAGAATCAGAAAGATAAGGTTGGGGGAGTTGAAAACACTTAATCACAATATTAGCAGTTTGCACTCCATGTCAGATAATGGGATAAAGATGAGGAGTTGAGAGCAAATATAAGGCTGAAATATACCATCAGCCTTAATGTCATGCTGGACTTTCTTTTATTCATTTATGGGATGTGGGCATCACCAGCTGGACTCGTATTTATTGCCCGTCCCCGAGGACATTTAAGAGTCAACCACACTGCTGCAGATCTGAAGTCACATGTGGGCCCAGACCAAGTAAGGATGGCAGATTTCCTTCGCTAAAGGACATTGCTGAACCAGATGGATTTTTAAGCAGCAAGTGACAATGGTTTCATGGTCATCATTAGACCTTTAATACCAGATTGTTATTGAATTTAAATTACACTATCTGCCATGGTAGGTTTCGAACATGGGTCCCCAGAGAATTACCCTGTTCTCTGGAGTATTAGTCCAGTGACAATGCTACTATGCCACTATCTCCCCCTGAAGCAATAGGTTTATCATAACCAGCTCTTTGACAAGAAGCACTATCTCCTCCATAGGTGTGCTTGACCCTACAGTTCTACTTTGCTGAGTAATATGCTGGCATGTCCTACAAGAGAGAGGGAAGAAGTGAAAATGGTTAAGAACTTCAAGTTTTAGGTGTCTAGATCATCAACAATCTGTCTAGTTTCTCTCCATACCGAAGGCATTGTTGAGAAAGTCCACCAGCACCTATATTTTCTCAGGAGGCTAAGGAAATTCAGCATGTCCACCACGACTCTCACCAATTTTACAGATGCACCATAGAAAGCATCCTTTCTGGATATGTTACAACTTATTGTGTCTCCTGCTCCGACCAAGACTACAAGAAACTACAAAGAATTGTGAATATAGCCCAGTCATCACACAAACCAGACTTCCATCCATTGACTCTCTCTACACTTCTTGCTGCCTCAAAAAAGCAGCCAGCATAATCATAAGCACCTCAGACATACTCTCTTCCACCTTCTTCTGTCAGGAAAAAGATACAAAAGTCTGATGTCACGTACCAACCAACTCAAGACAGCTTTTTCCCGATAGATCGTTAAATGGACGTACTTTTTTATGATCTTCCTTTATACCCTAGCTATGACTGTAACACTGTGCCCTCGTCTTTCCTTCTTCTGTATGTACTCTATGAATAGTACACTTCTATTGCGCAAGAAACAATACTTTTTTACTGCAAACAATTGCATGTAACAATAATAAATCAAATCAAAGAATCCCAGTGATTGTGTTCTTTTGCCTTTGGATAGTATAGCGAAATAACTAGAAGAATGTGGAAACAATGGGAGGAAAGGTGAAACTGACAACAGTCAAAGGTGTATGAGGCTGAGGTGAAACATTTAAATGCTCGGCCTGAGTCTAAACAGCTAGAGACTTCTGAGAGTGAGAGAAGAGAGCATTGAGCAGTATGAGCATTTGTGATGCAGTGGCTATGAGATGTCCTTTGAGGATGCTTTCATTGATCTTTCTAACATGCGTAAGGTCACTGATCTAGTGGTGCTACTGCTAGGTTGTCAGGGACCAATTCTCGGAGTTGACCTCCATGGTCACCTGATCACCTTCCCTTCAGAGGGTGTTTCTTAAAGACATTCAGTGCATCATCTCCCATCCCTCCTGTCTACTTCCTGTGAAATCATCCCTCTTCTGCTGCCAACATCCATTGGTAAGCTTACGACTACATCCATGAACCTGGGAACCCTCTCTCTTCCCTCATGCTCCTATGTTCATTTTCTACTTGTAACTAATCCCACTTCAGGTACTCTGTAGCAACTTCCTTCTCATGGAGGATAGCTGCAGCACATATTAGTCTTTAACACTGCGGGACAGCCTGATGAGCACTCAACCAGCCAGCAGAGCAGGTCATGCTTGGCTAAACAACACAATCATGAAATTGAGGAAGCAGCATGAATTTTATGTATTGTCTGCCTGGGCACAGGCAGGTCACAAATTGTGAACCTTATACCCAAAAATATGAGACAAATTCTTAGCCCTCGATGTCTTAAAACAATATAAACTATTGCACCCTTGAGTTACTTAATGTGTATTTGCAATGCATTCTTGGGCTTTCAGAAACCATCTATTGTACATATCATATGACTGACTTATCCACTTTACTATATCAGAAATATTTATTGCTGATAGGTCAACAATGTTAAATGCTTTTCCATATAGTAGCAGAGTGATTAATATCATGCGTCCCAACTGTTTTATATTACACAAAGTCAGATTATTTTTAGGTGGGGGACAATGCTTAATGCAATACAGTTATCAATAACTCTGATAATCACTCGTACAATAAAATATTGTACACTGAGGCAGAAAGGGCCAGAATTTTAAAATAATTTTGTTAGGTACTATTAATGCTTTTTTATGCTTTGTGTTTCTGCTATCCTTTCAGTTTTTATATTGCTTTAATTCTCTTAATTTTCTGTGTTCACATGTTTCCAAATGTCTCCTGCTTATTCTTCAGTTGTTTGAGTATAATACTTTTATTTAATTGTGCAACCCCACCATTACCTGTAATATGGCTTGCTGGCAATTAAAAGGCTTTAGAAAATCTCAGGGAATGTTAACAGGACCTAGAGGTTCACTAGCTATGGATACCCCACGCAAATATAGTTCCAATCTCCCCAGAACATTAAATTTCTGTGCGTGGAAATGATCCATATGCAAGGCAGATTCATTTCTGTTTGAGAGTTAAACAGTAGCTACAAAGAAAGTTTTGAACAAGAGTCCAGAAATAAAAAAAACAGCCATCATGGTCATAGTACTTGCCTCTCATTGCTCTGTACTGAAGTATAAGCCCCACATCCATTGTGGTAACTGTAAATAAAGCAATTGTAAAACTGCAAGCTTTAAGAATACTGAGGAAACAATCTTTCAAATATCAAAAAAAATTGTCACACCTTGAAGTGAATAATGGCAAGTTAGAACGTTTTCATATCCCAATACCACTTGGACATTTTGTCCAAATATAAAAATATATTTGTGTGACAAGTGTTGTTCTCTAACAAATTGACACTAGATTTAATCTCACGTAACCACATTTAAGACAATCACAACTGAAATCTTAGCCCAAGGGTGAAACAGATATCCAGTACAATACCATTCCAATTATCAGGTTTCCAATTATCTAAACAGAGGCATTTACGTCAATCAGCCAATTTAACTACAGTATTTAATTATTGACTTCCAGTTAGCCAAACTCAATTACTCGAACGGATTTGCTGTCTCTTGAGTTGTTGGGATAATCAGGAATCCATGGTGCTTAATACAATTTTCATATACTTAATAATATTTTTATATTTAATATTGCCTTTTTCATCTGGCCTGGTGTGAATGGGATTTGAAATTAGCTTTATTGTGACATATGTTGGCTAAAAGCCATTGCCCGTCTTTAAGAATCCTCAGTCCATGTCGGGCCTCAAATTCAGTACTGAGAGACGGCTGCCTTTCTCAGGGCACTTGCTGAAAATTCTCTCTGCAGCCATTAACCATCTCTCAACCAGCAGTGAGTCCAAAGTACAAAACCAATGGCTGGAACTTTGTGGCTGTTCATAGTGGCGGGATCTTTCAGCCCTGCTGGTGGCTCACGTGGGATTCATGGTGGTGAGGGGTGAATTCCTGCTGCCAGCCAATGGTGGGCTCTCCCACCATGAATCATGTGACAACTTGCACAAAGATCTCACCCTATGTCTCTAGAAAACCATTTACAGCATCCATTTAACAATTCTCACCATCAGACCTGACACCGAAATCATCTATGTTCCCTGAGTTTAATAATCGATTGTTTAGAGAAATTGGTATTGTATGTTTGCAAAATAGCCACAATCATTGAGCTGTTCTGAGAATAGTGAGATTATTTACTCCAACCTTATAAATGAATTTAACAAATGATTTATTGATCATTCCATAACACTGCATTTTTGTGCCAAAAAGTTCAAACATTCTAATTTATTCAAAGAATAATGGAAATAAATAGCTATGCTAACTGAAGTTAGTAGGGACTTTCCTTGTCTAATTATTTATTGGTAATAGTGCTAATTGATTATTACTGTGGAACACAATGGGGACTTGAATAAGTCTGTATATTGATTAACCTAAATGTTACTGTCCTCGATTTCCATTGTCTACAATGTACATTTATTAAATGGCTACTAATTAATGAAATGAGGGCAGCATGGTGGCACAGTGGTTAGCACTGTTTCCTCACAGATTTAGGGAACCGGGTTTGATTCTTGGCTTGGGTCACTATCTGTAAGAAGTTTGCACATGTTTGTGTGAATTTTCTCCACATGCTCCAGTTTCATCCCAGAGTCAGAAATACATGCTGGTTAAGTGCATTGGCCATGCTAAATTCTCCTTCAGAGTATCCTAGCAGGTGCAGGAGTTTGGCGACTAAGGGATTTTCACAGTCATTGCAATGTTAGTGTAAGCCTACTCGCGTCACTAAAAATAAGCTTTAAACTTTAAAAGCTTCTTATCTCGTTAGGATTAGATTTCAAAGTTAAGATCAAATGATATTTGAGGGAAGACCATAATTCATCTACGCAGTCATTTTTTTGTTGTTCTTTGTTCTGACGATGACTGTGAATTAAACACAGGCAAAGGATTGCCAGTCATTGGCCCAGATTGTGCCACACTAATAATGGTAACTAATGGTTAACAGTGCTGCTGAGCATATTGGACAGCAACTTGTGGCACAGTTAAAAGCAGAAATTCCAAAGTTTCTGTCAGAAATATTTTGTTCCTCCACAGTATGCATTTAGTAATCTCACTATTAGACTTGACGCCAAAATCATGATAATGTTATGATATTGGAATTTTTGCCCACTAGTTAGGCATGAATTTGGAATACTTGCCCACTAGTTCCCCATTAAAGATGCCTGAAAAAGTGACTTTTGGTGCATTTAGGAGTAAGTGAATCATGTGATAATTAATGACAAATGACCTCTCTGGCCCTGAAAATTTATTATATGTGTCTAGTTTTACTCCTCCTGACATAATCACTTGGATTGTTTTTAAAAAGTAAAATAAAAATGATTTTTTGCACTTTTATTTGCCTCTTTTATCTCACTCTGAATTGCATCTTTCTTTCCCAATGCTTATTTTGCTTTCTATACATGTGTTAAATCTAATTCATAGTTCCTGTTCTATATTTCTTGACCTGGAGGCAGAATTTTGTATTTTGGGTTGAAATTTCAACACTGGGGTCAAGTAGGAATCACAACCCTACACTGTGTTGTGAGCAGGCACTTGACCTCAGTTTTACCTGAATTAGCGAATTGGTGAATGGAAGATGTGCTCGCATCCAATTGAAAACTATGAGATCTCAAAGTTGGAGGCCCAATAGGAGGAACTGCAGCCTGCAATTGTAGCCATGTGATGGAGAGGGCATCTCACCTTGAAGCACTCACACAGCAGCTTTTGCAGTGAAAAAATTGACCACAGATGCCCGGCTATCCTTGGTAGAAAAGCCCCTCCATAGTTGGCTTGCAGGTAGATGGGTTGGGTGCTCAGTAAAACCCTGAAATGTTGGTCACCACCAGAAGACACTATCTTGGCCCTGTAGGAATCATTCTGCATCCAATCTGGCTCTCTCCAAAATGCTCCAGCAAATGGATACACCAGCTGGTGAAACTAATTTACCCATTTGCCTGCCTGCACCCATTCCCACCCTATATCACAGGGGAAAAATCTACTCTGTCTTATTGAGGATTTTTCAATCTGATTAGTTGAAGACCCTCTTGCCCTAGGTAAAGATAGTAAGAAATCTCAGAATGCCAAGTTAAAGTCTAACAGGTTTATTTGGTAGCATGAGCTTTCAGAGCATTGCCCCTTCATCAGGTAAATCCTGGTGTTGTAAGCCTTCTTACTGTGCCTACTCCAGTCCAACACCAGCATCTGCACATCCTAATTAAAGATGCCACAAATGCCCTATAGATGGCACTGCCCTGTGTCAGATGAAGGATTAGGTGATATTTCCATCCAAAAACATGTGAAAACAGTACAGGCAGTTTATTGCAAGGTGAATGATGAGCGCCAAGTCCACTCCTGTCTACAGGATTGTAAAAGTGGATGTACTATCCACCAAAAATCAATAAATTGAATGGGCACCTTTGCCAAATTTAACAACATACAGAAACACAATTTTTCTCTTCAAAAAAGAAAATCCAATTTTTTTGCCATAAAAACAAACTCGTAACAAGATTACTATCTCCATATATTGTAAAGCAGTATATTCCACAATTTCTGTTATTAAATGAAATTATCACTGTTATCTCTTGAGCAATAAGAAGCTGTGTTTCAGGCCTTCTTTCTAATCTCTATAGAGTGTGATCCTCTGGTATCCCAAGGGCCCTGAACAATGCAGCAGAGGAAGAAACCCAATTTATCTTCACATCAAGAAAAGAAATGATCATTTTCCAAGAACATAAAAATAAATTGTTGTTTTGTCTTGTATAAAATAAAGAAAGGCTTCAAACAAAAACAAAATCCCTCTAGACTTTCGTTTGCTTTTGAATAATTTTTATGTGTTTTCAGAATAAAATTCCCTAGCTCATTGATTTTATGACTTGCTTTGTAGTTGAAATGACAGACCCTTTTGGCTTTAGGTTGCCTGGAGCACCTAAGAAACATATTTAAATTCTTGATGTTAATACATTTATTGCCAGATCCCCATCACGCACCTGCACTATGCAATCTTGGCAACTGTGGTGATATTTGGATGAGAAATTCTTTGCCATGCACTCAGTTTTTAGGTTTGAACCAAATGCTTAGTAATCAATATGGGAGGAAGACCATGTGTGTAGTAAGTGTGCCATCCATCATATTGGGGAATGGACATAAGACCCATTGTGCACATAACAACTGCTTCAGGGCCATTTACAAATTTAGGCCACTACAAACACAGCTGGTTGCAGTCAGGAAAGTGCAGTCTTCATGTGACTAACCAATGGTTGTTAAAAGGATCACTGGGAAACCTAACCAACAAGGTAAGTTTGTTAAAAATAATACCTGAAAGCAGAACAGTGCCAACGTTCCTTTTCTAACCAACCACCCGCTTTCTTCAGACCAAATTCCTCTTTCCGAATCACACCTCAATGCTATTGATAATGGTACATAAACACAAAAATGTTTATCCTCTTGAAGGCTGCATAGGGATATCCATCAGGCACTTTCAACTGGCAATCCACAACAAATAAAGCCTGAAACTCAATGAAGTGGCATTGTACCCAATGCTTCAGGCTTAGCCATTCCAGTGAAGAGATTCTTCCCTGTGGAAGCCCTAGCCACCTCATTGCCAGCTTTTGAATTCTTCCCATTTTTTATGCTGTCTAATAGCAAGTCTCACCTGAAGAGAAACTTCTATTGTTTAACTTGAATTTGCAGCTGGGAATGATAAACAATTTCCTAATTAATAAAATATTATGAGTGAAATCATTCTCTCTGTCCGCAGGGTTGGTGGCAGGGACTCAAGATTCAGCAAAACCCTGGAAGTCACAGATCTTGGCAACAAGATTGCAACTATTGATTTTCCCCACCCCTCGTCAGTGATGTAATCAGGCTCATGAACTCTTCCCTTTGCCATATATTTACAGCTCTCTTATATTAAAACAGTGTCGAGATGATGTCATGTCAGCTTTACATAGGTTCACATAGACCTATACGTGTTGTAGGGATCTACCTCCCCCCACCCACCCTGGCCAGGGGTATAAAGGTGAGTATAGCCCCCAGGGGAGAAGGAAATGGCCAGGTAGTGGCTTAGCAATGCTCCCTGGCATTGCTGTTTGTCACAGGTTACCAATGCTAAATTGGCACATCTCAACTTGATAGTGCCAATCTGGCAGTGCCAACCTGTGCTAGGGGCAGACCCAGTAGCAGTCTCATGGGGGAAGAGGGCGATTCATTTATTTGTAATGGTAGGGGTGGGGGTGAACATGAGTGTAGGGGGTGCCAGTGATGGCCATTTAGGGAATGGGGATGCTCTAGCATCTGTAATGTCTAATGTTCGGTGAGGTATAGGGAGGGCTTGCTAGCACTAACAACTGAGTCGGGGCAGAAATGCTGACTCCAGTCGAAATGGGTAAATGTTGGCTCTGATTGGGGGGAGTTAATTCTGGCACCAATCCAAGGATGGAGATGTGAATACCAACTCCAATCAGGAGGTGAGGAGGGAGCGGTGAATGCCAATTCCATAGTCCCAGATGACCATAGGTTAGTGTCCTCTTTGAGGAGAGCTGACTGTTAATGATTTAACTTGAGGATCACCATACCTCAGGTAAAATGGAGATTGAAAAGGTGGGGCCTTCATGAATATCCTCAGCTGTTATAGGAATTTAACCCACGCTGTGGACATTACTCTGCTTCACTAACCAGCTCCCTGGACAACTGAGCTAAACAAAATAATCACAAATGAAATATATAAAGAATTTTATTGCTTTCTTTCCAGATTTCATTCTCAATTTAACTATATTTAAAAAATAATTATTCAATTTCCATCTTTTGAACAGGCTTAATAGGGAGAGTTTAACTTACCCAAACCCTGGAACAGAGCAGGCATGCAGTTAGAATTTCTATGGAATGACTTAAAACCTATTTTCTACCCAATTCCACTCACTGTCATTTTAACTGGGACTTTTTGTAGATGGAGATACCAGCCAGATTCAGGTAGAAACCTCACATGATCGTTGTGGTCCTATGTAATTTACAAGATCCTGACTATATTTAACAGCTAAATAAGTGAGAAGGCTGTTTCAGATACCAAAAGTCCTCCTCAACTAGGCAAAGTGGAAGCAGTCTGCTTCTGCAAACTCTAAGAGGAAATTCTAGTGCTCTGGTTTCCTCTCAGTCCAAAGATGTGTAGAGTAGATGTATTAGCCAAGGCAAATGCACAGGGTTACAGGGATAGAGTGGGTGGGATGGGCCCAAATAAGATGTTCTTTTGGAGAGTCAGTGTAGACTCAATGGGCCAAATGGCCTCCTTCTGCACTGTAGGAATTCTATGGATTCGATGGTTTATGGAACAATGAAGCATTTTAAAGCAACAAAAGAATCAACAATTTGATTTTTATTAATTGATAGTCATGAATTGAAATCAATCATTCTGTCAATTTATTTAACAATCTATGGTGCATTAAAGTCTTGCATATGGATTGTTGCAGTTGAAAAGTGGTTATCACACTTTGGATATTTTTGCACCGTGCTGCCTTAATCAGCAAAAAAAAAACAGCATGATTCAAATATAAATAAAACATTAAGCAATTACTACACAATCTGATTGCTATTGTACAATGATCAGTACTATTGCAACTCATCAAATAGCATCCCATTCCCTTCTGCAGCAGGATCTGAACAAATTTCAAACTTGGGCTGATTAATGGCAAGTAACATTCGTGTCAGACAATGACTATTATCAACAAGAGAAAACCTAACTACCACTCCTTGATATTGAACAGCATGATAATCACTGAACATCCTATTATGAATATCCAACAGGTTACCATTGACCAGAAATTAAAATGGACAAGCCATATTAATATTGTTGCTGCAAGAACTGGCCAGAGGCTGGAATTTTGTGATGATTAATGTACCATCTGACTTCCCAAAGCCTGTCCACTATCTACTCGGTACAAGTTAGGAGTGTGATGGAACACTTTTCAGTTGCCTGGCTGACTGCAGCTCCAATAACACACAAGAAACTCTACACCATGCAGGACAAAGCAGCCTGCTTGATCAACACCCCATCCATCACCTTAAACATCCTCTTCTTCCATCACTGGCACACAGTAGCAGCATTGTATATCACCTACAAGTACTGCAGCAACTTCCAATACTCCTTCAACAGCATCTTCCAAATCCCTGACCTCTGCCATCCAGAAGAACAAGAGCAGCAGATGTACCAGCTGCAAGCTCCCCTCCAAGTTACACACATCCTGATGTGGAACTGTATCACTATTCCTTCACTGTTGCTGGGTCAAAATCCTGGAACTTCCTTCAGCACACAGAATCATAGAATCCTGACAGTTCCAAAGAGGCCTAAGGCTGCAGTGGACTGCAGCAGTTTAAGGAAGAAGCTCACCATCTTCTTAAAGTCAATTAGGAATAGGCAACAGCAAGCTGACATCACAGCCCATGAACATATAATGAAATCTGGCCAATGAACACTATTAATTATTGAGGTCTTCTTTCAGTTGAAAAAGGCAATACATTAACAGCAGTAATTGCAAAGTGAATAAACCAATTTCTAAAACTAACCAATCAACACTTTGATTCAATAAATGGTCACTAAACAGTAACCAGCAGACATCAGCAAACCAGGCAGTCAAATCAACTTGAAAGATTCTTTTTCAATTAATTGTCAGTTGCCATTTTGATTTCCTGCTGGGCCAAGTTCATGTCCATATATATAAGTAATAATGTTGACTTTAAGTGCCCATTAAGTAATAATGGGTAGCAGAGCCTGTTCTTTGAGTGATAATCTACAATTCTAATTTGTACAGTTCTCCCTATGATGATCCAAGAGTGTATTCCAAAACTTACTATGTGTAATGTCTTTGGAGACTTTATTGATGTATATATTTCACTGAACACCAGGGTATATTTTGGGTGAGATATGTTTCATCATGATCACCTGCCCATGACAACAGATGACAGTGAATCTCCTCTTCCATTTCATTATTGTTATTTTCTTTCTTTCTCCACTCTACTTATTTTTTCATTTATGGTTCTTCAATCTATTTCAAAATTCATATCTAATAGATATACCAATTGACAGTGTATAATATCACTTATCATTCTCTCTTATCTCATAGAATTCTTTATCCAAGCATACTATTTTTATAATTAAAATAATAAATTAGAAATACCAAAAATAGGTAATCCAAGTGTCAAATTTCACTAATGTAAAACCAAAACAAGTTTTTAAAGTATAATGACTTTTGTGTAAAATATAATTTGCACTCCTAACAGGGGGCCTAAACTAATTTTCCATCCATTAATATCTATTTTAAAGTGATTTATTTTGAATTTGTGAATGAAGGATCAAGTAGGGAATGGAAGTGAATTTTACATGGCATGCCTGCTTTGTGCTTCCCTCCCCCATTACAGAAGTCATTTGCAAATCGGTTGATGAATAAAAAGGCCACCACACACTGAAAATGGAAAGAAAATGAATGAAATTTTATGGATCGACCTCGGCACCAGAAACAACAATGACAAACCCACCCATCAAACCTGCAAAGTCCTTTTTACTAAAATTTCGGAATTGTACCAAAATTGGGAGAACTGTCTTACAGGTTTATCTGACATAGTCATACTCATGCACTCATACCTTATAGATAATGTCTTACATACAGCCATCATCATCCCTGTGCATGTCCAGGCCCAACCACAGGACAGACCCATCAGAGATAGCAGGGCAGGACTGTGGTATAATCCAGTCAGGAGAGAATTGTCCTGAGAGTTTTCAAAATTGATTATGGACCTCATGACGTCTCATGGCATCAGATCAAACATGGGCGAGGAAACCACCTGCTGATTATTAGTTTCTGTCCTCTCTCATCTGATGAATCTGTACTCACCAAGATTGAACACCAGTTAAGGGTAGCAAGGGCACAAAGTATGTCCTGGGTGGGGAAGGGGACGGTTTCAATGTTCATCACCAAGAGTAACTCAGTAGCACTGCTGAGCTGCCTGAATCCTAGCTGCTAGACTGGATCTGCAGGAAGACAGAAATAACCAATAATAAAGACTTGACCTCCACATAATTGTGTCCTTAGCCAAAATGTTTCAGTACAGTTACAACAATGGCATCTACCCAGTAATTTGGAAAACTGCCCAGGTATATCCTGCAGCGGTTCAAGAAGGCAACAGTTTAAGAAAGCAGGTCACCACCACCTTCTCAAGGGTAACCAGCAATGGACAATAAATGCTGGCCTAGCCATTGATGCCTACAACCCATTTAAAGGGAATTTAAAAGGAACATAAAAAACAGGATGAACCCAACCTGGCCAATTATTACCCTGTTGGTATACTCTCAATCATCAGCAAATTTCTAGAAGGGGTCATGTTTAATGCTGTCTAGTGCTACTTTTCAACAATAACGTACTCACTGACACTCAGCTTGGGTTCTACCAAAGACACTCAGCTCCTGACATCATTGTAGTCACTATCAACATGGGCAAAAGATTGAACTCAAGAAGCCCTAACAAAACCGGAATCAATGGGATTCAGTGAGAATCACTCTACTGGTTGGAGTCAAGCTTAGCACAAAAAAAATGGTTATAATTGTTGGAGATCAATCAACTCAATCTCAGGACAGCAAGAGTTCCTCAGGATAGTGTCCTAAGCCAACTATCATCAGCTACTTCACCAATGACCTTCCTTCCATCATAATGTCAGAAGTGGGGATATTTGCTGATGATTTGCGACTCCTCAGATACTGAAGCAATCTGTGCCCAAATGAAGAAAGACCTAGACAAGATTCAGACTAGGAATGATAAGTGACAAGTAATATTTGTGCCACCCAAGAGCCAAACATTGACCATCTTCAATAAAAGAGAATCCAACCATTTCTCCTTGACATTCAATGTCATTACCATCACTGATAACCCCACCATCAAAAATCTGTGGGTTACGATTGACCAGAAACTGTACTGGACAGTCATATAAATACTGTGGCTACAAGGGGAGGCAGTGGTGTAGGGTATTGTTGCTGGACTAGCAATCCAGAGATGTAGGATAATGCTCTGTGGACCGAAGTTTGAAGCCCATCATGGATTGGGGGGGTTCTGCCGATTTCTGACCACTTGCTATGTTATGGGAAATCGGAGTATAGAAGTCAGCTTTGCAATCCAATGTCATCATGCTGATTTCACCCATGATCAGAATGGCAGCAGTTCTGATTTGCAAGCATAAAATTCCAGCTGCGATTTCCAAAGTTTTAATTGTTGCTTATAGAATGTCTCACCAAGCACCACATTTCTTGCAAAGATATTTACATTTATCACAATCTAGATGGATGTATATTTAGCACTGAAGACGATCCAAACTTGAATGCTTTTATGTACTCATATTGTCTCTAATTGGAAGAAGAACACTTTAATGAACCAATCACATGACATCCTAATGACATCATCAGCCATTTGTATTAGCAAACAGGCAAGATATCCGAATAACCTTCCAATAAAATTCTTGTTTGTTTGTACTTTCATAGTCTGCAAATCTAGCTTTCAAAAATAATATAAATGTCTAATTTTTGAAACATTATAGATCTGGTTTCTAAACCATTATGCAAGCCACAAGCAAAATTCTACCAACACTATTATAAAACAAGGTGAAATTGTGATTTGAAGAGATGTGTGAACTTTTCAGTTTCCATTTGATATTTCCAACAGTTCATGGTGACTACATCAAACATGCTTAACATTTAGTCAAGTTTTAAATAAACTGGACAATTTTGGCATGCAGACAAGTTGACTTTGACTGAAATGGTTAAAAAAAATACAAGATTTCTGTGTCAGTGTATACCAAGTCTGGATAAGCCATGGTGGCATCAAAAACATGCAAAATAGATAATAGCCTGAATTTTTAGGTTGGTGTGTAAGCAAATTCAGTGGATTCAGATTTGAAGTCCGCTCCATTCCGAGATGAGCAGTCTACAGTAGTCGTATCCTGGTTGGCCAGTTAAGAACCAGCTAGTTTGAAACTAGTTTGTAGAGAGAGCTAGTAATGATGGAGATGTGTTGGGGGAGAGAGGTGCAGGAGTGGGCAGGAAGAGAGCAAATGCCTGAATGAAATCAACTGCAGGTGGCAGTTTAAAAGCAGTGGAGAGAAGGTAAGTAAATGAAGAAACAATTCTGGGGATAGTGGCGTTGAACTTGAATAAAAAACTTTGCATTGAGGAGTGAAAGTAAGGAGAACCCATGGAAGAATGTGCAGAAATACTTGAAGTCAAGCACCAGCCCTGCCTTTTTTTATTCGTTAGTTCAGAAATAGTGTTGGAGAAATTGATGGGATTTAAGGCCAAGGGAAAGTAGAGATGCTTCAGTATGATTTAAGCAAGCTAAGTGAATAGGCAGATGAATGATAGATGCAGTGTAATGTGGATAAATGTGAGGTTATCTGCTTTGGTAGCAAAAAAGGGAAGGCAGATTATTGTCTGAATGGCTATATTTTGCAAGAGGGGAATGTGCAATGAGACCTGGGTGTCCTTGTACACTGGTCATTAAAGGTAAGCATGCAGGTACAGCAGATAGTAAATAAGGCAAATGGTATTTTGGCCTTCATAGCAAGAGGATTCAAGTATAGGAATCTTGTTCCAATTATGCAGGGTCTTGATGAGATCATACCAGGAACATTGTGTTTTGATCTCCTTATTTGAGGAAGGATGTTCTTTCTATTGAGGGAATTCATTGAAGGTTTACCAGACTGATGCTTGGAATGGTGGAATTGATGTATGAGGGCAGATTGAGTAGGTTAGAATTAAACTTGCTGTAGTTCAGAAGAATGAGGGAGGATCTCATAGAAATCTATAAAATTCTAACAGGAGTAGACAGATTAGATGCAGCAAGCATGATTTCAATGGTAGGGAGGTAAATCTTTCAGGACTGAGTGAGAAGAAATTTCTTTACCCGGAGAGTGGTGAGCCCGTGGAATTCATTGCCACAGAAAGCAGTTGAGGTTAAAATATTTCCTTAACTTCTGAGCTGAATGCCAATTGAACCCAATTGTGCCCACACATGCATGCCAGGACAACATGGAGATGTGGCACAGGTACATGCATCTGCCAGAGCCCAAGTTTCAACCTCCAATATGGGTTCTGAAAACTGCCAGTATTGAAGATCTGAGCTGCAATCTCGCAATAACTTCGGTCATTTGCCCTGATAATAGGTGAGTTTTTGCCCTTATTTGTTTGCGCACTTTTTTGTGGTTTAGCTGCAGTGAATAGAGGCAGCAGATAATCTTTGGGTGCATTCATTTTTTTTTGTAAATGCTTTTACATACATGTGATGCACAGAAAATGACAGAAAGTTGTTTCTAAATTTTACAACTTTGTCATGGCAGCTAGTTCCAGTAAAAAATTATGTTCATTAATAACAAGCTGAATACTTGTGTCTGGAATAAATTGCATCTGAAGTCCATTTGGATTTTCTATGCACTTTTAGCAGCATTTATCCCAATTGCAAGAGCCTCTCTCCCTTCTGTTAATAAAAAGTTAGGAAGATTTTCACTAATGAATTAGTACTACCCAGGCTTTCAACTAGCTTTTGAAGTTCTACCTCCTCACTTCTCCATTCTTCCTGAGCTTTATATTCCACCCTGAATCTAGAAGTGCAAAATGTACAATCCGTACCTTGCCATTTTTCCCTATGCTGACCATAAAAATGAATGTGCCTCTCAAAATTGAATTGATTGGCCCTTTAATTGGCTCAATTTACCTTTTAATTGATATTTTGTGGTCTTCCAACATACTTCACATCTGCCAAGTGTAATAGCCAGAAACTATGTGATGACATTGATAAAGCCTCCCCATGTCATCACATGTTTTTTAACATTATATGGAAGGTGTTTGGAGCCCAAATGAGCCATATAAAATCTGGCCAATGTTTCAAAAGCATTATAATGTTTTGACCTAAATTCTAAATGGAATTCATCTTTTGCACATTAAAAATGATAGATGGGTCAAAATACTGAATTTCAAATGGATTCAACATCATGTGTTAACCCAAATGTAATACTTTTCTATTATATTTGTCTATATTTAGAAACAGAATAAAAAAATTTTAAGGATAAAAACGTAATCTGGCTTTAGTACCTCCTAATATTTGTGACAGACAAACCTCCACATAGGTCAGATTTTCTCTGTGGTCTTCTGAACTCCATTGTCAGGTTAAGATATAAGTCAAAAGTCTGCACTATGTGGCGAAAAGTTATTCTGTGTAATTTTCCCCAGGATGTCCAAGTAATGGGTAAATGGCAGGTTTGCCATCCAATTAAGAATGATGAATGTACTATTGAAGATGATGAATTATTCAGAAGGGACATGCTCTGTCTCCAAGATTTTAAAATTTTAATTAAAAATTACTTCCACAGCCAAGCTGCCACTACAGGGTGCCCTTTGACTGCTGCTGTCCCCTGACAGGCAGGAGAAGAGTCCTTAGGCTCCGAGTGTCTGACACCAGAAGGCCATCTCCAGATGCCTAAACTGGTTCTCCCCCCATCCTATCTCTGCAAAAATGGCCCAAGGACTGGTTGAAGCCGAGGAAATGGCACGCTGAGAAACAGGGTTATTGTTAGATCCCATCTGCCTCTGTTCCAGGCCTGGCAAGGGTTCAAAATTCTACCCATTATCTTACTTTGCATTAAAAATTTATGGGGGTGATTTTAATCCACATCAACTGGTGGGAATAGAGAAGGGACTGATTAAAATGATGTCAGATTACCTTTATTTCTATGTTCCTGTTGTGTTCCTGTCAGCTGCCATTTTAACCATGCTTATCTTTTCAGCTGGCTGAGGCATCCACTAGAGGGAGATGGGAGTCTGATGAATATTTGCAAATTTCTATCCTCTGATGTCTTTAAGAAACCACCCAACCTGTTGGTAAAACCTAGTGTGTTTGGCCACTCAGAGAACTATATAAAGAGATCCCTATAGATAACTAGATCATACGAATTGCTGCTTGAGTTGCAAGGAGAACTTTCAGTTTCCAAATTTCTTCTTTTTGTAAATGCTTTACCTTGATTATCCTCAGTAACTAGCATGTGCTTACAAAGTTCAAAGCACAGTGTCCAACAGTGGATGTGATTCTGCATTTGGACAACATTTACTAAATAATCCTAAAACAATCATTGTGTGGCATATTTGTGTATGCTTGAAGCTACATATATTAATGCACTGTGCCCCTGTTCTTTATAGACAAGAAGAACAGGTACACACATTGCACCTGTTTCAGTTAAACAAAATAAGTGATTGCATTTGCTGACACAATTCTCAGGGAAATACTCTACCAATCAGGATCATGTTGCCTTGTTTAAATTTCAAACAACGCTTAAAGTTAACTGTCAATCACCATGAACTGATGCAATCTCCATGGCAACATGTCTGCCAATCAAAGTGCACTTGTTAATCAATTACACTCTCTTCTTAGAGTATAAATTGTTATTTTCCCCTTATATTAGTATTCCAGTGAAGTGCCCTGATGAGTACAATACAAAAAGCTTCAACATGCCTCTGTTTTTTTAAGCAATACTCAAGTTCACTGTGGTGAAAGTCACAACCATATTGAAATTTTATTCTACTACTTTACTTCACATCATCACTATTGGTACGTATGAGAACATTCATACATCTGCACATCATTACTTGGTGTAGATCATTGAGGCTTTGTTTGCCAAAGTGTTTATCACACCCCACCTGGAAGGGGAGAAAAAAACAACTGAATACTCTGAGTACATGTAGCAGATGGCTGTTCTCCCAAAACTGCTGGTTGTTTGTGAATGACTCTTAAACAGCCATCAGCACACCAACAACAATCAATCCTAGGGCATAAATGAATTGCAGAAGATTTCATTAAGTAAATGTCCAGATGCTCAGAGACCACCACAATGTAAAATTGCGGGATCCAGTATATATGGCAAGACTCATGCTATTGTTATTCTGAGATAGTTCATGGTGCCATGACTATTTTGGGTGAACAAACACAATAGTCTTGCTGTAGCAACACATCTGTCCCTGATACCTCAAGTATTGACACCAGTCAGGAACCCCTGCACCAAGGCACAGCAAAAATGCAATGATAATATATGATTAGGATCTTAAAGCCGCACTTTCAATGTCAAGACAAGTCAGCTGGAATCCTATTGTAAAATGCGTCAAAGATAATTTATGTCTGCTGTGTGTTACACAACTTTAGCATTTAAAAAGGAGAATTCACACAGCCAGAATAGTTAAAAGATAAGCCTGTATCTTTGCTTACAAAGAAGGAGGAATAAGAGGAGAGAAAAGGACAGTTAGTCAGGACTGAAGCATAACCAAGGAGTCACAGGCAGGTATTTCTCTTCAAAGAATCCCTTGAGCTGCTACCTGACCAGTTCAATTTTCCTTTATATATCATATTGATCTATATATAATGACATGGCAGCCCAAATTCTTCAAGCCTTTATTTTACATATCAGCTGCCAACACCAAGGTTCATTTTTCTTTTCGGTGAAAAAATATTTAGACCAAAATCTGGGAAAGGGGAATGAGGGAGGAGTAAGAGGAATGTGTGGAGAAGGAAATGGAAGAAAGAGAAGTAAGGATTTGGAGGAGGCAATGAACCAAAGTGAGAAGGGAGGAGGTGGAAAGTGTGAGAGGGGTTTGAGTGGGAGATAACAGAAGAAGAGGGAGCGATAGGTGGGACAGAAAGAGTGAACAGGCATGTGCAGGTTTTGTAAAACCATCCAGAGTTTTAACTCTGTGGCTTGTGTCACTATTTTCATGAGGCTTTCCAAATGAAAAATAGCCCGATTGTCAGGCTTGGGGAGAAAATGAAACTTGCCACCACAGAGGGTGGTTGAAGCAAATGGTATCATGCATTAAGGAGGAAGCTAAGCAAACATCTAAGGGAGAAGAGAATAGATGGTGAAATAGCGAGCCATTCCAAGGACTGAAATATCAGAGGGTCGTGTGACGCATGAGTGAGGGCTTTCCCAGACAGTCTGGAGATTGGAATCAAAGTAGTTGATAGCCTCTTTATCACCCTCTATAAATAGTTCTTTAATCACTCAGTGATCGCCACACTGGCAGATTTAAACAAGAAAAGATGGGAGAAGGTTCAAATAAAGCGTAAATACTGATATGGACTGATTGGTCTGAATGACCTGCTGCTGTGCAGTATATCCTTGGTAATGCTATGTAACAGAGTGATAGACTTTCTTATTCATGAAGGCTGCTGGCTGATGTTTTAGTGATCTAATGGCAACTTTTGAAAGTATTTTGATACAATGGACAGAATAGAAGCCGGGCACTGCTTCAGCTTCCAGAGCTTTCTCCTGATAACCATTTATTTCAATAGAAAAGATAGCTTCTGGCTGGCCTTAATGAACAGGGAATTGATGACTTCTCTTATGCAACTAGGTAATGGATTGTTGCCACTATCCATATAGGAGAGTCAGTGCTAAGAAGTTAAGGACTGTGGTGACTTTGAAAACCATTGACGAAGGTTGTCCACCTAGTCCTGTTGCAGAAGTGTGCAAACATCTGCCTGGAAGAACATCTCCAGATGAATGCTCTTCAGAAAGATCCCAGGAAGTGGCTTTTGGTCAGTGCACCATGTATGCAAGGTATGGCCTCTTATGAGCAGTTCACAATTCCATGATAGGCACCCAGTCACCAAGGCATAACATTGACCCCTTTACTTCCTCTCTCTTCATTGCTCAGAGCCCTAAACACTCCATTCAGGTGAAGCAGCATTTCACTTGCACCATTACTCAGTCTGCAAACATGACCCCAACTTCTCTCAATACTGCGCATTGACAAAGGGTTATTTGTCAAAGAAACATCAGCTTTTTTTTCTCCTGAGAGATGTTGCCAGACCTGCTGAAATTTTCCAGCGTTTTCTTTTTTGACCCCGACCTTCCTGCCACTTGCCATTTCAATTCGGCATCTTGCTCTCATTCCCAAATGCCCAAGTGCCCGTCCTTGGCCTGTTGCATGCTCATGATGCCCAATACAAACTGAAGGTGTAGCACATCATCTTCCAATTGGACATGTCACAGCCCTCAGGACTTTATTCTATTTTTTATCTTAACAAAACATGCACCCTCTGCACTCCCCCCCTCACAATTGGGCCATATGTCACATATTTTTAAGTTTTGCTTTCACTGATCCTTGACCTTTGTTCTTCTATTAACACATTTTGCTATCTTACCTTTATACCACTATCAGAAAGTTCTATTGCCCTTCATACTTCACATTGCCATTAATCATGCCCTACCTATCTTTGTTGCAATCTCTCCTGGCTTCCACCTATCACTGACCTTCCATGCAGCTCCAGCTACCCCAACCTCTCTCATACAATATAAAATCCATCAATTTATCTCTCTCTTGAGCATGGAAGAAGTCATATGGACTTGAAATATTAACTCTGTTTCTTTCTCTAAAATGCTGCCAAACCTACCGGGTATTTTCTGCATTTTCTGTTCTAATCTTATAAATTGTATGCACTGGGAGCAGCAAGGTGGCATAGTGCTTAGCATTGCTGTCTCACAGTCTCAGGGATCCGGGTTCAATTCCCAGTTTGGATCACTGTCTGTTCAGATTCTGCACGTTCTCCTCATGTCTGTGTGAGTTTCCTCTGGGTGCTCCAGTTTCCTCTCATAGTCTGAAGATGTGTGCATTAGGTTGATTGGTCATGCTAAATTGACGCTCAGTGTCAGGGGAATAACAGAGTAAATATGTAAATATGAGAGAGACTGATGTTAGTGTAGGCTTGATGGGCTGAATGGCCTCCTTCTGCACTGTAGAGACCCTATGATTTTCCTATTTCCAGAAAACATTTTGTATCGGCTGCAGTAGAAAATCGTGTTGCTCCTTTTATGTACAACTGTTCCTAGTCTTCTTTACCATGCTGAGTATTGTGCAAGGTATGAAATAAACTAAATTCAATTTCTTACTACTTACTACTCTACTTTGTGCAACAGTCACTGAGCTTGCACAATGTTTGACCAAGTTATTAGATGAAGTGATATGTAAGAATGAAGCATTTCCCTCTGGTCCTATTTTATGAGGAAACAAAGTTTGACATTCTCCAGCGCACCTAATTTCTGTTGAGCCTTCTGCCTCTGAAGTGCTGGATAATATTGAGAGCATTGGAAGAGAAATTTACAGTGTGTTGTTTCCTGTTGCACTAGTGTGATGACAAGCAGATTATTGCACGTGTGTGTGAGTGTGTGTGTGTGTATGTGTGTGCATCTGTGACTGTGCATATGTGTGTGTGTGTATGTGTGGCTGTGCATGTGTGTGTGCATGTGTGTGTGTGTGTATGAGTGTTTGTGTGTGTGTGTATGTTGGGGGAGTTTCTTAGAGAACTCATGAGCAAAAAAAAGCCTTATTTTTCTTCACAGAAAACCTAAGCTGCCCTGGCTAATTATTTTTAATATTAGCAACTTTTGTTTGATAAGAAGTGGTTACATCTCTCTCAGCTGCAGTGGCCTGGTTCGCTTCCAGCTTCGGGTGACTTTTTTTGTGGAATTTGCATGTTTTCCCTATATCTACATGGGTTTCCTCCGGATGCTCCGGTTTCTTCGCACAGCTCAAAGATATGTGGATTAGGTTGATTAGCCATGATAAATTGCCCCTTAGTGTTGGTGTGATTAGCAGGGTAAATACGAAGGGGTAAATACAGGTTTTGGGCCTGGTGGGATTGTTGTCAGTGCAGACTCAATGGGCCAAATGGCCTCCTTCTGCAATGTAGAGATTCTAAGAAGTCAATAGATAATTTTGTGAATTCATTTTTGGAATTAAATTCTACTTTAAAATCACATAATTTTTGGAAAAGACTAAATTAATATCAGAAGGTTACATTTATTATATTCTCTGTCCTGGATGCTGTTCAGAAGAGATGGAGCAGAGGGGAAAGAAAATAGCTTCATGGTCAGAAGAAATCAACACTGTGAGGCAAGAACAGGCTGTAATGATGGGCCTACCAAGACAATCCTGTTTATGGATTGTGGGAAAGAGTTAGAAGTAGAATGTGCAGGATTGGTGGACAATGAGGTTGGAGACCGTGAATGATGATCTCCAGATGACATGAACTAAGTGACAGATTTGAAAATTGTGGCCTGATGGTCAGTGATGAGATCACAGTCCAGGGAGAAGTAGGAAGAGGTGTTGGAGAGTAGACACACAGGATTACCGAGGTAGAAGTTGGTTTACCAAACAACAACAGCTCCACTCTTATCAGCAGGTTTAATTACAATATTTGAATGGGACTTGAGGGAACAATGTGCAGCAAATTCAGAGGGACAACGTGAATCAAACAATCGCATTGAAACGCTTTCTCCTTTTCGTGAGACTCCAAGCTTTTCAATTTTGAAAATCAAGCCTTGGAATTCCTATAAAGTTACTCCAATGCAGAGCATCTGAATGACTCACACTTCCCATGAGTTTGAACCTCATCTCTTGAGACTCCATTCCCCTGGATTTCTGAGTCTGCATTCCAACCTCTATTTACTGATACAATTCCAGCTCCTTAGTCACTGGCTAGCTTCACTGAGCTGGCACAGCCCCTGAATGGAAATACCCAGTTTCTGTGCTGTGCTTCCCTAATGCTACATTAAGCTATAAATGACTTCAAGACTCCTTCTGAGCCCTCATTAGGGCTCATATTATTCTACTCCATCTCCTCAGCTCTCTGGAGCTTTTCCTGAACCCTCACTGTACAGAGATATCAAACGGCTCCTGACACTTCTTTTTTGATTTATTCATGGGACATGAGCATCACTGGCTGGCGAGTATTTATTGTCCATCCTAGTTGCTCTTGGAAGGCAATTGAGAGTCAACCACATTGCTGTGACTCTGGAGTCACATGTACGCCAGACAGGATAAGGACAGCAGATTTTTTTCACTAAAGGACATTAGTGAACCAGATAGGTTTTTCTAAAAATTGACAATGATGTTAAGTTAATTTTGAATTCCAGATATTTTTTACTGAATTCAGATTCCACCATCTGCCATAGCTGGATTCAAAGTCAGGTCCCCAGAATGTTAGCTGAGTTTCTGGATTAATAGTCTCATGATAATACAACTAGGCCATCACCTCCCATCCTTCTGAGTCCCAACTACACTGAGCCAGCTAACATAAACACTTTTGCTGCCTGGAGCCTGCTGACAGCAGTATCTTTCTGATATGGCCTTTCTCCTGCTGTAAGAATGCTCATTCTCCCAGCAACCACACGGATAAATTAAACATTCTTAAGCTCCAACCATCTGCATGACAATGTGGCCTTCCATAGCTCATTAAATGCTTTTTAAATTAATTGTAGCTCTAACTTGCAAAACAATGCAACTCATTGGGCTGCATTTCTTTTCAAGCAGTCTAGACAAATCTCCAATTCTCTGGATAAGTAAATCCACCTACTGTTTTAACATCTTATCTTTATAAATCTTGGCTCAACATGGCCCCCAATCTTTTAAGTGTAATAGGTTTTAAGCTGCTTTATTTGCCTTTATCTCAATTTCTATAGTTCAACTTTAATCTTCCCAGAACTAAAAGTTACCTCAACAACATTAAACTAATATTGAAATAAGTATTTATAACAAGAGAAGTACAACAGGCTTAGAAAGTACACAACTTATTGGTCTTCATTTCCTCTGGACCCTCTTCTTTGTCTTGCTTCTTAGATGAGCAAGATTGAACAGCTCTCCGTCGGTTTTGGTTTGTAAGTAGACTTCCACAGTAGATAACCTGAAGGAATATGACAGTAGCAAAGAGAAGAATATGCCAAAAAGTTCAAGTTCTTGACAATAACCTTGTTTGACCCCACTATGGATCTCAAAATGTTCTAATATTTCCCCAACATAGCTGACTTTTTACATCATCTTATCATGGAGGGGGGAGACCACAATGAGGAAATTCAGTGAGTATACAATTTTCTCCAGCGGCTTAAATAGACAGCCTGTGCTCACAGGTTGTCACTGATGGTGACAGTGACCATCTGACTGTACAGCCATCAACGACCTAAAGTTGTGTAAGCCCTGACTAGTAAGGTGCTGATTGCCGCAGGCCAACTGCTTCAATGAATGCTTGAAGATTAAGAGCCTCTTCTCAACAACTGGACAGAATTCATTGCACCAGGTAAACAAACAAAAACAAGCAAAAGGTAAAAAAATGTCAATTTTTTGATTGGCAAGCTGGAACATCAAGACTGTGCATGGCATTGACAGATGACTTGTAGTTCGTCAATAATGCATACAACACAGCCAAAATCAACATGGAATTTGATAGACTGAACATTGATGTAGCATCTTTACAAAAGACTAAGCTCACCAAGAGGGGATCACTGAAAAAAAGCATTACACATTCATCTGACAAGGGAATAATTCAGAGGAAGTGCACGAGCAAGCTACCAGCTTCGCTATAAAGGAAAAAAACCACTGCTTTCATTGATAGAAGCCCTCACAAAAGGTTCAGAATATGTCTCTGCATCCACCTCTCAACTCAGACAGGATAGTTAACCTCATGAGTATCTAAACCCCAACACTGCTCCATTACAGAGGCAAAATGCCAATTCTGTGAAGAGATTAACATTGCTATCAGCAAAATCCCTAAACCAGAACATCTTTACCTACTGGGGGATTTAAACACAAGAATGAGCATGGACCATGAGACTGTGGCATGCCTGCCTCAGACATCATGGTTATAATTAGCACCAGTCAATTATACAGGCGCCTCTGTCATTAGATATCCAGCAGTCATTGTATATGTTAAATACTTAAAACTCTGAAGAGAACAGACTAAAGCCAGGGAATTATTTGTTTCTCACACTTGTTCTTCCGATCAACACTAACTACTAGTTATGCAAGGTTATTGGGCCATTGTATGTTATCTTCCTTACTTAGCGTGCATTATAGTATTTTGTTTTTTCACTATTTTTGATTGAAAACATTGTATAAAAATTGTTTTAAAAAAGTAGCCTTTTGAAGAAAAAGTGTTATTGCTGTTTTGAAAATATTCTTAGCATACTGTATTCAACTTATTTTTCTAATCTATTATTTTGTCAGCACAAGTTGTGGCAATGAATGTAGATAACTAAGACATGGGATCAATGAATGACAATGTAATAACCAGAAGAGTAATTTTGTGAAATAATTACTGTAAATTTATCAAGTAATAGTTTATAACTAACTGCAAGGAAATAACAATTTGTGTGCCATAATTTACAACTTTTAGTCAACTCACCAAAATTTATTTTTATTCATTAATTTTAAATGCAAGTCATCAAAAACACATGTCCTTAAAATGCTGAAGGTTTACAAGGCATGATTTTTACTTTTGATCATGTTGCATTAGAAATTTTGCTCAAGGTGCATGAGGTATCATCTGTGTCTGCAAAAGCAAAGTGTACTTACTTTAGTTTGCAAGTTCTACCAATTTATACCAATGACATGAATCATGGTTTGAATGGTAATTCCTGCCCATATATTCACACATTATTAAAAACCTAACCATTGAATTATTCATAATAATTCAGTGCTAGACATTATTATTTCTAAAAATGACAACTATTAGTTGGTCACATTAGTTATAACACAAGTGGTTAAAATTCTAGGTTGAATTATTTAGTGTTCTATATTGAAAACTTGTTAACTAAGGAAAGTTAACGAAAGCACCTCAGGAAAAATGTGCACACATTGAGACTATTACACATAATGTTTATTAAATGAGCCTCTAAGGATGTTTTTCCTAGGATCTCTCTCAAGCATTTGTAAAGAATCTTGTTTCATGTTTGAGGCCCCATATTTCTGCCTCTTAAACGATGAGCAGCTGTAGCACATAGCCTTGTTTTGTGTAACTTTGTAATGATTTCCTTCCTTCAGTTGCTGCAGGAATCTCTGTTATGCCTAAAACAGAGAACAACTTTTTAATCCAGGCAAACGCAAGAGCAAGTACTGTTGGTTTCAGGGTAGAAACTCAATACACCAAATGCATTGTACTTGGACCTCAAATTAGAGCCATCTGGACTACAAAAGCTCTGTAGCAGTTTAAGGAAAAACAGGAGAACACAGATAGATTTATGGCCTCAGGCTTCTGCTATGCACCTGCAGAAGAAGTTGAGTGTAAGAAGACAAACTGATCATGTGATGGACTTCAGTACAAACACCCTTCCCCAAACCGCATTCAGCATCTACCACAAACTTGTAAGAAAGAGAATTACATCATATATATTTCTGTATGCTGGATGTATAACTACTTACAGCTTTTCTGCGAAAATAAATCATTTACACAACCATGAAGCGAAAATCAACTCAGTCTACATACAATAAGTCCTTACTATAAGTGGAGGTTGTGTTAATGTGAATCATAGTTTCCCATAGGAATCAATGTTAACGCTGAAGTTAGGTTTCAGTTGACATTTCTGCCTGGAAAAACAAGTTGGAATACTGTGCCATATTTGTGTACCATTGCGCATTCCTAGCTGAAATAACTTGCAACATTAAAAAAAATCATTAAATGGAAAAGAAATCATGTAAATGCAAATTGGATAACACTTACCAGTTTCTCCCTCTTTCTCTTCTTAGGCAGTCCCTTGGGCTCAGGAATGACTTGTTTCTACTCCAGTTAGATGAGCTGGGGAGGCGATAAAAGGTGCTAGCAATCCAAATCTTCTCTCAAGTTACAAGACAGTGGCAATACCATTGTACAACTTCCAAAAGACATTTTACCTGCCTTCTGGCCCATTGTAAGCCAATCATTATTGGTAAATGTCATATTCCTTGGCCAATTACATATATCTTGGCAGCATGAGAACAATAAATTCTCGTGGTTTCTGTTTGACTTTCCCATGGCCATCTGGTCTAAATTCTTATCTGTTAGTATACTTTGCCTATTTATTAGGTGCCTGGTATCTTTGTTCAATAAATGTCTTGTTCACTGAGCTGTCTGGTACTTATGCTGAAAAGAATTATGCTTCTAGATGTATATTGTTACTTTTACTTTTAAAGTAAAGTTTACTTATTAGTCGCAAATAGGCTTACATTAACACTACAATGAAGTTACTATGAAAATTCCCTAGTCACCCCTCTCCGGCACTTGTTCAGGCACAGTGAGGGAGAATTTGGCATAGCCAATGCACCTAACAAGCACATCTTTCAGACTGGAGCACCCAGAGGAAACTCACACAGACATGGGAGGATGTGAGACTTTGCTCAGAGAATGACTCAAGCCGGGAATCGAACCGGGTCCCTGGTGCTATGAGGCAACAGTGCAACAACTGTGCCACCCATTTTCCCATGGTGTCTTCAAACTTTGTGTCATTAGCCAAGCTGCATGCTTCTTCAATCACGCACTTTTCAGAAATACATGTTTAAATTCTCTAATTGTGGTTGTATGTGTTTCTATGCAAAATAATACCTTTGTGAAAATGAACCACAGAACCATGGAACACTGCAGCACAGAAACAGGCCTTTTGGCCTTTCTTAGCTGTGCCAAACCATTTTTCTGCCTAGTCCCACTGACCTGCACCTGGACCATATCTCTCCACACCCCTCTCATCCATGTACCTGTCCAAGATTTTCTTAAATGTTAAAGGTGCGCACTGATCAGCAGATGTAAAATTTTACCCAAGGTAATCAGCAATTATGCCCAAAACTGTATCCCAAAATCAAACTCTCAAACATGTCTCAATCATAAGATTATGGGAGTCAGCTTGTTCAGTTGGTGGCATGGCAAGAGCATGATGCAAAATGATATCCCCAATGTGTGTTCAGAAAAATAGAAATTAGGAACAGGAATGGGCCATTTGCCCTTCGAACCTTGATCTTAATGCCAAATTCTCATATTCGCCCCATTCCCCTTGATGCCATTGAATTAGTCATCTCTTTCTTGAATACATTCAGTACTTGGCGCCCCCCAGTCTTCTATGTTAGAGAATTCCATAAATTCACTACCCTTTGAGCGAAGAAATCTTTCCTCAACTCAGTCCTAATGATCTACTCCCTATTGTGTCCCCAGGTTTCAGACTTCTGAACCAGGGAAAACACCCTCCCTGCATTCAGTCTGTGCAGTCCTGTGAGAAACTTACACATTTCAATCAGATAAAATTATAACAAGGACGAATTCCTGTACTGGCTGTCATAGTTTACAGAGGGCTGCTTCCTCATCCTGTCTCATGCTTATAGAGCTGTGTCTCTCAAACTATTTATTCAATTGTCTCTCTAATGGAGAGAGGTGCCTATAGTCCTCTATGAATAATGGCTAATTACTGGAGTACAGCACCCATTTAGTGCTTGTTTCTCTTTTTATCCCTTCATTAAAATAACCCCTTTAAATAAGGGCTTTGAAAACCCAGCATGTTTGAAAATGCACTTGGGTATTTAAAATTGATAAGAGAAAATAGTTTCAGTAGTGTGTTATCCGATGACATAATACTCAAATCCATCAGCATTTCACAACCCCTCCATGGACTACATGTAATTTCAGCAACAGCAATTATATTAGACAGCCTGAAAAGGACACAGAACAACTTGCCGTTTGGGAAGTAATACAAAGAGAATTGCCAGTTGTTATTTGTACATACCATAGGTCACAATTTTCAAACCACATCACAGAACTGTCGCTCAGGGACAAGCTCTGCTGGAATTATAAACTAACTCAAGTCTAAGAGCACTCACCTACACATGTTTCCTGTATTGTAAAAGAACTTAACAGCTCATGAATGACCAGTCTGGCCTGATACATCATGAAGCTAACATGGTTCTTATAATTTTGCATGTTAGTTGTTTAGAAGGAAGTGTCAATTATTCAGCACTTCATATAATCAAACATTTGTCAAAAAACCTTCTTTTACTTCAATTTCCCCATTACAAATGGATGTTATCGTGATCACATCATATCTAACCATAAAATCTTGAAGTATCACTATCACTGCTACTGAACTTAATTTCCCTGAAATACTAATATTTGTATCAGCAGTCATATCAACTTTCATTCATGATGTTAATAGCTCGCCTTCACAGTTAGTTATAGATACTTATAAATAGTTATTACATTCTAATAGTTTGATCCTACAATTTTCACTAGAGTTGTCAGTCAGCCAGTTTTTCATCAACCAACCTCTTGGTTTTGAAGTTCTTACTAGTCGCTGAATGGTAGTTTTAACCAGTTATTTTTAATAAAGTTCTTGTGAAGATGCATTTCCACAGATTTCATCTGTGAATAGAAAGGATTTATTAATAAGAAAACAGCAGCCTTAATGCTTCACCTAGTTCCTCACATGTGTCTTGCTGAAGAAAGGGGCTCCACTCCCTGGGGTGAGTACTCATGCTGAGGCCCAGTTGGTTCCCTAAGCCAGATGATTCTTATTTTGCAGTGTTGCCAAATACCGCAAATCACTACAGTTCTCAATAGATTAAGCTTAAATAAACTGTTATCATATTACTGGTTAAATCATTGAGAATGATTTTGACTTTACCCATTCAGTGTACACAAAGAAGGTGGGCAAATAGAATCATCCAGAATCTCCCCAGAAAACATATTATAAATATAGATACAGGAATGTACGATGAGAAAAATGCTCACTTCAAAAAGCATGATAAATTTATGACAACAGGAAGGAAAGTTGGGAAGTCAGGAAACACTGGCAGACATTAGCATCCCAAATTTCTACGGGTCATATTACCAGAGCTTACATTAGGACTTTGTCTATTGAGCTTTAGAGCAACAACACTCACAATATACGGGTTTTAGTGGTAAGCCAAAAGGCAACACATTTTAGGTATATATGTGGGACTTTCTAAACTGCTGGAAACTGACTACTGAGTCAGTGGAGTGTTGGATCAGAAACACAAAAAATCAGTTAAGGAAGCTATAGTTACATCACAAGATGTAATCAGAGCTGGGACCAATGTCCTTGTGGTAGAAGTCTGAAATGAATTTCCTCAGAGGCTCGTTAGGCAGTTCCATCGAGGCATGCCAAATAGAATTAGACTGTCACCTGAAAAGGAAGAATGCCCATGGTTACAAGAATGGTATTGGGTGAATTGCTCATGTGGAGACCTGGTAGTGTCACAACGAACTGAATGGCTATATTCAGCTCTATAACAATTCTGTGATATCTATGATTAATTCCTTCCAACAAACCGTGGCATCAGTGTCTACTAGACAATGATGCCATGGTTTGTTGGAAGGAATTAATTTACAAGATTCACAGTAGCAACTCACTAAGCTTCTCTTGACAATATCTTCTATCACACACCTCTCTTGTGCCTTGTAGATGTTGGACAGACTTTGGGGCACCAGGAGTTGAGTTACTCAATGCAGAATTCCAAGCTTCTGACCTGTTCTTGTAGTCATAGTATGCTTATGGCTAGTCCAATTCAGTTTTTCTTCAGTGGTAAACCCTGGGATATGGATCATGAGGGACTCGACAATGCTGGTGCCATTGAATTTCATGGGGAGATGACTACAGTTTCTCTTCTTAGCAATGTTCAATGTCTGTTATCTGTGTGGCATGAATATTACTTTTTGCTTATCAATCTAAGCCTGAACGTTGTCCAGGTCTTGCTGATTGCTTAAGTTTCTGAGAAGGCATGAATGGTACTGAACATTGTGTAATCATTAGCAAACACTCCCACATGTGACCTTATGATGGAGGGAAGATCATTGATGAAGCAGCTGAAGATGGTTAGTACTAGGATGCTGTCCGAGGGACTCATTCAGCAATGTCCTGGGACTCAGATGATTGATCTCCAACAACTACACCCATCTTCCTTTGCACTAGGAATAACTACAACCAGTGGCAAATTGCTGCATCCTTTGCCTTACAGGAATCACCATAAGATTGGAAGTATGTACAACAGTGATATTTTTATATTCATTCAAGTGATGTGGGCATCATTAGCATTCATTGGCCATTGGCCATCCCAAATTATCCTTGAGAAGGTAGTGATGAGCTGCCTTCTTGAACTTCTGCAGTCCATGTCTTATAGGTACACCCACAATGGTTATTCTGCCAACTGACAGACTTCCGGTTCTGAACTTCAGACTTTATCATTATATTCTTTAGCATTTATATTTTTGACTGAAATGAACTGAAATTTATATTAAAACTATATTAAAAATACATTTATTACTTCAATATACACTTTAAAATAATATTCATTTTCTTTTAATACTGTTATTGCATTCACATATGAGCAAGATGTTAACATTAACTTGTTAGACAGAATACTTTAACCTCTTCTAATTGCTCTGCCACTATAGACTAAGGATCTGTCTGTGGATCTAAGTAGCTGATCTAAAATTCCCTTCTACAGATGGGTAGCTTCTCTTCTGTTGGAGATGGCCATTACCTGAATCTTGTCACTGGATCAAAATCCTGGAACTCTCTCCCTAACCACTGTGGGTGTACCTACAAGACATGGACTGCAGAAGTTCAAGAGGGCAGCTCATCACTACCTTCTCAAGGATAATTTGGGATGGCCAATGAATGCTAATGATGCCCACATCACTTGAATGAATATAAAAATATCACCGTTGTACATACTTCCAATCTTATGATGATTCCCGTAAGGCAGAGAATGCAGAAAATTCCAAAACAGAGTGTCTCTACTCCTTTGATAAGAACATCCTCTCACAGGACAAAACTATGCAGTGAATCCAGAACCAAGCACTGTTTGTTGTTCCAGTGGTTTCAACCAAAGCTAATATAGGTATCCACCAGAACAGCATTGGAAATTTGACCGCAAAGTTAGAAAGATAATATAGATTGATTAGATAGATTTACATTTCAGTAAATCCTTGTGAGGAGCAGTAGTCTGGATACATCTATAGCCAATTCAATACAGTCAATATTTGACAGACTATAATTCAGCAATTTATGTACAAATGACAGAAATGTTTGGTCTATTCATAAACTATGATAGTTATAAAGGTTGAACAACATTTGTAAGTTTTGCACGATCTAATTATTTCTGCTGTAGCGATTCTCATCACATTATCAGTAACATTTATTTTAGAAACACATTTAACATGATAAAAATAAGAAAAGACAGAAAGGTCAAAACTAACCAATGTATTAAAGCACCAATTTGAAAACAAGGAGACATATGTTGTAATTTAAATGTGCGTGAAGACAAAAACAAATACAAATATTTACTAAGAATGCAGAAAAGTGCACATCGATGTTCTTTCAGGTTAATTTCTATCACTATCTGATGAAAGTGCTTGAAAAGCCAATCTCACTATCAAGCCTCATTAATCTATGTTATGACTTTCTTCTATTTATGCCAGGAGTCTAATCAGATGTTTAAAAAAATTACTTTATAATCTCATCATACTTTGCGGAAATAGATTTCTACTAGTGAACTTTACATGAAAATGCAATTAGTTAGTAGAAATATGTCATAGCACACTTCTTTCATCACTGCAACCTAACTGGTTGTGAGGTGCCCTTAACTTCTGATTACATATCATAACAAAATTAACTACAAGTCAGATAATTCAGTTCTGTATTTTGAATAATACTAAAGCAGATCAGTCAAATGTGGTATGAGTTTTCCTCTTCTGCGTTTACTCTAATTGAACAGTTCTGGAATGTGGTCACAAAGTAATCCTGTTTTATACTGTTGTTCTCCCAGTTAATTTGAGGATTTTGAATGTTCACAGATCAGTTTGGAAAATTGGGTCCCAGTTCAAGTGCCTGATAGTGGTGCCCAATTTTTTAAGATACAATTTTGGTGGAAGAAGAAAGAAGGCAACACTACCAGCAAAATAATCCAATTTTATATAATTAGTTAAACTAAGTCCAACATTGAATTATATGGCTTCTGGTAAAGTTCTGTCCAAAATAGTAGGTACAAGACAGGTCAATGGCTCTGGGTTGTTTTGCCTTAATTGTTAATACAAGGTTTTCAGTATTCATTAATCTGAAAGTGTATATTTTCTATCTCTAGTTATCTTGCAAAATAAGACTTTCTTGAACTATCGAAGATTTATGCTATCATGTAAATTGTAGCTAGCAGAGTTAAGGGGGTGGGAATCTATTTGGTCATTTGTATAGTGCTTTATGAATTGGATTAGAGCTAACTAATGAAAGAACAATATGTTCAGGACCAAAGACACCTCAGACAGAATGATCACAACAGGGAATACCAACAAATCCAAGTTTTCAGAGCAAGCCTGCCTTGGTATGTCAGTGGAAACTCATGAGCCAGTTCAAAGTTGAAATTTGGAGGATTTGTAAGGCTTTGTATACGATGGGAATTTTAAAAAATAGTCTCAAGAAGCTCAAAGGCTAAGCCTTGTTTTAACAATGCCTCACTTGATGCACTGCTAGGCAGAGAATGGAGCAAGAGGTGATAAACTTACATAGCAATAGGAAGAACTATTGTCATGAAGAAGATGTAATTGAAGGTGGCTGAGGAAGTCACAGAATACTGTGAGGATGTTTTCATTCATGGATAGAGTGGTCAATTCTATGGAATGCAAATGTCAATTGAGTCCATATAGGCCTTGATTGTGGCCATGCAGACACTAAATCCTTAAGTATCTGACATCTTAACAAGGGAAAAGGAAGAGTGGCCTTTGTAGCTGAACAAGGAAATGTACATGGATGTCTGACAAAATGCTATGATGTTAGATTTCATTGTTAGGTAGCTTTGTAGTATTACATAAAATTTCTTGCCCACCTTGCCTACTTGTTTTTGCTAAGTGCCAACCCACCTTTCTGTTGCTTTTCGATGAAAGAGAAGATGTGAATTCACAAGGACCAATGGAGGGACGTGCATTCAATGAATGTTTAGTTCCAGGACAGTTTTGTTTCAGTGGAATTGCAAGTGGGTGAGGCAGTAGGAGAATGGCCTTTGCATGTGACTGTTTCATCAGTCCAATGGTACTAATAAACTGTTAAAAGGGAATTCCTAGCATCCCACCCAGAAGAGTGAGAGGATGGTGCAGCATTAGGGTTGCCATCCTCATCCTCTTCTCTTCCTCATCCTTCCTCCTTCATTAGATTCATCCAGAGACAATCTTTGGTCAGCACTTTGTTAATCCAGTAACTCCAATCCTCATTGCTATGCAATGGGACAGCACATGAAGATCATTCTGAAGGGAAGCCTCAGGTCAGTCTGGAAACTGAAGGGTATTGTCAGCATGCTGACTACTTGTTCACTGACATACTTTGTTGAAATCATCAAAAGTGAGAAGTTACTCAGTACAGAGACTGAGAAGATAGGATTTGGTGACAAACTCAGGGCTAAATTTGGGAAGATTGAGAACAAATATTTTAAATCAGTAAGAGGTGTAAAAACCAAAGGATGGTGCTTAAAAGAGCTGAAGACATCAAGAAATAAAGGGAGAGAGCAAAACACTATGTAGTAATACGGGCAACCACCAAAGCAGCTTCCATTGCAGCAAACCAGAGTGATGTCTAAATGCTGTAACAGCATTTCAGACTGATATCATGCAAACTCAGCTTATTACAATAGTAGTGCAGCTTGCTCCTGTGCATGCTCACATTGCAGACATCATAGCTATGGATAGTATTGCTCAAAGGGACTGACAAGGACTCAGCCCCCCTCTCCAGCAGATGACTTGGACTGCAGAGATGTTGCTCCAGGAGAGTGGGGCATTGTGAATGCTGTTCAGATCCCAAGAATTCACATTCACTGATAATGGTCACACACCAGATGTATATTGAATTTACTCAGAATTTATATATGATGCCTACTAAGCAACATCTGTGTAATTAATGATACTCTGCGCTATACCAAAGCCACGAGCACTCTCCTCCTGCTTCTCTGTGGAGAAACTACAACTGATGCCCTTGTCTTTATATACTGAGCAGTCAGCTCCTTCATGCAGCTGGTGAACTATGAAATGTTGGCCATGTCACTGTTCGATCCACTGGCCCCTCTGCTTCATTATTAGATGTCAATATTTGAATAGTATGCTGGTGGTCTCTGGATTAAGCCTTCAAAATTATTTTGTCTTGCCATCACTCTTCCTCCCTTCGAAAAAGTAAAGGCCTACGATTTTTAGAAGGCTTCTTTTGATTCCTGCTTGGAATCCATCTTTCCTGTTATGATCCCATTCTTTGACATGAGGAACATTATATCAATATTTTAAAAACTTTTTTTGGAGAAAAGACAGGAAGCTGTTGTGAGAAATTAACTGACTGTGATTCTATCGTCATAAATTATACTTGCTATTTCAGTTGCCGGGAATCGTCACATTTTGTTCCTTATCATGTTAGGTACATTATGAGTGATATCTCCACACATTCATTCAAACATTTCATGAGAGCAAGCAATTTGTTTTGATTTTAGCACATTTTCCAGCAGATATCTGGGCAGGGGTTTCATTACTTTATTTATTACAGTCCACTTTTCAAAAATATATTTTCTCTATTTTCATCATTTTCTCTCCTCTTGCCTTTTCTTTACCTGAAGGCAATAACTATTGGAATGACACATGGTTGCCTCTGAATCAACTGCTCTATGGTATCTCATCCAAAAAGCTACTACTGTTGTGTGGGTCAAGGCAGAGGGCTTCATCACACTATTCAACATGAAGTATCACAGCAGAACCTGATTCTCTCCTCACTGAAAGTCCACAAATCAACTGGATCGAATTGTCAATTGATGTCTCTCCTCCCATCAAGTGTATCTGCAAAATCTTACCCATCCTCCATCCTGTATTTTGAGAAAGTAATTTTGAAAAACAGATCCATGGAAAGCAATAGTGAAAAAGAACTTTTGTCAACCTTTACCCACTTTACTGCAGGAGCAATGATCCTATTATAACAACCTCACTGGTACCCTGTTGAGTTCAGCCAATTTGGCACACACAAGAGTATAAAATCTGGGGCCTTCTTAGCTGTATGTTCCTCATGACTTGAACTTGTTAAGCCACCAGGATGCATTGTTATTCTCTCTCTAATTTATTCACCATTTCCCATCAACTGGACTGACAGGCCAATTTGTAGCAGGCCTCTGCCATTACGAGTCTGTAACTAGCTGCCAAAGAATGGTCCACTGATTTTTTTTCTATACTCATAAGGGATCAACAGTTGTTCGCATAGCATCTGGCTGTGATTTAGAATTCAGTATATTGGGCTTGTGGACCTAACCCATGCCCTACTATTTTGTTGTGCAGTGGCTTGGAGCTTCAACACATGGCACCATCATGACGTTAAGTTTTAAGGTAAGAGGTATGAGAAAGTTAACATGATAGGCAGCAGGAAGCACTATACAGAAGATTCATAAATGTACAAGAACACAAGGAATAGGAGCAGAAGTACAGCCTGATGCATCATTCATGACTGACCTTAGCTTTCAACTTTTCTCGTTCGCCTGCTCTTGAGAGACCACTTTTCTGAAATCTGGTGCTAATTCATTAAAATTTCCAGTGTTATTGGTGATTTGTATGCTGTTGCCTGTCATTAATGAAATCCTTATGTTCATTAAGATTTAAACTCAAATATGATGAACTACAATGAATGCAGCATCAAAAAGTATTGTATATTATAAACATTGCAACTGCTGTAAAATAGTGATTTCTTGAAATAAATATTTGATGCAAGTTGTTTAGGAACTATTGTTGAGCTTATTTTTTTCTCAACCTGAGAAATGAGCCTCGATATAACTTCAGTTGTAAACAGATACTAAAAAAAAGGGGAGATGTGACTAACCATACCCAGCTTGCATATTGTACTCAACACATTGTTAAGTATGTTCAAGGCCAAGGTAGATTTTTAATCAGTAAAGGAATCAAGCGATATAGGGATAAGAAGGGAAAGTGGAGTTGAGGATTATTATTTGAACTCAGTCATGATTTCATAGAATGGTGGAGAGACTCGCTGGGACCAATGGCCTATTCCTGTTCCTATGTGTTGCATCTATCTTTCAACACAAGTTCACAAAATGGGATTCTAGATCATAGAAGTTCACAAGGTGACCTGACAGTTATCCGAGATCATATGATTTGTGATTGTCTGTCATCATGTTTCTGAACTTCTGCACATTTGAATTTGTCCTTGGATTTCGGAATGTTTCTATATTTATTAGTTTATGTTACTTATATCATTGTAGGTCAATACAAAATGTGGGGCAAAATTTTACATTTCCCTCTCAGTGGTTTGAGATGATTTGGAGATGCTGGTGTTGGATTGGAGTAAGCATAGTAAGGAGTCTCACAACATCAGCTTAAAGTCCAACAGGTTTATTTTACAGCAGCACTAGCTTTTGGAGTCACACACTCCTTCATCGGGTGAGTGAAGGAGTCACCTGATCAGGAATCAGCTGATGAAGGTGCCAAATAAATCCGTTGGACTTTAATCTGGTGTTGTGAGTCCTCTTACAGTATGTTTGAGGGCAATGTGGTGATTAGAAAAATTCCATGGATGGCTTTCCAACTTACTTTCAGACTATCCCGACCTGTCTGCAATTTTACTCTGAGATAGGTGGAGCCTTGGCTTATAAGGATTCCAGGACACTATCCATATTTTGGACAATTATAGATGCAGGAAATCAATTGAAGAAAGACACCTCTGGGTTTTGATGTTACAGCCATAGCTGATGTCATGTGGTTCAGTCATTAGGATCAGTGATTTGAGGATAGCACACTTCAACATCTTAAGAGTTTGCAGACAGAGGAGGGACTAATTGATTGCCAGATAGACAAAAAAAGAGTAAGCAGAGAGTTCAGGAGATCTCTGAGACCATGTTGCTCTCTAGCTAATATTTAATTCTGAATTATGATGGGACAGAGTGATTCCCTGGCAAGTGCAGTCAGAGGCAAGCTCATGGCACCGTGGGTGATTCAGCTGTATAGGGAGGAAAAAAATATCAAGAGAGTGATAGTTATTAGGATTCCATAGTTAAGGGAGCAAGCAAGCATAATGTGATCACAGATATAATTCCAGAATGGTATGTTGGTATGTTGGTCCATACAGAATTACTTAGTCAAACAGAAACAGAACAGGTTTCTTTTGTTCCTGGGGAAGAGCTCTTCCTTCTTTCTGAATCTAATAGATGAAGGACAATTTGATACAGCTTTAAGTTTAAAGGCTATATTGACAACAAAATATTTACATATATGTACAACAAGGTAAAACTAGACTACAAGTATGACTGTTCTTCTGGATTCCTGTGCTCCCACTGGTATCCATCTTGATTCATGGGCCAGGCCATCCAGCGATTTGTTCACTTTCCCACCAGAGTGATCCATGGGGTCCTTGCTGGTCATGTGGCCCTCAGAACACATCCTCTTTCCCCTTCAAGGGTCTTGATGGAGCAATCCTTCCCCACAAACTCTGAGACACTGTTAAAGAGAAACAAAGAACAAGATTAATAGGTAAATCATAGGCTCTTATTAAAAAGGATATCCAGAAAAACATCTGGAATGCTCCTCAAAGGTTCAAGTGCTCTGGGGCCTTCCTGGTTCTGTTAGAGCACCTCAATTTGGTGGTGGCAGTCTCATCTGCATTTTAAGGGCAGCCCAAGACACAACAGACGAGAATTGCAGACTGATAAATTCTGAATCTAGTGACTCTCCGGCAGCTTCAGGCTCCACTGTCTCCTCAACCATTGGCTGTTCAGGCTCCACATTCTTCACCAAAATCTCAGTAGCCAGATATGGCAACCTGGAACTATATACAGGGATCACTAGGATATCTCCTGGGTCCATTACTGCTCTCCTCCTCAGCTGGCCCACATGTTTTTTAAGCCTGCAGCCTTGTTCCTCCATGATGTAGGAGAGCAGTCCTGTTCTTTCCACAGTTTTCCAACCACCTATGCCTGGCCTACTGCAAAGTTTCTAACAAAGACAGCATCCTCACTTTAAACACTCTGGTTTTCCTTCCTTCATCATAATATATCTTCTGAGAGCTTTTCTCCACTCCCCACCAAATTTTGGAGCATAATGTCCAATCTTGTTCGTATCAATAACTCAGGTAGTGTGACCCCTGCTTGGGGTTGTAGAAAATTGACTGTGCATAAGGAAAAAGTCTGTTTGCCTGATTTTTATTGACAACCTGAATGTTTGCGCTGCCCACTCTGTTAGCTCATTTGATGTCAGATGGTAAGGTGCTGACTTCACATGATGAATGTCATTGGACTTGAGAAATATTTCGAATTCTTCTGCCATGAATGATGTGCCATTGTCCACCACAACTTTTGAAATACTATGGAAAGCGAATACCTCCCTTAACTTGTCAATAGTGGCCATCGCTTTATTGTCTTCATCCCTTGCACTTGGAGTGTGCATCTACTAATATTAGAAACACATGATCCATAAAAGGTCCAGAAAAATCTATATTTAACCCTGCCCCAGCCTGGCCACTCCCAAGGATGCAAATTTGCTGGTGATGGTAAAGCCTGTTAAGCTTTGTGCTAGGCATTGACTAACCATCCTTTCTATTTCTTTGCCAATGCCCGGCCATCACCCATTACCCCTGGCTAGGGCCTTCATTCTACTTTGACCAGGATGAGAGTCATACAATTCCTATAATAGGAGTTGTCTCTCTTGGGATGGGACTGTAACTCCAGACCCCCACAGTAACACCGATCCAGGTTAATTCCAGCCTTCTACTTTCATAGATTTTTGACATTTCTCATTGTGCCATTCTTGCATGACCTTCTTCTTTACCTTCATCAATACAGGGTCTCTTTCTGTCACAAAATTATGTTCTTTGCTGAAATTGACAAAGTGTTACCAAATGCAGAGCCATTTTAATCTCTTGAGAAATTGGTGGTGATGCCACTGCTTGTGGTAAAATTAACTTACTCTGGATATTTGCATGTGATATCAGTGTACCAGGATTATAATTGTAGGCTACTAACAAAACAGCCCAACTGTGCAAACTTGCAGAACTGATTTGTGGCACTGGCTTATCTTCTCTGAAAAGACCTAACAATAGCTTGTGGTCTGAGACTATTGCAAAATGTCAGCCATACATATACTCATGGAACTTTTTGACTGCCAATCTTTCTTGTCTGTTTGGGAATATTTTCTTTCTGCATCTGACAACTTTCTTGAAGCGAAGGTAATGGGCCTTTCTGCACGATCAGGCATCAGTGGGATATAAAAGCTCCCACTCCATACAGAAAGGCATCACAGGTCACTAATAAGGGTTTGTTTGGGTCAAGATGCACCAACAAGGCAGATGACTTGTTTAACTTTTGCAAAAGCTTCCTTTTCCTCTTCTCCCATTTCTAACTTTGTTTTTTTAACAGTTGAAATAGAGGTAAAATAGTAGAAGCATTTTTTAAAAATCTGCCGTAGTAGTTGACCATGCTCAGAAATGATTTCAGCTTTGATACATCTTTTGGTTGTGGTAGCTCCTTGATGGCTTTTACCTTTTCTTCCAAAGGATGCTGACTCTTCAAATTGACACTGAATCCAAAATAGATAAGTTCTTTTGATTGAAATGTATATTTTTCCCATTTCGGCCTAACACCTGCTTCCTTAAAATGTTTTAACACTTCTTCTAAATTGGATCTGTGTTCTTCAGGTGAAGTACCAGTGATCAGTACATTGTCCAGATAAACTATCTTTTTGCAAGGGATGCCTTGCAAAAAGATCTCCATCATATGTTGGAAAATCGCACAGACTGACAAGACTTCAAAAGGCAATATGGTAAATTGATACAAACTCTTGAACATGTTAATTGTCATCAGCTTTTGCAAATCCTCATTGAAGTCCAATTACTGATAGGCACGGCTGAGATCCAATTTGGTATATTTTAAACCTTCAGCTAGTTTAGCATAGAGATCTTAAATTTGAGTATGGGGTTCAATAGGGACACCCAGGGTGTTATCTCTGTCATGCTCACAAGCAGATTTCTAACAAGGCTTTGATATGTTGATTGCGTGTGCTTGCTGGTTGCAAACTCTTGGGAGTGATTGTTGTATCTTAGATGTGGTGATGGGTTACTGAGAGTGGTCCCTTACTCTTGGAATGGCCTTGAATTCTTCAGGCTGGCTCTTGACTCATGGAGATTGCCCCCATATCTTGGGGTGGTCATGGTTCTTGGGTAGAGGGCTATGGCCATTGGGGGTGGTCTCTGACTCTTAGGGCGATCATGGATTCTTGGGGGTGGTCCCTAACTCTTGGAGATAGTCCCTCACTCTTGGGGATGGTTCCTGATTTTTGGGATAGTCATAAGTTCTTGGATGTTCTGCAGGCTATTGGAGGTGGTCACAGGTTCTCAGAGGAATGGGCGTGTTCTCTAGTTTCAGGATGAAGGGAGTGGTCACTAACTTAAGGTGTTGATTGGCAGGCATGGTCACTGGTTTCAGGCTGATAGGGCTGGTGACCATCAATTCCATAACATTTTACTAATTTGTTACATAATAGTTAAAGCAGTAAGTGCTGTTTGGTAAAACCAATATGGAAAGGACATTAAAGCCCCAGAGAGCATACAAAACATATTCATCTGAACAACACTGGGAAATTTATAGCTATGATGATATGTTTGAGATATTAAGAGTATTCCCACTAAATCTGAGAAGGGTAAAAGGAAACTTTACAGAGTTTTATAAAATTATGATGAATTGTATGATACAGTATATTTCTTCTTTGGGAGAATCAGTGTCAAGGTGACATCAATTTAAAATTAATGCTAGGAAAATTAAGAACGCAGTTAGCAAAAATGTCTTTACAATGAAGGTTATTGAAGCATGAAATACTTTGTCACAGGGAATAGTTCAGAAAAAGACAATTGGATCCTTACGAAGCAGAGGAAGATATTTGATTATGAGAGGTAGGTTTGGATTGCTCTGGCAAAGAACTGCCACAAGCTTCCTTCTATCCCACCAACTGCAATGATTCTATGAGTCTAAACAGTAAATGTGAGCGTATTTATTTGCAAGACCCCTTGACTTTTTTGAGGAAATTACATTCTCTGTGATCTATATGGAAGGCCCTAAAATATGGTGCACTTAAACTTTCAAAAAAATTGATATATTTCTATACAAACTGCTATTAGCTTTAAAATGTAGTTGTTGCAGGTGGCATTTCTTTCTCTAGTACACAGATTCTTTAAATCTTTTTGCACATGCGTGCACACATTATTTATCACAGGAGATCACAGGAATAATTTTCAGATTGCTTAGTGAGGACATTAACATTGAGAATTCAATGTAAGCTCTGAAAAAGTAAGAAGTTGACTGAAGGTTCAAAAACAGTAGATAACAGTTAGAGGAATTACATCAGAGTAGTTAATTTGGGAGATACTCCAAGGATCAGTATTAAGGCTACTACTATTGTAATTTACATTAATGACTTGAATTCAGAAATTCAATGGAAATTGGCTCAACTAGGCATGAAATCAGAAGTAACTCTCATGTTTTTCTTCAAAATACTGCTACGGAATCATTTGCATGCATCCTAGAGAGCAGAACAAGCCTCAGTTTAATGTTTCATTTCCTTTGACACCGAAGCATTCCCTTAGTACTGCACTGAAGTATCAACTTAGATTTCTTTGCCTCTGTCTCTGGAGTAGAACTTCAACCCACAGCCTTCTGATTCAAAGGTGATAGTGATGCCAACAGAACCAAGGTTGGCATTATAGATTGTTCTGATTGAAACAGATGGGAGACAATAAGGGTGCGATTTTACCATCTTGCTATGCCTGGCAATCAGTGCAGCGAGCTGGGAGAATAGTGTGCAAAGTTAAAAATCCAATTTGTGCCTGGCATGAAATGGTTTGCTATTTTCTCGACTCCTTTCAAGTGACATGAACTACTTCATGCCCAGAAAGGCTGCAAAGTTTATTAGCATGTGATTAACTGTGTTTCAATATCATTAGGGAGTTCAGCCCACATGCCTCCCCCTTCTGGATGCTTCCCACCTCTCCAGTAAGATATTGTGCTGATGTGAAATGCTACTGATCTGCCCTAGGGTAGACCGGGCAACCTGGACATGCCGGGAGTCTTGGAGGTCATCAAAACTCCCCAATGATTAAGGACATGGCTGGACCATGCCTGACGGGAAATGCCTATCTGGTTATGTCCACCAGACACTTTATCAGTTTCCACATCAGGCACTCCAGCAGTGGACATCAGATATCTCAGCAGTGGATATCAGGCAGTGCTTGTATACGAGTGAAGTGTCATCAAGTGGGCCTGGGAAAGGGCAGTGATGGAGAGGGGGCTATGCAGAAGGGCTATGTAGAGGGATTATGTGGGGGGGGGGGGGGTCATGCAAGTTGAGTCATGAAGGAGTGATGATGTGGGGGTACATGTAGGGGGTCATATGTTGGGGGTCATGATGAAAGAGGGCATGTCGGGAGTCATGACAGGGGAATGTTGGGGGTCATTCAGATGCATTGGGAGGGTCCCGATACAGGCGACCCATGTCAGGGTGGGGGGAGAACATGCTGCAAATGAAGGGGGGGAGGAGTCTAATGTCCGAGAGGGAAGGTGGTGAGAGGGGTCTCCCAGGAAGATCGGGGTGCCTTGCAAATGGCAGCCGTGCACTTGGAAGCCGGTTTTACTGTGTTTAGGCCCCGCCCCGCTTTATATGGAAATTGGCTCAGCTAGGCAAGTTCCCAATTCTCCAAAAAATAATTGTCAAAATATTGTAATGTAGAGTGCACTTGAGTGACCAGCAAATTCCACCCCATGTTGATCACTGTTAAGGCACTTAGAAATTATTTGGGAAAATTCCACCCTAAATGACTGGAGGCAGCTCAATGAAGGACCATGTGACAAATCACATGTCAGAGATCTGAGGTATGATGTGATGTTGAAGAAACTTGGTATTTTCAAAATCGAAAAGATGTGACGGAAAGTTGATCATACATAACAGAGTAAAGTGACCTCAAAAATTACACCAAATTAAACTACACGGATGGATACAGTACATAAGTTAAAACTAGTAAATGATTCGGATTGACATGAAGATCTTCTCCATAGTCCACACAAATTAGCACACAAAATAGATTGCCACACAGAGATAGGAACTTGAGAATCATTTACCCAACAATTGTGTGCCCATCGGGCTTTTCTGGAAAGCATCATAAAACAGTTACAGCACAGAAGGCCATTCAACCCATCAATCCTGTGCTGACTCTCTGTAAGTACAATCGGCTAGTCCTACTTACCTATCCTGTTGCCCATAGCCCTGACTTTTTTCCCTCTCAGTACTTATCCAAACGCCTTTGAAAGTCACAATGAAATCTTGATTTCAGCACCCTTGCAGGTAGTGCATTCCATATTTTGATTATTCGCTATGCCAAAAAAATGCTGCCTTTTTTTTAAAGTAAAATGATGGGCCAAGTGACTATCCTGATTCATAAATTTTGTGGAATAAATCCCATACGCCAATATTTCTGGAAAAATACACATTTGCAGAAGGGTGGGAAAGTTGCAAAAAGAAGTGGAAGCAAAAAATTCTGCCATCATTCGAGAGACAGATGCTGTAAAATGGGATCTTAGCTTTCTATAAAAGAATGAGAATGGGCCGAATTGCCTTCCACCTCCAAAACAATCGCGTTACAGTATCTGAATTTTGGCGTTAGGTTTCTGCATTAAATTTAATAGAGTTTTCATGGTTAGAAAACTTTAGTAATCAGTAACCAGTGATTAACTTCTTAATACTGTACGGTTCATTGGTTCCCGAAATTCAATTTGCATTCCAGCTTGACTGAATACTGGGATTAGCCTGCCTTGGTTCCTCTTGCTTGCTTTCTCTCAATTGTAAAACTAAACACTTGCAAATCTCACAGCCAGATGGGCTGTGAAGAAAGAAAGAGAAATAAAGAAGATGGAGACAGAGGAAGGAAACAGCTGCCACCTTCTGCTCAGTTCAAAACTGGGCAGGATGAAAGCACTGGGCACAAAGCCACAGGCCAACCTGTTAATGCATCCATGGAGAATATTTAAATGCCTCACCTGTCAATCAGATCACTTTTTCAGGACATCAAAAAATAACACTGCTGAGTGCTGTCACTGTGATGTCTTCCACAAAATCACACATTTAAACTACTTAAATTCTTTCACTCCATGCACGTGCTGAGCAATTTTTGTCTTTTTACTGGAAAACCAGACATTTAGGGACAATTTTAAAAGTCAAGCTAATGGTAGGAAGTTGGCATTAGAAATGGACATACATGAGATTTAATTTTAGTAAAGCATGGATAAAATGGATGTACATTTTAGACACTGTTGCTGGGTAAGAACCGATTGGTAACACTTCCTATTTAATGGCTAACATTAAAAAGCTGATTGTTGGTAATCCTGCTGAAAACTGGATGGGTAACCACTCTATGCAAGTGAAATTCTCAAGTAGGCAGTTTAAAACTGAGATATAAAATCAAAAAATGCTGGGAAAATTTAACAGGTCTGGTATCATCTGTGAAGAGAGAAACAGAATTAAGGTTTTGAGCCCATTTGGCTCTTCTTCAGAGTTAAAGAGAGAGAGAAATGTGAGTACCATCACACAGACTGGTGTACTTCAATTCTGTTCATTCTAAAGGGTGAAATCAGGGTATGTTTAGGCTCAAGGGCTCTAAATCTCTCCCTAAATAGATGCCCACACAAGATGCCAACATTGTACAACACTCCAAGCTGGATGCCATACTTACGTATGATTGGTCTACTTAGCTTAGGAATCTCAGGAAGCCATCACCTTCAAAAGACTATTTGGAAGATATTTCCTTCAGAGACTTCCTTTCAGCTGATCTAGAGCAGATCTACTCCAGAAGCATTTGGAGAGAATCACAGAAAGTGTGCCTGGATGCATATGGATCTCTGATGATGTTGCAGTGGTGGGCAAAACCGAAAAAGAGCATTATCAAAATCTTCACTCAATGGTGAGAGTAGCTCGCCATGAGGGGCTTGTCATCAACAGCAGGAAATCTCAGGTGAATGTGAATCAGATCAGTTTCTTCAACTCAATTGCAGAATTTGTCCTGATCCAGGCAAAGTCGAAGATATCAGACAAATCCTTACCCCACAGACTTACAATGGTGCCTTCATTTTTAAACTCCTTGCCTCATACGCTGTGAATATCCATTTTATATTGAAGTTGAATGAAGTTGAGAAAGGAAAACAGTACTTACCAAGATGTCCCTCTTTGGGCAGATAGAACCATTTAACTCCTCTGTGGAGAATTGGACACAATAGGTACAGTGTCTTGAGTATTACTTCCAAGCAAAATGAAATAAGGGAGAAGGTGAAGCGTGTGGATTCCAGACTTACAATCTGACTTGCAGTCTCACAGCCCTAAGTGCCCCCAACTCTAAATCATTCAGTGGAATTGATGAAGTCACATTTCAAGCCAAGCCTAGCCATTAGTTATATTCTAGAGATTCAAGTCTGCTTTAAGGGGGAGTGCTTCAGGCTAAACAATTGTGACTTATATTACTAATTTGAAACAGATATTAAAGTATTGCAATTTTGGAGCTGTTATATATATTCAAGTGGTTGCATGATTGCTTTAAGAACTGGTCACATGATTAAGGTATTTCATGGGTTTTTGCTTTAGCTTCAGTTTCTAAGGCAAAAGCTCCTCAATAAACTTTGTTGTTATTTTGAATTTTTATGTGAAAACTACATATTTTGCCTTTCATTTAAAATCCACAGCCCCTAATTTGGTAAGGACATCATTGAAAAATCAAGAAAAGACCCTAGGTAGAGTAAAAAAAACATTGTGGGTTCTAGCACTTTGAATATTAAAAGGTTGGGAAAATCAATGACAGGATTAAATAAAGATTGATGAGTCAATGAAGGAAGACCAAGTAAAAAAATGCATTTCTTACTGGAAAACAAATGGGTACACTCCCTTAAATTGCAGTGTTTGCATATGTGTTGGAGTGTGTATTAACAGAGCAGAAGAACATGCTATGCAATTGAAAAAGGGTGAAAGCACTCTGTGGGGTATTAAATGTGGTTTTTCCAACATGGAAGGGTGAAATTCCAGACAATAAGTGGCATATTTGAAAACAAGGGATATTCTGTTATACAGCTGGGATTGCTTGCAAGAAAAAGATATATCAAGTAAATAGTCTTCAGCGTAAAAACAGGAGTATGGGGAAGGCAGTAAAAAAAAATGTACTGAGTAATTTTGAGTCATGAGTGCCTGCAAGAGAAATGGTGGGTCAGTTAGCAGTCATTGGTCCTTTCAATCAAAAAAATGAATAGTGCAGATTCTTTGTAGAGTAGTTTCAGCACTTTGCACAAGTGGACAAAACTGCAAATGAGTTGCTTGTAACAGCTTTTCTCAGTATAATAGGAAGGAAAATCTACAATTTGTTCTCATACTTGGTCCATCCTGCAAAGCCAGGAACCAAAATGACAACTTGGCATAGATCAGTGAAGAGCATTATTCTCTGAAGCCATTGATCATTGGAGAAAAGCTTAGATTTCACCAAAAGAATCAAGTGGAAAGTGAAAAGAGTGCTCAGTTGTGGCAATCTTAAAAAAAATATACTCTTTGAGATTGTCTAATTTACTGAGTCCAAAATGAGGTTATCCAAAGAAGATTGCCTATTAAAAATGCTTTGACTTTAAAGACAGCAATACAAATCACAGTGTTGGTGGAACTAGCTGCTAAAGAGGCTTCACAACTTGGTGCAGGAATGAAGATCCACAATTTGGGAACTGCCCATAAGAAGTGAAAACAGCAACAAGCATGTCACAGTTGAAGTAAAATGAGCCATCCAGTGAGTGATTGCTGAAGCACGGATTTTGGCAAAATAATCACATTGCAAAAGCTTGTTGGACTACATTGGCTTCCCTTGAGAAAAATATTTAGAAGAAGGATCTCGGTACCTTCAAAAGTAACAAGGAATTAACAACGTGGAAGACAAGAATTACACCTGTGAAACAACAAAATGTTCAGAAATATGACGAAGAACTCCAACTGAACATCTTATCCTTACAGGGTGAATCACATAGATTCTAGGTGATTCTGAAGTGGAATATCTATATGTATGCAGGTTGTTACAGGTGCTACTGTATCTTTAATTTCTGAGACAACATATGAACAAAGCTGAAGTACCTTGCTTTAAAGGAAGCCGATGTGATTGTAAGGACATAGATGAAAGAAATCTCAATATTAAAAGGTTACATCATGGTCAATGTAGAGTTGAGTGGACAAACAGCACAATTGCCTCTTCATGTGGTCCATGGTAATTTTCCAACTGGATAATGGTTAGAGAAGATAAAACTTAACTGGAATACTGTCTACAAATTGGTTGGTGCCAAAAAAAGACTCACAGCACCTTCTGATAAATACAAGAGTATATTTGAAGAGACATTTGGTTCACAGAAGGGAATTCAACGGAACTCAAAACAAAGCCAAATAGCCAACTTGGTAGTCTCAAAGCAAGTCTCAAGCAAGTGTAATGCCAATATGGAATTCATTCCAAGATTGAAGAAAAATTAATATGACTTATTAACAGTGGTGTATTAGAACTGCTTACAATGAATGACTGGGCTAACTCCCGCCATAACTGTCAAGAAAGCAGATATTATAATTTGTATTTGTGGTGAGTTTAAAATAACCATAAATCCAGTGTTATTTGCTGATTAATATTCGCTTCATTTACTTGAAATAATAAAAGCAAATTACGGTGGATGCTGGAATCTGTATTGCAAGAGAAAATGCTAAAAAATCTCAGCAGGTCTGACAGTATCTGTAATGAGAGAAAAGAGTTGATGTTTCGAGTCCAGGTGACCTTTTAGGGCATTTCCTCTTTTGGTTTCATTTAATTGAAGATTTATTTGTTGGGTTATCAGGTGGGCAGAAATTCAGCTTGATTAACCTTTCACAAGCACATTTACAAATGAATGTAACTGCTGAATTTCAACTATTGCTTACCATCGTTACTCATAAAGGTCTTCTTTATTCTAAAATGTTGTCTTTTGGAATAACATCCATACCAGCCCTGTACCAAAGATCGATGGATCAGATTTTAAGTGGTCTCTCTGGGGTACAATGTTTCCTGGATAATATTTTAATTACAGAGTCCAGTGCACAAGAGCATATGAATAATTTAAAAGCAACACTGGAATGTCTTCAAGCACGTGGTCTGCGTATCAAGAAAGGTGTGATCTTTTTTCCACACGTCAGTCTAACATTGAGTTATGTTAATGATAGTACAGACCTACATAAAGCCTTTAAAAAAGATGGAAGCTATTTTTGAAGCACTGCATCAGATCTTTTCTGGTATTAGTAAGTTTTTATGGCAAATTTGTTCAAGACTTAGCTATATTATTGAAGCCATTGTGTAACTTACCATATGTGAAACAGTCATGAGACAGGAAAACAAAATGTGAGAATGCATCCAAAGATATCAAAGATATTTGCAGAAGTCTGAATATTAGTTCATTTTAATCCGAAGCTACAGTTACTGCTTACTTGTGACACTTCATCTTATGGAATGGGGCAGTCATTTCACATATTATGCATTTGGGAGATGAATGACAAATAGTTTTTGCTTACCTTACTCTGGCAACTGCTGGATCTAACTATGCTCAGCTTAAAAAGAAGTATTAAGTATAATTGTTGGCATACAAAGGTGTCATCATTATTTGTATTGTCATCATTCACATTCTTGACTGCTCACTGACCCTTAACAATTTTTTTTGGCCCATATAAATGCATTCTGTCATTAGCTGTTAGCCAATTGCAAAGATGGTCACTCATCTTATCTGCACACTCCTCTGATATTAGGTATCATCAATCGAGGTGCCATGCTAATGCTAATGCATTAACATGCTTACCTTTACCTATTGAGCAGATGTCACCAGTAAGTTTTGCAATATTTTTGTTTCTTGCCAGTAGATCATTTGCCTGTAACAGCTCCTCAAGTTCAGAAATATATAGAAATGATCCTGGGAGAAGGAAAGTGATGGATACTGTAGTGAAAGGAAAGATAACTGGAATGCATTGTATACATTCTGATTTCAACCATGTGTCAAGACAACTTGTGTTGACCATCCAAAATGGATGTCTATTGCGGGGAATCTGAATGATCATTCCTCCTAGTCTGGATGGAAGAGTTCTTGAACAACTACATGAAGAATATCCAGGTGTAGTCCGGATGAAAGAATTGGCATGTTGCTACTCCTAGGTCTGGAGGCTCATAACTGATGCACACTCAAAGTGGCCAGAAATTATTATCATGAGATCTACAATAACTGACCAACCCATTGAACCCCCCCCCCCCCCCCCCCCCCCCCCCCCCCCCCCCCCACTCACCCACCCTCCGTGGGCCCTGCCTGACCAGCTGAGCCTAGTAAGAAGTCTCGCAACACCAGGTTAAAGTCCAATAGGTTTATTTGGTAGTAAATACAACAATATAAGAACATAAGAAACAGGAGCAAGATTAGGCCATCTAGCCCTTGAGTCAGAGACCCACCAACAGTTATATTAATGCACTCGCATCTCAGATCAAGTTTGAGCCTTGTGTTTCCAAACTTGCCAGGGAGAGTTGAGGCCAGCTATACAATCAGAACATAAGACATCATTCACGCCAGTCAGCACTGTCTTTTCTGGTGGATGGCACTGTGTATGTGAGGGATTTTGATAGCGGATAAAATTTGTTGTTTGGAATCTCCAATATTGGATGCCTGTCTTATCAAGTGAGCATAGAAAGATTGCCTGAAAACACATAGGCCATTTGAGAAAAAGAGAGATGCGTCCATAGTTAGTTTTGCCATTAGGAAGTATGTTGCCATCAGAAAATGTTGCCGAGTGTTTTAGTATTAAAGTACCTGGTCATCCTGAGGTGGGGACAAATGACCTCTCCATGGAAACACATAGAATTGAAATGCCTGGGCCTGAAGAGGCACCTATCATTTTGTTTTCCACTGACAGCAATCCTGTCGAACGCCTCAGGAAGAGGATTTATGCCATTCCATAGGGATTCAGAAATCCCATAAAGACTTGATTTATAATTGACTATATTCAGGATTAGTTACCTAGAACTGTGTGAATTGAATATTGACATTTCATAGAAATTATTGAAACCCAACAGTGCAGAAAGAGGCCATTGAGTCCATCAAGTCCGTGCAGTCAACAAACCCACTCAGGCCTTATTCCCATTACCCCACATATTAAACCTGCTAATCCTTTTAATTCTTATGCATTCCGTGACAGTAAGGGGCAATTTAGCATGGCTAATCCACCCAATCTGCACATCTTTGGACTATGGGAAGAAACTGGATCATTCAGAGGAAACCTATGCAGACACGGAAGAATGTGCAAACTCCAGACAGGCAATAATCCAAATCAAGAATCAACCCAGATCTTTGGAACTGTGAGGCAGCAGTGCCAACCAAATATAAAGAGACTTAGTTGGGGAGGGATTTGCAGATTGTTCTTTTAATGATAAATTTGCAGAATAAGGAGCACATGACCCAGGGAACCAATCAGGGTTAATGGTGGGAGATCACCCTCGTAAGGTGTAGCTTCTGTTTCAGAATCTTCTCAGGAGCAGATTGCAGCCACGAGGCAACCAAGCCTCTGTCTAGTTTTAACCTGTAAATAAGAGAATTCATTTTCCCTAAGCTGGTGACAAGCATTTTTATTTGTGAGTACTTCAAACTTTTCAGATTTTATTTCAGATTTCTAGCGTCCACATTATGTTGCTTGAGTACTTTTGTTTTCATGTCTCTAGAGTGTGACTGGGGCACAGATGAGCCTTGAATGGTGAAGCAAGCTGGTAACAGCTAAATGAATTATTCTTTTCAAGAACAAAAGCAAAACACAACTGATGCTGAAAGTCTGAAGTAAAAACAGAAAATACTGGATAAACTCAGCAGCATCTTTAGAGAGAAACAGAATTAATGTTATGGAGCTGAATGATCCTGTTGTGAACAATTAGATAGGGTTTTCTGCGCCCCCATATTTCTCAGGAATCATTGGCCAATTGTGGGATCTCCTGATCCTACTGCTGTCAGTGGAGTTAACCACCAAGAAATCCACAAGAAGTTTCGCTGCCAATGAGACAGGAAGATCCTGTCGACAAGAAGTCTGGAAAATTCCAGCCATAAGCTGTTTTTCTCTCTCCACAGATGCTGCCAGATCTACTAAGTTTATCCAGCAATTTTTATGCCTATAGAAAGTTTTAAAGAAAACTCATGACTTATTCCAGCCCCTGATGCACCACAACCTGCCACCCCACCCCCCCCCCCCCCCCCCCCCCCCCCCCCCCCCCCCCCCCCCCCCCCCCCCCCACTCCCTGGGCCCTGCCTGACCAGCTGAGCCTAGTAAGAAGTCTCACAGCACCAGGTTAAAGTCCAACAGGTTTATTTGGTAGCAAATACCACTACATAAGAACATAAGAAACAGGAGCAAGATTAGGCCATCTAGCCCTTCATGTCCAGTATTAGCCTAGTGAACCTTCTCTGTATTCCCTCCGAGGCCAATATATCCTTTCACAAATGCGGCGACCAAAACTGCACACAGTGCTCTAGTTGCGGCCTCACCAGTGCCCTGTACAGTTGCAGCAAGACCTCCCTGCTGTTATATTCTCTCCCCCTTGCTATAAAGGCCAACATTCCATTCACCTTCTTGATCACCTGCTGCACTTGCAGACTGGGTTTTTGTGATTCATGCGCAAGGACCCCCAGGTCCCTCTGCATCGTAGCATGCTGCAGCTTTTCACCCTTTAAATAATAATCCCTCCTACTATTATTTCTGCCAAAGTGGATAATCTCACATTTGCTAACGTTATACTCCATCTGCCAGGTACTCATCCATTCACTCAGCCTATCCAGATCTCTCTGAAGAATTTCTGCATCTTCCGTGCAATTTGCTTTTCCATTCATCTACGTGTCATCAGCAAATTTTGTTACCCTGCACTCAGCCCCCCCCTCCAGATCATCTATATAAATGGTAAACAGTTGAGGACCCAGCACTGATCCCTGTGGCACTCCACTAGTCACCAACTGCCAACCAGAATAGGACCCATTAATTCCAATAGCACCCATTGATTAGAACTAGCAGATTCCAACAGATCTCTCACTAGGTTTTGGAGTGCTGCTCCTTCGTCAGGTGAATGGGAGATCTGTTCACAAACAGGGCATATAAACACACAAACAGATCTCCCACTTACCTGATGAAGGGGCAGCCAGCGCTCCGAAAATGGTCCATTTTGGTAGATCAAATGGGATGAAGGAGTTCATCCCATTTGACCTGTTGTAATTTAATTTGGTGTTTACCCCAGTCCAAGGCCGGCATCTCCACGACACTGCTGAGACTGCCCAGCATTTTCTGTTTTTATTTCAGTGTCTGAAGAATTTTATTTTTGGTTTATTTCTATGTTGTTCATGTGTAGAAACAATGCCATCTTCAACCTCTTCATGTCAGAGAAAAATAAATTCTGTCTGTTGGTGTGCCAAATTTTGACACTATGAATGACGTTACACAGTGTGCTGGCAATGTTGTTACACAGTAAGAAGTCTCACAACACCAGGTTAAAGTCCAACAGGTTTATTTGATAGCAGACGCCACTAACTTTCGAAGCACTGTCCCTTCGTCAGCTGAGTGGGGAGTTCTGGTTACAGACACAGCATATAAAGACACACACTCAGTTTATGGAATACTGATTAGGATACAAATCTTTACAGCTAATCAAGTGTTAAAGGTGCAGACACTGTGAGTGGAGATAACATTCAGCAATGCTACCACAATCAGGCTGATGATGAAGATCCCACAGACCCTCAGCAGACACGCATGCCCAGTTCGTCTCTTGCCACTGTTCAGGGTAACGCGCATGCGCATCAGGTCCAGCACGGCCTGTTGTCGAAGCTGTTGTTCAGTGCGCTGCGACGTCTGTTCGCTCCTGGTTAAAGTCAAGTAACTACGGCTCATTTAAAAAAAACACACATTATCCCTGGATATACATCGAAATATGATTTTTTTCATCGTCTTCGCGTACTACAATTTCACCTTTGCGTCGGGCAGGTTTTGGAGTTGAAAGGTTGTATGTCCCGCATGCGCACTGAGGTTCCTTGCCGAGCGCAGCGATGGCGGCGAGCAGCGGCAGGCTGGTTGGGGTTTTACGGAGCTGTGGCGGCTGTGCGCTGGGGACGAATATTCCTGCTTATGTCAGGAGGTCTTCAGTGAGTGTTTGGGTTTTAGTTCGTAGTTCGGGAGTTTAGACTTTGTTAATTCTCGCGGAAAAGAAGTCTAAAGTCGGGTTTTGGTCTTTGGGGTTGCCGCTTCTTCATTTCAGCAGCTCCAGGGCCACCTCAAACAAACATGGAAAGTGCTGGAAAATATCAGCCGTTTTGGCAGTATCTGTGGAGAGGGAATAGAGCCAACATTTCGAATTTGGATAACTTCATTTAGAGCCTCTGATGCTTTCATAGGACTGGCTGTGTTGCAGTTCTTTCACCTCTAAATTGGGAGTTCATGGGGACTTGGGCCTCAATTCATAGATTTGAACACAAGTACAGAGGGAATGCTGCACTGTCGCATTTGAAGTCTTTCAGGATGAGATGTTAAATGATAATCATTTTTACAGCTTTTTGGATTGAACATTGAGTTCAACAACATCAGAGTGTGGATGTTTTCCTCCAGTTCCACTCCAATTCCATTTTACTTAATTTCTTCTCTTCCTATTATTCTTTCATTTTTATTATATACGCTTTATTTTTCCACTCCTAAAATCTCACTTTCCATCTTATTTCACTTCCCTGCCCAAAAGTGCTATCTGCCACATTCTTCTACTCTGCACCTTTGTTATTTATACATTCTGATCTTTTAATGCATTGCCGTCAGCACCATTCACATTTCCTTTGTCTTTTTGTCGATGTCATCCCTATTAATTATAGACACAGTTCTCCCCCCAGTGTAAATCTTGTCCTGTTTTTCTTGTTTTCAGCTCTGGTGAAGGGTGATCCTGATTCAACATTGGGTGCAACCTTATTGGCCATTCATGTCATGCTCCTGCTGCAGTCGAGTTGGAGAATTTGGTACCCAGCCAAATCTCTCTTCATTGTAGCAGGATGGAAAAATTCTGCCTCACTGATGTATAACATTTTGGCTGTTGGCTCTATTCTCTCTCCACAGATGCTGCCAGACCTGTTGAGATTTTCCAGCATTTTCTGTTATTTCAGATTCCAGCATCTGCAATATTTTGCAGTGTTAAATCAAAGCCCTATCTGTCCTTTTGCAAAAGAAAATGCTATGTAAATTTTCTTAAGAAGTCATATGGACTCAACATTTAGTTTCTCTCTTCACAGATGATGCCAGACTTGCAGAGTTTTTCTAGTACTTTCTGTTTTTATTTCAAATTTCCCTGATGTCCTGATTAAGACTAAAAGGTCATAGCGTAAGGGTAACACATTAGCATGGATAATAGATTGGCAAACTAACAGGAAATGGAGTTGACATAAATGGATCTATTTTGTGACAAGTGGTGTGCAGAGGGATTAGTGCTGGGGCCTCAACCTTTTACAATGTACATAAATAACTTGGATGAAGGGACTGAAGTTATGGCTGTTAAATTTTCTGATGACACAAAAATGGGTAGCAAAGTAAATTGAGTGGGAGATCTGGCAAATGGGGTATAATGTGGGCAAAAGTGAAATACTCCACTTTGATAGGAAGAGTAAAAAGTAACTTTACCTAATTGGTGTGAGATTGTCAAGGCCTGAAATGGTTGTAGGAGGGTGGCTTGGAATATGTGGTTGTCACAGTGTATGAATCTTTAAAGGCTAGCATAAAGGTATAGCTAGTAACTGGAAAGCTAATAAAATGTTGTTGTTCATCATGAGGGGAGTTGATTTACAAAACTAGGTAGATTATGCTTCAGTTGTTTAGGGCACTGTTCTATATGGAGTATTGTATTACAGTAAGATGTAAATGCGTTAAAACAGTTGAGATGATTTACCAGAAATGGGCAGATTGCCTTTTGAAGAAAGGTTAAATTTGTGCCCATTGGAATTTAAAGGTGACTTGAAGATCCTGAGGGGTCTTTGAATGTTTTAAAGCTCGATAATTCTTGATTAACGAGTGCGTTATTGGGGTAGGAATGTGGGGTTGAGGTTACAGCCAGATTAGCTATGATCTACTTGAATGGAGCAAGTTGGAGGGGCTCGTTGGCCTGTTCCTAATTCTCATGTTTGTTAACTTAATGATCATTTAATCGTTGCTTGTAAGTTCTCCCTGTTGTTTCCCTACACGACACTTTTTTTAAAGTACTTCCACTCTTCCTTGAACCACCTGTGCGACTCCAACACCTCTACTGTCACTCTGTGTTCCCTCAAGGATTAATTTTGCTTTGTGATATCTGAAAATAGGTATCGTCAATATGCATAATGAGACCTTGTTCTATTTCTAAAATCTCCGATTCCCCTTTCCCTTTCTCAATATTTGTGTTCAATATCTTCGTTGCCAGTAAGGTGCCTATGCATCGATGTCTGCCTTCTATTCACCTACAATATATTGAAGGGACTTGAGTGACCTCAGGAAGATAATATTTATTGCCCATCCTCAGCTGGTGTTAAAGCCCTGCTGGGTAGTACTATACTGTGTAGGAAAGAAGTGGTGCTTTCCTGAAGGATGATGGTGGAAAAATTAGAAATTTAGTGAGAATCTGACAGTCATTTTTAAAAGTTCCTTTACAGGATTTACAGAATGTCACTGACTAGACCAGCATTTATTATCCATCCCTAGTTACCTATGAGAAGGTAGTGATGAGCTGTCTTCTTGAACCACTGCAGTCCCTGAACGTAGATACACCTATGGTGCTGTTAGGGAGGGAGCCTTTAAGTGAGTCTTGATGGAATTCAGGAGATCAAAGTGTTGACTGTATGAAAATAAAATGTGGAGAACAAGAAACAAAAACAAATAATAAGTGCAGTAAACTTTCTGAAAATCTTATCTGACAGCTAAAAATGGAGGTAAACCACCTGTAATAATGAGATGAGGATGACTGTACTTGAAATCTTGTGTGCCGGAAGTAGACAAATCCCTACGAAGCTTTTCCAGTACAGCTTCAGCACTGACATGTATCCAATAATATTGAAAATTGTCCAATCCTGTCCAGAAAAACAAGACAAATCCAATCTGGCCAATTATTGCTCCATCAACCTTCTCTTACTTTATTGAAGATTATCATTGACAATGCCATCGAATGGTGTTTATTTGCCAATAACCTGCTAGCTGATGCTCAATTTGGGGTATTAGCTCCAGAACTCAAACTCCATTCAAGCATGGGCAAAAGAGCTTCAAAGGGAGGTTTGCCTGACTGCCCTGAGTCAAGGCAGCATTTAATCGAATGTGGCATCAAGGAGTCTTAGTAATATTTGTAATTAGTGAAAATGTGGAAAAATATCCTGATGGCTGCAATCATGCCAAGCATAAGGGAAAATTTATGTGGTTATTGGAGGCCAATCAACTCCGTTCCTGGACTTCACTGCCATAGCTCCTCAGGGTGGTATCCTAGGCTTTACCCTCTTCAGCTTTTCTCAAAAATATCAAAAATAAGTATATTCACTGCTCATTGCAACTGTTCAGTAGCATTTGCAGCTGCTGTAATGAAATGCTTCATACGTCATGAAGCAAGATCTGGACAGCATTCAAGTTTGATCTGGTTGCTAAGTATCATTTTTGCTCCATGAGTACCAGGCCATGATCATCTCCAACAAGAGATATCTAACTACGTCCTTTCATTTGGCATTACTATTGTCTGCTGTTGAAGACTTCTTGTATCTTGCTGGTTGCGAAAATGAAAAAGGCAGCAGCGACAACCTGATCCCAGTCATTGTTGACATGTCACTGAAGTCTGACTGTCAGCCTTTCAGACCTTGTGGATAATGATGGTACTCAAAAGATCTCCACGTTAAACAAAGTTATGCATAGGATCTTTTGCCAAGTCCTGTGGCAGTGGAGAATTGGCAACGGGGCAGGGGTGTAAACTGGGGAGTCCCTGACAATAGGTGCGTGGAGGTGTTTGGGCATCTGTGTTGGGATAAGTTGTCCTGCTGAGGATGCACTCTGCTCAACCCAAATGGGGAGGGGTTACCTACTACTTAAAAGTAGGTGTCCAACTCTGCCCTGGCTGAGGAACTACACCCTATGGAATCAATATCATTGTGGTCAAAGAACATTTTGAATTTTTGGGTAATCTTGAATAAAGACCTGGAAAGAAAAGCTGCAATCCTGTCACGTGAGCTTTCAGGACTCCAAATTGACATCATGCTTAGTGAGATCCATTATTCTGGACTGGGTCAGCTGTAGGAACAAGCAGGGGGATGCATCTTCTGTGGTGAAGGAAAGGCTGACAGCAGCCCTCCTGTCCATAGAGTTGATTTTGCCGCACTGAATTGAACTTTCAGTGCACTACCAGAATTTCTGAGTTATAAAAAGAAACATGACACTTCACCAACACTTAGCCGTGACCAAAATGTCAATGTTATCAGTGCTTAAGTTCCAACTCTTGACTTGGATGAAGATGTTAAGGGAAAATGTCTTCCCTGATCTTGAAGTCCTGGCTGCCATCCCAAAAGAAAAGATCATGCATCTGGTGGACTTTAATGCCAGAGTTTGTGACTTTGATGTCTGGAGCAGAACTAATGGAAATAAAACATGGTGGGAAAAGCTAATACAAATAATGTCCCCCTGACAAAGCATGCTCACTGTGGGTTGATTATAGCAAACGTCTGCTTCTGCCAGAAGGACAAATTCAAAAGTACTTGGAGGTATTGGAGATCAAAGCATTAGCACTCTGGGCTTGTCACTGTTAGGATAAAAGATCTAAGTGATGTCTGTATCACTTGCTTTATATGGGGGACTTATGTTTTCTAGATAGATCATCTACTTGTTTGATAGGTGTGGAACGTTAACCCAACAAGATATTGCAAGATCCAAAAATCTAAGATGAAGAAGATAAATGTCAGTTGTAAAGCGGTTTAAAGAATTCTGAGTGCAAATCATAACCATTCTGAGAAATCTCAACGTGTCCAACCTCCAGAATAATGGGATCAGGTAAAGTCAGCTGAAATCTATTGCTGTGACCAGGTCACTGAATTTCAGTATCATTGTCACTATGACTGGTTCAGTACAAATACTGAAAAATGTAGCCACTAGAACAAAAAGAAGCAGCCTGCATTGTCAGTCAGAACAGTTTAAGTTGCAAGTCAGGAAGTGTATTTGCATGTTCTTCCTGTGTCTGCATGCGTTTCTTCCGGATGATCTGGCTTCCACCTGTAGTTCAAACGTGCAGGTTAAATGAATTGGCCATGCTAAATTACCTCTTGATCTCCAAAAATGTGTAGGTTAGGTGAATTAGAGATGGTTAAAAAATGTGTGGCGTTACAGGAATAGAGCAGGGGGGTGGGCGTGCCTAAAATGCTCTTTCAGAGGGTCGGTGCAGACTTGATGGGCAGCATGGCTTCCTTCTCTGTACAGGCTCCATTACAACAATCGATGCCCAACTGACAAGATGTCTTCCATACCCAAAGCTGTGGAGTTGCTTTTAAACCAAACCCCCTTCTGACATTAAGATTCAGCCTTAATACTCATTCAATTTCATCTGTTATCCAGAAAAGAGATTCATTCAAGTCTTGATTGCATGTGTGAAGATTTGGGCATTACAGTATAACAAACTACCATTGCAGTGTGTGTTATGGTTATTCTATACATTTTGCAGAGACATGAGACAGATCAATATCAAATCAATGGAGACAATGCAAGGAGCTGTAAGGCTTGATTTATTGTGCCAAAAGTCTGAGTTAGGAGAGAAGATTGCAGAAACCTTTCAACTTTTCAAAAATGCATCCAAAATGTAAATGAAAAAGGAAAACGAATCTAGAAGTTGCTTTTCATTAAATTGAAAGTAGAACAAGGATATAGATTCAAGCAAATAAACTTTGAGATGAATATCATTTCAGACATGGTCCAATTAATGCATCGAAAGAACTCACTGGAAGAGAAATGGTAATGAAATCTTGGAATCACTTTAGAAAAATTTGGCAAGGCAATACAAGGATTTTAAACTCTTTCTGCATGGATGGACCAAATAATCTTCCTCATTTGTAACTAGTTGTGAAATTAAAACCTCAACATCGATTTAGAAGAATTTACGACACCAAGACTGGTGGAGTAGTGGATGAGGTGGAGGGCTCTTGTAGGCTGCAAAGAGACATTGATCGGATGCAGAGCTGGGCCAATAAGTGGCAGAAGAGTTTAACTCTGATAAGTGTGAAGTGATTCATTTTAGTAGAACAAATCTGAATGCAGATTACAGGTTCAACGGCAGGGTTTTAAGGAATGTGGAGGAACAGAGAGGTCTTGGGTTTCATATCCGCAAATCTCTGAAGGTTGCCACTCAAGTGGATAGAGCCATGAAGAAGGCTTATAATGTGTTAGCATTTATTAACAGAGGGTTTGAGTTTAAGAGCCGAGGGGTTATGCTGCAAGGGCACCGGACATCGGTGAGACCAAATTTGGAATGTTGTGTTCGGTTCTGGTCACCTCATTATAAGAAGGATGTGGAAGCATTGGAAAGAGCGCAGAGAAGATTTATCAGGATGCTGCCTGGTTTGGAGGGTAGGTCTTATGAGGAAAGGTTGAGGGAGCTGGAGCTTTTCTCTTCAGAGCGTAGGAGGATGAGAGGCAACTTAATAGAGGTTTATAAGATGATGAGAGGGATTGATAGAGTGGATATGTAAAGACTGTTTCCTCAGGTGGGTGTAGCTGTTACAAGGGGACATAACTATAAGGTTCACGGTGGGAGATATAGAAGAGATGTCCAAGGTAGATTCTTTATTCAGAGTGATTGGAGTGTGGAACAGATTGCTATGATAATGGAGTCAGACACTTTACGAACTTTCAGGTGGTTATTGGATAGGCACATTGAGCACTCCAAAATTATAGGGAGGGGATAGCTTGACCTTGGGATTGGACGTAGCTCGGCATAGTATTGAGGGCCTAAGTGCCTGTACTGTGCTGTAATGTTCTGTGTTCTAAAACAAATCCATAAGACAAAGGACAAGAGGAGGGCAACAGTCCTAAGAGTTCCAACAATATGCTGGCCAACATGATGTAAAGTTTTTGTTTGAAGCTGCTGAAACCATCTATAGATCAAGGCCAAATATGCAAAACCCCATCATTCACAGGGGGATATAATTGCTCTTATATGGACGAATGTGACACCAACAATCTAGAAGCTGATCAATATCCAGAACATGTCAGCCTGCTTGATGTCACTTTAAATACTCCCTCCACTGGCACATGGCTGCAATGTGCACCATCCACATAATGCATTGTGGCAACGTTATAAAAAGATTATTTATTAGTCACAAGTAAGGCTTACATCAACACTGCAATGAAGCTGCTGTGAAATTCCTCTAGTTGCTACACTCTGGCCCCTGTTCGGGTCAGTGCACTAACCAGCATGTCTTTCAGACTATGAAAGGAAGCCAAAGTACAAGGAGGAAACCCACGCAGACATGGGGAGAATGTGCAGACAGTGACCCGGGTCCCTGGTGCTGCGAGGCAGCAGTGGTAACCACTACGTCATTGTGCTGCCTTGGCAACTTGCCAAGACTGCTTGTAATAGCACTTATGACCTAGAAGATCGGGGTAGCAGATGCATAGGAGTAGCACCATCTGGAAATTCCTTTCCAAGTCTTTCATCATCCTGACTTGCAGGTATATTACTATTCTTTCAATGGGTCTTAATCCTTAAACTCCTTGCCTTATAGCATTGTGAAATAGCCTGCACCACGTTGACTGACTGCAACGATTAGAGGGTACTCACCACCATATCCTCTTGGGCAAACAGTAAATGCTGATCTTGCGAGGCTCTGATCCCATGAACGAGTTTAAAGAAAATATTCTTATTATGCTCCTGGGATGCTTCAAACAAAATTTAGCACCTAGCCACTGAGATATTTGTGTAGGTGATCTAAATCTCACTCAACAACACGGTTTTTAGAGGGAGTCTGGAGGAGAGGCAATGATGAAGCAATGAAAATTGGAGATGTGCAAGAGGCCAGAATTGGAGATGTATTATGATCTCATGATTATGGGCCTGCAGGAAGTTACTGAGACAGGGTAGTATGCGGTCATGGAGGGATTTGAAAACAAGGATGAGGTATTGAGGAGTTGCTGAATTGTAGACCTAATAAAGGACTGCATGGGTGATGAATGAGCATGAATACAGGCAGCAGCTCAATTTAGTATTGAGTTCAAGGCCTTTTGGCTAAGATGAAGCTTAAATCAAGCCCAGGAGGGGTGCAGTGCCTCATCCTCCCAGATTGGATTTTATTTGATCAAACTCAAGAAGAGATGCAAGGACTTGTCTTGTCAGCTTGGATTTGGTTTGTACCTAATGTGGGGACCATGATTGGACTTTATTTGAATTGAGGTTTTTTTGATTTAGAAATAAAATACCGAAAGGTACCAAAAAGGTTTATGGAGAGTGTAAGATTGTGAGGAATGGGGTGGTTGACGACCAGAAAATTGCCAATCACAATATGCCTCTTAATTCATATCTAATTTGTATTAATTATGAATTTTAACATTATTTAGTATTTGCTTTGTTTAATTTTTATGTAGGAAAACTTTTATGGAATTTTATGTTCTCATTCTTTCAGTAAATAACTGGGAATTCTTCACTGATTTTTGTTGTAAATGGTTGAGATTAGTGGAGATTGTTGTATAAGAATAATGTCTCTGGGTTAGTAATCCAGAGACCCTAGCACTGGTTCACATCTCACGATGGCAGCAGACAGAATTTAAATGCGATTAGTAAAATCCAGAATTAAATCTGGTAAAATCTCAGTAAAGTGATCATGAAATATGTAAGGTCATGGAATGTACTCTCCTTACCTGGCCTACATAAGAGCTTAGTTGATAAGTATATGGAAGAGAAGGGAATGGTTTAGTTTGGAGGGGCATTGCTTTTTATATTGGTCGGCGCAACATCGAAGGCCGAAGGGCCTGTTCTGTGCTGTAATGTTCTATGTACATGTGATTCCAGACTGTCAGCAATGTCGTTGACTCTTATGTGTTCTTTGAAAAGGTCTGGCAAACTAGGGAAGGGCAACAAATACTGGCCTTGCCAGTGACACCCACATCCAATGAAAGAATAAATTAATAAAGGCTGATGTTTTGGGGATTTTTCATTTCATGTTGAATACTCCTAACTGAAATTACTTGAAGAAGAACTTAGTAAGAAAAAGTAATATCATCTATTCGTAGTGAAGTACTTAACATCGCAACAGAAAATACTGGAAAATCTCAGCATGTCTGAAAGCTCTCCACAGATCCTGTCAGACTTACTGAGGTTTTCAGCATTTTCTGCTTTCATTTCAGATTCCAGCATTTGCAGTAATTTAACACAATTAATGTACATGCAGCAAGGTCATAATATGAATTAGGAGCAGGCATAATCCATTTAACCCCTCAAGTTTGCTCTGCTGCTCAATAAGATCATGGCTGTTCTGATGGTGCCCTTAACACCACTTTCAGTCTAACCTGATACTTTTTGATTCCTTTGTTGGTCAAGAATCTATCTATCTCTACCTTAATGATATTTAATGACCCTGCTTCCACTCCTCTGAGGAAGACAATGTTACCGACACATGACTCTGAGAGAAAGCTTTTCTTCCGATCTCCATCTTAAATGAGCAGATCTTTATTTTCCAGAATGAGAAATATGTTCTCAGCATCCACTATCATATCCCCTGAGGATCTTTTATATTTTAATAGGATCATCTCTGAACGCCATTGGATATGGGCCCAACCTTTCCTCAATAAGATAACATCTTGATTCCAGGTACCAGTTAAGTGAACCTTCCCTGGACTACTACTAATGCAGTTACACAGAACAAAGAACAAAACAGCACGGGAAACAGGCCCTTCGGCCCAACGAGCCCGTGCCACCACCCTGATGTTCCCACCTCTACCCGTGATCCCTGTCTATGTTTATAGATCTATGGATTAAAAACCAAATTTGAGACAATTTAGGGAGAATTTGTTTTGCCAATTAGCCTAAGAGCACATCTTTGGGATGTGGGAGGAAACCGGAGCACCCGGAGAAAACCCACGCAAGCACGGGGAGAATGCGCAAACTCCCACAGACACAGGCCCAAATCCATGTATCTGCACAGCACAGCGATAGTCACTGAGCTGTCGTGTTGCCCATCAAATGGTCCAGGTCAAGCGTACACTAACGACGTGAAGCACTAGGATACTCAAAAAAAAAAAAATCCAAGAGCAGCCCTCTCACGGCCCATCGCATGTATGCCCCTTGTTAGACAACAAGGTGGACCAAAGCACCTGAAGGATAAAAATAAGTACATCAATATCATCATCTATTTACACACTTCCCAGGGACTCCCAAGGCTCATGATCACTATTTTAAATCAGTTTTCTATACCCCTCCATTCCCATTCTGTTCATGTGCCCGTCTAAGTATTTCTTAAATCACTCCAGAGTGCCTGCCTCCACCACTTTACTTGGCATCCTTTCTTAATTAAGGAAACCAGATCTATACATAATCAGGACTCTAGATGTGGTCTTACCAATGCCTTGTACGACAGCAGTGAAACATCCCTACTTATAAAGAACAAAGAACAAAACAGCACAGGAAACAGGCCCTTCGGCCCAACAAGCCTGCACCACCACCTCGATGTTCCCACCTCCACCCATGATCCCTGTCTATGTTTATAGAAATCTGCATTGGAACCAAATTTGCGAGACAATTTGACAAAACAAATTCTCCCTAATCAGCCTAAGAGCACATCTTTGGAAATGGGAGCACCCAGAGAAAACCCATGCAAGCATGGGGAGAATGCACAAACTCCCACAGACACAGGCCCAAATCCATGTATCTGCACAGCACAGTGATAGTCACTGAGCTGTTGTGTTGCCCATCAACTGGTCAAGTTCTAGCATAAACTAATGATTTAAATCTTAAGATACTCTCAAAATCCAAGAGCAGCCCTCTCACAACCATCGCGTGTATGTCCTTTGTTAGACAAGGCGGACCGAAGTACCTGTAGGATAAAACTGAAATACATCAATATCATTCATAATTTACACAATTCCCAGGGAACTCCCAAGGCTCATGATCCCTATTTTAAATCAGTCTATATCCCTCCATCCCCATTCTGCTCATGTGCCCATCTAAGTATCTTAAATAACTCCAGTGTGCCTGCCTCCATCACCTTACTTGGCAGTGCGTTCCATACCACCATAACCCTCTTTGTGAAAAAACTCCCTCTAGCATCCAAATTATACCTTACTCCCCTCAGCCTAAGCTTCCTTAGGATGACCCCTCGTATATTTGATTCCAACCTAGGGAAAAAGCTTACCACTGTTTATCTATATCCCTCATAATCTTATACACCTCTATTGGATCTCCTCTCAGTCTATGTCTTTCTAAAGAAAACAGCCCCAATTTGCTTAACCTCTCCTCGTAACTCAGACCTTCCATACCAGGCAGCATCCTGGTAAACTTCCTCTGCGCTCTCTCCAGAGTTTCCACGTCCTTCCGGCAGTACAGCGACCGGAGTTGGACGCAGTATTCCAAATGAGGTCTAACCAATGTTCTACACAACTGCAACATTAAAGGCCAGCTCTTGTACTCTATACCCCTTCCTCTAAAGGCTAGCATACCATAAACGTTCTTCATAATCTTCTCCACCTGCTCTGCCATCTTCAGAGACTTGTGCACCTGCACCCCCAAATCCCTATGCATTTCTATACTCTTAATAGGTCTACCCTTTATCATATACCTCCCCCCTACATTCTTTCTCCCGAAATGCATCACCTTGCATTTATCAGGATTGAATTCCATCTGCCATCTATCTGCCCAAGCTACCAGCCTAACTGTGTCCTGCTGTATTGCATGACAATGCTCCACTATCCGCAAGTCCAGCCATCTTTGTATCATCTGCAAACTTGCTGATCACACCACCCATTCCCTCTTCCAAGACATTTATATATTACGAATAGAAGAGGCACACCACTAGTGACTGACCTCCAGCTAGAAAAACACCTTTCCAATGTTACTCTCTGTCTCCTATTACCAATGATGTGGAGATGCCAGCGTTGGACTGGAATAAACATAATAAGAAGTCTGACAACATCAGGTTTAAATCCAACCAATTTATTTGATAGTAAACATCCATTGTGACGAGGAGTATCCCTGGTTCAACTGCTCCATGTGTGCTGAGTTTCCATAGAAAGTCTGTGTCGCGACAAAAGCTGGGGGTTCTTTGTACGATGGATTGGTGAACACTTCAGCGGTCACGGGCATTCAGCTTCCGACCTTTGAGTAAACATTCTTCAAGAGGGTCTTCACGACACACCACAGCGCAGAGCCGCTGAGCAGAGACTGATAGTCAAGTTCCACACACGTGAGGGATGGTCTTAACAGGGATTTTGGCTTCATGTCACACTATCTGTAACCCCCACGACTTGCTTGGGTTAGCAAAAAACCTCACTTACTGTGCTGTCTGGAGACAGTACACATCTCTTTAACCTGTGCTCAGTGCTGCTTCCACTCACATTGTTAGCCACTTTAAGACTTGAATAGTAGGTTAGGTGTAAAGATTCGTGTTCTAATCAGTAATCTGTAAACAGCCTGTGCTGATATGTGTGCTGTTGGAGACCAGAACACCTCATTCACCTATCGAAGACCATAGGGTCAAAAGCTTGTAAGTTTACTATCAAATAAATCGGTTGGATTTAAATCTGGTGTTGTCAGACTTCTTACTCCTATTACCAAGCCAGTTAGTTATCCATCTAGATACCTGTCCTTGTATTCCATTAGCCTTGACCTTTTCAACTCATCTCCCACGAGGGACTTTGTCAAACGCTTTACTGAAATCCATGAAGACGACATCAACGGCTCGCCCTGTGTCGACCGTTTTTGTCACCTCTGTAAAAAAAAATTCTACCAGATTCGTAAGGCACGACTTCCCCTTAACAAAGCTATGCTACGTATCCCTAATCAGATCGCAATGCTCTATCTTCCGTTCTCCTTGTAATAAACAACAACATTGTTTGCTTTCCTAATCACTTGCTGTATATGCATACTAACTTTGATTCATGCACCAGCTTATTCAGATCCTTCTGTACAATGGATTTCTCTCTCCTTGTAGGCAATATGCTGATTTTTTTATTTTTTTTGCCAAAGGGGGAAATTCTCTTTTTCCCACATTATAGCCTATCGGCCAAAATCTTTGCACATTCATTTAATCTACCTATATATCTTTGCTGTCTCCTTGTGTTCTGTTCACAACTTATTTTCTTATCTATCTTTGTGTCATCAGCAAATTAGCAATCATACATTCAGTCCCTTCATTTCAGTCATTAACATAAGTTGTAAACCGTTGAGGTCCTAGCAGTGATCTCTGTGGCACTCCAGTCATTGCATGTTTACAACCTAATAATGATCCATTTATGCCTACTTTTTCATGTTAGCTAACCAATCCTCTGTGCAGGCGAATATGCTGTCCCCTACACCATGAGCGCTTATTTGTGTTGTGACCCAATTTGATACCTTGTCAAATGTCTTTTAGAAATCCAAGTACAAGATTAATAAGCTGTTCACCTGTTTTAACCATGCTGAAGGATAAATATTGGCTAGAACACTGGGAGAACTGCCCTGATATTCTGCAAATAGCATCTGAGGTGTCAAACCGGACTTTGGTTTAACATCTCAACCAAAACGCACACTACCCATCAATTCAACACTCCCTACTGACTGGCATGAATTGGCTCAGATATAGGAGTGTTGTCACTGAGCCATGGCTGGATATCTAACGGAAAAGCATCTCTTCTATGTGGAAATATATAAACTGAAAAGAAGATTTCAAATGTTATTTTTAGAAATTTATTTTTAGGAATCTGTAAATTTAGACTTTTCTCTGCACTGTTATATCATTACATTGTTACATTAGATAACAGCCTACATGAGCTGATCTTTGTAAACCATATGGTGCATATGCTGTATTTCTTGGAAAAGTAGCAATAGGACTAAAAATGTGTGGAAAATTACAGAATATTTGGAATAAATGGTAGCTAGCATTGACTTGATCAAAAAGACCTCAATGCTTTCCTTTTATATCCTTCATAGTACTCTTCTAGAGATTATACTAAACACTGTCATTTAAAAAAAAAATCATTGACACTAGAACCACTGGCAGTGCATCTTCCTGGTGTTTTTATTATGAACTTTTTATGCTCATCAAAGTAAGAACTGTCTGAGGAGGGAATAGAACGTTTTGCATTTATGCATCTACTGTTATTAATCAACCACCGACAGAGTAAATCGTAATATAGAATCTCTACGACGCAGAAGGAGGCCATTCAACCCGTTAGGTCTGCACTGATAACAATTCCACACAGGCACCATCCCACATATTTGCCCGCTGATCCCTCTAATGTACACATCCTGGGACGTTAATGGGCAATTTAGTATGGCCAATAAACCTAACCTGCACATCTTTGGACAATGGGAAGAAACTGCGCAGATGTGAGGAGAACGTGCAAATTCCGCACAGACAGTGACCCAAGCCAGGAATCAAACCCAGGTCCCTGGCATGAGGCATGCTAACCACCATGCCACTCCCTCTGCTTACTCATTCATTAGGGCTTCCTTAGTCTAGAAAACTGTCCTACTGACTCTGTCCTACTACTTGAATATGAAATTTCAAATTCACACATTCACGTCTTTGGGATTCAAGACTAGAGTTTTAGGTTTTACTGAATTGTGCAAAGTTTTGTGTTCAAGGATGGGAGGATGTTCAGACTCATTTTTTTGAGGGACTTTGTCAATGTGTTATGCAAAGGAACCTAAAAAGGCAACATTGCTCTATTTGGGTGGAATTAATGTTTTTAGTTGGAAATCTGAATTGTTAGTATATAAAGACAATCCGCTATGCTGGATCATAAGCTAAAAAAGTTCATTTTGTTTTGTTTTATTCTAGCTAATGAGATCAATCTGCAGCAGCTCCTCTTTACATAAGAAGAGTATGGCAGCTACATTCCATGCAAAATACACTGAAGAATTCATAAAACAGCAGATTGAAGAGTTCAATATTGGAAAAAGGCATCTGGCTAACATGATGGGTGAGGATCCAGAAACAATTAACCAAGAGGATATTGATGTAAGTTGGTCTCTTTTACTGTTAGCTACAAATTGCACATTTTCATTCTCTTTCCCACCATGTATTTAACTTCGAACTTTAAGCTAGGGATCAATTTGTAGCCTTGCTTAGTGTGGTTGTTGGGGTACATTTGTATTGGAATTGTATGAAGACAAGACCATATCAGAAGCATTTTAAAGAAGAACATAGATGAAATAGGTCAGTGCATAGTATTTTAGAGCTCAAGGACAGGGTATTTGGTCCAACAGATTTATTTTTATTGATTTGTGGGATATGCGCATCATTGGAAAAACCAACATTTGTCCATCCCTAATTGTCTTATAGAAGGCTGTTGTGAGTTGCATAATTGAACTGCTGCAGTCCATGAGATGTTGGTACACACACTGTCATTAAGAAAGGAATCCCAGGTTTTTGATTCAGCAACAGTGAAGGAAAGATGATAGTTACAGGTCAAGTTGGCAGCTGGCAAGGAGGGTAGCTTGCAAATGGTGGTTTTCCCATGCATTTGCTGCCTTTGTCTTTCCAGCAGTACCGATAATTTGTTTGGAAGGTGCTCAAAGAAGCCTTGCACTGTGCCAGTGGTGAAGGGAATGAAAGTTTAAAGTGATGGGCAAGATGCTAATCAAGCAGGCTGCTTTGTCCTTTGTCAAGTTGCGCTCATCCAGGCAAGTGGAGGGTATTCCATCGTTAGTCCTAATGTACATCTTGAAGGTGGTAATCAGGTTTTGGAGGGAATGAGTTAGCCGCTAACAGGTGTTTTTGCTGTGTGATCATCGTCCCGTTTCAAGGAAGTTAGCCTGTTCCATTCTAGAAAGTAAATTTTCTGAACCTACTTTTGTTTTACCTCAGTTAATATTTTACAGATTTACCCAAACATCAAGAAACTAGAGAAAATTGGATTAAGGGTAAGGTGTGAGAAAGATATTAGCTTGTTGGACAATTAAATGAATGGTCTTGATCTTTGTGACAAAAGTCCATGAACTCCCTGCACTAGATGGAGCTGAAGGTGAAAGGGGCAGGAAAGAAAATTTTTAAGAAAGTGGCAAGTGGTGCAGAAAAGAATAGGTGGTTAAGTTTGTTCTCCAAAATACTCTAGGATTCTTTGAGCAAATAAAAAGTGTAATGGCACTTGTTGTAGTCTAGCTGAATGTTGTGATAGAAGACTAAACCAGCTGTAGATAACACACTCTCGTGCCTATGCCCCTTTGACTTTGGGGAGCAAAGTTAGAGGACATATTAGGTCAAATGATGAGAATGAGAGAGAGTACCCTTTCTGGGGGTACAAAGGGATCAAAGCGTGAAGTAATGGGACATGTGTTGAATAAAGGGCCACAAGTTAGATAATTAGGAACTGGAAAGTATTGTAATTTATTTGGGAATGTGTATTTTTCTGGGATAGATCCAGAAGGAAGTAGAGTTGGAAGGAAGTTGGTGAGAGATACAAGGACGTGATTGGACTTAGACTTAAGGATTAGTGATGAAAATAAGGAGAATTTTGTATTGGGATAAATGTACAGAGCACAGAGGACAAGGAGAGTTGAACTTGAGAGTGAAGTTAATCAGGATAAAGAGTCACTCAGTGCAGAAGGAGGCAAAGAGAAAAGATATCCCATGCCAGGGAGGTAGGTATGACTCAGATCTCCTCTTTGCTGCCTTCTGTTCAAAAAGAATAGTCCCAACCTCTCCAATCTATTCCCATCACTGAAGATTCTCATCCCTGGAATCATTCTTGTAAACATCTTCTGCGCTCTTGTTCCTGTTCCTGTTGTGTGACACCCAGAACTATATGTACTATTCCAGCTGAGATCTAACTTGTGTCTTGTTTAGCATATATTTAGCACATATTTGTTCAATAATTTGCACCTGCAGCAATCTCTTGAATTTTTTTATAGCACTTGGCTGATAATTCACAAATTGTTCAATTTTTAGTTCCTTTCCTATTGATGTAGACCTGTAGCTTGTGAAGAATGATCAGTACATTGTAATGAAGTGAGGGGATATGTGCTTAGAGTTCGGTAATGTAGTTAATGGTTGAGATTAAAGACATCTGCCTTTGGAATAAAGACACAAGACTCCATGGGTTTTGAACAAACTTGACTCTGCAAAATTAGAAAGGTAAAACAACCTGCAAATATATATACTTTAATGGTATATAACCATCATCCTGTTACCTAAGCAAAACCAAGCAGTGTGCCTTAATGACTGTCGGTTGGTGGCTCTGACATCCATCATTATGAAGCACTTTGAAAAATTAGTCAGGGCGCTAATCAGTTCCAGACTAGCTAGATCTACTACAGTTTTACTATAGCCATTATAGGTACACAGCAGATGCCATTTCCCTACTCCTGCATTCAACCCTGAAATAGCTAGATAACAAGGACATTTTCGTCAGACTCCTATTTATTGACTACAGCTCTTCCTTCAACACTATTATTCCCACAAAATTCTTCTCCAAACTGCATGGCATGGGCTTTGGCACCTCCCACTGCGACTGGATCCTGAACTTCCTAACTCAGACCACAATCAGTAAGCATAGGCAACAACACCTCCTCCACGATCATCTTCAACACCGGTGCCCCACAAGGCTGTGTTCTCACCCCTCTTATATATTGATTGTACATCTATGGTTGTGCAGCCAAATTCTCCTTCAATTTGATTTTCGAGTTTGCTGACAACACTACCACGGTGGGTCAGATCGCAAACAATGACAAGACAGAGTACAGGAATGAGAGAGTATCTGGTGAACTGGTGCAGCAACAATAATCTCTCCCACAATGTCAACAAAATGAAGGAGATTGTCAGGAAACTTCAAGAAACATAAAGGAGAATATGCCCCTGTCTTCAACAATGGGGACAAAGTAGAAAGGATTGAGAGCTTCAAGTTTTTAGATGTCCAGATCACCAACAACCTGTTCTGGTCTCCCCATGCCAACATTATAGTTAAGAAAGCCGACCAATGCCTCTACTTTCTCAGAAGATTAAGGAAATTTGGCATGTCAGCTACGACTCCAACTTTTACAGATGCAGCGTAGAAAGCATTCTTTCTGGTTGTATCATAGCTTGGTATGATTCCTGCTCTGCCCAAGACTGCAAGGAACTACGAAAGGTTGTAAATATAGCCCAACCCATCACACAAACCAGCCTCCCATCCGTTGACTCTGTCTACACTTCCTGCTGCCTCGGCAAAGCAGCCACCATACTTAAGGACCCCATGCACCCCGGACATTCTCTTTTCTGCCTTCTTCCGTTGAGAAAAAGATACAAAAGTGTGAAGTCATATACCAACAGACTCAAATAGCTTCTTACCAGCTGCTGATAGACTTTTGAATGGACTTGCTTTACATTAAGTTAATCTCTCTAGTTATGACTGTGACAATACATTCTGCATGCTCTCGTTTCCTTCCCAATATACAGCACATTTTGTCTGTATAGCATGCAAGAAACAGTACTTTTCACTGTATGTCAATACATATGACAATAATAAATGAAATCAAATTATGTATAATATGTACATTCTGTCTGACATTCAAAATTAGCATGAAGCACAAATGAATTATTAGACAAAATGTAGTGCAATCAAATGGCAGATGCAGTCAAGACATCCCACAGATTTCTCAGTAACACCCAAATGTTAGTATTCACTGAGAATTATGCAAACTCTTTAAAAACGCTCGTCTCCCTGTTGGGGAATTTCCAGTCTTAATTTTGAAGTTCTAGCATCTGAATTTCCTCCAAAAATTGCTCCAGTTCAGACTGCCTTCATTGCTCCCTCCCAGGATTTGCTCCTCAGGACTTCTCCCAAGCTCTGACTGCATGGTGACTGCTTACTACAACACCTCTCTTGTGATGAGCCTCTTTTCCTGTGTCTGAACACAACCTGTCACATCAGATTTCTTGAGCCTCAACTCTTGGTTGCATTGAAGTATTAATGGATCCTAAAGTTGTTTCTTAACTGAACTCTCTCAGCAGCAGCATGGAACAAATGTGTGCCTGAGTTCCAAATGCAGTTACCAATAGCTCCCAAGCCTAACTTTAGCTGCATGGAGCTGGTCACCATCTTCGCTTGCTTATGGGTTAACTAACTGATTAAAATTGATTGATCCCCTCAGATCAGTTCAAGGGTCAATCAACTCACTTCCAATGGGTTTGTGCTACTAGGCAGGAACTACTATAACAGCATTGGAACATGTACCTTAAATTTTACAATCTCCGCAGAGACTAAGATCATTGAATTTCAACATAATGCAATGTAATAAGTTTATTTGGGGAATTAAAATGGGCAGGAAGTAATCTTGTAAATTGTTATAAAAGCAAATCACTAAATGGGACAGTAGAAATATTGCAGACGTTCTGGTAATATTTGATACCAAGTTTGTTTTTTAAAGTTCTTTCTGAAGCTCTACTTACCAACTGTAGAAAATACGCTGCAACTTGTGTCCTGCTCTGAAGTTATGTCTGGCATGTTAACTTATTCCATCTTTCCAGTTGATATTCTGTGACTTGCCAGCGTTTTCTGTTTTTGTTTGATCCCTGGATCCGTGTTTGTAATAATACTAGAGGTGAGCCTTGGACTATGATTCTATGTTTGTTGAATGGACCAAGCTATGTTTTGTCTGATAGAAAGATCTGAGCCCAAGGGATGGGAACTTCACCCCGTGGCAGAAGGATAGTTGGCAAATACAGTAGCTGCATGTTTCACTTCATTGTAAAGCAAGCATATCTGAACAATGCTAAACTGAATTTTTTAAATTAACACAAAACTGTATGAGTATTGGGTTATAATGCGTTATTTTGTTTGTCAGAACAAATACATCCAAAGATTGAATTAGTAACTTTATTTTTGAATTTGTTGGTGAAATTGTTGTTTATCGTTATTTGCGTGCAAAGTCAGTATGGGCCTTAGGTGAACCTTGGGGACTGAGCTTTGCACAAAACCTTCTTTACTACCTTAAACAAATATTAAGAAGAGAAAAGGGACATTTTAGAAAGTAATGTCTGGAAGGCATGCTCCCACCTACAAGTTCAAAATTGTAATGCACTCTGCTGCATTGGTCTCTAGCTTCACTTTCCACAACTTTAGTGTGCTACTACTAATCCATTCCACTACCACTAATTCATTACAGTAACACAAATTTCATCACTGGAGTGAGTGACTGATGGGACAGCTTCTTGGAACAAAGACAATTCCTACTTTTTGAAGAGTGCTTCTAGCAGTACTATTTACCCGTCTAATTTTTATTACTAGGCTATAAATGTAAAGGGTTTGTTTTAACATTTAATACTTCAACACAAATATGTCTTCTGTGCTGCAGTAGAAGATGTTTTAACAAGTATTTTCAAAATGAGAAAAGAATTTGAAGATGCTAATCAGAATCACTCTATTGAACTTGTCTTTAAATATACTGGTATGCTTTTTTTCTAATTGATTTACTTTGCCTATTTCATCCATTATACAATTATTCATGATATATTATGATTTCTACTCATTTATAATAAATAAAGTTGCTAAGACAAGCGTGTCTAAGTGAAATTGACAACTAACATTAAATGCCAGATGTTGATTATGGAACTCCAAGAATATGCTGAGAACAGTTTAAATAAATTAGCACCTGCAGATTAGCTGGTCTTGCTATTAATTTATAAGCGAATCAGTAGAAATGACATTTGGTTGAGTCATTGATTAAGTAAATAGCTGCATTTTCACTACCCAGGCAGAATAACTAATTAATAGAGATGGCCAACATGACCTGCTGCTTTTCTCAAGTCAATGATACAGTCATATTCAATTCTGTGATGCTGGAACAGGTGAAATGGTGCCTACTTAGGCATTGTTAACTTGGCACTTGGCCTGGATTCTGCTAGCTAAATTAATCTTTAAAAATCTGATTTATAAATTCTCTCTCACTAGGACAGGTGAAACGATGCCCATGTAGTTACTGTCAACTTGGCACATGGCCTGGATTTTGCTTGCTAAATTAATTTCTAAATAAGATTTCCAAAATGCACGAAATTTGATTAGTGCTTCTTTGTAAGGAAGTTTCTGGTGTCAAATTATCTTTATTTAAAGAAGTACAATCTGTGCATTGTTGTGTTTGACTGTAATTGTAGCCACATAAAGAAATCTTGTGGGCTGGCATTTCCAAATGAGTTTTAATACAAAAAATTAATATGATTCATTGGGAATGGCATTTATAAACTTTAGTCTACTTGTGATAACTTAAGACTTGAAAGTGCTTGATAAGATTTAAAAATTTCATAAATGTGTTAAGATTTTGTAAAATTAGGAAATACATAGTTTTCTCGTTAATTTCTATTTTCACCATACCTATTTTTACACCAACTCTGCTATTTACAACTCGAATGCAGCCTGAATTCAATCTCTTGCACAGCCTGAATTGAGATTTCCTGAAGCATTGAGTCTTTGTTTTGGAGTCAGTTTTAGGCTTGTCACCTAATTGACATTACCCAAATATAGAGTCAGTGCAAAACCAAAGTTACTTGGTGCAAATGCCAAACTTGCACCATCAATGTGGTAAATATTGCTAAATACATCATTAGCCAAAAATGCATTTGGGCTTGAATGCAAAGAATTGGTTCACACATCATAGCTTTTGTGCATGTTGCAAATCTCTTGTAGTTAATTGTTGTGACAACATGTACTTTCAGATGTCAGAAGACTGGAAATTTGTAGCCTGGTGCTACTGATTGTGGTTATAGAAACGCCAACTTTATTTCTATCATGTGGGCTGATCAGGAATCTCCTCTAATTTCACTGCCTGATATTGGCATGTTTTGTAAATTGACAATCAGTTTGAGGCTTGGCTTGATAAGTGGCGATTGACATACACAGCAAGATCTCCTCTTGACATTACCATTGCTGAATACCCTATCATCAGTAGCTTGGGCATCACCATTTAACTAAACACAACTAGACCAGTTGTATAAATGCAGAGGATTCTTGAACAGGGTAGAGACAGAACTTTTTGGCACTTAGCCCATTGTCTGACTAGTTCCTAAAGTCCACCCTCCAAAGCCTTTCCACCACCTATATGGTGCAAGTCAGGATTGCAATGGGATATTCTCTGCTTGGATAAGTGCAAACTCAACACCATCAAAACAAAGAAGTCTGTTTGCTCGGCACCTCTTGCAGCATCTTAAATATTGGTATGCTCCAAACTAGAGGGCAATGACAGGAATGTGTACCATCTACAAAATGTACTGCAATTACTTAACAACATTCTTTTGACAATTCTTCCAAACCTACAACCTCTACCAGCTAAATAAACAAGGCCTGCAAATGCATGGAAACTCCTATCACCTGCAACATCTTTTCCAAATTGTACAACATCCTGGATTGGAAATATATCCTTTATTGTTGCTGTGTCCAGATTATGGAATTCCAGCCCTAACAGTACTGTAGCAAATAGGCTGTAGTAGTTCAAGCAGCATCTCACTCCCATTTTCTCAAACAGTTGGGGATGGACAATAACTGATTCCATAGAAAACATTCACGGCTATGGGCCAAATGCTCGTAAATGGGACTAGGTGGAAGGTCAAGTATTTTTCAAGTGTCAGTGCAGACTTAATAGTCTGAAGGGTCTCTTCTCCACTGTGTGATCAATGAATTGATACTGGCCTTGTCAAAGATGTTGACATTCCACAGATAAATTAAAAAATGAACCAAAACTTAAATTGAAATACTAAAAATATAAAGCAAATTATAGAGTAGGTAAGTTACCTTTATAAATATTGGTTTATAGTAAGGATATTACGGTTCATTCCTGATCTCAGTTCAGGCTACAATTACTAGTTTGAACTCCTTGTAAAATATAAAGTTTTGTAAAAGCAAAAATAAATCAACACATGAAAACAAGACAGTCCTTGATTAGTGTTACTTTATCATAAAAACTGATTCAAAAGTAAGCAACTGTTTTTCTTACTGCCTGGTAGTGGTTTTCTCATGAGATTTGACAGATCAGTGTTGGGTCAACAAGTGCTAGAGGCTGAAAGGTTCAGATTAACAGCTCACTAAGCCAACTATTGGGGTAGGTTAACTCAATTAGCTGATAGCTAGCATGTGGTTCAAAATAGCACCAATAGTGTAGATTTGATTCTTGTTACAGGTGAAGTCTTGGGACCTAGATTCTTGCCCTGTCCCTGAAAGTAGAAGACAAGATTGAACTACCATTAACAAAATAAACTGCCAAGAAAAAGGTTCAGAATAAAGCATCAGCTGACAAGTCAAGGACCTGCCTTCAGGCAGCTAACATGCCATGTCATAAGATGGAAAACTTTTACAGTTGGAACAATCTCTAGCTAAACCAAACTATATTCACTGCTAGTGAAAAATAAAACCATTGGGAAGGAATTAAATTAAAAAATTGGGGAGGAGATAATTAGTAATAAATTCACTGAAATCTTGGAAACCATGAGAAGGATTAATGAGGAGCCAATCTGCAGAAATATATATGCTTCAAGAAGAGGGCATCACGGTAGCACAATGGTTAGCACTGCTGCTTCACAGCTCTAGGAATCTGGGTTTGATTCCCGGCTTGGGTCACTGACTGGAGTTTGCACATTCTCCTCATATGTCTGTGGGTTTCCTCCATGTGCTCCGATTTCCTTCCAAGGTCTAAAGATGTGCGGGTTAGGTTGATTGGCCGTGCTAAAATTGCCCTTAGTGTCCTGAAATTCTTAAGTTAGAGAGATTAGTGGGTAAACATGTAGGGACATGGGGGTAGGGCCTGGGTGGTATTTTGGTTGGTGTAGACTCAATGGGCCGAATGGCTTCTTCCTGTACTGTAAGGATTCTATGAAGAGGGGAAAAGGAAAATAATGAGGTTGCAGTGGCACAATTTGTTGGGGAAGGCTTATATAATGCTAAAGCTGGAGGACTGTGAAAGGGTAAAAGTGTACGTAGCTCAGGCTTGAGATGCAGCAGAACAGGATTTATTTTCTATAATTATATAAAATGAGTGAATGTAATTTGGTTCTTGCTAGTATTTGAAAATTAACCCTGGAGGTCTGGATTGCTGTGATTGAGGAACAATTAAATCACTCCCAGCAAAGAAATGAAGGATTTCTAGATGCTGCTGCCAGAATGCAGTCACCACGGTGCTAGATCATTGAGGCCGTGAAAATATCGGGGAGGAATCAACAGCGATAAAGATTTACATAGAAAGTTTAAGGAATTAAACACCAGATTGATAAACAAGACCTGAAAAAGAATAATTGCTGGATTGATGCTTGGACGCGTACCTTTAATAAGAAGTCAGTTATAAACATGAATGTACCTGTCGAGCTGGTGTAGGAAGGAAAGTTCACGTTCTTGTGAACTTGCATTGGAGCAAGTTCTGGAACAATGAAAGATCTTCATTTGAATCAAAGCAATGCCAGGGATCCTTACAGGGAAGTTAAGTAGAGCTATGGGAACCAATTTAAATTATAGATTTGTATGGGAAGGCAAAAAATACATTACAGAACGTTAATATAGTGGTTGCAATAGAAGTTGGACCAACAAGTAGTGAGAAAATGAGGAAAGAAACTTTGTAATAATGGAAACAAAGATGAGGATGTACAGGTGTATGTGCTTGTGTATATAAATATGTATGAGTGATGTCAGTGAATTAGATGCAAGATGCACAGTCAAAAGTCTCCTGATATTTTCCAATCAGTGTGTGTCTGGGTGAGCACATGATGCTGTGGGTGTTGAGACCTAATAAAGTGTAGGAATGTGCAAATCAAGTTTTTGACATTGACAGAGCATGGTTCTGCAGATACCTTTTATGTACATATATATATATTCAGACACATCTATATCTTGGACATAATATATATGTCTATTTTAGATTCAGTTGCTATAATATGGCTTACATTGGTCTGGAATGAGAGCTTAATATTACATGGTTACAATATTTTCAGGAGAAGCGGCGGAGGGTGGCAAAAGGGCTTGAGTAGAAGTATTAGTAAATGATTCTCAATGCTAGGGTATAGGAATGTCTGAGGGAGTTTTGTTAAGACAATACATATGAATTGAATTAAATTATTGTCAGGCCATTAAACAAGGCAGGGATCAGACTTACAGATTTTTCAGATATGAGAAATCAGTAGCTTGTTGAAAAAAATGGGGTACCTGAACCTCTGGTTCCAATTTGCCAAATCTGCTATAGGACTGGGCAAAATCCATATAACTCTTGTGTCAATACGGAAGGAAATAATAAAGCAGGTAATTATGTAAGCAAGTTGGTCTAATTTCAATTGTGGATAATTTAACTATTGATGATATAAAGATGATTTGCAGTTGGCATAAAATGACTCAATGGAATTTGCCGCACCGAATGGTCATGCTGGTGTTTATGATCCACTTGACCTTTGTCACATTGCACTGTACCTCACCCCTATTGGTATATCTTTCCATTCTGCCTCTTATCTAATTTATCTTTAAATTAATTTTTGCCTCAACTATTCCACTTAATAGCATATTCTTAATGGTGTCTGAGTAAAGAAGTTTGTCTTGAATTCCTTACTGATTTTGAAAGTGGGCCCCAGTTTTGGATATCTCAACTAGTTTGTTCCAGAACACTGGTTTGGCCTCAACTGGGGAATTGTGCCTCCACTTATGCATACTAGACTTTAGGGAGATGTGATGGCTTTTAGATGCATTGCAGAAATGATTTCAGAGATTAAGGATTTATGTTATGTGGATTGATCGGAGAAGCTGCAGTTGCTTTTATTAAGAAAGAGAAAATCGAGAGAGGATTTGATAGGGGTGTTCAAAAATCATGAGGGGTTGAGACAGAAAACAGAAGAAACTGTTGTCATTGGATCGAAATCCTAAGAAAACTGGTTTAGGATAAATGGTGAATAAAGCAGTTTTTTTAATGTAATGTGTGGCTATCATTTGGAATGTGCTCCATAAGAGGATGGCAGAGGCAGGTTCAATTGTGGCTTTTAAAAATGAATTTGGCAAGAACCTAAAGAGAGAAAAAATACAGGGCCGGGCAATCAGAGTGCGGAGTGGAATTAACTACGTTGCTCAAGAGGTACACTCGCAGCAGACTGAATTGACTCCTTCAGTGCTGCAACAGATTAGTCAGTAGGGAGTACAGACTTGAATATTGTGGATAAAGGAGACATGCTTTTTATCTTGTAATAAACAGGACAGATCACAAGATTATCAACAGTAAAGGGAACACTTTTTACTGCAAGAGAAAGGAGTGCTGATTGCTTGGCAAGTGAACTCTGTTAGAGGTGTTGTAATGGAAAATGTGGCAAGGAACACTTAGCTGTCAAACTTTTGTTCAAATTCAAACCAGGTAAGTTGACTTTGGTTAAAACGTTGTCTTGGAGAACAAACCAGTGAATGATTGCCCCCAAGCTTTTTAACTTGAACAAAATTGCAACAAATGCACATGTTCCCTTTGCAAAGGGCAGGGCTTTGTGTGCAAAGATATATGGCCTCTAGTATGTGTAAGCAAGCCACATTAAGCCTGAATGATTAGTGCAATCAGGATTGTTTAGCAAGTGCTATCCAGTCGCAGAATCACATTTACTGTTGGAAACTGTGCTTTGAGTTTTGTAAGCACTGGCTTGTTGAGTACAGTTAATACTTTTGCCTATTGTGAGCAGTCAAAGATATGTGCTATTTGATAAGTTGTTGGAATATATGGCCTACGTACTTTATAACATGCAGTTTTCATGTTAAACTCATCTTTGATGGAATAAAACTGATTACCCTTGCACATTTCTGCTACATTTAATTTATTTGAATTTGCAACTGCAGATAAGAACTTCCTTATGTACCTTAATGGATTCCATCCTGCGCTCAAATACACCATTGAAATGAATAGTCAAATGAGCTCCCTTTCTTTCCTTTCTCCCTTTGAGAAATCTGCTGATGTGTTCTCTATTACCATCTATGCAATCTTACCTTTGCTGGTTGTTATAAATGTTTCAATTCCTCCAGTTCCATGTGCTATAAGATTAACCTTATTAGCAATCTGGTAAATAGGGCCCGAGCTGTGTGCGCACAGTGCAAACTTAATTCTAAAATGGGATGCATCAGGCCATCCTGCAGGATAATGGCTACCCTGATCTGATCATTGCTCACTGCCTATGATGCAGATTATTTGGCGATAATTAGCATAGTTTTATTAGGAGAAGATGTATATAACAATTAGGAGAAGGCGTATCTAATTTAATCAAACAATTTGAAAAAGTAATAAGGAAGATTTGAAGTTAGTGTTGTTTTTCTTGTGTACTTGAATTTTAGTGAGGCATTTGACAAGGTTCCACATGGCAGACTGGTCAGCAAAGTAAAAGCCCATGGAAAGCAGGGAATATGGCAAAGAACAAAACAGCACGGGAAACAGGCCCTTCAGCCCAACAAGCCCGTGCCGCCACCCCGATGTTCCCACCTCTACCCGTGATCCCTGTCTACGTTTATAGATCTATGGATTAAAAACCAAATTTGAGACAATTTAGGGCGAATTTGTTTTGCTAATTAGCCTAAGAGCACATCTTTGGGATGTGGGAGGAAACCAGAGCACCCGGAGAAAACCCATGTGAGCACAGGGAGAATGTGCAAACTCCCACAGACACAGGCCCAAATCCATATACCTGCACAGCACAGCGATAGTCACTGAGCTGTCGTGTTGCCCATCAAATGGTCCAGGTTAAGCGTACACTAACGATGTGAAACATTAGAATACTCTCAAAACAAAATCCAAGAGCAGCTCTTTTACGACCCATTGCGTGTATGCCCCTTGTTAGACAATGTTGAATCGAAAATTGGCTCTGCTACAGGAAACAAATGGTAATGGCTGATAGATATTCTTGAGAATGAAAAGCAGTTTTCAGTGGTACTTCAGGGCTCAGTACTGGGTTCTTTGCTGTAGGAGCCACAGTTGGGAAGTTTGCAGATGACACAAAAATTGGCTATGCAGTTTATAGTGAAGAGGATAGGTGTTATCTCGAAAATCATATCAATGGTTTGGTTGAGTGAGCAGAAAAGTGGCAAATGGAATTCGATTTGAAGAGATATAAGATGATACATTTGGGGAGGGCAGACAAAGGGAGTATACAATTAACAGGATATTGAGAGTGGTAAAGGAAATGAGAGTCCAAAGCCACGGTCCCTGAAGGTGGCAGAGTAAGATGGCGAAGCAAGCTTGTGGAATGCTTTTCTTTATTGGATGAGATATTGAATACAAAAGTAGGGATTCAATATTCGAACTGTATAAAATGCTGGTTGGGCCATAGCTGGAATTGTTTGTCTATTTTAGTCACCACATGACAGGAAGGACACAATTTCTCTGTAGAGAGCAGAGAAGATTGACAGGAAAGTTGTCAGGGCTTGAAAATTGCAACTAGGAGGAAAGATTGGATAAGCTAGTTATTTTTCTTTGAATGGAAGCAGCTGAGAGATTATTGAAGTGTACATGATTGAACGGTCTAGGTAAAATAGACACGGAAGATCTGTTGCCTCCAGCCGAGAGATCAGTTACCAGAAGGCACAGCTTTAAACTGATAGGAGAATTTGAGGAAAAATGTCTTCATTCAGAGGGTGATGGGTACCTATAATTCACTGCCTGATCCGGTGGTGGAGGCCAAAACCTTCAACTCATTTGAGAAGATCTGCACCTTAAAATGCTGTAATCTGCACAGTACTGGACCAGGTAATGGAAGCTGGGATTAGAAAGGTGGCTAGGTTTTTTTAAGTTTCTCAGCTGGGACAAACAGTGGGCTGAATGGCCTTTTGTGTGCTAACTTTTTTAAAATTCCACCAAGTGTAAATATTTTCTTCACATCTGCTTTATTAAATTGCTTTGTTCCCTTTAATTAGAAAAATTACTCCAGCTATTATTTCTCAAATTTAGTTGAGTTTATTGAATGGGTAACCACGAAGATAGATGAGGACAGTGCAGTTGACATTGTCTACATGAACTTTAGCAAAGACTCTGATAAGGCACCGCTTGGTAGGTTGTTGCATAAGGTTAAATTTCTCAGGATCCAGGGTGAGGTATCTAAATGGATGCAAAATTGGCTTATTGACAGAAGTCGGACAGTGATTGTAGAGAGTTGTTTTTCAAACTGGAGGTCTGTGACCAGTGGTGTGCCTCAAGGATCAGTGCTGGGCCTATTGTTATTTGTCATTTATATTAATGATTTGGATGAGAATATAGGGGGTGTGGTTAGTAAGTTTGCAGATGACACCAGGATTGGTGGCATAGTGGACAGTGAAGAAAGTTATCTCCAATTGCAACACAATCTTGATCAATTGGCCAGTGGGCTGATGAATGGCAGATGGAATTTAATTTAGGCAAATACGAGGTGATGCATTTTGGTAGATTGTCTTAGTCAGTTAATGGTAGGGCATTGGGCAGAGTTATAGAACAAAGACATCGAGGGGTACATGTTCATAACTTCTTGAAAGTGGAGTCACAGATGACGGAGTGATGAAGAAGACATTCAGCATTCTTGGTTTCATCAATTAGAGCATTGAATACAGGAGTTGGGTTGTTTTGTTGAAGTTGTACAATAGTAATGCCATTCTTGGAATACTGTGTGCAATTCTGGTCATCCTATTGTAGAAAGGATATGATTAATCTAGATAGAGTGCAGAAAAGATTTACTAGGATGCTACCGAGAATTAATTGGTGTGAGTTATTAGAGGCTGAATAGATTGGGACTTTTTTTGTCTGGAGTGTAGGAGATTGAGGAGTGATCTTAGAGGACTACAAAATAATGAGGGTCATAGACAAGATAGATAGTCAATATCTTTTCCCAAAGGTAGGGGAGCTTAAAACTAGAGGGCATAGGTTTAAGGTGAGTGGGCAGAAATACAAGTGTGTCCAGAGGGGCAATTTTTTCACAGAGGGTGGTGAGTGTGTGGAACAAGCTGCCAGAGGTAGTAGTAGAGGTGGGTACGTTTTTATCTTTTAAAAAACATTTAGATAGCTACATGGGTATAGAGGGATATGAGTCAAATGCGAGCAATTGGGATTAACATATGGGCTTTTTAAAAAAGAGGGTCGACATGGACAAGTTGGACCAAAGGGTCTGTTTCCATGCTGTAAATTCTATGACTCTATTCAGTCTCTCCTGATAGTTGTACCTTCACAGTTCTCTTCCAAAAAGTCATTGTAAATTTTAACAATATTAGACTTAGTTACAAATGACACAGAAAATAGTAATATTTCTTATCAATCTAAACAGAATGCATCATGCCAGTTCTGCTACATTTTATGTTTTAATGCTTGTTTCTAAGTCACATTTTGTATCAGTTATACGAACATACTGTATTGTGTGTAACTGCTGCTAACTGCAAATTCTGGTAAATTTGGGTGTGCGATGCACAGAAGGTGGTCATTTGGCCCATTAACTTTCTTGGAGCAATCCAAAACTAATCTCTCTGCCCTGTTCTCACCTCACAGCACACCATCAACTTTCAGATGTTTATCTGGATTTCCTTTAATAATAATACGGTCTCTGCCTCAATTACTTACTGCCTGTGGAAAAACATTGCAAGCTCATAAGAACTGTTTTTAAAAAAAAGTATCTGCTCTGTTGACTCTTTTAAATTGCTGATCTGTTGTTACAGATCCTCTAACCAGAGGAAAGCATGTTTCTTGTATCCACACTATCAAAATGTTTTTTTTTTTCGTTTTTATTCCAATCCAATCCAATCAAATCCAATTTAGAGTCTCAACAAGTTGAAACATTCCCGATCCAAGCTGACAAGACAGGGCTCTCACTTCCTGTCTTGGGCTCCTCCTCCAAGGCTTGATCTGATTTGCATCTTAGCCAAAAGGCCGGGATGCCACTTAAAAAATTGCTTCAAATGAAGTTAAAACGTAATCTCATGACTTCAACCAAGTACAGCATATCGATACTACACTTGACCTTAGCCAAAAGACTGAGAAGCTTCTTAATTTTCAAAATATTTCTGAAACCGCCTCTTAATTTTTTCTGCTCAAGTGGAAATAGTTCCAATACCTCAAGTCTTTCCTCAGATTCTACTTTCTTGCAACATCCTAGTAAATCTGTACTGCAAATTCTCCATGGTTTTAATATGCTTCCTGTAATGAATGGGTGGCCCACATCCATTGTTTGTGTTCCTATGAACATCATTTGCTTTAATCCTCATCTCCTACCTATTTCTCTCCTGAAAGGTGAACCAGCTTTTGATTTAGTGTCACAAGTACCTATGGTGTCCCACATTTTGTCCTGGTGGCCAGGTTTCAAAATTAATTTTGTTTTTGCTGTGTAACTCTTCTGCATAGAATCCCTATAGTGCAGAAGAGGCCCTTCAGCCCACCAACCATAATTTCACCTGGGCCCCATTCCCATAACCATACATATTCACCTTGTAATACCTTGGCACTAAAGTCAATTTAGTATGGCCAATCAGCCTAACCTCCACATCTTTAAACTGTGAGAGGAAACCCATGCAGACATGGGGAAAATGTGCAAACTCCATACAGACAGTGACCCAAGGCTGGAATTGAACCCGAATCCCTGGTGCTGTGAAGCAGAAGTGCTAACCGCTGTGTCTCAAGGCTGCATATTGTTGTGTATTTTTTTAAAGACAGCTTTGCTTTCATGTGAATTTCTAGCTGGCGTGAATAATGTTTAAAGTATTGCCATCAGTTTATGCAAAATTGGCACTCAAGTGCTTGAGCAAAGGTTTTCTATGTAATCTTGTGGCCATTAGTTTATTTATCTTTTTTTTTCTAGAGAGCTATCAGATACCTTTTCCCATCTGGTTTGTTTGACAAGAAGGCTAGGCCGATCATGAAGGTAATGAAAATGTTCTGTCTTTAAGATTCTACTTTGATTCACTTATTATCTACTTACTTACATTTGCTAATTCTAATATGTCTGATTAATTGCAGCATCCTTTGGAGATCTTCCCAAAGCAGAAGGGTAAGACTTCTCTTTAATTGAACAGTGGTGAGAAGAGTGGAGAATGTTGCGCGTTCTTTTGTAACATTTGAATGTAGATTACCATAAACTTGTAACATATATTCTAACATCAGTTACTCATTGTTTTAGATTGTGCAGTTACCATCTGTTCATTACTATGCTCTGTTGTGTTGTCTTTTCCACAGAATTATTCTCTTTTTCTGCTGTAATCTTGATGTGAGGAAGCTACCTGAAGGGAATATCGCAGCACATGGCATTAGCCATAACTCTAACATGAGCAAGACTCCCAAATAATTTTTACTTCAATGCGCATAGAGAATAATACATCAAATAACATTTTAGAACTGTGACCATTCCATAAAATAAATTTTTTAAGAAAGTAATGAGAGGTTTGGTGCAAAATATTAACAATATGCAAATTCATTGCCTTGGGGAATTTAATTTAAATTTTAGTAAAGTGCTTTAGCATATTTCTTGAAGAATTTTATTACAATTATAGGAAAAAGTTGCAATGTCTCCTATAGCACTTAGGACAATCCTTTTAATGCATGGTTGCTTGCATTTATGAGGAGAAATTGAGTAGAACAAAGCAATGTCAGGTCAGTTCTTGTCTGCAAAAGCAACTCGTTATTCTAGAGTCATCCTAGAATGTTTTCATGTTGTAAATTGTTGTTTTACATTCCTCCTCTCCTGTCTCCTCCATATCACCACAAACAACAAATAAGATAAACTTACGGGGCGGGATTTTCTGGCCACTCTCACCCCAAAGCTGGAAAATCCTACTCAAGGTCATTGGACCTTTGCATGACTGTGTCCCACCCACTATGATTCCCATGTTGGGTGGGACGGAAAGTTCCGCCCATGGACGACTTTATCACTAAGATTGAGACCATCTGACTAATTGCCTCTGCTACTTTCTTCTCTTCCCCTGGCATCCTGGACCAAACTTAATCACTTACACTTCACAGCCTCTGTTCTCTGCTTGAAATTAAACGCCAGAACTAGGAGCAGGAATAGACAATTCAGCTCCTCAAGCCTTCTGTACCATTCAGTACGATCATGGCTGATCTCATTTTGGCCTCAATTCCACTTTTCCTGCCTGATCTCAATAACCCTTCAACCCATTACAAGTTAAAAATCTGTTTATCTCCTCAATCCATTGCACCTGGAAAATTACAAATTTGCTACCCCTTATCCTAAAACTCCTGTTCTAGATTGCCTCACAAGAAAAATCTTCTGCTCTACATCTACTTTGTCAAATGCTTTTATCATCTTGCATATCTCAATTAGCTCTTTTCTCATTCTTCTGAACTCTAGAGCATATAGACCAATCTGTCTTCATAAGACAGACCCCTCATCTCTGAATCAATCTTGTGAACCTCCTCTGAATTGCCTCTAATGCCACTATAACCTTCCATAAATAAAGGGATCAAAACTCTACACACACCCCATCAATGCCTTGTATAGTTTCAGCAACATTTCCTTACTTTTGTACTCTATTCCTCTAGCGCCAACAATTTTTCCTAATCACCTGCTGTAGCTACAGCCCAGTTTTCATGCATCCAGATCTTTACACATGAAAACACCCCAAAATGTGTCTAAATTTAGATAATAAATTGCCTATTTATCCAACCAAAGTGGGTAAACTTCACACTTCAGTTAATCTCCATTTGCCACATTGCCACATTCCTTAACCTATCTATATCCATTTGTAAATTTCTTAATTCCCCATTACAACTTACTATCACACCTATTTTAGAGTCATCTGCAAATTTGGTTATCATGTCTTGGATTCAGGAATAGAAGGTATTAATAGAGATTGCAAGATGTTGGGGCCCATGGACTGAATCCTGTGACATCCCTCTACCTCAATCTTACCAATCAGAAAAAAGATCCATTTATTCCAACTCTGCCTTACATCAATTAGCTGGTCTTCTATCCAAACTAATGAATTACTTCTAACTTCATGTGATCTCACCTTGTGTATTAACCTTTTGTGCAACACCTTATCTAACATGTTCCTGAAGTCCAGATATACTAAATCTGCAGGATCCCCAATATCCACTTGGCTTGTTACATCTACAGAGAACTCTATCAAATTAATCAAATGCGATTTACCCTTAAATGCTGATTTTGACTTTTTGACTTTCCAAGGAAGTAAAAAGGACTTTTTACTTCCTTAATAATGGATTCTAACAATTTCCAGCAAGAGAAGTTAAGCTAACTGATCGGTAGTTTCCTACTTTCTGCCTTCCTGTTTTTTTGAATAAGGGTGTTACATTAGCACTTTTCCAATCTGTTGAAACCTTTCCCACATCCAGGGAATTTTGGAACACTGACCACCATCGCTGCTGTCACCTCATAGAATCCTCACAGTGCAGAAGGAAGCTATTCAGCCAATCAAATCTGTACCCACTCTCCAACAGAGCATTTTATCCAGGCCCTATCCCTATAACCCAATGTATTTACCCTGTTTATCCCGCTAACTGACATGTCTTGGGACACTGAGACAATTTAGCATGGCCAATCCACCTAACCTGCACATCTTTGGACTGTGGGAGGAAACCGAAATGCCTGGAGGAAACCCACGCAGCTGAGGGTAGAATGTTTGCATGGAGTTTGCACAATCAGCCAAGGCTGGAATCGAACCTAGGTCCCTGACACTGTGAGGCAACAATGCTAAACTCGTTTAATGATCTAGGATGTCAGTAAACAGGCCTAACAATTCCATTGTTCCTCAGTTTCTCCAGTTCTGTCCTTATGCTCTGAGCTCATCTTGTCTATCAAACCTATATTCTGCCCCTTCAGCCCTATTCCTACTGATCACAGTGCTGCAGGGAGCAGTGACCACTGCTGGGGAAACAAACAATCCCATGAGATAGTCCAGGAGCCAGATAGAATAAGTGGAGGTATTGTGGCTGGAGCAAGATGGAAGACTAGTATTTGGCCACTTAAAGGCCCTCAGCTGGTGTAAGGGCAGATGGGACCTAAGCCTCACCCACCTCCTGTAAAATTGTGGACAGATGGGGAATGATAGCGAGGAGGCCTCCTGGGAATTTTCTAGCAATTTCTGCCTGCCAACTTACTGACAGGTCTTAACATTTTACCTAGGGTGGCAAGAGAATCTGGGGGTTATTCTTTTGTGTAGCGTGAAAGCTGGCAAAACTAGCCCAGATAGGGTCAAGCACTTTTAACCAGCTACGTATCAATTCTGCCACAATCACTTCTAAAATAACCCTCAATTTTATCAATGAACTTTCAATGTGGCATTTTCTCAACCTTTTAAAAATGCATGTAGAGCATCCATGGTGCTTCTTTAATCAAGATAGACTGTTTCTTCATCAAAAAACTCCATTAAATTTGTCAGAAATGGCTTGTATCTATAAATTCATGCAGGCCTCTTTTTGTTTGACTGGTCCATTTCTGTTTAGGTGAATGCTAACTCTTTTCCAGTATGTCCTCCAGAAGCTTCTCATTATCAATATTAGCCCAACTAGTGCATCGTTATCTGATATATCCCATTCTTTTTTTTAAATGGAGGTGTTAAATTGGCAACTCTTCTGTTCTTTGGCACAATTTGGACTTTAAGGATAACAGTAGCTAAAAGTATCAACTTGAACTTGAAACTTTTGATGGCAGTAATCATCCCAAGGTACTCCAGAGATGGAAGCAGAAATTTATGTTGATGTTGAGCTGAAGCATTGGTTAAAAGAAGTCTTGTTAGAGTGGTTAGAGAAATGTATTTTAAGGAAGAGACGGTGGGTTTATGTAAATAATTCTCGAGCAGCAAGACATTACATTTAAGTCAGCAGAACTATACTAATGGTCTTATAAGATTGTTTTAGTTGCATTGCTTTTTAACTGTAATTAGAAATTTCTCTGCTTTCAGTTTTTACAACAGAATATAAACTCGAAAGTGTAATGTCATTTTTTTAACGTAACAGTCACTAGTTTAGCCATCAGCTGTCTGCAGTAAGCTTCTCAATGACTGACTGTGCATTGTCTCTCCAGGACTAATTTCTTGTGTTCTTCCATGAGAAAAACTGTTGACAGTCTCATGCTGGGATTTTGGAATTTGTGCTACCACTGGTAGATGTTGTGTTATTCGTGGGGGAGGAGAATAGATCAACTAACCATCTGTCATTTGCATGGTTCAGTTATTACTCATTCACCTGTTCATGAAAATGTTGTATTCTGAATACGTTAGAATTAAAAAAAACATCTACTCCTGTGCGTTGAAACCCGCTTTCTTCCTGAAACTTTCATATAAAAAGAAGCAAACTTTGATTCAGTCTTTTAAAAACAATGTTTGCCAACTAATGCCCCTTAACATCTGACTGTGGAGTTTAAATTTACCCAAGCCTGGTGGAATAGATGTCTTGGCAGTCAGATTCTATGTAAAATACGAATGAGCAGATAAAACTCAGTAATTTGTGAACTACCATACTGTCTACTATTTGGTGGGGTGGTATGGCGACACAGTAGTTACCACTGCTGTCTCACAAAGTCAGAGATCTGACTTTGATTCCCAGCTCAGGTCATTATCTGCATGGAGTTTGCACATTCTCCCTGTGTCTGGATTTCCTCTGGGTTCTCTGGTTTTCTCTACAGTCCAAAGATGTGTAGATTAGGTGAATTGGGCATGCTAAATTCTACATCAGTGTATCAGAACAGGCATTGGAATGTGGTGATTAGGGGATTTTCACAATAACTTTGTTGCAGTGTGAATGCAAGCCTACTTGTGACTAGTAAATAAACTTTTACAGTTAAGAAAGCTTGCAGTAATGGCTGTTGCTGCATACAAAAAAAACAAACTGCTGCAGTTTTTGAGAGGTGTGGGAATCAGTGTAGACATGGTGGGTGGGATGGCTCCCTTCTGTATTGTAACAATTCTATGATAACCCCAGCTTTTTTTTCCTGTCTTCTACAAAGACTGTTTTAAACTATAATCTAAATTATAAATACCTGACGCCTCACCACTGATTCTTGTTACCCTACTGCCAAATGAAAGTAACTCATTCATTCCCATTCTTCTGTTTTCTGCCATTAACCCACTCTTAGTGCATGCTAATGTATTAGTCGTATTCAGTGAACCCTAATTTTGTGTAATAAGCTTTATTGAGCACCTTATCAAATGCTATTTGAAAATCATCTATCTTGCTTGTTTTAACCTTAAAGTACTGATCAAGACTTTTAATTGCCCTTTTATGATACTGGCTAGAGTGAATGTTAGACCCTTAGAGGACGAGAGGTGGGATTTAATGTTGGGAAATGAAGAAATGGCTGAGACTTTAAATAAATTTTTTGTGTCGGTCTTCATGGAGGAGGATAAATAAATAATAAATTTTAGCATTCTCCTAATAATGATGACAGACTAACTACTGATCATTCTTTGTTGTCTTTCTCCCTCCTTTCTTGAATTTTTCTAGAATCTGAGGAATCCTGTAAAACCAATCTTCAAACCACTATCTCTATAGCCACCCCTTAAAATATTAGGATGTAGGCCATTGGATCCAGTGGATTTGTCAACTTGGAGTCCAATTAATTGCTCTCTTATCAATTCTTTGCTCATACTAATCTCTGTTAATGCCTCATTCCAGATAGATCCTTGATTCTCCACTTTTTCCATTTTTATGCCTTCTAGGATGGTGTCACATACAACATTTTAGTTTATCTCTGTCAATTCCTTTTTCCATTATAATTTCTCCTGGTTTATAGGCCCCCAAATAATGACTTTGAGGTGGGGCGGACTATAAACAAGCAAATAATTGATGCGTGCAAAAACGGAACAGCGATAATTGTGGAGAATTTAAACCTGCATATTGATTGACTCAAGTTGGACGCAGTAGGCTTGAGGAGGAGTTCTTGGAATGCTGTCTGGATAGTTTCCTCAAACAGTATGTTATGGAACCTACGAGGCAGCGAGTTATCCTAGATCTGGTACTGTGTAACGACACAGGTAGAATTAAGGATTTTCTTGTGAGGGATCCTCTTGGGAAGAGTGATCACAATATGGTTGAATTTCTGATGCAGAGGGAGAGTGAGAAAGTGGAATCCCAAACCAGTATCCTCTGTTTGAACAGGGGGGGAGTATAATAAGATGAAGGCGGAATTGGCTAATGTCGATTGGGGGCGCAGACTGATTGGTAGGACAGCTGAGGAGCAGTGGAGGATTTTTAAGGAGATCTTTTTCAGTACTCAGCAGAAATTATTCCATGATAAAGAAGGACGGTAAGTAAAGGGATAACCATGGTGGATATCGAAGGAAATAAAGGAGAGTATTAAATTAAAAACCGATGCGTAAAAGCAGCTAAAAATAGTGGGAAATCAGAAGATTGGGAAAGATTTAAGAAACAACAAAGAATGACTAAGAAAATGATAAAGAAAGGAAAGATAGAATATGAAACTAAACTAGCTCTAAATATAAAAAATTATAGTAAAAGTTTTTACAAATATATAAAGAGGAGGAGGAGACTGGCTAGAGTGAATGTTAGACCCTTAGAGGACGAGAGGTGGGATTTAATGTTGGGAAATGAAGAAATGGCTGAGACTTTAAATAAATTTTTTGTGTCGGTCTTCATGGAGGAGGATGCAAATAGCTTACCGAATATTAAAGATAGAAGATTGGTAGGAGATAAGGTCCTTAATACAATTACTGTTATTAGTGCTTGATAGACTAGCGGGACTAAAGTAGACAAATCCCCAGGACCGGATAGAATGTGTCCCAGAGTTCTAAAGAAATGGCAGAAGTAATAGCAGATGCATTAATAGTTATTTATCAAAATTCGCTGAACTCTGAGGAAGTGCCAGCAGATTGGAAAACAATTAGTGTTACGCTGTGTCTAAAAAAGGTAGCAGACAAAAGGCGGGTAACTACAGGCCGATTAGCTTAATGTCTGTAGTTGGAAAAATGCTAGAATCCAACATTAAAGAAGAAATAGTAGAACACCTAGAAAAGAAATGGTTCGATCAAACAGACGCAGCATGGACTCGTGAAGGGGAAGTTGTGTTTAATGAATTTACTGGATTTTTATGAAGATGTGACCAGTGCAGTAGACAAAGGGAACCAATGGATGTGGTGTTTTTAGATTTCCAGAAGGCGTTTGATAAGGTGCCTCACAGAAGGTTGTTCAAAAGGTTAGGGTACACGGAGTTGGAGGTAAAGTGTTGGCGTGGATTGAGTATTGGTTATCTAATAGGAAACAGAGTTGGAATAAATGGGTGCTTTTCTGGTTGGCAGTTGGTGACTAGTGGCATGCCGCAGGATTCGGTGCTAAAGCCTCAACTGTTTACCATACACATAGACGATCTGGAGGAAGGGGCTGAGTATAGGATAACAAAATTTGCAGATGACACCAAGATGAGTGGAAAACCTAATTGCACGGAGGATGCGGAAAGTCTGCAGAGAGATCTGGATAGGCTGAGTGACTGGGCGAGGACCTGGCAGATGGAGTACAACATCAGCAAATGTGAGGTTATCCACTTTGGAAGAAATAATAATAGAATGGAATATTACTTAAATGGTGAAAAGTTGCACATGCTACTGTGCACAGGGATCTGGGGGTGCTTGTGCATGAATTGCAAAAACTCGGTCTGCAGATGCAGCAAGTGATCAAGAAGGCGAATGGAAAGTTGGCCTTTATAATGAGAGGGATAGAATATAAAAGCAGGGAGATTTTGCTGCAACTGTACAAGGCACTGGTGAGGCCGCAACTGGAGTACTGTGTGCAGTTTTGGCCCCCTTATTTGTGAAAGGATATATTGGCCTTAGAGAGAGTACAGAGAAGGTTCACCAGGCTGATACTAGAGATGAGGGCATTGGCTTATGAGGAGAGATCAAATAGGCTGTGTCTGTACTCGGAGTTTAGAAGGTTGAGGAGGGATCTTATAGAGACGTACAAGATAATGAAGGGGCTAGATAGAGTAAAGGTAGAGAGATTCTTTCCGCTTAGAAAGGAAACCAGAACCAGAGGACACAGTCTCAATAAGTGGGGGAGAGGGCAATTTAGAACGGATATGAGAAGGAATTTCTTCACTCAAAGGGTGGTGAATCTTGAATTCTCTGCCCATTGAAGTGGTGGAGGCTACCTTGTTGAATATGTTTAAGTCATGGGTAGATAGATTTCTGATAGACAAGGAAATCGAGGGTTATGGGGAGAAAGCAGGAAAGTGGAATTGATCCACTTCAGATCAGCCATAATCTTATTGAATGGCGGGACAGGCTCAAAGAGCTAGATGGCCTACTCCTGCTCCTATTTCTTATGTTATCTAAAGGACCCATATTTACAATTGTTAATCACTTCCTCTTTGTATACAGAAGCTTTTGTAATCTTTTTATGTATATTTGTTGTAACTTATAAATTAATTCTTTAATTGTTATCATTTTACATCTACTGCTAAACATTTTGAGGACACTGTAGAGCAGTGGTAATATCACTGAACCAATAATCCACATGCACAGGCTAATGCTCTTTGACATGAATTCAAATCCCACAATGGCAGCTAGTGGAATTTATATTTAATTAATAAATCTGAAATTGGAAGCCAGTCTCAGTAATGGTGACTATGAATTGTTGTAAAAACCCACGTGGATCACCACATATTCTTTCAGAAAAGAAATCTGCTATTCTTACCTGGTCTGGACCAAAGCATTATGTTTGACTGCCCTCTGAAATTTTCTATGAAGCCATTCAAAGAACAAAGAACAAAACAGTACGGGAAACAGGCCCTTCAGCCCAACGAGCCCACTCCGCCACCTCAATGTTCCCACTTCTACCCATGATATAAACTATCCATGATAGTTTATAGATCTATGCATTGGAACCAAATTTGAGACAATTTAGGGAGGAATTGTTTTGCCGATCAGCCTGAGAGCACATCTTTGGGGTGTGGGAGGAAACCAGAGCCCCCAAAGAAAACCCATGCAAGCATGGGGCGAATGTGCAAACTCCCACAGACACAAGCCCAAATCCATGTATCTGCACAGCACAGCAATAGTCACTGAGCTGTCGTGTTGTCCATCAACTAGTCCAGTTCAAGCATACACTAACGATGCGAAGCACTAGGCTACTCTTGAAAAATTCAAGAGCAGCCCTCTCACGACCCATCGTGTGTATGCCCCTTGTCAGACAACAAGGCAGACCAAAGTACTTGTATGATAAAACAGAAATACATCAATATCATCGACAATTTACACACTTCCCAGGGACTTCCCAAGGCTCATGATCCCGATTTTAAATCGGTTTTTTTATATCCCTCCATTCCATTCTGTTCATGTGCCCATCTAAGTATCTCTTAAATAACTCCAGAGAGCCTGCCTCCACCACTTGACTTGGCAGCGCATTCCATACCCCCACCACCCCCTGTGTGAAAAAAAATCCCTCTCGCATCCAAATTATACCTTACTCCCCTAAGCCCGTGACCCCTCGTGATATTTCAGTCCATCCTAGGAAAAAGCTTAACGTTGTTTACTCTATCTATACCCCTCATGATCTTGTACATCTCTATTAGATCTCCTCTAAGTCTACGTCTTTCTAAGAAATTTAGAAATTTGCCTAACCTCTCCTCGTAACTCAGACCTTCCATACCAGGCAGCAACCTGGCAAACCTCCTCTGCTCTCTCTCCAGAGTCTCCATGTCTTTCCATAGTAAGGGACCAGAATTGGACACAGTATTCCAAATGAGATCTAACCAACATTATATACAACTGCAACATTAAAGGCCAGCTCTTGTACTCTATAGCCCTTCCTATAAAGTACTAGTAGTAATCTTCAAAAAAAAATTAATTTCTGGAAAAGCCCCAGAGGATTGAAAAACTTCTGATATAACACCTCTATTCGAAAAGGGAGAGTGTCAAAAAAGGTAAATGTAGGCCAGTTAGCTTAACATCTATCATTTTCAAAATGTCAAGAGTCCATGATGAAGGATGTAACAGTAGACAGTTTAGAAATACATATTATAATCAAGCAGAATCAGCATGGCTTCAACAAGGGGAAATCATGCCTAATTATTGGAATTCTTTGAGGTCGTAACAAACAAGATAGATAAAGGAGAACCAGTTGATATAATATACTTGGCTTTCCAAGCAAGGTTGATAAAGGTACCACACAAAAAGCTATGGAATAAAATAAAAGCCCATTTATTGTGGATAGTATATTAACATAAATAGAGAATTGCCTAACTGATAGAAACAGAAAGCTGGGTAAGAGAGGCACTTTCAGAATGGCAACTTGTAACTAGTGGAGTGCCACAGGGATCAGTGGTGGGGCCACAGTTGTGCCAATTGTTTATAATAATATATTCACAACTTGGAAAAGGGAAGGGAATACATTACTGCCAAGTTTATGACACAAAAATAGGTGGGAAGGCAAGTGGTGAGGATTTCACAAAGTCTACAAAGAGGTATGAGTGAGGGGACAAAAGGGACAATATGATTAGAATATAATTTAGGAAATGAAAAGTTATGCACTTTGGTAGGAAGAATAAAGGAGCTGAATATTAAATTCAAGGACAATCAAGAATGGGCAACGCAGAATGGCCTTGCCAGCAATGCCCACATACTGTGAAAGAATAAACTAAAATTCATTTGATTCCTGGACTACTACTAGAGCCATGTTGTCGTTTATGCCTACGTAGTTTACAGACTTATGACTAATTTAGCTGAATCACACTGAAAGGAAATGTGAAATTCTTTCATATTATGATCAATCTTCAGGAAGACTTCTGTAAAGATTGTTGTCAGTTCTTGTCGCATAATACTAAATCTAAAATAACCTGTTCCGTAATTGGTTCGAGTGTACAGATCTGCAAGAAACTAGGTGGGGTCTATTCCATGAATTCATCCTCCACACTGGATTTCCCAGACTGTGATAAATTGAAGTTTCCCATAATTACCATAGATGTCAGCATATAAATTTACCTTTGAAATCTCAAGAAATCCCTCCAAAAATTGGGGGTCAACTTATATGCCGAATATAAAAGTGAACCACCAGTATGGGTGGTTTTGAAATGTGACAAAAACATATCCAGTCATTCATTATAATGTGACATATTTTATTGAATAAATTTTCTTATACTTTTAATTGTAAATTTATCTTTATCATCTGATGCAAGAGTTGGATGTGTCTTTGCAACGCAGCCCACATCACCTGCCTGATTTTTAGCACCTAGTTGTAAGATGCTTGTAAGTAAAATACATACTTGTGGGGTTACAAAATTGAAGCCAACAATTAATGCCAATATAGCATGTTTTGGCTGAAAAAGAAGTCAAATGTATATGCTGTGTATATGAATAAATGTGATTTTTGGAGCTTGAAAAACGAGGTCATCTTCTAACACCACATTGCCTTTACACCATAGTCTACAGTACTATATTACCCTTATTACATACATCTGTATTTTCCAAGTTACACTCCATCTGACACTGCAACTATCTTCGAAGAACCTATGAACTACTTCTAATGATGTCTTCTGCCTCTTGTCCTTTCTTCGATTTGTGCAAACTGATGCAACATTTTGATTTTTCTGAGCTATTTCTCTTTACTATCTTTATCCTAGCCTTTATCAGGGCTATAGCTTTCTCTTTATTTTCCTCATCTTCTAAAAAAAATTAATGTTTTATTCTCAATCATGTCCCTGTAATTGGTTTGAGATCAAACCCATCTAATTCTATCCATGCTATTAATTCATCTGTTTTGTTGTGAATCATTTGCACATTTAGAAACAATGTCTTTAGTTTGAACTGTTTTCTATTTTTGCTGCTGTCGTGTCAATCACTAATGCTCTTACTTTCAAGTTCTCTGCCCTTGCCTGAATTAGTCTGCTCGTTTTTACCAGCCTTGACATTTCACTTACTAATTTTGAATATGCTTCTTTGAGTTCTCCTACCTTCTTGTCACCCACCACCTGACCAGCCATTAGTTTAGAATCCTACGTCCACCAGCCTAAGTTAATAGATTTCCACAGATACTGGTCCCAGTCTGGTTTAAGTGAATCTCACCCAAATGGGACAGCTCCCTTCTTCCTAGTACTGGTATCATAGTTGAAATCTTGCTTCCTACCCCATTCTGTCAACCATGCATTTTGCTGAATCTGTTTGCCCTGATGGCAATTTGCATGTGGCTCAGTCAATAATCCAGAGATTATCCTTGTGAGGTTCATGTGTTTTAATTTCAATCCTGACTCCTCAAGTTCTCTCGGAAGAACATCATTCTGGAAAATCTCTGAGAGTCATCTGGATTTGATATGTTAGCTGTTCTCTCCTCAGAGATGCTTTCAGACCTGCTGAGATTTTTTAGCATTTTCTATTTTTGTTTCATATTCAGCTTCAACAGTAATTTATTTTTATTCTGTGTCCTACCTTTGTCATTCATTTCTACATGGACTGCTGCCGGTGGATTATCCCCCTCCCCCTCCAAGTTCTCCGCTACATATAAATAGCTTCTGTACCACGGTCAGTTTGCCATCCATTCTGCAAACTTTGTCCTAACACAGGCAGCTAGTATTTTACCCTTCTGGGTAAGGGCAAAAGCCAAGGCTCCTCTGGCACTGCACTTATCTGCCTGACTCACAGACATCTTCCTTTCCATGACAATGAACCAGGCCTGCAAGATTGCCTATCCCAAGGGATGTGACTGTCTCTGGATCCAAGTGTCCAGATAGCTCATTTTCTCCTCCCTGATACCCCACGATGTCTGCACTTCGTGCTCTGCCGAACAACTGCTGAAGCTTTTTAAAATGCAAATATTTGCAGCCAGATTTAGTTATCCAGGATTGCAATACTGCCCCAAATCCTACATGTTGAAGTGCACAACCATTTTTATCTAATCTTATTTAATTAAAATTAAACTAAAATTCAGCAACTATATTTTAAAAAACAAAGTATTTAGCTGTTTATTTCCTCCAAATAATTCCCCTCAGTGCTCCATTTCCTATGCAAGCTGTGATTTCATTTTTTAGATTTTCTGTTTTGGTTACCCTTTCTGCTCTTAATTTAAGTTTTGCAATACTTATTAATCACTAATGTATAATATTTACTTAACTACTTAGAACTAAATTATATCTTTGTAAAAATATAGTTATGTAAATGCTTGGCTCCATCTTCTCTGGATCAGTTGCCCCTCCTCACTTGTGCTAATTATGACATGACTGATTTTTTTTTTTTCTGGATTTGTCTCTCAGTCCAGGTGAACTAAACTTCCATGTTGCTCATTTTTAAGCCACTCCACCTCATGTTCTTTTACTGTAGGACTGCCACGATGCTCTTTTTGGAGTTGCTCTGGTCCATGCTTTGACTTTGCTGGCTGGACCTCTGCCACTGTGCTCTTTTTGAAACTGTGTATATGAGATATGTAGAGAGACTGATGTCCAAAAGCTTAGTCAAAGACATGGGTTTAAAGAACTTTTAAAGGAAAAGAGAGAGAGCGAGAAGTTTTGAGGTATTTCTGTCACTTCAGTACTTGCCAGATGATGATAAGGATATGCAACAAAAATTGTGGACTTGCAATAGGCCAAAATTAGAGGAGTGCAGAGATCAACATCCACAACAACAACCTGAATTTCTGTGGCATTCCTACTATACAAAATGTTCCACAATGCTTCACTAGAGCATTTTTGCACTGAGCCACCCAAAGCAGTGTTACAGCAGAATGAGCAAAAACTTGATCAAAGTAGTAAGTTTCAAAGGTTTACGATGTTATGTTATGATCTCTATAGAGATTGCTGACATTTTTAAAAAAAAATTTGAATTTCCAATTAATAGATGAAAAGGATGAGTTGACCAGACTTCTTGTTTTAAAATTTTTACTGGAACTTAAAGCACTATTTTTGTAGACATCTTATACTTTAAGCTACCAAATGGAATGTTCTCTTTATACTTACTATAAATCTCACTCTCATTACCATTATCATCCTTATAGCAAACAAGCTATGTTTGCTCCTAGCTTTCATTGAGTTCCTATATCCCTGTTTCACCAAGTAGTAACTTTCTCTCACTGCCTTCAGGCATTTTCCTCAGGTTTTAGGCAATTTCACAAATGTGCCATTAACAGTAAAGTCTATTCTGATGGTATTTCTTCTGACCATGCAAGGGTAAATCTCCCAGAATCCGTTAGATGGTTAGAGGATGCGTCTCTGACTAGTGTGTCTCCCTCCCACATTTGGCATTGGTAACTCACAAAGCCAAAACAGCCTTTATTCTGCTGACCACATGGAACTGCTCTGTCTGTTTGAGATTTTCATTAATTTGCAAGGAAGCTTGTAACCTCTTCCCAAAAATGGTTTCCTCTGCCCTTTTCCCTAAGGCAGCATAAAAGACATTAACCTTGCATCCAAGCCGAAATGCTGATTAGCTATTCTTGACCCAAATGCATTTTTATCCAAGTAGTAAATAGAAAGTTTATACATAGTACTTGCAGTACTTTACAGGGGCTTTTTAAGACTCAGAATCTACCTACTGTGAACCTTAAGACTGATGCCACTGTCTTCAAATATACATGTCTTACAGCTTCTTCCCAGTAAAACCATCTTAAGCCTTCTATTGTTTTATTAAACTACCCGGGCTTACTGTCAGCCAAACTTCAAAACTGATCACAAGACCCTAAGCTTAAAAGTAGAGTTCCAAAACATAATCTTATAAACCTCATAATTGTAATACTTGAGAGCTGATAAATTGGCTGCCAATAGTTGAACAATTAAATTGGGAACGTTCACAGCCAGAATTGGATGGGCACAGACATCTTGGTGTAGGGCTGGACGAGATTAGAGAGATGCAAAAAAGTGAGAGCAAGGGAGAATTGAAAGCAAGAATGAGATTTTTAACATTGTTTCTTGGCCAAATAACACTTCATTGCAGATCAGCAAGCAGAGGGTGATGGCTGAATGTGAGTGATGTAAATTAGAATATGAGGAGCAGTGTTTCAGATGGCTTCACGTTTACAGAGGAAAGTATCTGGGTGACCAGCTAATAAGAAAGTCAAGATTAAAGATGAATGAAGGCACGAAGGAGAGTTGAAAAAGTAGATGAGCTGAGGTGATAGTGAAATTGGGTGATGTTATGGAGGTGGGAATAGATGGTTTTGATGGTGGTGTGGATATGTGGTTGAAAACCTATCTTGGTGTCAGATATGACACCATGGTTGCACAGAATCCAGTTCAGCCTCAAGTGGTTGTCAGAGAGAATGACAATTAGGATTGCCAATCCTCCACGATTGCCCTGGTGTCTGCAAGAATTGAAGATCAATCGCTAGACAATGCTGTGTGCAATCCTGGAGAAAAAGAAAGGATATTAAAAAATATTGATTTTTTTCTTTCAATATTTCTCTTTACAAAATATAAACTTATTGAAAATGGAAAAAAGGCTGTTTGGCTGACAGTTGAGCATCACCAATTGGGTAATCAATTCAGTGTTGACAGTAAATTTGACCTGGTTGCATTTGGTATTGATAAGCTTAACTTGAAATAATAGCACTGTGTAAATGCTTGTCCATAGCACTTCAAGTGTAGAGCTAGTGGCAAATATGGGAAACTCGGAGCTTTAATATTAAAAACAAAATCTTGGGAATTAGGAATATACATCCTAACTCCCAGTATATACTTTGGTGCACTGAAAATGCTAGATACAGATTTGCTTCACTGTTGTCATTAGAATGTTAAAGTATGTAGTAAATAAACTAAAAAATGACTTTTTTCCTATGTTTAACAGCTGTCCAGTGGGGAGAAGATGGTCGTCCTTTCAGTTACCTTTTTTACACAGGAAAGCAGTCGTATTATTCACTTATGCACGTAAGTGCACAAAAATTCAGATACAAAGACAATGATTTTTTAAATGGCTGTATTTATATCTTTTAAGCTAAAATGGTTAGCATTGCTGCCTCACAGTGTCAGGGACCCAGTTCAATTCCTGGCTTGGGTCACTGTGTGCGGACTCTGCATGTTCTCCACGTGTTTGCTTGGGTTTCCTTCAGGCACTCTGGTTTCCTCCACAGTCCAAGAAATGTGCTGGTTAAGTGCATTGCCTTGCTAAATTCTCTTTCATTGCACCGGAATAGGTGTTGGAATGTGGCAACTAGATTTTCACAGTGAATCCATTGCAGTATTAATGTAAGCCTACTTGTAATGCTAATAAATATTTTATAAATAAAATTTGAGAGGAAGCATACGTACAAACAGCCAGCCATCTCAGATTTTGCATCATACTGGTTTTATTTCCATTGTCGAAATTAATCCAGACATAATTATTCAAATGGTCTCTTGTCATAAACGACGACTCATGCAAAATTCTGCTTGCCAGTATTTTCTTTTGCATCAAGCTCAATTCATTATGATGTGAAATTTATGCCAGCCAAGTAAAATGTTAGAGTAAAATCTGACAAATGCAGCGTGGTCTGCAAAACGTGTACATTTGTGTGCTCTTAAACTTGTATTATTTACATATATTATAATGCTGTTGCTTTGTGTGATATCTTAACTACACTTTGTACTTCTGTCACATTTTCGCTCACCTTACTCTTCTATTTGTATCTGCTTTTTTCTTTTGTAGTAGTAGAATAAGTGAATATTGAAGGTCTAGGAATAAAGTGGTCATTAATTGGCTGGATTTTTTAATTGCAGTTTTCATTTGTTTCATAGCTTAAATCTTATTTCAAAAAAAATTGAAAAGGGGCATAATTGTATTTAATAAAATATGCATTTATCATATTTCAAATAGTTTTAAATGTTGAAGGTTTGAAATGTTGCCTATTGCTGAAAAGTGAATTTATTGAAGAAGGAAGCGTCATTGTGTACTGCAGGATTGAACAGTTTGATAAGTTCAGTCTTTGAATATTGAAAATAAATTGTGGTTTTTTTAGTTGCTACTCCCAATGTTGGCACAGACAGTTTCTGAAATTATTCATGTCGAAATTTATATTGAGAGACTTCTGAGTTAGACAGTTATCCAATTAACTAAGCTGTCAAATGGCAACCAATCAACAAGCTGACATATCTGGTGTATCATCTTTGAGTCACTGAGTTCAGCTGAATTGCACAAGTTGAATGTAAAATACCTGAGCCATTTCAAACCTTGTGAAAATAGTACTGACCTAAAAGGTGTGTTGTTTGTTCAAACTTTCTGCTGATGCAAATTTAGATTTTGGTTAAAATAAATGAGGTAAAGTGGTACTTGATGGAAATTTTAATTTGTATTTCCTAAAGTAGGGGCAGTTGTGAGAAAATAGATTTTGCAAACTGCTTATCATTGCACTAATGCAATATTTTTGTTGTTGAATATGTTTGTTTCTTGGTACATTTCCTGTTTATGTGCTGGACAGTATTCAATCCAAGTTGGCTGCAGTTCTTTTCACCATTGCTTTTCCTGCACAGATTGACAAGGATTACTGTTTGAGCTGATACATTTTCTGTTGGAGTATTTATTTTGTAAAAGGTTGCACTTTTTTTTTTCAAACAGCAATGACTGGCAAAGAATATGTGGTCATTGCCACATTACATTTCCTCCTTTCACAACCCCCTCTATTTGTCTCTCTCTCTCATAGTAAAATTGTAATCTTTTTACACATAATTGTAGTTTATATATGCAGGAAGAAATAGAGACAAATAATTATGATATGTATACTTTGTGCATAAACACAAACACTCATGATATTTATAAAGCAAAACATGTTAAAGTAATTTGTAATTTTTTTATAAATCTTGAAATGATGAAATACAGATTTATGTGATGCTTTATTGCTTATTTGATTTCTTAATACAAATGAATTCTGACCCAGAATTATAGTTTATCCTGATTCAATTCTTTCACTATTGCAAGGCTGCAATAGATTACAACTAGGAAATCTACACCTTGTAATTTGTTTTTAAAAGGACACTGCAATATTATGGATCCTGTATCACAAATTCAATATACCTTCTGCTCCTCAGTCAAAAAATCAATTTGACCTATATCACATGATATTACTTATATCTTTAAACAGAAATGCAATGAAAATCAATGTCAATTTTTTAAAGTATGAAAATATCATGAGTGAATTTAAAGACATTAAATAAAGTCTATTTGCTTTTAGAATTTCTAGTGCTATAAACTTAGAGCAAACCATCACTTCAGAATTCAGTGAGAAATTTCTGGTAAATTTAATGTACTAGTAAGAATTGCTTAGCTTTTTAATAAGGCACAATATAGTGACAACAAATACACTTTCACAAATTATGATTTGACAACTACTAACTTAGGAGCATAAGAACAGGAGGAAGCTATTGAACAAATCAAGCCTGTTCTGTCATTCAGTGAGATTATGAATAATCTGTGACTGAACTCCATAAACACACCTTTACTTTCATGGGATGCGGGCATTGCTGGCTAGGCCAGCATTTATTGTCTATTCCTAATTGCCGTCGAGAAGTCAGTGGTGAACTGTCTACTTGAAATGCTGCAGTATTGTTAAGAAGGGTAATCTATGATTTTGATCTATATCCCTTGATAGCAAGCAGTTACAAAAATCTATTGACCTCAAATTTAAAATGAATAATTAACCTACCATCAGTTGCTGTTTGTGGAAAGATTTGGACTTCGCATTTAAAAGCGTTTTCAATCTACTCCTAGAAGACCTGGTGCTAATGTTTACAAAATGCCCCTTGTCCTAGACTCGGCAAGCAACAAAAAATCCTCTCCATCACCTCTGGAAGATTTCAAATCTATTTTCTTTGTATATCCATGGTGTGTGGGCATTTATTAAATGTGGTGTTTATTGTCTAATTACCCGTGAGGCAGGGGTGAGCTGCCTTCTTGAACCACTTTGGTATAGGTAGACCCACAGTATTGTTAGGGAGGGAGTTCCTGGATTTTGACAGTGAAAGAACGGCGATATATTTTAACTCTAGACTTTTTTAATTGAATTCAAGTATCACTATCTGCTTTGGTGAGATTTGAAAGTGGAGCATTCCCTGGGTCTCTGGAATACTAGTCCTGCAACATTCTCACTGCACCACTTCTTCCCTAGTTTATGTAATCTCTCATAATTTAACCCTTGAAATCGAGGTATCGTTTAGGTAAATCTGTTATGTACTCCCTCCAGTGCTAGTATACACTTTCTGGGTGTGATCAGAATTCCTCACGGAACTTCAAGTATGGTTTAATCAAGTCTTTGTATAGCTAAAGCATGAATTATATCGCCTTGTATTCCTGCTCTCTAGAAATTAAGGCCAGCATTACATTAGCCTTTTTGATTTATTTTTCTGTACCTGTTAATGAAATTTTAATGATATATGTACATGGCCTGCTGCCAAATCTCTCTGGACCTCCACTACTTGTAGCTTTTCATCATTTAAAAGTACTTTGTTTTATTCTACTTGGGTCCAGAGTGGATGACCTCATATTTGTCTGCATTAGTGTCCATTTGTCACAGTTCTATCCATTCACTTAATCTATTAATACTTCTTTCTAATTTTAAACTTCCATCTATACTACTTGAAAAGCTGCCCATCTTTGTGCCTTCAGCCAACTTGGGATGTGAGTTTCTACTTCATCAACTAAACCCAATCAAGTGATGATTGATTGAAGTCCCAATCCTCAAACTTTGCAATACACTGTGCGACCATTAAGAACACCTATCCATTATTCCTACTCAATCAATTATCTATCCAAGTCAATAATTTACTGTGGTGAACTCCAACTTCAGGTAACATTCCTTTGTGAGGTAAAGGCAAAATACTGTAGATGCCGAAAGCTGGAACAAAACACAAATGTTAAAAAATCTCAGGTCTGACAGAATATGTGGAAGGAGAATAGAGCCAACATTTTGATTCTGGATCATTGTTTGTCAACTCTGACAGTATCCAGGCTTGGGCTGACAAGTAGCCTGTAATATTTTGTGTCACATAAATGCTAGGCAATGACTATCTCCAACAAGAGAGATTCTAACCATTGCCCCTGCACATTCAATTGTATTACCATCACTGAATCCGGCCACTGTCAATATGCTAAAGATTACCATTGATGAGACACTGAACTGGAATAGTCATATAAATATTGTGGCTACAAAAGCCGATTATAGGCTTGGAGTAGCTCACCTCCTGACTCCCCAAAACCTGTTCACAATCTAAAAGACACAAGTTAGAAGTGTGGTGGAATACTCTCCATTTACCTGGATGAATGCAGCTCCAATAACAGTCATGAAGCTTGACAAAATCCAAGAAAAGGCAGCTTAGTTGAATGGCACCCATCCACAAACATGCATTTGCACTGCCAATGCACAGTGGCAGCAGTATGTACCATCTACAAGATGCACTGCAGCAAGTCACCAAGCTTCTTCAACAGTACCTTCCAAATCCATGATCACTACTTTCTAGAAGAGCAAGGACAGCAGAACATGGGAACACCACCTGGAAATTTTCCTCAAGCCACTCACCATACTGACTTGGAAATATATTGTTGTTTCTTCACTGTCATTTGGTCAAAATCCTGGAATTCTCTCCCTAACAGCACTTTGTGTCTACATAAACCACAGGGATAGCAGCAATTCAAGAAGGCAGCTCACTACTGACTTGACCAGTGACACCTAAAACAAATGAATTTATTTTAAAAATCTGGAAGTCAATAGGCTTTCCCCTCTTGATTATAGTCAGCGCTACAAAAAAAGTCAGTTATAAGATGGACGTACCCATTACAAATCCTTGTTGACTCGTTGATCAACTGAAAATCTTTAAGGTATTTAGTCACTCTATCCTTAAATATAGACCCTAATATTTTCCCTGCAAGTGGTGTTAAGGTAACTGGTTTTCTCCTCGCATCACTCTGCCAGTTGAGAAAAATATGTAAAATAATGTAAAGGGTTAATTCCTGGATCAAGAGAACTTTGGATAATTATAATTGGGGCATTTGTAATATTGTAACTGACTTTGTTCACCAACATTATATAGTTGGAAAAGACGTACTTTTAGCTTGCGTGTAATCTCTTTTTCTATATTCTCTCTTTTTCCCCTCACTCTCTTCTGCATTGCTTTCCTTTTACTCTCTTTGCTGTACTCTGTCTCTCATTTTCTTTTTTTTCTCTTGCTCCCTCACACACTTGCATATTTTTCTGCACTCATTTCTAATACTTATAAACTATAAATGAGTAAATAAATATCTGTTTATTCAAAATTGTGCTCCTGGCCTAATGCTAAACCATAGTATAGGTGATCATAAAATACTTGAAACATGCTTCCGTATTCCACCTAGATCATCACCTGAACGCTGCTTAACAAATGTTGGTATAGAACACGGAAGTCCTTTCTGTAAATTATTCCATTATTACTTGATGTTAGTTTTGTTACACTTTTGAAATATTGCATCCATAATTTCTTGTCACATTCATAATAGAAGCTGGTAAGAGCTAGCATTGCATTCTACAAAATCGTATAGAAAATATATTACTTGTGTAACCCTTCAATTTGTTTCAGCACATATTTGCATTTATTCTTAAGCTTGTACAAGTTTAGGAACATGGCACTGTTTTAATCCCATTGATTGAAATTACCTTACAAGTTTTATTAATTCAAATATTAGATTTGCCTAATACTTTCAGATTACAATGCAAATAATTTTTAATGTATTTGAACTCAAAGATAAACTAAATTTTATAGGAACAACGTGGTGATATAAAAACTGGCTAAAAAGTGTGATTTGATTTCCAAAGTAGCCATTTTCCAAAAGTTAATGAAAGATAACTAGAATTATTTTTTCAAAAATCTCCATCAATTGCATTTTCCAATATGAAGTTGTTGATGAACTTGTGCCTAAAATTCAATTCTAATCCATTTTGGTATAAAGTTTAAAAACGCTTGCTGAAATGTTAACATGTTACATCTGCTATGTGACTTGGTATGCTGTGTTCTTTAAAACAAAGCCAGGGGACACACTTGCTTCTTTTGAGACTAATATCCCGTCTCAAGTATTTTAGAATGCAGGCATCCTAATGGGATATAAAAGTAATCATTCAATTTAGAAAAAGATAAAAGAATTCTAAAGCATGGCAAGTAGTTGACGGTCTAAAAAAACTTGGAAAATGAATCTATGCTATGTGGGTGCTGGTGTTCAGATTGTTGTATTGGTTTAGCTTTATTATACAGACTCTTGCCAAACCTTTTCTCATTTCCAGATGTTAGCTAAGGGCTGCATAATTTTCAATGTAATGCTCACTTAGGATTTTTAAAAACTGTTCTTGGCCAATGTGAATTGCACAGGCTCGAGATATAGAATAACACCAGTATGTTTATTTTGCAAAGCATTTTTGCACAGAAGTGGCAAAAACACACAAAAAAAGCTAAGTAGCTCAATACTGTACTATTGTTTTCTTTGCAAATGTTTAATAAATATTATTATGTAGGCAACATAAAAGCAATCTATATTTAGGTGAAATCCAGCACAAGACCCATTCAGCGTGGTGATATTTACGTTTCTTACAAATCTCCTGATTTAGCAGACTATTCAGCTGCTAAATCAGGAGAGTTTTATGCTGAGTTTCACACATTAGAGACTATTTTTGTTTGTTACCTTAGCCATCAATGATTATGACCCACTCTCAGATTTAATTTTAGATGTTTTTCTGTGAGTTAAGAGCTACGATTTAGGTCCTTCTTGAGCACGTTAATGAGATTAGTTTAAGTTCGTTGATGGTTATGATCTGCAGTGTTACATTGGATGATGACTGTCAAATCCCATTTAACACATTAATATTCAAAATCTTACAGAATACTGTCTGTAAAATGTATTAAAACACAGGTTTTGAACCTTTAGGCACAGTAGGAATTCACTTTGGGTCTTCTGTTGTTTCTGAGGAGAGCTACAAGACAAAATCTCGGCTTGTCAGGCGCATTAATTTCTTGAAACCCTTTCACTCTTCATTGACCTTGGGCAAATGAGCTTATTGCCCTAGCTGAAATGAAATGAATGATAAATGCAGAAAGTGCCTTTGCTGAGTAATGGGACTGCAGCAAAGGCTTCTCCACAGAGTTTTATTCCTCTACAGCCTGAGGCAGCTCAAGGCCCCCTGCTGTTCATTTAAATAGGTATGTCAAATCTGCCTTGAAATGCTGCCTGTTTGATCTGTGGTAATATTTGTGAAGGTTCCATATGGACTTGAACCCCTGCAGTGGCAAGAAATAATGTACAACGCTTCATAGTGCAGACACAAATTTTCAAGAGGATGCAACACCACATTTTAGTTGTCGGAGAAGGTGATGTAGCTGAAATGTGGCACTGTCAGCTTCTCACATGGTTGAACAGAACACAGTGCAAATCTCAAATTATGCTTAACCTTCCATTCAGTGATCATTTAAACTTTCAAATTGTAGGCTGGATTAACTATTTTATCTGCATTCCATGTGTTTTGAATTTTTTAAAATAATTTTTATGCTGAAGTACTCTGTGCAAAACATACTGTCCAAAATTAAGTCTACTTAAGTGAATTTTAACAGGGTAGTTTTAGACTTCAATTTTTATGCATTCCCTCCCTTCTCCATAAAAATTGAGTCGATGGGAGTAGAACACAAAACCGTTGCTAATTAATCACTAATTATACCACTGGAAAATGTAGTTAAACATTATAACTGATTACATAATGCCATGTTATTTTCAACAAACTGATTCAAGAAGATCATAATTTTGCATTCTGGAAGAAGTGGTAACTTGAGCACTTTTATGCCATATCTTGTTTCCAATGGTTGATTTTGATTTATTACTTGGGAAGGAAACGATTGAATGACACTGGTGTGAATGAATTTCTTCAGTTTATGGTGATACTGTTTACTTCACAGTTAAAAATTTGGATATTTTGTCTTTCAATTTCAGGGTAATCTTTGCTTATTTTTAATTTTTCTCCTCACCAAAAATCATTATCCTCACAAAAATCTTGACTGATAATTTATGCTTTTTTAATGAAATACTTTTAACATATTACATCCCTAATAGGTTTAAACATAACAATCTTGTTCTGTAGATTCTTAAAAGTTCCAATTTTTTCTCCATGAAGTTTTTGAAGAGGAATGAAATTTGGTGCCTAAATCAGGTGAACTCAATTTAACACCATATAAATCCAAAATAAGTTCAAGTAAATTTGATTGCTGCCTGAAATGCATGCACTCCCCAAAATATTGCATGAAGTTGACGATATAATACAAAAGCTGAATTCTTAGAAAGTCTTCCATTTGCAGTTGAACTGCACTCAATTTACTTTTGCTTGCTACAGATATAACTTACCAGCTTAGCTTGACAGTCAGCAAGAGGCTGAGCTCAAACTTTGAACATTCATAAACTTTGTCTGAAATAAAGTTTTTGATGGGAGTGATTAAAAACATTTTTCTTCTGAACAAGAGAAAGAGGAAATGAGCCAATGTACTACATCACACTCTGAATGATATTTCAGGTGACTTCTCTGTTTAAGGAAACAATGATTCAGTAAAATGCCATACAGAAATTTTCCAGCTTCAGAAGGCCCCCCACTCCTCAAGCAGCGTTATAAAAATCCCATTCATACTCTGTAACACAAGCACTTTTTCTGCATAAAAACTAGTCACACAATTAAACATATATTAATTTCATTCACAACCTGACTGCTGTCTCAAGTCTCTTTCCATCTTGGGTTGAGATTCCCCTTCTTCACATGCTGACTTACCAGAGAATTTTATATAATTACCCTTCCAATTTGCAACTTCTTTTTACCTTAAGCAAGCATTTTTTAAAAATGCAAATACTGCATAAATATGGTACTCCATGTGATTCTAATTCTCAATGCTACAGCAGGCATTAATTCAGTTTGTGGGGGGTTGGAGGAGAGAGAAGTCACAGGCCAACTTCTCAGTGCTGTTCTTAAACTTATTCTAGTGCTACTTTAAAGGCTAGTGGCACTTAGCTGCATTGAGGTTTTGGAATCCAGGTGATCTTTAGCTAAGCTTGCCAGTGCATGGGCAGCCTGATCCTGTATGCAGTTCTCCACATTAACAGGAAGCTGAGATGCCAGCTAAAAAATAAAACTGTCATCAAGCAAGAGGATGGCTTTATGAAAGTGAATTTCGACTGCATTTTGTTGAGTCTTTAGTGCAGCTTGTACACTATGATCCAGGTTCCATCACCTATATCTTCTGGTCACATAGTCCCATGTCACATCAGTGATAGCAGTCAGTAGGTTTGCCACGGCAGGAAACAACTGACAGATAATCTTGCTAGTGGCATCCTTGTTAATTGCATATTTCCTTCAGTGCCCATAATAATGTGTGGAGAGCATGTGGTGCACACATTTTTATTCACCTTTCATTTTATTGCTATCAGTTCTCTGTTCAGTTTGACCAGGATATTTCCATAATCTCAAATACTGACTGCCCATGGATAGTTACTGCCATTCTATCATGGGCAGCAGAATCAAAGCTGTATATCCCTAACAAATCCTCCTTCTATTAAGATATGTGGTCACCTCAAGCTATTCTATCTGATCATCCATCTGAAAACTATTGAAACGTGGTTGAGGTGGGTAGCTGAAGAAAAATATCAGTTAAACTTAGGATTTGAAATTACTTCAGGTGAAATAATAGTATTTTACAAGCAAATCCACCAAGTTGAATTCATTTCACTTTGCGTAAAGATTATTTACAGAAAACAAGGATGAAAACTGATTCATCTCTTGACAAATAACCTAAGTGGGATTCAACCACCAAATAATTATCATGATGAATGAAATTTAGTGTGGTGTTGTACTCCAAAAATACAATCTTGTTGGGTTCCAGTATGTTTTTCTTTAACTAATTGGACTGGAAACCTGCCGCAAAGCCATTGTCATAATGTAAATGGTCATTGCACAATGCATTGCATATTATATTTTATTTGCGGGGGGAAGATTTTACTTCTGACAACCTGCATCTTACCTTTCCCTTACATGAGAACTCCCTTTAATCTACCAAATAAAATAGCCTTAGGAAATTAGCAATTCTTCATTCCTCTACACACTATTTCCTCCATCTCTGATCTCTTGCTTATTCCTCAAATTGGCAACTGTTCTTTCAGCTATCATTAGTTCCTCTCTAAACCGTCCTGTTTCTATGACCCTCCTCTGAGATGTTCCTTAAAATCCAAGCCATTCATTACCTGTGCTACTGTCATCTTGTTCAGCTCCATATTGTTTTATATTTAATTATGTTGTGACGTGACCAGGGATATTTTTCTACTTTGTAGACGTTATATGAAGGCATGTTGTTGTAAAATGTGGTAGCTTCAACATTTGTAGAACTGCAATTGTTTCTACAGTGTTAATTGATGAGGACTTTTGCAATTTTCTGCATCTTGCTGTCTTCAGATTTACCAGGGGGATTATCTTTGTTAAGGTCAGCTGCATTGTCTTTTGGGGATTGTATATAGAGAGCAATACTTGGGCACCTTTTCTGGTCCTGGGTTGAATCTATGTGATATTTGGAAAATTTATGTTAATCTGTATTGTTTCTAGTCTTATAACTCATCAGTTAATCAGAGCTATTCCATGGTGAATCTAAAAATCTATAAAAGATGAAATTTGCTTTTTTTTAAACTAAAATTGGAGATGGCTTATCTATCAAAAGTAATTATATGTTTTTGCTTTTCACTCGATTATATGATTTTGTCTTAAACTTTTTACATAATTTTAATAATATTTTCTTTTAAATACTGCAGATAAAATAATAGGTAAATTAGAGGATGTGTTTATGTTGGTAACTGGTTCAGATGCTGTAAACAGCTTTGTTTGGTATTCATGCTGCTCATGTAATTAAGTGAATGCATCAAAAATTTAAATCTTAAATTCCAGAATTTCCCATAGAATTGTTAGAGCTGTTTCACTTTGTTCTAAACAACTATGAATTGTGTATCTGTTCCATTCCAAATCACCAATGATCCGAGCAAAAGCATATCACAGTACTTCTGTAGTTCTTCAGGGTAATCGTTGGATCACTGCCATACAGTTATTCCCTCATAGACCCTTCACTCCTGATCAGATTTTCCTTTTTAACAGATTTCTGGCAGCATTTTTAATATACTCAGCCAATTCTAGAAACATGTACATAGTTTATATCTGTGCTGTTCACCATGCACTAGTGCTGATTATGATTCACTGTAAGTGCCTCCATGTGTAACATTTTGTCCCTGCAGACAAGTGCCATTGTGGGTATGTAAATTTCCCCATGGTCGAAATGTAGTCCATGGAAGAATTTCTTGCCAGATTTTTTTGGAGGGGGAAATGGGATTGATCAAACTTTGGAATCATTGCAATATCTCAGGCCTTAACCTATTTCTAGACAGTCATGTATATCTTGAATCCTTTGTAGTCCTCTGATATCGGAGAAAGGAAGAAAATATTTGCTGTTGTTGTAGTATTAAAGAGCCTCATCTTTACAAAGCAGTTAATCTAAGATAAACTGATTTCTAAAAATACTTTTCCAGCCCATTTATTGGGTATACAGGATATAGTGGAATATGGCCTTTATTCCACAAAGCATCCCACTGTGCATTTGCTGTCAGACTGAAAATAAAATGATTTAATGAAGTAAATATAATTAATGCATTAGTTGGAATATAGTTTTTACAATCCTTCTTGTACTGTTTGACTTTAAGAAACATTTTTTTATTTTAAAATAATGCATTAAATAGTTTTTGATAACTTTATTGGAAAGTTTGGGAAATAGTAGTGGAAATATAATTACAGCCTCAGTGGTAAATTATTGAATATTAGCACCTAAACATAATACCATTTATTGCAGTTGCAAACTTTTCTTTTAAAAGGCTTCCAGCTCTTTAGTTTTTTTCTTTTCCATGATGGAGCATAATTCCGTGGTTGATATTTGTATTTCAATAATTTGAATGTTTGCAGGCTGGCTCACAGAATATCACAGTTGAATCTGATTTTGGCCTCAGTTTATGTTTATTTTTCTGCAGCAGATTCATTGCTATGAAATTGTATATAATTTTTGACTAATTTGATGTTATCAAGTTTTTTTCAGTTTATTTATTGGTGTCACAAGTAGGCTTACATTAACACTGCAGTGAAATTACTGTGAAATCCTCTAGTTGTCACACTCCAATGCTTTTTCGGGTACACGGAGCGAGAATTAAGCATGGCCAATGCACTTAATCAGCACATCTTTCAGACTGTGTGAGGAAACCAAAGCACCCAGAGGAAGCCCATGCAGATACGGGAAGAATGTGCAAAATCCATACAGAGAAGGATCCAAGTGGGGAATTGAACCCATGATAGAACGTAGAACATAAAACATTACAGCACAGAACAGGCCCTTCGGCCTTCGATGTTGCGCCGACCAATATAAAAAGCAATGCCCCTCCAAACTAAACCATTCCCTTCTCTTCCATATACTTATCAACTAACCTCTTAAACGCCACCAAACTTGGCGCATCTACAACTGCTGCAGGCAGGGCATTCCACTCCCGAACCACCCTTTGGGTAAAGAACCTACCTCTGATATCCGTCCTATAACTATCACCCCTTAATTTAAAGCTGTGTCCCCTCGTGCTAGCTTTCTCCATCCTAGGAAAAAGGCTATCACTGTCCACCCTATCTAAACCTCTAATCATCTTATATGTTTCGATTAGGTCCCCTCTTAGCCGCCTCCTTTCTAACGAAAACAACCTCAAATCCCTCAGCCTCTCTTCATAAGACCTGCCCTCCATACCAGGCAACATCCTGGTAAACCTCCTCTGTACCCTCTCCAATGCCTCCACATCTTTCTTATAATGTGGGGACCAGAACTGCACACAATACTCCAAGTGCGGCCGCACTAGAGTTTTGTACAGTTGCAACATGACGTTGCGGCTCCGAAATTCAATCCCCCTACCAATAAAAGCTAAGACTCCATATGCCTTCTTAACAACCTTCTCGACTTGACTGCCTACTTTCAGGGATCTATGCACATACACACCAAGATCCCTCTGTTCATCAACACTATTAAGGATCCTACCATTAGCCCTATACTCTACACATTTATTATTCCTGCCATAGTGCATTACCTCACACTTTTCCACGTTAAACTCCATTTGCCACCTCTCGGCCCAGCTCTGCAACTTGTCCAAGTCACTCTGCAAACTATAACACCCCTCTTCACTATCTACCACTCCACCGACTTTAGTGTCATCTGCAAATTTACTAATCCATCCTTCAATACCCTCATCCAGATCATTTATAAAAATTACAAACAGCAGGGGCCCCAAAACAGACCCCTGAGGTACACCACTTGTCACCGAACTCCATGATGAATATCTCCCATCAACCACCACCCTGATCTGGTGGTGTGAGGCACTAACCACTCTACCAAGTGTTGCTCCCTTGGGGCATTTTCCTTTGTTGATAATCAGGAGGTACTTTGATAGCCTAGTGTAATTTGCTCCACAATTCCTCACTCAACTGGCTCTCTCTAATGTGCTGCCTGATCTGAATACATTTATGGAACATATAGCATAAGTTCACATTGCACTACCTTAAAAATATCAAAATTTAGTTTGACACTTGTTGCTGTGGAAAAAAATTATTAGGAGCTTTCGATACTTCATGAAATTCTACCTTCAGATGCCTTCCCCTTTAGAGTTTTTATGTTGAATATTGCATTATTCCTCAGCTTGTAGTTTTAAGCATACTTACCTGTGTACCAAATAGTTAATGTGAATAATTCTGTCACATTCTTGTGTTTATATGAGAATCTTGGACTTGATGGATCTCTAGAAGACTTGTATATAATTGTGCACATGCACATACTGAATTCAATATCTTGAATAAACAGTATTTGTGTCTTTCAATGCATACATTCTGCATTACTGTTTTGACAAGATGATCTCTTAAATTTCTTGAAATACTAAAATAGAAGAAATAATAGCCCATTGTGTTTCTATTCCTGGCTTCTCTCATATAGGTATATTGTCCTACGGTGTTAAAACTTTGCTTTACAATTGATTGTTATAATGCATGAAACAGCATTTTACCATTTCTATATTTTAAAAAATCTCAAAGGGCTGCTTTTAAATTTTTATAGGATACCTATGAACAATTTCTAAACATCCAGATATATGAAGATCAGCTGAGATCCAAAGGATTATTTTCCCTGGATTCGAAGCCAATGTAAGTTGCTGGTTGCAAGAGTGAGTGTGTATGTGGTAGAAGAGGGAAAAAAATGTTAGTCTCCAGCTTAGTGTTGAGGGAGTGCTATACTGTTGAGAGTGCTGTTTTTTGGATGAAATGTGAGATCAAGTAAGGATAAACAATTCTGACTAATATACTTCAACTAATACTTGATTATCTGGTCATTATCACATTAGTGTTTATTGCACCTTGTTGTCCACAAATTGCTGCTGTTTTTCTTTCATTCCAATACTGACTTCTTTGCAAAGGTATTTCATTGGCTTTAAATGTTCTATGGTTGTGAAAAGTAATATATAAATGCTAGTCTTTCTTTTCTTTCTAACAACATTTTAAAATGAACCAAAGTACTTACCCAGAACCACCTCTTGACAGGTTGTCAACAACTGTAGTGGAGTAAGTCATTGAACGCATCCTAAAAATAACTATACTAATATATCAAGCATATTTGCATTTCCCAACTGAAGGGCATGGATAGTGTTTTGAATAAATCTATTAAAAATAAGAATTGAAATAGCATCTTTTATTTTAAAGTGGCTGTTTCAGTTGCTAGTTCCATTCTTTGTCTCTTTAAATGGGGAAATAATTATTTACAGTCATGTGAATCACAATAACTAATGTTGATACACAATAATTACTTAAGTCGTTTGAATAAATTTGCCATGAAAAATGTAACTACAATTTTCAGTCTATCAGAATCATTTAAACCTAATTATCTGATATTTTTGCCAGCCTCTGACCATTGTTTATAAAAATGACTTCTGAATGTGCAAGTTAAAATGTTAGCTATTTTTACTTTGAAGAAAGTGGAGCTTTCTTTCTGTGCAGTGTATAGTATAGAACTCCTGTTAAGAAAGGATGTAAATGTATTGGAAGCAGTTCAGCGAAGATTTACTGGACCATTATCTGGTATGGGCAGGTTGTCTTATGAGGGAAAAATTGGACAGGTTAGGCTTATATCCATTAGAGTTTAAGAAAGTAAGAGATGACTTAATTGAAACATGTAAGAGTCTGTGGGGTCTTGACAGGCTGGAGAGAATGTTTCCTCTTGTGAGAGAATCTAGGACTAGGGGTCATTGGTTGGCCTTAAATAGGTGACCCTTATTTTCAATGAGGAGACTTTTCTTCTTGAAGGTAATAATGTTTTTGGAACCTTGTTCTTCAAGAACAGTAGCAGAGTCTTTGAATACTTATAAGGAAGAGTTAGATTCCTATATAAAAGGGGATGAGAGATTTTTGGGGATGAGCAAGTATATGGAGCTAAGTTTACAATCAGATCAGCCATGAACTTATTGAATGGTGGAGCAGGCTTGAGGGACCAAGTAGTGTACTCCTGCTAATTTGTATGTAAACATTTTTTGAGTTGAAAATGGTAAAGCTGTCAGTTTATAGTGTGGTAAGATATCATCTTGAAGGACAAGGTATTCGCGGCTGCAGTAGAGTAGTAACGTAATTTGTGATAGGATTTGCGAGTGAGATTAAATTATCTTTTACGTATCTAACTTCTTTATGCCTAAGGCATATAGGCACTAATGGGGACATTTTACAAGTTTTTCATTTCAAACAGTGTGCATTGATGGAATTAGATGGTTCAGCATAGTTCTTAAAGTTATTTTGTAGTGATTTTAAATAGAGTTACTCACAGATGGAGAACTGGACAGATAATGAAAATGCTTTGTTGATTTTTGTTGATAAAACCTTTTTCAGTTGTATCAGTAAAACTGCATCAGGTTACCACTCTAGAATGCATCAATGAGTGCTTTTATTGGAAAGAAAGGAAGCAGCTGCATTTTGTTAAGCTGCCTGATTGCTCTCCTTCATTGAAGATTTAACATTTGTGATTGTGTAAGTGAATGTTTTTAGAAACGTCATGCCCATTGACAGACGGGGAGAAAGCAGTTGGTCCATCAAGCTTTCCTCACACCTTAATAGCCAGGCCATCATAACACTCCCTACCATCTCCTGACCACTACACAGTCACGTGACCTAGTAGAGGCAAAACAGAAGGATAAATGCACAGCCAGTAAAGGAAAAATATTCTGTCCTTTGCTACCTTGCTGCTCTGCAGTATCTAAAGTTAAAGTTAATTTATTAGTCACAAGTGGACTTACTTTAATACTGCAGTGAAGTTACTATGAAAATCCCATAGTTCCCACCCTCAGGTGCCTGTTCAGGTACACTGAGGGAGAATTTAGCACAGCCAATGCACCTACTCAGCATGTCTTTCAGACTGTTGGAGGAAACCAGAGTGCCCAAGAGTGCACACAGAATAACGCAAGCTGGGAATTGAACCTGGGTATCTGGCACTGTGAGACAGCAGTGCTGACTACTGAGCCATCGTGCTGCCCCATCTTGTGCTTGTTTTAGAACATAGAACATTACAGCACAGAACAGGCCCTTCGGCCTTCGATGTTGTGCCGACCAAAATAAAAAGCAATGCCCCTCCTAACTAAACCATTCCCTTCTCTTACATATACTTATCAATTAACCTCTTAAACGCCACCAAACTTGGCGCATCTACAACAGCTGCAGGCAGGGCATTCCACTCCCTAATCACTCTTGAGTAAAGAACCTACCTCTGATATCCGTCCTATAACTCATACCCCTTAATTTAAAGCTGTGTCCCCTCGTGCTAGCTTCTCCATCCTAGGAAAAAGGCTATCACTGTCCACCCTATCTAAACCTCTAATCATCTTATATGCTTCAATAAGATCCCCTCTTAGCCGCCTCCTTTCTAACAAAAACAACCTCAAACCCTTCAACCTCTCTTCATAGGACCTGCCCTCCATACCAGGCAACATCCTGGTAAACCTCCTCTGTACCTCTCCAATGCCTCCACATCTTTCTTATAATGTGGGGACCAGAACTGCACACAATACTCCAAGTGCGGCCGCACTAGAGTTTTGTACAGTGGCAACATGATGCTGCGGCTCCTAAATTCAATCCCCCTACCAATAAAAGCTAAGACTCCATATGCCTTCTGAACAACTTTATCCACTTGACTGCCTACTTTCAGGGATCTATTGACACATACACCAAGATCCTTCTGTTCCTCAACACTATTAAGAGACCTACCATTAGCCCTATACTCTACACATTTATTGTTCCTGCCAAAGTGCATTACCTCACACTTTTCCACATTAAACTCCATTTGCCACCTCTCGGACCAGCTCTGCAACTTGTCCAAGTCACTCTGTAAACTATAACACCCCTCTTCACTATCTACCACTCCACCGACTTTAGTGTCATCTGCAAATTTACTGATCCATCCCTCAATACCCTCATCCAGATCATTTATAAAAATTACAAACAGCAGGGGCCCCAAAACAGACCCCTGAGGCACACCACTTGTCACCGAACTCCACGATGATACCAATGCCAATACGATGATACCAATACAATGATGATCTCTCATTATTCATTGACTGAAAAGAAAAGTCAGCTGTCTGGATTCCATGCCAAGCCCCCAGGGCCAGTGACATCCTGACATAAATTTAAAAAAAAACTTCTTATTTGCAGTCAACAAGAAATTGAGATTAAAGCTAGCTCACTCAAATCTTAACTACTTTCTGCCTTAAATTCCTTGCTTTAGTACACATTATTTAAAATAACTCTTTCATCCCCATTGCCCCACACCGAACCCTTTCTCCGGAAAAATGGCCAAAAGAGAACATGTATCTTGCTAAATTACAGCAAGTTTTTCTACCCTGGACTGCAACTCAGCAGACTAATTTAGTTGAGTACCATCATGACCCCCACCAGAAAGAAGGCACTTGCATTGCATCAGTTTAGTTAAGTTTCAACAATCCTGACACGGAAGCAAAAGGGCAATATTCATACTATTGCCATGCCATCCTTGAACTGTTAGACATACCGTGCCGTTGAATGCAGCTTTTCATTCTCTTTGCAAAACACAGTTTTACGGATAATTACCGTATTCCTGGTAATTATTTAGCGGAATTGTTCTACGGTTTCCTTTTCCTCATAATATACTTCTTGATTCCATCCTTTTGCTAGGTGGTATAACACCAACTGAGATGAACAGGAGTTCATAGATTTGTTTTCACACACTAGTTTGGGTACTTCCAACAAATATGACAATATTTGTTCACAAAATAGACTGATAGAGAAGGTGAAGGCGCATGGGATACAGGGTCGGGTATGTAGATGGGTCCAAAACTGGCTCGGAAGGAGGAGACAGAGGGTAGTAGTGGAAGGCTCTTTTTCCAGCTGGAAGCCTGTCACTAGTGGAGTGCCACAATGCTCAGTACTAGGTCCTCTTCTATTTGTGGTCTACATAAACGACTTGGAAGTAGGGGTAGGTGGTGAGATCAGCAAATTTGCTGATGACACCAAGATGCTTGGGTTGGCGGGTACAGAAGAGCAGTGTCAGGCAATACAACAGGACATAGACAGGTTGGTAGATTGGGCAGATAGATGGCAAATGGAATTTAAACCGGAAAAATGCGAGGTGATGCATTTTGGCCGGAAAAATGTAGAAGAGAATTATAGGATAAAAGGTAAAACTATAAGGAGCATAGAGAAGCAGAGAGACTTGGGGGTGCAGGTTCACAAGTCTCTGAAGGTGTCCTCACAGGTGGAGAAGGTGACAAAGAAGGCGTATAGTATGTTAGCTTTCATAGAAAAGGGTATAGAATATAAGAGTAGGAGTTTGATGTTGCAGTTGTATACAACTTTGGTTAGGCCTCACTTGGAATACTGAGCCCAGTTCTGGTCTCCGTACTATCGGAAGGATGTGGAGTCCTTGGAGAGAGTGCAGAGGAGGTTTACCAGGATGCTGCCTGGTATGGAAGGACTGTCATATGAGGAACGATTAGATAGACTGGGGTTGTTTTCCCTTGAAAGACGTCGGCTTAGAGGGGATCTCATAGAGGTGTATAAGATTATAAGGGGTATAGATAGAGTAAATGGAGGTAAACTTTTTCCACCTTTAGAAATGGATAGGACGAGAAGTCATGGCCATAGGGTGAGGGGGGCTATGTATAGGACGAATATTAGAGGGCAGTTTTTCACACAAAGGGTAGTGGGGGTGTGGAATGCACTGGCGAGTAAGGTGGTGGGAGCAGGCACGCTGGGGCTGTTTAAGGGTCTCTTGGACAGCCACATGAGCGGTATGCAGATAAAGGGATATATTAGGACTGTTTAACTACGGCTTTTTTCCACAGGTAATTCGGTCCATAATTTGACCACGCATTCGGCAGGTGGTGCAGGTACAGCTCTTGGATGTTGATTCATGGGTTGCCTGGTACCTCATGTCGTATATGAGTGCTGTATGTGGACCACCTGAAGGGCACCATGACAGCTCAGAGACTATCGATGTGGCTGTGCAGACACTTGGAATTGGGCCGGTGTCTGCGGGAGTTTGCGCGTTCTCCCCGTGGTTGCGTGGGTTTTCTCCGGGCACTCCGGTTTCCTCCCACAACCCAAAAATTCGCTCTTAGGCTGATTGGGTAACAAATTGTCCCTCTGGTGAAAATTTTCCAAATTAGGATTAATATATATATTATTATATAGGAATATTAAAATAGGATAATGTATTTGGTATTACGGTGGCGCGGGCTCGTTGGGCCGAAGGGCCTGTTTCCCGTGCTGTGTTGCTTAATAAAAAAAAAAATATAGCATGTAATTTATTAGTCAGCCTAGACTAATTCAGATTTGAGAACTTGGAGTGTACAATATATTAAGTTAAAAATCAATTGTTCGTTCTACAAGCTTTTTATCCACTGCGTAGTAATCATTAAGTTGTTAATAGTACTTTTTTTTGGTTAATTCAACATGACTGAATTACAGAATCATGAAATGTTAGTCAAAAGAAGACCATTCACCCACCATGCCTTTGATGGTCCTTTGGTAAAGCTCTCTAATTAGTTGCATTTTTCTACTGCTTCCCTTATCCTTGTAATTAGGTTCACTTCAAGTATTTATTCAATTTCCGTTTGGAAGTTATTCAATCTTATTTGACCACAAATCCCTCTTTAACTTCTCTGCTCAAAAGAGAAAAGCCCTGACATCTCCAGTCCCTCCATATAACCAAAGTCTTCATCCTTGGTATCATCCGAGCAATTTCACATGATGAAACTTAGACCATGATGTCCTTCTGAAATGTAATGCCCAGAATTGAGCACAGTACTCCACCTGAGGTTTAACTCGCATTTTATCATAAGTTAACATAACTTCCTTGCCTTTTTAATCTGTGTTTCTGTGAGTAAAGCCGAGGATTCCATGTACTTTTTAAACAGCTTTTTCAGTTCGCCCTGTTATCTTCAAAGATTATCTGGATATACCCCTTGGTCTAACTGTTCCTGCACTCTCTTTCAAATTACCTAGATAAACATAGAATTACAGTAATTCTTGCTGGTGTTTATTGGGCCTTTTCACAATCTTCCTCATCTAACTATTATCAACACATCATACAATGCTTTCTCCCCCATGCTTCCTACCTTCCTCCTTAAATGCAATTACGCTGCTGATCTCAACTACTCCAAATTCAAAAGAACTGGCAGGTTCTCACCATCCTCTGGCTAAAGACATAAGTTCTAAATTTGGTATTCAATTTTTTTGGTGGCTGTCTCATCTTGTCTGTGTCTAGTTTGTTCTTATTCACAAGAGAAAACACACTCTGTTGACTCCATCAAAATCATTCAGAATTTAAGTGCTTTATTATGTCATTCTTCATTTTTCAAAACAGAGAGATCCAGACTGATCATTCATTCCTGAAAGTTATAACCTTGCAGTTCTGATATTGTCTTTGTAAATTCTTTTAACCCCTGACCAGCATGTTTATAATATAGTGACTGGAATAGTACACAAGACTCTAAGAGTAGTTTAAAATGATTCAACAAAAGTTTAGCTTCTACTCTTTTGAACTGATCGCTCTAGAAATAAACCCAAGTGCTGGCTAAATTGTGCTATTTAGTTAATATTAATGGACAATTAAAAGGTAAACTTCCCTTTCAGTGGGAATGTCCACATTAATAGGCCGTCATTGGAGCAGCAGTTATGCACCATCACAAAGGACAATATCTGTTTTCTATTCATAATTGCCCTTGGTAAATGGTGCTGAGCCAGATTTTTGAACTGCTGCAGTCTATGTGGTGTATGTACACCCAGAATGCTACTAACAAGGGAGTTCCAGGACATTGATCCAGCAACAGTTATCTAATGATAATATAGTCTTATAGTGTATGGCTTGGAGTGCTGGTTGCAGGTGGTGACGTTCTCCTGTGTCAGCCATCATGTCCTTCTAGTAGGTAGAGATCACTGGTTTGGAAGGTATTGTCAACTGGGCTTTGATAAGTTGTTACAGTGCATCTTGTATGTGGTACATAAATACTGCTATGATATGGCATTAGTAATAGAAGGAATGAATGATTGAGTTGCTAGTATGAATGGTAATCAAGCAGGGAGCTGCTTTGTCCTACATGGTGTCGAGCTTCTCGAGTGGCGTTGGAGTTGCATTCATCCTGGCAACTGAAGACTATTCTATCTTGTTTCTGACTCCTGCTTATAGGTATTGGACAGTTATTTTTGGTTGAGGGGGTGGTCAGGAAGTGAATTATTGGCCTCAAGATTCCCAATCTCTGAGATCTTGTTGAATGGCCCAAGTAGTTTACTCTTGCTCCTATGTTCCTATGGGGTATGGGAATAGTGCAGGAATGTGATACTGAGATAAATAATCGTGACCTAATTGAATGGCAGAGCAGGTTCAATGGGTGAATGGCCTACTCCTGCATCCATGTTATTATGTTATTAGTGGAAAATTTAGTGATAGAATGTTGACTATCAAGGGGAAATGGTTAGATTCTATCTTGTTGAAGATGGGCATTGTATGTCATTTGCAGCATGCATGTCACTCGCTACTTATCAGTCCAAATCTTAATGTTGTCCTGAGCTTTCTGTATATGGCACAGACAGCTTCAATGTCTGAGGAATTGCAAATGATCCTGAATGTAATGAAGTCATCAGCGGATATCCCCACATCTGACGTTTATGATGGAGGTAAGGTTATTGATGAAGCAGCTGAAGATGATTGTGTCTAGGGTAGTACCCTGAGGAACTTCTGGACCGATTTCCTGGGATTGAGATGACTGACTTCCAACAACCACAACCATGTTCCTTTGTTCTAGATGCGAGTCCCATCAGCTGAGATTGTGCTCCTGATTCCCAATGACTTCAATTTTTCCAGGACTCCTTGTTGCCCCACTCGGTCAATGCTGCCTTGATGTCAAGGTCAAGTCAGTCTCACCTCTTGAGTTGAGTTCTTTTGTGCATATTCGGATGAGGAGGCCAGGAGCTAGTGGTCCTGGCACAACCCAAACTGAGCAGGTTATCACTGAATAAGTGTTGCTAGGACATTATTAAAAAATATGTAGTTATTGAAATTTGAGCTTTTTTGACAATATCAGCCATTAATTATATCAGATCAAATCATCCCTCTAATTAGGGTAAAATTTCTTGGATTTTTATTACCCTGTTTTAAAAGAACTTGTTTTATTTTGAAGGAAGAAGACTAGGAGGAAAAGCATTCTGGAGTAGTTCTAAATTTGAGAAAGTTTGCTACTTTCCCTGCTTAATTTTCTGTTGCAAACAGTAAAGGTTCCCTTACTCAGATCCATTCTTGTAATACATGCATTAATCCTTTCCACTGTTTTTTGAACTCTATGGTAATCAGATGCTCCGGAAGAATAGCAGGAGCTTGTCATGTTTAGTATTTTAGCCATGGCCACTGCATACATTTGCATCATTTGGTTGGTTATATGATTCTGTGGTACTGAAAATCTCTTTCTGTTATCCATTTACTAGATTTCTTAGTTGTTTAATGTTAGATGCCAGTTCATGCTTTGAGGTCAGGTCATTTATTCGAGGACTGAATTGTGCAATATTGTGAAATTCTGGCCCTCACTGTACAGCTTGTCTTTCCATTTCCATCATCACCATTGTGTTTAATTTACTACATGTAAAGAGTTGATTTGTTATAATGCATCTTTGTGAGCACCAAATTAGATTTCTTTACTCCAGATGACAGAAATTGCTTTTCAACTGGCTTATTTTGTAAGTGGATACATTGGGACTTGTCTATACATTTGTTTTTGTCCTTTAAACGGTGATTTGTCACCACAGCAGCTTTCAGACACCACCTTGGATCTTAACCAGCGTTGATAAATGATTACTGGTTCAGACACTCTTCTGTTTGGTTTGTGAGGAATTGCCATACCACGTGTTAATAATTTTTGTCTTGGAATGCTAACTTTAATTTCAGTAACTTAAAATCTATTAATTTTCTTCAGAAATGTTGCCTCAGCAGTTTTAGGGGTTTCTTGCAAAAACAAGCTAGCTTGAAAATATCCATGTGCCCATTCCTACATCTGTAAAGATGCCTTATAATATGTTGCTTTATTAGATTGCCACCAAACATAACATGTAATTTTTGTTTCTTTAAGCTTAAACTGTGTGTCAAAAATGGGCTTCTTGGAAAGTGTCCATGCATCAAAGTATTTTTCCTCCCTTAAACATTAAGGTTGTGTCGTTGCTCATCTCACCCAGGCAAATGCATTACCTGCTGTGCCCAGCAATGAATCATTGACACTGACATTGTAATTTAATTTGCTGCAGCGTTGATCCTGTTTTGCACAACAATGCCATCTGGTGTTTTCTTGGGAATGGGGACTGCAGTAAGAATGACACCAGATTCCAAGAAGTGGCTTAAAGAAGATCTGTTGGACCCGGTGCTGCTCAAATTGCACATCTGCCAATTTTCTAACTTTAGTTTCGGTATTCGGAAGCGATGGACACTAAAACACATTAATAACGCTCCCAAGTGAAAATTGTTGCTGAAAATATTTTGCATTGCAATCCATGCGGTCGTTATGCATAACTTTAGCTTGTATGGTTAATTACAGTCAGCGTTTTGCAGTGGGCACACTTGAATGGTAGTCGCATTTTTTTCGACCACATTCTTGGGTATCCCCTAAGAAATCATCCAGCTGACAAATAAATGGCAAGTTTTGGTTTTGCATTTTTCTTCCTTCCTCAATATAGCTTAAATGCATAATAGTGAAGCAGAATATTTTAAAGAGTCTTACTGCAATATATTGTCTCTGGACTCTAATTTTTGTATGGAGAGTAGATAGCAATTGGTTAACATGGTCCAGTATCCAAACTGTCAAACATTTATGATGTAATTCACTCCTGCCCTCTCTCTCCCTCCCCACCCCTTCAAAAGATTGTTGCAGGTGAAGTCCAAAAATAAATTATTTTTGTTGATGTTTGTTGAGGATGCACCTTTTCATTTTGGAGCGTGATATTCCTCCGTTTTAGGAATCACTTTTTATTAATCAACAAGACTTACAAGAGCACTGTGGCCATCTGGGGATAACCTAGATTCCACATGAAATCGGGATTTTTGTTTGCATGAATAGATTGGATTCAGAGGTCAGGGAAACTGAAGTTTTCCGTGCCTTTGACATGAAGAACAGTCCCAGGAAAGTGTAGAATTATCTGAAGCTGGCATTCTGGGAGGGCCGTTGAAAAGTTTGAGAAACATTGAAGGAATTGAACAAAGGAGAAACTGATGTAATAGAGTCTGGCAACAAATTCCAACCAGCAATGCATCTTCCAAAAAAAGTCCATGATTATAGCAGAAACATCACCACTTAAAAACGTAAGAAATAGAAACAAGAGAAGTATACAGTTGTTGAGCTTGCTTCACCATTCAGAATGATCATGTCTGATCTTAGGCTTCAATTCCACTTTCACATTCTTTTCCTATATCCCTCAATTCTTTGAAATACCAGAAATCTGTCTATCTCAGCCTCAAGTAAGGGAGGCAATGGTAAAATAGATTGTCACTGGGCTAGAAATCCAGAGACCCAGGGTAATGCCCTGGGGACTCAGGTTCAAATCCCAGTACTGCAGATGGTGAAATTTGAATGTAATGAAAACCTGGAATTAAAAGTCTAATGATTATGAAACTATTGCCGATTGTTGCAAAAATCTGTCAGGTTCATTAATGTTCTTTAGGGAAGAAAACCTTCTCTCTTACCTGAACTCACCTACATACAACTTGAGATCTACAACAATAAAATGCCTTCACAAGCCATTATTAAAAAGCAATTAGAGAAGGATAATAAATGCTAGCCCAGCCAGCAATGGCCCACATCCAATGAATTTAAAAAATATATATGCAATGATGGCATATCCACAATTTTCTGGGGTAGAAAATTCCAAAGATTCTAAAGTCGTTTGAGTGAAGAAATTGGCCTTGAACCGAAATAATCAGCCCCTTACTCTGAAACTATACACCAAATAGGGAAGTGATGTCTCCATACCTACTCCATGAAGCCTCTTCATAATCTTGAATATTTCAATGAAATCACCTCACAGTTTCTGAAACTACATACCCAATTTACTCAAACTTTCATTATAAGGCAACTCTCTTTTCAGCGATCTCTCTAGCGAACCAAGTATTCCCTTGGTTTAAGGAAGTATATCTTTCCTTAAACATGAAGACAAAAATTGCACACACTATTTTAAGAATGGTCTCATGAAAGGCCTGTACAATTGCAGCAAGATGTCCTTATACCTGTACTGTAATCCTTTGAAGTAAAGGCCAACATGCCATTTGCTTTCCTAATCACTTGCTACACTTTTGTGCTTCTATATTCCTTGTATGAGTACACCCAATTCTCTCGGTACATCAAATTCATAAGTTTCAAGCCTTACAAAATATTCTGCTTTTCCATTTTAATGTCCAAAGTGATTAACTTGACACTATCAGCCATGTTGTTGCCAACTAACTTTACCTGTCTATACCCCTTTGCAACCTCTTTGTATCCTCTTTGTTGCGTACTTACCTAACTATGTACATCGGCAATCTTAGATGAAAAGAGAGTGTAATGTATCTTAAGTCATAAGCATAGATTGTAAAAAGCTTAGACCCTAGTAGTGATCCTTGTAGCACTCACCAGCCGCAGCCTGTCAACTTGAAAATGCTGCATTTATCCTGACTCTCTGCTTTCTGTCTGTTGAGTAATCCCCTATCCATGTAAATGTATCACCCTTGACTCCACGTACCATTTTGTTCTGTATTAATCTTTTGTGTGGCATCTTCCAAACGCATGATTTCTACCACCTAAAAAGACAAGACGTATGGCGACATTACTATCTGCAAGATCCTCTCCAAGCTGTGCACCATCCTGACTTTGAATTACATTGCTGCATCTTCACTGTTGTTGAATTTAAAATCCTGGAACTCCCTTTCCAACCGCACTGAAGTTGTTCTGTGTAATATGGAGTGCAACAGTTCAAAAAGGCAACTTACCACCACCTTTTCAAGGGCAGTTGGGGATGGGCAATATATCCTGACAAAGCACTGATGTCCACATTCAATGAATTAATAAAAAAATTAGCAACTGCCTTTTGGAAATTTAGTTTTATTAGTGGAAATCCAAATATATTACGTCTACTAGTTCTCCTTCATGTAGGATAAATGCATGGGATAAGAGGTTCAGACCTGGGTGGGATTGTGATTGATGCAGACTTGATGGGCCAAATGCCTCCTTCTGGACTGTAGGATTCTATGATTACAAACTCAAATTTAATATTTTCGCCAAACTATGTTGACTTCTCTAATACTGTGCTTTTTTAAAATGATATAATAGATATCAGCATTTTCCAATTACATCGCAGACTAGTTTCTGTTATCGCTGTCTTCCTCATTTCTACTATAGAGGAAAATTATTTTCAGTGGTTGAAAATTTTCCATCTCACCCACCGCCAGAATTGTAGCAGGCGAGACAGAAAATTCGATGGACCACTTAAAGGTCTGTCAAGCTCAGGTGGGAATTTCCAGTCTTGGGGTATGTGTGGCTGGAAAATCTGATCCTGTGTCTCTACTATCTCACAGATGTTCTTTTTTGATCCTGATGTAGTCCAGCAGGTCCTGGAGATTTGTTGGATTTCAGTCCCTTGAGTTCCTCCAGTATTCTGTGTTGCTGATATTAATTAGCTTATTTTCCTGTTAGTAATATCTCTTTTGCCCTCTAATTTTGGTACATAATTTGTGTCTTCCCTTGTAAAATACTCGTTATTTGTTCAATGTCAGTGCCATTTCCTCATTCCCCAAGTGATCTTTTTTTCTGTTTCTTCTTCTCAGGGACCAACATTTACTTGAGCTATTCTCTCTTTTGTTTACTCATTTTATTTTTTCTTCATTTTATCATCCTTTTGGTAGTCTTTGTTGGTTTTTGGAACACCCCCAATCCTCAGACTGACTACAGTTCTTTGCAACATTATAAGCCTCTTGTAATCTAATGTTATCCTTCCTTAGTAAACTATGGATGGATCATTCTTGCTTCATTTTTGTTTTTCAGTAGAATATATTTTGTTGAACATTGTTAATTGCTTCTTTAAGTGTTTCCCACTCTTTCTGGCCATACAGTTATTAACTGTAGCTAGCCCCCAACCCCATCCAATTTATTGGCTTTAAGATTGATTCTTGTTTCTAATTGGGGTAAGCCGTTTTCAAACTTAACATTCATCTGTCACAGATCCCACCCAACTTTGGTGTATCATCTAAAATTACATTTTTGTTAGATTTGTTCAGTTACTATACAAATATCTTACTGATGCATTTCATTCACACAGATAACATCTTTAAATTAAAAATGCTAATGATCTTACAATCAAGTTACTGCAATGTTTTAATTGTAACGTCCTCCCTACCTATATCTGGAATATGTAACTAATTTTTGTGACTTTTTTAAAAAAATCATCTGTTTTCTTGTCACAATTTAGAAGTTAGTATTTTGTTTACTCGAGTAGTTTAACTACATTTTTTTTTATCTAACAATAGAACTGGGGAAAAACACCCCCTTAGGTCTTGAATTGTGATCACATGCACAGGCTACAATTGCAATATCAGTGTTCACACATAAAGAAATATAATTTCAAGCTTGAATAAGATGGTTTTTAGGTATCACTGAATTAGTTAAACAATACGTTTTCTTCTTTTCTCCAATAGAAATTTAGTTGGAAGTAGATGGTTGATAAAGGAAGAGCTGGAAGAGATGCTGGTTGAACAAATTTCTGACCATGACGTGAGTAATAGTGTTTTTATGGGTTATATGTTACTTAAAAGATTTGGCCTTTGCAATATGAAGCAGAATTGCAAAAAAAAACTCACTGGATTTTTTTATAGATTGCTTCCAAAGTTGAGAATTTTTGATTTTAGTTTTGTGAAGGTCCAAATGGATACTAACTGGAGTAATTAGCATAAGTTTGGAGGGAAAAATAAGTTACAGAAAATGAATAGAATTCAGCTTTTGACAACCTAGAAAAAATCCTGTCCACCTTTTCATTCAGACTGAAGAAAAACTTGAGAGTTAATCTACATATTGCTGTGCTTTCACGTAATTATAACAGCTGATTAAATGATCCTGAGGATCTTAAATGTTTACTTGGAATATTTAAAACTTGTGTGCCTACCATAATCTAATTCATAAAGAATTAATGAGGCTATTTAATTCTTTTTAGACTAATTTCAAAGCAATTGAACTATGTGACAAATGTTGATTAAAACCACCTTACCAGTAGTTTCCATTGAGCTTCACTAGAAGATTAACTTGAACTCTTATTGGAATCAGACCCTGAAACGGCAATTTGCCATTGGCTAAAAATGAAAAATATTCAAAGATTTAATTTAAAGACAGGAATTGATCATTTTTCTTTTGCCCTTATTGAGCCCATCCATAATTGTCTTGAGTTTCACAAGAGAACAGGAAGCGTGCTTGCAAAACTTAACACAAATAGTGTTGGGATAATAGTTTTTATGTCATGTATTGATTGTGTATCAATATTTTGGGTGCTTTGAGTGGAAACAACAGTTGTTGATCCTATAGTTAATTTTCTGACATAATATTAGATGCCTAAAGTGTCACAGTTAACAATTTACAACACACTGGTTGAATGTATAAATATTTGATGTTCACTGAAATTAAATTTCTATTCACTTTTATTATTATCTAGTGTTATGCTGAAACTATCAAAAGACTACATGGATTCAGAAAGGAAACTTGTCAAAAAATATCTCATTTGATTTCCTCTTTTTGTTTGAAGGGTATCCATATATACTTGGAATTGAAATTATTCTTCCTTATCATGCCATGAAAGCATTTGATTTTGCTAAGACAATTTTTAATCTTCTTATTTGCAAAGATAAATTTCCCACCTGCCGTTTCCCAGCTGGAATATTTGGCAGTTCTGATTGAAAATTCATGACCCTAAGTTTATTGTCCCGCCCATCAAGGGAATCCATATGGGTAAGGAGTGAAACCATAGAATGGTCTGTTGACCTTGGGTGGGATTTTACACTTTCAGACCGAATGTGGCAGTAAAGTCCCACCCCATATGTCTGCTAACTTGTTGTAAAGTGCCAGTAGGCCTCTGTTGTTCAACTGATCAGGGGTTAGCATTGCTTTCAAGTCTTTCGGGCTAAATCATAATGTTGATGTCAGTCTTAACTGCTGCTTTGATGCCTTAGTTAATGAATATGCCACAATGTGGTATTGAGCTATACAAGACATAAACAGCTATACTGGAATTCTGCTGCCTTGCCTACCGTGGGAATTGGAGCAGGTGAGGGGCAGACATAGGTGGCATGGTAGCGCAGTGGTTAGCACTGTTTCTTCACAGCTCCAGGGACCTAGGTTTGATTCCCAGCTTGGGTCATTGTCTGTGTGGAATTTGCACATTCTCCTTGTGTCTGCGTAGATTTCCTCCAGGTGCTCTGGTTTTCTCCCATAGTCCAAAGATGTGGGGGTTAGGTTAATTGGCCATGCTAAAATTGCTGTTAGTGTCCTGAAATGTGTGGGTTAGAGGGATTAGTGGGTAAGTATGTAGGGATATGGGAATAGGGCCTGGATGGAATTGTGGTCGGTGCAGACTCTGAATGGCAGAATGGCCCCTTTCAGTACTGTAGGGATTCTAAAAGAAGATTCTTTGACCTTGGACAGGATTTTCCGTCAAGGGTCAAGCAAGGCCATAAAATTCAGTTCCTAGTTCTTGCTTGAGTTAGTTACACTCAGTCTGGACAATATTTAGGTACCAGAATTGCCATCAGAACCAGCAAATGTCAGAACATTTGCTCCTATGAATTGTTGGTATCTTTAATGGAAGGTGCTTGCGAGTGGGTCAATTCATATGTATGTAGTGCCATGCACTATTGAGTAAGCTACTGACACTGCTTTTCAAGTTAATGCATACAAACCTGCATTCTGGGATGATAGTGGACATTACTGCTGCCCAAGGAATGGTAACCCAACAACAGACAATGTCTTAATGGTAGAGGAAAGGAAAAATAAAGTGCTTAGTGGGGAAGAGGAGAGCTGGGAGAGCAGGGCAGGGAGAAGGTTAACTGAAACTAAGTAGTGTAATGCAAAAACACTGGAATGAAAATAAGAACTGAAAATGAAATTGATTTCTGCTCAACTTAGATTGATTAGTGGATCTAATGAATGCATAACAAAAATGCAAATAACCAAGTATAGGGAGGGGAATTATGGGGAAACAGACAGGATGTGAGTAGCAAAATTTAGTTTATTAGAATTTGTAGAGAATGACACTTGAGGCCAACATGAAGACATTGGAGATCTGGTGTGATCTGGTTCAGCCAGTATAAGCAGTCAAGAGTGCATAGTTAATGCAAAACTCCAGACATTTTGGCAATTTCTTTGCTTAAAGTAGTCACAATTTCTTATAGGTGGATAATATTTTATATATAAAAAGCTACAGTGAAGAAAACTTGGAACTGTGTCTATTCTCATATGTACACGAACATATGCATACACTTGAGTAATGGTAAATAAATTACTTGACTCATCTCTACTAAAAAGATATGTTCATTGAATATTCATGTCTATACAAACTAACATTTAAAATAAAATTAGAACTCTAATATTCATAAAGTACATGAAAAAAGGGTTCACTTGCCTGAGTTGATCTATTTTAATTGACTGATGTACAATTTGATTTATCCTAACTGAAATGAGCAATTCAGAGTTTATTTGAATTCAAGTTATTCAAAACATGTTGCATTTAATTTCTGTCTATCAAAATGGCATCCTTAAAATTATGTTTTAAAATCATAATTGTGTGAAAATTCTTGTTGACTTTGACAACTTCCAGTTTTTATTATGGGACAAACCAAATGTAAAATCTGAAGAGAGCCTGTTATGAAATAACAGCAATTTACATTAACATGTCAATAATAGTATGAAAATGATTAACATGTCTTAATACCTGAATGAAATGTTTACAGCCAGGTTTGCTTGGTATATGTGCAAACTGGTTAATCAAACAACTGAAAAATGCTACTTTAAAATCTTTGTCCTGTAATTAGATTAATTCCATTTTTACACTAGCTTAACAAGAAAACTAATAACGAATTAAGTGCAGTCTTTTTCTCTGTCACTTCTCCAGCCATTGAACGCATTGTTTGTAGATCGTTAGTCGAGAGGATCTGACTGTTTCGTTTTAATAATTAAATGTTTACTGCTGTGTGGTTTGATTATGTGCTTTCATGTGTCCATGATCCTTGTTTCTATTGCATAACTGTAGTCACAGTATTTATTATCATGTAAAATAACCAATATTTTTAAGTTATAGGTTAATAACACTTCTAGAGTTTGGATTTTATTTGCTATAAAGAGATGCCTGTCTGAGGCATGTGCATTTTCTTTTTAACTTATGGTTATTTCTAAGTTTGCAATTTTTTGTTTACTAAGATTATAATTATATAACAATCACTTGCTGGTGATGCAAGGAAAGGACTTGTACATTTCTGGCAACGCATGCCTTCAGTCGGTGCACCTCAGTATAATATTTCTAAAGTTGTTTGCAGGCAGAACTATTATTTTCACTAGGTCAAGGAATGTGCATAATACAAGGCTTTGTTTAAAAAAAATTGTATCTTGCAGTGAAAATCTTCTTAAAACATTAACATTGCAGTTTGTAGATTTTCTAAATATCATACACAATCCAGTGAGAATTCTAACTTAATATCCTTATAATTGTTAAAGTCCAAAGATGTACTGAAGTCCCTACCAGATGAATTGTAGATGTATGGTAGCCAGTGCCAAACTACCAATCTCTGTCCACATCCCACACAATTTCTATCTATCAATTCTGATTTGAGAGTCTCAATTCTCTGTGGAAGGAGATAGTTTTCAATAGTACACAGCTTCTGTTCCAGTCATGGAGAATAATAAAAGCTTGCTTAGTGAGTATTTCATTATTGTCTTGCTAGAAAATTGGTCCTGCTGTATATTAATGAAAATTGTTCAAACTATTCTCCAAACCCAACCCTTATCTATCCACAACCCAATCCCAATTTTGGAGCTGCCAGAGCTAATGTATGCCGTACTGAGTGTAGGACTGTGCAGAAGATAATGTGTTTAATTGTCAATTGTCCTGTTTAATAAATAGCTGACCTCTATTAAGTAACATTAGTCTTTCCTTTTATGCTTTAAACAGTACATACACTTTATTCAGTTACTGGAGCGTATGCTGTCCTTACCGTACTGCAGTATTAAGGAAGAATATGTGTTGAAATTTCGTAGAAAGATGGAAGATCAGTCCAAGAAACAGATAATTGAACCTTTACAGTTTGATGAGAATGGAGTAGCTTTCAGTAAAAGGGAAGGTAAGAGAAAATCTATCGTAGAGCCTGGCATTCATTTCTGTCTATTCTGCAAAGTATGAAATTCAGTTGTTTTTTTTCTTAAACTAGTGTGGTGCTTTGACCTTCTGAAGTCTTACTATTATTATATGATTAGACCCATCATCACTTTGTTTAATGTTTGTGCACAGTTCGCATGTGTTCTGTTCCATTAGCCATTAGGAGGAAACTAACTTTGCAGGAAATACATTGCAAATTCTTTATTTTTCAAATTTAAGAATTTTCTTTAACTGTTCTAACAATAATATAAAACTGTGTGCCTGTAAATGCCATTCTGATATTCAGTTACTGGTAACACAGTCAGAAAAACGCTCTCAGTCAAGCTATGCATCAAGTTCTTTAGCTAAGCAGAACTCAACTTTGAAATATATGTGTGAGACTTATAATATTACTTACTTTGGGGATGGGAATTTTACTTAAGTTAACAGACGGCAACTAATGGGAGAAGGATTGTGCAAGAAAGGAGTTTGGCTGACTTCCAGCTGTTTATATGACATGCCTCATCTTGTACGTAAAGTTTGCCGTGTTATATATTCCACTTATACATATGGTTCACAGATTCTGGTCTCCTTAGTAATGTAAATGAAACCAGACTGCTTGAAATTTCTCAGCTTCACAATGCGATGAAAACTGAATAAATGATAACTACATTTATTGGTTGTGGGTCGCAGCTGCATTACTAGAAGGCATACATGTCAGCATGAATATGACTGACTGCTGATGTGTACAATATGAACTTCACAACAGATTTTACCCTTGCAGCACAGAATATTGGACTTAGTATTATAGTAGCAGTTATAACTAGAGAAGCAACACGTTCAAGCTCCCAATCCTCAAGAAAGTGTTTTTTATTTCACCAAATCAACTATAAGCACCTGAGGAAAGTCATAGAAATGAGCTTCAAATACTAAAGATCTATTAAATCTTATACCTGTATAAAATTTAGACCACAGGTTTGTACTATTCTATGGTCTGTGTAACATGGTTATTTTGAAGAATATTCAAGAATGTATGGCTGCTGTTTCTAATTCCAGCAACTGCGTAAAGCTCAGCCCAGGGCACTTCTGTTGCGCCTACATTATATTTACTATTGGTGCATTCAGTGCCACAGACAGCATTAAGTATGTGTTACTTCAGTTTTTCAAGACTTCTTCTGGATGAGGCATTAAACTGAAATCATGTCCAATTGGGTAAGATATGAAATATCACGCAGAACTATTTGGGAAGTAACAGGGAATACTCATTTTTGGAGCCAAATGTTTTCCCTTAATTAACACAACCATAGAATTGTTACAATATAGGAGGAGGCTATTTAGCTCATGGTGTCTGCGCTGGTTCTCCCAGGAACAATTTGCTAATGCTACTTGTATATTCAGATAACATTCTGATTTTCTCTCAAGTGCCTCAATCAAACTTGCCTCCACCTCACTCTCAAGCTGTGTATTCCAGATCAGTGACTCACTGTGTGAAAACCCTTTTCTTCATGTTGCCATTGCATTTTAACCAGTCCTCATTAATATATATCACAAAGACCAATGGTTCCAACACTACACTACAAACCTTCCAAATAACAATCATTAATCATTATTAACTGTTTCCTGTCACTCAGCCAACTTTGGATTCATGTTGCTCCTGTCACTCTTATTCTGTGAGCTATAACTTTTCCCACAAGCCTGTTGTGCAGCATTTTACCAAATATGCTGTAGAAGTCTTAAGTACACCATATCAAGCATTACCTTGATTGTTAGTAACAAATTTGTTTTGGCTTTCCTTAATTAACCCATATTTGCCCAATTGACTATTAATTTTGCCTTGAATTCTAATTTCTAGAAGCTTTACCTTTATCAAGTTTGAACTGATCTAGTTGCTGGGCTTATCTTTACATCCTTTTATGAACAACGATGGAACATTTGTAGTTGTCCAGTCACCTGGCCCACCCCTGAGTCTAAGGAAGACTTGAAAATTATGATCAGTGCCTCTGCAATTTTCACCTTTCTTTCTCTCAGTATCCTTGGATGCATCTCATTTGGTTCCAGTGCCTTACCAGACAGCCTTTCTGACACCACCTCTTTATCAATTTTAAACCTTTCAAGTGTCAGAATTATCTTCTCCCCACACACCCCTATTTACACTCTTCCATTAGAAAAAGATACAAAAGTCTGAAAACATGTATCTACAGACCTCAACAACAGCTTCTTTCCTGGTGTCATCAGATTTTTGAACGGTCCTATCGTACATTAAGCATATTTTTCTCTTCACCCTACCTGTAGCTACAACACTATATTCTGCACTCTTCCTTTTCCCTTATGTGCTTCATGAGTGATATGATTTACCTGTATAGGGCGCAAGAAACAATACTTCTCATTGTACCCAGTACGTGTGACAAATCAAATCATCCACCATGACTGTGCAACACCTTGTTCCCTGGTGAAAGTATATGTAAAATATTCATTTTATATTTGTCGTGGCCTGCCTCTGTACTAAATCCCCTTTTTGGTCCCCAGTTGGCTTCTGTTTTCACTTTTCATTATTTTATGTCTAAAGAAGACTTTTGAATTCTTTTATATTAGCTGCTAGGCTCTTTTCATATGCTTGCAAAGCTTCTCTTCTTTTTCATTTCCCCTCTGGATCTTCTGTATTCAGCCTGGTTCTTGGTTGTATTATCTATCTGACATCTGTCATAAGTGCATTTTTTTTTCTTAATCCACTAATCACGATCTCTCCTGTTACCCAAAAAGATCTGAATTTGTTTGTGCTACCTTTCCACATTGTGGGAATATAATTCGTCTATGCCCAAACTAATTCCCCTCTAAAGACATCCCATTGTTTAGATATTTGCCTGGCAAACTTTGATTCCATTCGATCTAAGCCAATTGCATTCTCATCCCATTGATGTTGGCTTAACATTGTTAAAGACACTAACCAGTTATTTATATCCTTGCTACTTGTCAGACCTTCCTGTCCTCAAATTAGCTACCATGTTTGCCTTCATAACAGTGACTGCATTTAGAACAGTAAATCATAAACAAAGACTTAGAGACTAGTTCATAGAATTCTAGTGAGTGACATTAAAACCAGAGTAGGTTGTTCAGCTTCTCAAACTAGTTTTCATCGTTCAGTCAGATTATATCTAATCTATAGGCATTTGAGACTAGAAGATTTGGTATTGGAAAATTGTCTCTACTTAAGGAAATCTGTGTCTGAAATATCCTTTCTCTCTTTTGAGAATAATTTGATTGTGCAAACACTATACGTATACCATGAACTGCATTTTTAGGTTGCCATCTTATGTTCTCAGAATATAATAATCATAAAATGCTTTACACAGCATGACAAGAGTCCATGTAGCCCATTGGGATCATACCAACTTTCTGCAACAGCAATCCAGCCAGCCCTGTTCCCCATGTCCATTTTGTGTAGTAATGTTTTTCCTTTCTGATACTTAATTTCCATTTAAAAGCCATAATTGACATTGACACACAAGCAATGCAATCAAGTCGTAACCACATGCTGCCTTACAAAATAAAACCTCGTCACCTTTGCTTCTTTTGCCAGATACTTTTAATCTGCGTCCTTTGGTTCCTAGCCCTTCCACCAAGGGAACAGATTCTTCCGGTCTAGACCCCTCATGATTTTTTAACACTTATCAAATCTCTCAAAGTTTTCTGTTGTAAGGTGAACAATTGCATTAATCCGATTCAATCTTGTAATTGAAGTCCCTCTTCTCTGGAACCATTCTAGTAAATTTTTTTTGCACCTTTCTAAGACCTACACGTTCTTTCAGTAAAATGCCCAGAACTGTTCAGACTACTCCGGTTGTGATCACACATCTGTTTTTTTGAGTTTTGCAATAAATTCCTTGCTTTTGTACTCTATGCTTTTGTTTATAACTTGCAAGATTCCTTGTTATTTTAAAATTGCTTTTTCAACCTACTCTATCACCTTTAACGATTTATGTATATATATAATATATAGATCCCAGTCTCAATTCTGCATTCCCTGTAGAATTTTACACTTCAGTTTATTTGGCCATGTCCTCTTTCTTCTTACCAAAACATATCACTTAATTCTCTGCATTAAATTTCATACTTTCCATTCTCTGTCTATCAAAATCCTATTTCAGTTCATCACTATCCTCCACACATTACATAATACTTTAACATTGTGTGTCATTTGCAAATATTTGCACCTTGTACACCTTGTATACACAAGTCTAAGTCATTAATGTATATCACAAAAAACACTGATAGTACTGACCTCTAAGGAACATTACTACTGCTTCTTAACAATTGTTCACTGCAACACTGTTTCCTGTCATTTAGCCATTTTCATGTATATGGTGATACCACCCCTTTTTAATCCATGGGCTTTAACTTTGTCAAAGCACTGCTGGAAGGCCTTAAAGACCACATCACCTGCATTACCCTCATCAACCTCTTATTTACTTCTGTAAGAAACTCAATTAAGTTGATTTAACAAATTGTTAGTTTTTCTTAATTAATCCACACATGTGCAAGGAATTGTTAATTTTACCACAGATTATTATTTCAAAAATCTTCCTACCACCTAGAGTTAAATTGACTGGCCTGTAGTTAGAGAATATTATTGTATCGTTGTTTTGAACCAGAGATTAACATTTTCTATTTCCAGTCCTCTGAAACATGTCTCTCTCTTGGAAAATTAAGGAAATTTCCACACCTACATTCCTCAACATCCTCAGATGCATCCTATTTGGATTCTGATGACCATTCTATTTTAGGCACAATCAACCTTTCTAGTACTCCCCTTTAACACTTTTTGGCCCATTAATTGTCAATTGCCTCTTTTTTATAATGACTTTGGTAGCATTATCTTCCTTGGTAAAGTACACCAGCAATGTGGAATCAAAATTGGCTAAATAACATGATGCAGAGAGTAATGGTCAAGTAATGTTTATTTGGACTGGACGAAAGTTTGTAGTGATGTTTGCCAAGGGTCAGTATTGGGACTCTTCCTTTTCCTGATGTATATTAATGATCTAGATCTTGGTGTGGCACTTTCAAAGTATGCTTGACAAAAAACTTGGAACTATTGTAAACTGTGAAAAAGTATAGAACTTCAAAAAGAAAAGTTGGTGAAATGGGCAGAGAAGTGTGAATTGATGCAATTTGGCATGAAGAACATGGAGAGACATAATAAAATAAAGGGTAAAATTCTTAAGGGTGGACAGGAGCAGAGGAAACTGGGTATATATGTTGGCAAGACAGGTGAAGAGAACAATTAATATAGTATGTAGTATTCTGGGTTTTATTTATACTCTGAATATGACGTCTGTCGATGACCCCCCCCAGGACACCTACTCTCTCCAGCACTATAATATTTTTACTTTTTTATCATATTTTACTGCCATCCTTTTTTTCCCTTCTTTACCCTGTATCCAAGAATATTTAGTGCCCAAGCCTACCCTTTATGGAACCAGGTCTCTTATTTTGCACAAATCACATTTCCCATGTGGCTATTTGTGCCTACAGCATTCTAACATTAACCATACTTTGTGTTTACACACATGCACTTCAAATCAATCTTAGATTCCCCCCCCCCCCCCCTCTTGATTTCTCTTAGTCTGATCCCATCTAATACCTAACTATTTCCATCCCTATTGCTCTCTGTCGCCCTCAATACTTTGTGTGCCTTGTTTCTCCTTTCTACATCTGGTGTCCATCCCCTGCCAAATTAGTTTTAAATTCCCTCCCCCAACAACTTGCAAACCACTTGTCAGGAGTATTGGTCCCAGTTCTATTGAGTTGCAACCTGTCTGGCCTATATGTTTCCACCACCCACAGAATGCTGCAGCAATGTAAAGCCTTCTCTCCTGCACCAAGTCTACAGCCGTATATTCATTTATTTCATCCACCTATTTCTATCCTCACTAGCGCCTGTACTGGAAGCAATCTGGCTATTAATGAGCAGAATTGCAAAAGATACTAAGTAATCTGTTTCCTAGCTCAGAAAAAATTCCATGCAGGATATTATCCTGTTTTCCACCATGTAATTGGTACTAATATGGACCAAGGCTTCTGGCTATTAAACCTCCGCCCTTAGAATGTTTCTGCAACCACTCAATGACATTCTGCACTCAGACATCAGTAAGGCAGAATACCATCCTGTAATTACGTCTGCAACCACTGAATTACCCTGTTATTCTCCTAACAGTTGCATTTCCTAGAACCAAGCATCCCACAATCTTTCTGCCTCTCCATCCCCATATAACTGAGCTATGAGTGGTGCATGGCAGCCACCTCCTGAAACGTTCAATCAATAAAGATCTGAGTCTTGTGATGCAGGGCTAATGTACAAACACTCAAACCTGGATTTCCAGCTTCTCTAGCTGATTACATATTCTGCATTTGTGGTTGTACGTGCAACGGGAAGCATTCTGAAGTTCTCGCAAGCACTGGAAATACATTCAATGGGACTAAGTCACTCTGTAAAAAGTTTCACACTATCAGATTAAAGTCCAAAAGGTTTATTTGGTAGCACAAGCCACAAGCTTTCGGAGTGCTGCCCCTCCATCAGGTGAGTGGGAGTTCTGTTCACAAATACGGCATATAAAAATACAAACTCAGTTTACAAAATAATGGTTGGAATGTGAGTTTTTGCAGGTAATCAAGTCTCAAAGATACAGACAATGTGAGTGGAGAGAGGGTTAAGCACAGGTTAAAGAGATGTGTTATTGTCTTCAGCCAGGACGGTCAAGTTGTGGCGCTTACAGATAGTGTGATGTGAACCCAAAATCCTGGTTGAGGCCGTCTTCGTGTGCGCGGAATTTGGTTATCAGTCTCTGCTCAGCGACTCTGCGTTGTTGTGTGTATGTAAGACTTGCATTCCAACCATTATTTTGTAAATTGAGTCTGTATCTTTATATGTCCTGTTTGTGAACAGAACTCCCACTCAAATGATGAAGAAGGCAGCACTCTGAAAGCTAGTATTTGGTAGCACAAGCTACAAACTAAACCTGTTGCACTGTAACGTGATGTTGTGAAACTTCTTAATGTGTGTACCCTAGTCCAATGCTAGCATCTCCACATCATGACTAAGTCACCTTGCCATGCCTCTAAATATGCAATTCCTCATTAAACATGACATAAATGCAATAATTTTAAAAAAAACCCTCTGTCGTTACTTATCAATCAGCTTCCCTTGTGCTGTTGTCACTTTATGTTTTGTCTGAACCTTGCTTCCTGATCACTACACTCTGTCATTCTGCTGTTCTCTCTTACCCCTGGCTGTCTGATTGAGGTCTGCTCCCACGACCTCACTCTATATTCTCTCTTGCTTCTTTGCTTCCGAACTCCTTAAAATCTGCATTCCTTGCCTCTGGAGTCTATGATTTGATATTTCAGAAGTATTTCAATTCAGCAGTAATTGAGATTGGACATGTTGTTCCTTTTTTAAAAAAATCAGGGCAGGGCATTTGGCCTCACGGATAAGGGAGTTCTCTTTTTATAAAAATTTTCAACATTTTAGAAAAATAAACTTTTTGAAACAGTTTTAAAGCAATTGTGAGATATTAGTCACGGGAGATAAAAAAGCTCATCTATCCAGGGCAGTAAATTGTTTCTTTATTCCAGAAGAAAAATGGATTAATTCCTATTTTAATAAATAAAGTGTAAAAATTTTGAACTTAACGTAAGTGAGTCAACAGTTACTTTTTTTCAGAAACTGTTAAATTATCTCTTGGCCAAAGGATTTTTTTTTTTGTTAGATGTACTTAAATGAGTAGAAATTGAAACAAAATTATAATAATAATTGTAGGAACATTTTATGCTGGCTTTCACTTAATTATGGCTCCACTAACAAACAAACAGACCCTCAGAGATAGTACTCCGGTTAAAGGTGTTTCTTTATTTTCCAAGCTTGGTTCAACATACACGGGAGAAACGCTCCTACAGTAATCATAATTGATCTTAACTCTAGGTCAAAGAAAAACAGCAAAAGCAACAGTCATTGTACGAGATCATGGAAGTGGAAAGATAACAGTGAATGGAGTGGACTATTTGCTGTATTTTCCGTCACTACAGGAAAGGTAATCATCTAATGGTTTCCAGTGGGATGGTACAAATATTTTCTTCTGCAACACTTTGACATCAAAGAAAGCTTGCTTCAGAGCAAATGTATAATGGACAGATTTGGGAAAGAGGATTAAAAAAAATTACAAAGCATATCATGGTTTGTTTTCAAATGTAGCTATTGTTTTGCCTACTACAATCCTTTTCCTGTGACAGTGCAATAGGTTTACTACGAATATACGATGCATTTGAAAATGAATCCAGGTTGTACTTGCTGAGTATTTCCAGCATTTTCTGTTTTTATTTCAGATCTGCAGCACTTACAGTCTTCTGCTATTACAGAAGCACTTTATGTTAATACTTGAAAAACAATCTCAAACTACCAGAGCTTAGGGATAAACTAAGACAGAGTTCAAAAATATTTTGTGATTTATTTTTTTTGTTAAATTGGTGGTAATTTGTTGAACAATTCTTGATGGTTATAAAATTGTAAATGGAATTTAAAAAATAAGGTGCAACAAGATTGTGAAAGTGCTGAAATTGATTGACAAGTGCACATCATGTGTACCATATACATTTATGTACATCAAAGGATTTCTTGTGGCATTGTTTGTGACAGGACACTAGTGTATACTATACTGTGTAATGTTCATTTTACAGTGGCATTCCTTTAAGCCATTAAAGTAGAAGAACATTGTGTCACCAAGAGTTTAATTTTCCTTTGGTTAGAGAATTGGATGGGTTTTGGGAGCACAGTTGGGTCCTGCAATTTAGCTGCAAAGGATAATATCCAAGCGATTAACAAACCTGAGGGAAAATTCATTTTTAATGAGACTGACCATTCAAAGCATCAATTCTTGCCAGCTGCTGATCCTTTCTCTATCCAGTAATGGAAATCATTATTAGTATTCTAAAACCAATTTGACCTTTAAAAATTTTATCCAAGGTAACAGGATATATCTATCTATATTAGCAGGATGTTTCAAACTATATTTCAATTGAATTTATAACATCAGCTCAGATTTATTTATGTAGCTATAATGTAAAGGAAACAAGCTTCATCTGTCTTCAATGAGGAGTTTATTAAAATATAATTATCAATGAACAATACATTCAATTTTTTGCATATTCAGTGTCACGGAATTACTGGTTCAAATTTTGAAGGAGCCCGTCACAAAATTGAACTGTTTGAGTGCATGCTTCCACTTTCATTCATCAACCAACACCTCCTATATCACAATGTGCAATCTCTGACTCGCTATGAGTTATCCATGGGAAATCCATTTATATTATTGATATAAATACAATACTTCTGTTTTAACGTATTTTCCTCATGATTTCCAGAGAACAATTGATGTTCCCTTTCCAGTTCCTGGACCGACTAGGGATGCATGACATGGAATGTACAGTATATGCAGGTGGCGTGTCTGCACAGGCAGGAGCTATTCGCTTGGCTGCTTCAAGGGCTCTGCTTAGCTTTATCACTGAGAAAGAGGTGGAATCCATGAGACAAGGTAACTGAAATGTCAGTTTAAATTCTGAAATAATTTATATCTGGCTCCTGCTGGTTGCAAATATTGCTACCTGGCAGTCTTTCCAATTAGATCGAGACAAAGTTTAAAATATCCAACTCAAAAAAAGGCACCAGTCTGTTGCTGAGTATTTTTCTGTCCTGTGTTCTGATGCTAATTTTTAAATAGGTATAATCATTTGTATTTGGCTCAGTAAAATAAAAGTTTGTGGGCGAAAAGAGAGAGAGAAGACTGACCTGAAATTAATTGTTCCAATTTTGTCGTCCAATTTTTGTATTACTTTTGTTGAAATAAAATTGGTAGTAACTTGTTTAGAGACTGGTTGCAATTATTTAAGCAATAATGGTGAATGGCTTTGAGTGCAAATTACTGTAAGAACATACAAAATAGGAGCAGGAGTAGGCCATCTAGCCCTTTGAGCCTGCCCCACCATTCAATAAGATTATGCTGATCTAATCTGAAGTGGATCAGTTCCACTTACCTGCCTGCTCCCCATAACCTTTATTTCCCTTAGAACTAGCATTTTAGGCACATCACAAATCCTTAATAAACTACATCCTTGGAAGATGGATTTAAAACAAAAAGTAGTATTGCAGTTGATCTCTGGCATGGATGCCACTTCCACCTTCTTCTCTGGAGATCATGGATTCTTTATACACCAATGTGTCATGTACATTTTTAAACCAGGATGAACATATTTTATGCAGGTATTAATCAGTGCATAATTATATACAGTTAATAGAGAAAACCACTGCAGCATTGAAGAATTTCAAATTTAGAATGGTTTAACTTACTATGTGTATTAGATTCTTTTCTTATTTACATAATTTCATAAAAAGAAATAAAAATTAGCATCAATACCTTTGGGAATTCTTTTAACTAAAATGTTAACCTTTTGCATTCACTTTTTTTCAACTGTTTGCAGCTGGTTTGCTGACTCCTGATCCTCGTGTGAGAGAGCGGAAGAAGCCTGGTCAGGAGGGAGCCCGCAGGAAGTTCACATGGAAGAAACGTTAATCAGTGGTTTTTCCTGTACAGCAACCCTGAGGTGGTTTGAAATCAGAAGCAGAACTCCCAACAAGACCTGTAGTATGGACACCTGCTCAAACAGTTTTGAGGGCTTGCAAGATCATTATTGTCTCAGACCTCAATTTCCTGCACATGAGAACAAAGTCTACCTATGGTTTTATTTATCTACAACAATTCTAGGAATGAACCTTTCAAACATTTATATATTTTTTTAATCCTTTATTAGGCTGTAAAAGTGTTGTATTTGTTGACACCGAGAACATTTACTACTTTCCACTGGTATATTTTATCATGTTTGTTTTGTATATTTTATTCTATGTTTCTTTACTGGTCTGCACACTTTACCAGGTTAAAATGCCAATCCACAATGCCATTTTTACCCCAGATGACAAATTGACAATCTACTTCAGTGCAACTATTTGATGATCCTTGTTGAACATTTCTCAAACTGCTCTTTGTATCACATTTTTTGTGGATCCAGTGGCCAAGAGGCATTGTTCTTTTTTAATTCCATTATTTGTATAATTTTTTCTTTTGTTTTGCTTAAGTAGGAAATTTGATTTTGGTATCATATCTGATTTCTGCTTATCTCAATTTTTTGTTTGTTGTGCTACAACATTGTATTAAAAGTTTTGATTGTCAGACTCTGTTTAAATTTGTAATCACTGTAGGAAGGCAATTTGTATCAAGTGACTCATGTAGACATGAATGACTTTCTGGTATTTAGAAGGTAGTGCTGTTTTAGGCAACAAACGATAAACACTGAAATCTATATTGAAACATGTCATTCCATGTTAACTTCTGCCAACAAGTGACACACAGCTTCCAATGTCGTCTTAAATGTTGGCTCTGCTTTTTGCAAACTGTGATGATCCCAAGAAAATTCCCAGATGAAGCTCTCTATTCAACAGTATTGAGACTTCCAAATACAATCTTCAATTTTTGTCCACTATGTAAGGAGATAGTGATTTAAATCTGTCCAAATCATTTGTGTCTAGAATCATACCATGTAAAAAGAAATATTCACCCCAGAAAAAATTTCTGATCAGGCACAACTTGTGAAAAATCTTCTTTAGTCGTAGGTGTCACCCATGGCTCCATGGTTAGTACTCCCTTCTGGACACGAAGATTATGGTTCAAAATCTTGAGCGTATAACCCAGATGGACATTTCAGTGTAGTGCTAGGAGAATAAAAGGTCTATGATAATGCTGAGCAATAAGAGTATTCCTGACATATTGGCTGACATTTATCCCTCCATTATCACCACTAACATTTCACAAAAGCAAAATATCATAAATGAAAATCGGAAATAAAACCAGAAATAACATGTGTGGAGAGAGAAACAGAAGGTCTATGACCTTTCTTCTTAATGCACCATTCAGACCTGTGTATTTCCAGCATTTTCTGTTATATCACTAATAACTTCATCACTATTTGTGTGATTGCTGTGTTCACCAACAGTAGAATAGAGACTACATTTTAAAAGTATTTAATTTTCTGTGAATCATTTTGGGGTATCCTGCAAGGCACAATATAAATATAAATTGCTTTTGGTTTGTTTTTATTCTGTGCATAGAGCTGAACCTTATGACATTCAGTTTGTACAAATATTTGCTCCAAGTAAGGGAACGCCTGTTCCTCAACATGACTGGGATGATTGATAATAGTTCCCTGATAGATATTAGTCAACTTCCCAATCGTTTATCATGCTCCAGATATCCTTCCTGTTTGTGAAATTTATTTGGTCAATGTGTGTTCGTGGTTCCTTGTTGCTGCATTGCACGTGACTTGTGACAACTATTGGAACTCTGTTTATTCTAGCCCCAGTTGGCTAATCAAAAAATTCTAACTTCTCCTCAAGTGTCAGAACAGGAAACCATTGGAATTATTTTAATCCTAGGCTATCCAAACATGCAAACTTTAAAACTTTAGAGTGTATAGCACTTACCAACCTTGCTGCCTTTTTTTAAACAAAGGACAACTTCCTAACATCCCAGCCAACTGTGATGATGGCTATGATGTGGAGGTGCCGGCATTGGGTTGGGGTGGGCACAGTAAGAAGTCTCTCAACACTGGGTTAAAATCCAGCAGGTTTATTTGGAATCCGGAGCTTTTGAAATGCTGCTCCTTCCTCAGCTGTTGGACTTTAACCTGGTATTATGAGACTTTGTATTGAACCTATTGGTACGATGATGATTGTGTTTTCAGTTTTGTAGAGAATGTCATTGACATTTTATCCCATCAGTAACTGAGTCCTGATGGAACAATGCAAGGTGAAGAGTTTCCTAGATCTGCTGTAGCTTTGCTTCACTTATTTTTCAAGCAAAATGTAACTTTGTGGATTGATTACTCAGGATATAAATGAAATGAAGGGTCCACACAATAGAATAAATTGTACTTGGTCTTAAGAGAACAAAATTTGATGAGCAAAATGTTGTTTGATATTGGGTAATGCTGCAGGCTGTATTGATTGCCAGTCTGTGGTAGCCCTAAGTGTGGTGGTGCAGTGGACCTTCTTTCATCACTGTAAACTCTGGTATTGATAACATTCCTATGATATTGGGCAGGGAATTCCTGGATTTTAATATAAAGATTACAAAGAAAAGTATTTTACAAGGTGGAGTGTGATCTAGGGACAGTGATATCCTCAGGAACTTGTTGTTCTTTCCTTGATAATACAGGTTATAGATAGTGCTGTCAAAATAAGGTTGGCATGCAATGAATCATTTTGATAATGCATATTGCTGCCATAATGACCTAGTGGTGAAGGATTTGTGTACTGAAATCTCAGGAGTGAACCAAAAACTCGTAACACTCGACTGGAAGCATGAGTGCTCTGCTGAGCCTGACATTTAAAACGGTATCACATCAGGTCAAGTAACTCTCAGTGATGACACCCAGCTCTATCCACAATTTCTTCCAACTCCTCAATTGCTTCTGTGTTACCAGATATTAATGACTTGAATAAGTCAAAACCTTCCCCAGCTTAACATTGACAAAAAGAGACAAATATTTAACGTTTAACACAAGCCCTGACTTTATTTGACACTGACTCAATTCTTCTCCTTGGTCACAATCACAGGCTTAACCAATTTGCTTAGGATTTTGGTATTTTAAAAATTAATTTGTGTTGTGGGCATTCCTGGCTTTCACCAGCATTTAATGCCCTTGAGAAGGCAATATTGAGCTGCCTTTTGAACTGCTACAATCCTTGTGATTTAGATGCACCACAGTGCTTTTGGAGGGGGAGTTTCAGGCTTTTTGGCCCAGCAATTGTGAAGGAACAGTGCTATATTCTCAAGTCAAGATGGTGAGTGTCTTGGAGGGGAACTTGCAGGTGGTGGTGTTCCCATGAATCTGTTGCCCTTGTCCTAGATGGTGGTTGTTGTGGTTTGGGAAGATGCTGGCTGAGGAATCTTGAGTTTCCTACTTGTGGATGATACACATTGTTGACATTGTTTGTTGATGTTGGAGGGACTAAATGTTTGTGTATGGGATACCAATCAAGCAGGCTGTTTTGTCCTGTATGGTGTCAAGTTTTTTGGAGTGTTATAAAGCTGTACTCATCCAGACGAATAGATAGTATTCCATTACACTCCTGACTTGTGCCTTGTAGTTAGTGGGTAGGCTTTGGAGAGTCAGGAGGTGGATTATTCTACGTGATGTCCAGCTATTGTAACCACAATATTTTTAAGGCTTGTCCAGTTGGGGTTCTGGTCAGTGGTAACTCCTGGGATGTTGGTAATGGGGGATTCCATGGTGGTAATGTTATGGGGCAATTGTTAGATTCTGTTTGACCCTCGGCTGATATTGCCATTACCAAAGCCAATTTCTTCCACCATTTCAACATTGTCTGCCTTAGTTCTTCTGCCTTGGAAACCCATAATTGTTTTTATTATCTCCAGACTGAAATATGTTAAAACAATGTACAGAATTTACCTTTTCCGCTCACCACAGGAATCATAGTGAGTGGGGGTAGAGTGTGGATCATGCCGTCCGTTGATCTCAGGTGGGATTTTCTGGTTTTGGGGCGAGCATGGCCAGAAAATCCCAACCAATGTGTCCAAAATCCTGCCTGTCCTGCAATATATCAATGATCCATCACTGCTATCCTTGTAGGTTGACTGGTTCTGCAATAAATTCAAAATTGCTTTTAATTCCCTCTGGCTTCTCTGCAATCTATCAACTACGATGCTGTAACTTCTCCAGAACGAGTAGTTTGAGCCTCTGATCCTCTCTATTCCACACCTAACCTCACCAATGTTGGCAAATTAACTTTTGCAAAATTGACCCTATTCGTGGGAGTTTGTTTGTTAAACTTCTCTTTCCTATAAAACTTTCCAAGATTTAACCTCACCAAGCTTTAGCAGACAGTTTTATTCCTATGTAGTCATTTTCCACATTATAGTCACCAGGATTGCTGGACAATTTCCCAAAAGTAGTAATATTTTCTTTTCTCCAGTGTTGATATCCCCTGAGTATAAGAAAATATAAATTTGTATTTTAAATGAACGCTGGATTTTTAGTACATTAAAGTTTCCCACTAGGTGTCATCCTATACAACCAAATATCCTTTCAGTGAAGTGTATCAAATGGCTACTAACCTTTCAGTAACAAGAGCATGACAGAACATTTTTGTTTGTTTTAATATCCTAATTAATGCAAATCAGTGGGAAGGAACAGTATCTACCCTTTGATGCTCATCCCCTGATGGTCCAATTTGATCAGCTATAATAGCAATCAAACATATTGGCCCAAATCCTCCGGTTTCAGATATTTGGAGACTGGACATATGACTGAAGAAGCACTTCAGGATCCTGTGAGAGTCGTGACATACTATAAAACCATAAGATAGAGGAGTAGAATTAGGCCATTCAGCCCATAGAGTCTGCTCCACTCTTCACAGGTGCTGACCTTGGGAATTGGGCAGGAAGTTTGATCTCATCATGGGGAATTCCCTTGCTCTTCAAGATCCTTCATGAATGTCTCCAACTCAGAGATTTAGGACAGTTTAATTTACTTATCTGAATAGTTACTCAGGAATTGTTGGATAGAAAAAAACCTGTTGTAACTCCTGGATAGCTCCAGATCTGACTTTGAACTCTCGTTCTACAATCATGCTCACTACCACTTCAGCCACCTACAACCCTACCAATGTACCTTATCCAATTGCCACCCTCCTCACCTCCAACCTTATCCACCTATTACCATACCCACCCTACCCATTTGGTAAAATGCAAATGACCTATAAACTTACCATTTTAGCAGTTGGTACTGTAACAAGGGGCAATGTGCTTGTCACCAGAGCAACTCAATTTCTTTACAATGGAGCTCTCCAAGGAACACAGAGCTTCTCATTTCTGGGATAACTGGGTTCAGACGATCAAACATGAAGTGTGGAGTAGCATTGAATCAGGGGAAAGTTTGAGCAGAGCAATAATCCAACACTGATTGCTACTCCTTAGGACAACCAGGTTTATAGGTTCAGTTTGAATATTACTGAATGTGTAGGGTGAGTTTCACTCGCAACAATAATTTTTACTAATTTGGGGATGTGTGCTCTGGCCTAAATTACTCTGAAATAAATAACTCCAGTACTCCATCAGTTTGATGCTACACTGAGACTACTACACACAGGTCAATTTTAAAGTCTTAATTTGCTTTGGGAGATGACTCAGTGTTTATAAAGAATAGCAGTATTTTGCAAAATGAAGATCTAAAAATGTTAAAATTAGATATTTCTAAATAGTGAAAAGCTAGAAACAGTGCAAATCTGATTAAACATGGAGGCACATGTACATAGATCAAATTCAGATAATAGTCAAAACAACTAACTTTTTATTCATTCGAGGATGGCTATGCCAGCATTTATTACCCATCCCTACTTGCCCTTGAGAGCGTGAGTTGCAACAGGATGAGTTGCCTTGAACTGCAGAAATCCATGTTGTAAAGGGAACACTCTCCCTAACACTGTTGTTAGGGCGAGTGTTCCAAGATTTTGACCCAACAATAATAAATGAACAGTGATATATTTCCAAGTAAGGATGGCTCGGAGAGAAATTTGCAAGTGGTGATCTTCCATGTATCAGCTGCCCTTGTCCTTCTAGATGGTAGTAATCGTATTTGGAAAGGGTTATCTGAGGAGACCTGGTGAGTTCCTGGATTGTTGGTGTTTACATTGAGAGAACTATAATACAAGAAGGTAAGAAATGTTAACATTGTCACTTTAAATCGGTGTTTCCACCCAGTTTTCAATCCTTCCATCCATAGGAACATTTTTTCTCTATCCACTTTACCTGGCCATCTCATGATTTTGAAGCCTTTATCAAGTCTTCTCTCAACCATCACTGCTGTAAGAAGACCAAGATGTGGAGATGCTGGCATTGGACTGGGGTAAACACAATAAGAAGTCTCACAACACCAGGTTAAAGTCCAACAGCTGTATTTGGTAGCAAAAGCCACTAGCTTTCAAAGCACTCATGAAGGACCAGCACTTTGAAAGCTAGTGGCTTTTACTACTGAATAAACCTGTAAGAAGACAGCTTAAAAATCTATCCACATGGAAAGCAGTGGCCGTGTGGTAATGTCACTGGGCTGGTAACCCAGGGGCCGAGGTTAGTGCTCTGGGTACTGGAGTTCAAATTCCACAATGGCAGCTGATGGAACATTAATTCAGTTAACCTGGAATTAACGACTAGTCTCAGTAATAATGACTAATACAATCATCAATTATTGTAAAAACAGTGCCTTTTAGAGAAATAAATCAGCCTTCCTTCCTGGAGCTACGGCAATGTGGCCGAGCAAGCCACCTCATCGCTTCTAGCTATGTGTGCCCCAGCAAGAAAAATCCCCTGGGTTTGGTGTACCATTGGGAAAGAGTGGCCCTGAGTGTCCCCAACATTTACCCTGGACCATATGAGGTCTCACAGCATCAGGAAGGAAACAACGTCAGTAAAACCTTCTGCAGATAAATAAAGGTGACACAATGGCACAATGATTAGCACTACTGCCCCACAGCTCCAGGGAACCGGTACAATTCTGGCCTCAGGTCACTGTTTTTGTGGTGCTTGCACATTCTCTCCATTTATAGGATTTATAGTTATTTAGAGAGAAATGAATTGATTGGGGATAGTCAGCATGGTTTTGTGAAGGGTAGGTCGTGCCTTACTAACCTCATTGAGTTTTTTGAAAAAGTGACTAAAGAGGTGGATGGGGGTAAGGCGGTTGATGTGGTATATATGGACTTTAGTAAGGCGTTTGATAAGGTGGCCCATGGAAGACTTCTGCAGAAAATGCAGATGTATGGGATAGAGGGTGATTTAGCTAATTGGGTTAGGAATTGGCTAGCAGATAGAAGACAGAGGGTGGTGGTTGATGGGAGATATTCATCGTGGAGTTCGGTGACAAGTGGTGTACCTCAGGGGTCTGTTTTGGGGCCCCTGCTGTTTGTAATTTTTATAAATGATCTGGATGAGGGTATTGAAGGATGGATTAGTAAATTTGCAGATGACACTAAAGTCGGTGGAGTGGTAGATAGTGAAGAGGGGTGTTATAGTTTGCAGAGGGACTTGGACAAGTTGCAGAGCTGGGCCGAGAGGTGGCAAATGGAGTTTAATGTGGAAAAGTGTGAGGTAATGCACTTTGGCAGGAATAATAAATGTGTAGAGTATAGGGCTAATGGTAGGATTCTTAATAGTGTTGATGAACAGAGGGATCTTGGTGTATATGTGCATAGATCCCTGAAAGTAGGCAGTCAAGTCGATAAGGTTGTTAAGAAGGCATATGGAGTCTTAGCTTTTATTGGTAGGGGGATTGAATTTCGGAGCCGCAACGTCATGTTGCAACTGTACAAAACTCTAGTGCGGCCGCACTTGGAGTATTGTGTGCAGTTCTGGTCCCCACATTATAAGAAAGATGTGGAGGCATTGGAGAGGGTACAGAGGAGGTTTACCAGGATGTTGCCTGGTATGGAGGGCAGGTCTTATGAAGAGAGGCTGAGGGATTTGAGGTTGTTTTCGTTAGAAAGGAGGCGGCTAAGAGGGGACCTAATCGAAACATATAAGATGATTAGAGGTTTAGATAGGGTGGACAGTGATAGCCTTTTTCCTAGGATGGAGAAAGCTAGCACGAGGGGACACAGCTTTAAATTAAGGGGTGATAGTTATAGGACGGATATCAGAGGTAGGTTCTTTACCCAAAGGGTGGTTCGGGAGTGGAATGCCCTGCCTGCAGCAGTTGTAGATGCGCCAAGTTTGGTGGCGTTTAAGAGGTTAGTTGATAAGTATATGGAAGAGAAGGGAATGGTTTAGTTTGGAGGGGCATTGCTTTTTATATTGGTCGGCGCAACATCGAAGGCCGAAGGGCCTGTTCTGTGCTGTAATGTTCTATGTTCTATGTTCTATTTATACTTGGGTTTCCTTCGGGTGCTCCAGTTTCCTCTCACACTCCAAAGATATACAGGTTTGGTTCATTGACCATATGGATAGTTGCCCTTTGGTGTCAGGGGGACTATCAGGGTAAATATATGGGGTTACAGGGATAAGGCTTGAATGGGATTGTTTTCGGCACAAGTTCGAAGGATTGAATAGCTTCCTTCTGCATTTAGGAATCCTATGACTCTATGATTTTATGAAGTGCTCTTCCAAGTTGAACACTCCTTGGAGGAAGCACTGAGGACGACATAGGCACATAACATACAGTGGGTGAGGAATTCAATGTCTGTCACCAAGTATGAATCAGTAGCACCACCACTGACTGAACTGACCGTGTGCTAACAGACATAGCTGCTAGCTAGTGAGTGAAGCAACAAAAAGATAATCTACTTGACTTTCCTTTCCTACTAGTTACAGGTACTTTTGTCCATGGCAGTATTACTAAAAGTGACCACTGCATAGTAGTTGAGGAGTCCATCCAATGTATTGCATGGCACTACCACTCTGCTAAATGGGATAAAATCAGAATATAGTATTCATGAGACACTGGGCCAACAGCAGTATCTGCAGAATTTTGTACAACCAGAAACTGTAACCTCATGGCCTGGCATATTACTTATTCCATCATTACCATCTCACCAGAGGATCAATGCTGGTTTAATGAAAACTGTGAGGAAGCATGCCAGGAGCAGCAAAAGGCACACCCAAAAATGTGGTGTCAACCTAGTCGAACTACAATATAGGATTCCGAATAGGGAAGCAGTATGCAACAGACAGGGCGAAGCGATTCTACGACCAATTGGCTCAATTTTTTTTTATTATTCATTCTTGGGACATGGGCATTGCTGGCTGGGCAACATGCATTGCCCATCCCTAGTTGCCTGAGGGCAGTTGCGAGACAACCACATTGCTGAGGCTCTGGAGTCACATTTAGGCCAGATCAGGTAAGATTTCTTCCTAAAGGACATTAGTGAACCAGATGAGTTTTTTCTAACAACAAAGGTTTCATAGTCATCAATAAATTCTTAATTCCATATATCTACTGAATTCAAATTCCAACATCTGCAGTTGTGGGATTTGAAACCAGGTCCCCAGAATAATAATTAAGTTTCTGGATTAATAGTCTAGTGTTAATACCTCTGAGGCATCACCTCCCCTTTATTTTAAGATTTAAGCTTTGCATTCTGCCACATCAAGTTATGAAAGCTGGTGGACAATTAAACAGCTAATGGGAGGAGAAGTCTCCACAAACATCCCCATCCACAATGATGGAGAACTCAGCACATCAGTGCAAAAGATAAGGTTACATCTTCAGACAGAAGTTCTGAGTGGATGATCTATTTCAACTTCCTCCTGAAGCCCCAGCATCACTGCCAATTCGATTTACTCCAAATGATATCACTAAATGGCTGAAGGCACTGGATACTGCAATGGCTAATGGCTCTGACAACATTCTGACAGTAGTAATGAGGATGAGCTCCAGATTAGCTGTGCCCCTAGTCAAGTTATTTCAGTGCAGCTACAACACTGTCATCAAACTGACAATGTGCACAATTGCCCGGGTATATTCTGTCTATCCGAACCAGCCAGTTTAGAAGTGTGATTGCCTACTTTTGATCATCAAAAAAGTGATGCTGTTATCTCACAATACTGACGCAGCTTACTGACACTAAATTTGGATTCGGCCAGAGTCATTCAGCACCTGACCTCATAGCTTTGGTCCAAACACAGAACAAAGTGCTGAACTCCAGAAGTGAGATGTGAGTGATTGCCCTTGACAACAAGCGAGTATTTAATCAAGTATGGCATTAAGGGCTCCTAGCAAAACTGAGGTATCTCTCTAATGGTAGAAGTCAAACAATGAAAAATGGTTGTGTTGTTAGAGGTCAATCATCTCAGTCCTGGGATATCAATGCAAGAGGTCTACAGGATATTGTCCTAGGCCCAACCATCTTCATTTGCCTCCTTATTGACCTTCCCGCCATAATGTCAGAATGGTCGCTAATGATTGCACATTGCTCAGCACCATTCACGATTCCTCAGATACTGAATATGTTCATACATTAAGACCTGGACAATCTTCTGCCTTGAACTGATAAATGACAGATGACATTCCCCAAGAAAATCTAATCATCTCCCGTTGACTTCAACATCTTGGGGTTACCATTGACCAGAAAGTGAATTGAACCATCTATATAAATGCTTTGGCTCCAAGTACAGGTTAGAAGCTGGGAACCCTACAGCGAGTAACTCACCACTTGACTCCCCAAAGCCTATCCACAATTTACAAGCACAAGTCCGTTAAGTGATAGAATATTTTCCATTTCTATGGCTGAGTGCAGCTTCAACAATGCTCAAGAAGCCTAGTACCATTCAGGAGAAAGCAGCCTGCCAGATTACACATCATCCACCACCTTAAACATTCACTCCCTCCACCATCAATTCACAAGGCAGCACTATATAATATACAAAATACAAAATAACAACTCACCAGGATGTCTTTGCCAGTACCTTGCAAGCCCATGATTTCTACTACTTAGAGGGACAATGGCAGCAGACGAATGACCATCTGCAGATTCCCCCATCCAGGTCATACAACATCCAGACTTGGAACTTTTTCGCTGCTCTTTCACCGGCACTGGATCAAATCCTAGAACTCCCATCCAGCAGGCTGTGGGTGCACCCACAGCACATGGCGTGTAATGGTTTGAGAAGATCATACACCACTACCTTCACAAGTGCAATTAGGACTGGCCTTGTTGGTGATGCCCACATCATATGAAAAAGTAGAAAAACTCTATACCTCTGGTTATAAGGCCCAGAGTCCCTGTGCTTATTCAACTTGTTTTGCAATCTTTAACAACTTGTGCACATATGCTCCCAAGCTTATCTGTTCTTGCACTCCCTTGGGAATTATACATTTTATTTCATATTCTCTCCTCATTCTTCCAAATGTATCACTTTGTACTTCTCTGCATTAAATTTCACCAATCACTTGTCTGTCCATTCTACCAGTCTACCCTGTGTCCTCTCGAAGCTTATCAATATCACAATTCACAATACTTCCAAGTTTTGTGCCATCTGCAAATTTTAAAACTGTGTCCTCCACACCCAAGTGTGAAATAATATATATCATCAAAAGCAGTTGGCTTAATGCTGACCACTGGGAAAGCCCACTGTATGCTTCCTCCAGTCCAAAAAAGGAACAACCAATCATCACTAACTTTTATTTCTGTTGATGTCATTCAGCCAACTTTGTAACTATGCTTCCATTATTACTTTTGTTTCATGGACAGGCAAGAAATATTGTACAGCATTTTATTAAAGGCCTTTTAGATGTCTGCATAGGCTGCATCAACTGCATCAATTGCATCACTCTCAACATCCCTCTTTTTTGCCTCATTCAGAAACTCAATCAATCTTGCTGAAAAAGAGAGGAATCTTGCCCAAACTTTCCATCTTGTACTCATCAGAACAAATACAAGAATGCCAAATATCAAATATTCATAGCATTTTATACAATAGGAGAAAAGGATGGTGATTTATTGGAGAGTTGACTCTGAGTGGCCAAGGTCTTATCATGGAGAAAGCAATGGGAACTATAGGCTTCCCTGGCTCCTGTTCAATAACGGTGCAAGGTTTAAAACATATTCCTTTGGTTTGTGGAGAACTGGTCCATGTGTATGAATGTATGTCACTTCCAGTAAGTATACATGAGCCACATTACAAGTTCATCTGATTATTTTAGAGTTGTTGTTAGTGTAGTTATGAGCACATTCATGATTGTTCCAAAAGTGATTCCCAATTACAGAATCAAACTTAACAATAGCCCTTTTGTGCTGGTTACAAGCACAGACCATAATCTGCATGTTACAAAAATGCTTTATGATTCAATCAACTGTTGGGGCATATGGTTTATGTATCTGGCATTGTGTCAGTACTGAAATTCAAAGCTGATGTCCCTCAATTATGTGGTAAGCAGAATGTCTTATTGGATTGATGGCTGAATTCTGTTTGTGGAAAATGTCACTTATGTAGCACAAGTATTCCATGTCAGCTTGAAACAACTCTCTTAGCCTGATACTCAAATTTTTGATCTACTTTATCTTTCCAGGGTAATTTGATGTAGACCGATCACTTCTCCAGTCCAACAATGGCAGTCTTTGATCTATTAGCGAATTTGTGTAATACACAGTGAACAATGATCTGATCACAATAGCCAGGATATCATTAATGCACTCTCTTCTGCATCAAGCAAGGTAAGTAAATACTGGGCCACAACTTACAAAATTGCTGATAAGGCCAGTCTTATAGAGTGTGGAGCTATGCGAATTCCAGTGTGTATATTAACCAGTGAAAGTAGATTCATGGTCGACAGTGTGCAGAACACATTTGTGCACTTCTTAACTAGCAAATAGGAAAATTTTCTGCTGCATTTGACCAAAGATCTGGAATAAGAATGTAAGAACATAAATTCTGAGAAATATAAGTTTTCGTGAAGAGCTGAAGGGAAACAGAATTAGTAGAGAAATGGTTTTGGAGTAATTAATGGGATTGAAGGCAGATAAATTTCTAGGGCCTGATAATCTTCATCCAAGAGTACTCAAGCAAGTGATCCTAGAAATAGTATATCCATTGGTGGTCATTTTCCAAAATCCTTTGGACTCTGGAATGGTTCCTTCAGCTGGGGGGTAGCTAATGTAAGCCCACAATTCAAAAAGAGAGGTAGAGAGTAAACAGAGAACTATAGATCACTGAGCCTAATGTCAGTAGTAGGGAAATTGCTAGAGTCTATTATAGAGGATTTCATAGCATAGTATTTGGAAAGCAATGGTATAATCAGATAAAGTCAGCATGGATTTACAAAAGAGAATTTACAAATGGATTGACAAATCTACTTGAACTTATTGAGGATGTAATTAGCAGAAGTGACCAGAGAGAACAAGTGAACGTAGCTTATTTAGACTTTCAGAAGTCTTTTGACATTGTTGCACATAGCAAGTTACTATATAAAATGCATGGGATTACAGGTAGTGTTTTGGGATGGATAGAAGGCTAGTTAGCAGACTGGAAATAAAGAGTAGCAATAAATGGGTTTTTTTGTAGGGATCTGTGCTAGCACCCCAAGTGTTCACATTATATATTAATAATTTGGGTGAGGGAACTCAATGAATTGTCTCCAATGTTGCAGATGATACAAAGTTAGGAGGAAGGGTGAGCTGTGAGGAGGATGCAGAGATGCTTCAGCATGATTTGGAGAAGCTGAGTGAATGGGTCTATGCATGGCAGATGCAATATAATGTGGATAAATATGAGGTTAGCCACTTCAGTAGCAAAAATAAGAAAACATTAATATTTGAATTGATGTAAATCAAGAGAGGTGGATATTCAGTGAGATATTGTTGCTCTCGCGCTTTCAGTTGCTGAAAGTAAGTATGCAGTAAATAGAAAAGGAGGAAAATAATATGTTAGTCTTCATAATGAGAGAGTTTGAGTGCAGGAATATGGATGTTATACTGCAATTGTAGAGGGTGTTGTGTGCAATTTTGGTGTCCTTATCTGAGGAAGGATCCCAGAATCACAGAATCCCAACAATGCAGAAAGAGGCCATTCAAGTCATTGGGTCTGCACCAACCACAATCCCACGCAGGCCCTATTCCTGTAACCCCACATATTTACCCTGCTAATCCCCCAACACTAGGGTCAATTTAGCATGGCCAATCAACCTAATCCACATGTTTTTGGACTGTGGGAGGAAACTGGAGCACTGGAAGGAAACCTGTGTAGACACAAGGAAAATGTGCAAACTCCACAGAGATTGTAACCCGAATTTGAAATTGAACCCACGTCCCTGGCACTGTGAGGTAACGGTGCTGACCACTTGATGTCCCTGCTATACAGGAACTGCAGCAAAAGTTTACCACATTGATTTCTGGGATGGAAGGATTGTCATATGAGACTAACTCGGTTAGGATTATATTCATTTGACTTTAGAAGAATGAGAGGGGTGCTCATAGAAATTTATAAAATTTCTAACAAGATTATACAGGGTTGATTCAGAAAGAATGTTCTCAATGATGGCAAAGTTCAGAACTAGGGGTCATAGTTTGAGGAGAAGGGGTAAACCTTTTGAGGTGAGGAGAAATTTCTTCACTCAGAGAGTGGTGACTCTGTGGAATTCACTTTCACAGAAAGTAGTTGAGGTCAAAATGTTGTCTGATTTCAAGAAGAAATTAATTCTAGTTCATGGGACTATAGGAATCAGGGATGTCGGGGAAGGTGGTATTGCGGTATGGAATTTGATGATCAGCCATTGATCACGGTGAATGGTTGAGCAGGTTCGAAGGGCCAAATGCTCTACTCCTGCTTCTAGATTCAATATTTCTATGTAACATAAGAAATAAGGACAAGAATAAATCATTTGGCACCAAAACCCAGCTCTGCCTTTTAATAAGATCAAAACCAATCAAATTGTGCCTTAATTTTACTTTCCTGTCTACCTTCCTTTTCAATCAAAATCTGTGTAATTCAGCTTTGGAAATATTCAATGACCCAGCCTCTACTGGTCTCTGGTGCAGAGCATTCTAAAATTAACAAAACACAGAGAAGAAATTCTTCCTCATTGCCATTGTTAATGGAAGATTCATTATTTTTAAACTGTGCCCCCTGATTCTGTATTCTCCCATGCAGGGAAATATCCTTTTCAGCATCTACTTGTTGAGTCACCCAGAATCTTATTTGTTTCAAGAAAATCACCTTCATCCTTCTAAACTTGAACGAGTATAGGCCAAACCTTTCCTCAGAAGACAATCTTTTCATCCAGGGAATCAACCTAGAGAACCTTCTCTGAACTCCTTCAAATACAAGTATATTTTCAGGTAAGAATACCAAGACTTTATAAAGTACTCCAGATGCAACTCGTCATACCCTGTGCAACTTTAGCAAATCCTCACTACTTTTACATTCTGTCCCCCTTGCAATAAAGGCCAAAGTTCCAATTGCTTTGACGAAAGGTTATTTAGACCCAAAACGTTGGTGCTATTCTCTCTCCACAGATGCTGTTAGACCTGCTGATATTTTCCAACATTTTCTGTTTCTGTTTCAGATTCTAGAATCCACAGTATTTTGCTTTGATATTGTATTTGCGTTCCTAATTACGTACTGTATCTGTATGCTAACCTTTTGTGGAGACAATAATCCTCAACTCATTTAAAAGGTACTTGATCTGTATCTGAAGAACTGCAACCTGCAAGGCTACGAGTTAGATGCTGGAAAATGGGATTAGTATGGACATCTATTTATTTATTTTTTGTTTTTCAGCTGGCACAGGCTTGATGGGCTGAATGTTCTCTTGCTGTGCTATATATTTTCTATAGTTCTATGTCCAAGGACACCCAGATCCCTCTATACTGTTGAATTCTGCAGTCTCTTTCCATTTAAAGAAAATTCTCTTTTTCCTCCTACCAAATTGAACAACCTCATATTTCCCCACAGTAGACTCCATCGGCCAAATCTTAACCCACTCACTTAACATATCTACATTCCTTTTCAGGCTCTTTGTATCCTACTCATTACTTGCTTTTTGATCTATTTTTGTATTATATTTTGCTGTTGTGAGATGTGATAGGATGACCCTTTGTCAGAGCTGACTCAAAACATTGGCTCTATTGTCTCTCCTCAGATGCTGTCAGACCTGTTGGGATTTTGTAGTATTTTCTGTTTTAATTTCTGATTTCCAGCATCTGCAGTATTTTGCTTTGGGAGGGAGTGTTAGTTTTGTCTATAGCTGAAGTTGCAACAACTTTTATTTGCATGGCAAGGCTCTTCTTGATTCATCCATGTTGAAGGGGTTTTTTTGCAGTTGCTTCTCAGCTTTATAACCTAACATGAATAAGTGGGGTGGGGATTAATGGAAGTGATTATTATTGACCTCTCCCATACAATGTATCTGGTAACATGGAAGGAAATATGGAGTGGTTCAGAAGTTTGACATATATCCAAAAGGCAAAATTAGATTGTCAAATCCTTCATTGTATCGTTCTTCCTAAATTTTAAAAATTTATTTATTAGTGTCACAAGTAGGCTTATATTAACGCTGTTATGAAGTTACTGTGAAATTCCTCTAATCGCCACTCTCTGGGCGGGTGCACTGAGAGACAATTTAGCATGGCCAATGGGCAGCACTGCTGCCTTACAGTGCCAGATTTGATTCTTAGCTTGGGTCACTGTTTGTGCAGAGTTTGCCCGTTCTCCCTGTGTCAGCGTGGGTTTCCTCCCACAATCTGAAAGACATGCTGGTTAGTGCACTGGCCATGATAAATTCACCCTCAGTGTACCCAAACAGGTGTCGGAATATGGTGACTAGGGGATTTTCACAATAACTTCATTGCAGTGTTAATGTAAGCCTACTTGTGACACTTATAAATAAACTTGAAATCTAATCAGCATATCTTTCAAACAGTGAGAGAAAAACCAGGGAACCCCTACGAATACGGTGAGAACGTGCAAACTCCACACAGACAGTGACCCCAGCCGGGAATCGAACCCGGGTCCCTGGCACTGTGTGAGTCAGCAGTGCTAACCACTGTGCCACGGTGCAGCATTTCCCATCAATCTGTCCTCCCCATCTCCCTGGCTGGGGGGTGCCCTTTGGCTTCACAGCCGCTCTCAGTGTATCGCTATCCCCTGTTGCTTTTGTACACCGCGCTGGCCAGTGTGGACTCGGGGTAAGAAGGGTTCGTGGAGCCTCTCCGACAACCGCAGCGGAGGCATTGGTGCTCGGATCACAACTAGACACACACTGCTTTTCCCTTCTCGTCTGAGCGAGTGACTGCGGAAACTCCTCTCCATTCACAGCGGCTCCGAGCTTAAACCACAGCTATCTACGCTGCTTCGCCGTGTATCTTACTGCCCCCATCCCCCAACTCCAGATTTCCCCCTTTTTTTCCTGTGGTTTAGACTCGCCTGGTGATCGGGACCGAGAAGAAAGGTATTTAGATGTTTTATTTAGCGACCTGTGCTGTTCTCGCTGTAAATCTTGGCGCTTTCCTAAGTTTCTGCTTTCGAGTGGAGAAGAATAGAGACTTTTTTCTCTGCTTAAGGGACATAAATATGATGAGTGTAGCAGTTTAAAATGTGTTCAGCTGGAGTCTGCTGGGCAAGTCTCAGCACTGAGCATATTTCACTAATCGGTTGTAGAATTGAAAAAAAAATGCTCAGGGCAGTTTTAATCGAAGTACTCTTTATGTTTAATAAAATCAGATAATGTTAGAACTACTTGGTATCTGTGGAGAGAGAAAAACACCTGCTGAATGTTTCTAGCATTTTCCAATTCGATTTCAAATTTCCAGCATCCGCAGTTTTGGGCTTTTGTGTCACTATTTGTGTGTAAAGTAATCGTGCTATCAATTACACATTATCATCAATGAGGATAGTTACAACCTTTCTCAGTTTCTCGTTAATAATATCACCTACGCTCTGGTCAGACTCATATTCCCACCGATAATCTGCAACAATTAGTGTTTTTAGCATTTAACTTACACTTTAAAAAGTTGCAGTACTGAAATTCCTCAGTAGGAAATGTTGCATCTTACCACACTGCTCAAATTGCCATACCCTGAGATTTCACTATTGGCTACTTCTGATGGGTCAAGGAATTAAATTTGCCTGAAAACAGCCTGTGAAGGTGATTCCCTCCCCATGGCTCAACATATGAAGATTGTTAAACATTATAACCTCATTTACAGGAATGAACCATATATCAGCAATCAAATGCTCGATTGCAAATCAATTAAATTGGATGGCAAACACTTTTTCTATTTGTTGTCATGTTGATGTGGAAATGCTGGTGTTGGACTAGGGTGGGCCCAGTTAGAAATCTCACAACACCAGATTAAGATTTAACAGGTTTAAAGTCAAAACAGGTTCAGGTGATGAAGAGCAGCACTCTGAAAGCTTGTGATTCCAAACAAACCTATTGGACTGTAACTTAGTGTTATAATGTTAACATTTGTATAGTATGCAAGAAGTGTCATTTCCACTCAAACTGAATAGAGATTGCAAGAACTGATTAGTTGAGCATGAAAACAATTGGTTAGTGAGTTTTCAAATTTTATCCCTCTAAATGGGGACCAATGGTTTAAACTGCTGCTACTAGAGAGACAAATATTGTTTTAATTGTATGTCTTAGCTGATTAAACTGCAGAACATAACTAAAGATAACAGTTGTAATGTTTCTAAGCTTGACATCTAATTAGTTAAAAAAAAAACACATAGCTGTCAGGGCAGGTTTTGTGTTGTAGATACTGCTGGACATCAAAGCAACCACTCTGCAGCAAGTGTACACAGCTTGAAGAACCTTGGCTCAGAGTTGATGAGTTGGAGTCTGAACTCTGGGCGCTGCAATGCATCAGGATTCCAGAGAAAGAGGAGAAGGGGAGATACATGGATATTTTTTCCAGGTGACACTCCTGATTTGGTCTGCAATTAGGTACAGGTAGGTGTGATTGTGAGTAAGGCAGGTATGGCAACCTAGAAAGGAGCAATAGAGGAGCCTCAGTCCCTGCAATTGTCCACCAGGTTTGTAGTTCTTGCAACTTGTCTGGATCAGCAGGAACTACAGGGAGGATTTATAAACTGAGCACGGCAGGGAGTTAGTCAAGTGGGAGACAATTAAAAAAAAAATGGGATTGCAGTATGGAATAGTATAATTATGGTGTTAGATATTGTTCTCTACAGCTGAGAGAGTGAGTCACAAGACAGAGTTGACAACCAGGTGCCAGGATTAAGGGCAACACTTCATGTCTAGAGACATGAGAGGGAAGAATCCAGATAACTTGTTGCACATGGGTACTATTGACGTAACTAGAACAATGAATGATATTCTGTTGAATTATCTGCAGTTGGGAGCTACTTTTACATAGAATCACAAAGTTATTCATCTGTGGATTGCTAAAATGAGCAAATTGGAATAAACTAAATAAGAACAGAGTTCTGAATACATGGCTCAAAGATTGAAGTGGGAAAAATGTATGGAATTCATTGTACACAGGTGACAGTACTGGGGAAAAAATGGTAAGTTGTACCATTGGGTGTCTTCATCTGAACTTCACTGGGATCAGTATCCTGGTAAGTCTAAAAACTTATTTGAGCCTTTAAACTAAATAGTGGGGAGGAGGATTCACATGAGGGGAGACTCTGATAAAGAAACAGGCAATGATGCAGGGTAACAATATGGTTAATGGTAACCAGAATGTGACAGGAAGGTATAGAGCATGCAAACATAATACACCAAAACATGGTTAGAGGAGGTAAAGTGGCCTTGAATTAATGGTGGAGGAGAGTTCTGATGAAGGGAGATTTAAAAATCCAAAAAAAAGAGGGTAACCTCAGGGCTAACACATGTGAAAAAATTAAGATAATTAATATCTGCAGATGAAGAGTATCGGAGAAACTTGGACTAAAATCTGACAAATCCCCAGGACTTGATGGCCTCCATCCCTGGGTTCTAAAAGAGATAGCCACAAGGATTATGGAAGTTCCGGAAAAAATTCCACAGATTCTGAAATGGTCCCAGCAGCTTGAAAGTTAGCAAATGTAATATCAGAGTTCAAAAAAAGTGGGAGAGAAATGATTGGAAACCACAGATCAAAATGTGCAGGTTAGGTTGATTGGCCATGCTAAATTGACTCTAGTGTCAGGGGAATTAGTAGGGTAAATTTGTGTGGTTATGGAAACAGGGCCTGGATGGACTTGATGGGCCAAATGGCCTCCTGTACTCTAAGGGTTCCATGATTCTACAGGTCAGTTAGTCTGACATCAGTCATAAAAATGCTGGATTCTATTATTAAGGAAGTCTTAATAATGCACTTAGGAGGAGGTTAGTTGAGAAGGTCAAGGCTAATGGGATACAAAGACAGGTAGCTAGATGGATAAGTAGCTGACTTAGTAATAGGAGGCAGAGAGTAATAGTGGAAGGGTGTTTTTCTAACTGGAGGTTGGTCACTAGTGGTGTGTCGCAGGGCTCGGTACTGGGACCTCTTCTATTTGTAATATATATAAATGACTTGGAAGAGGGAGTAAGTGCAGTGAACAGCAAGTTTGCAGATGATACAAAGATGGCTGGACTTGCAGACAGTGAGAAGCATTGTCAGGCGATGCAACAGGACATAGATAGGCTGGTAGCTTGAGCAGATAGATGGCAGATGGAATTCAATCCTGATAAATGTGAGGTGATGCATTTTGGGAAAAAGAATGTAGGGGGAGGTATATGATAAAGGGTAGACCTATTAAGAGTATAGAAATGCAGAGGGACCTGGGGGTGCAGGTGCACAAGTCTCTGAAGGTAGCAGAGCAGGTGGAGATGGTTGTGAAAAAAGCATATGGTATGCTAGCCTTTATAGGAAGGGGTATAGAGTACAAGAGCTGGCCTTTAATGTTGCAGTTGTATAAAACGTTGGTTAGACCTCATTTGGAATACTGCATCCAATTCTAGTCACCCTACTACCGGAAGGACGCGGTGACTCTGGAGAGTGCAGAGGAGGTTTACCAGGACGCTGCCTGGTATGGAAGGTCTGAGTTACAAGGAGAGGTTAGGTAAATTGGAACTGTTTTCCTTAGAAAGACGTAGATTTAGAGGAGATCTAATAGAGGTGTACAAGATTATGAGGGGTATAGATAGAGTAAACAGGGTTAAGCTTTTTCCTAAGATGGACACAAATAGCACGAGGGGTCACGGGCTTAGGGTGAGGGGGGTAAGGTATAATTTGGATGCTAGAGGGAGTTTTTTTCACACAGAGGGTGGTGGGGTATGGAATGCGCTGCCAAGTAAAGTGGTGAAGGCAGGTACTCTGGAGTTATTTAAGAAATACTTAGATGGGCACATGAACAGAATGGGAATGGAGAGATATAGAAAACTGATTTAAAATAGGGATCATGAGCCTTAGGAGTTCCTGGGATATGTAAATAGATTATGATATTGATGTACTTGTTTTTATCCTACAGGTGCTTTGGTCTACCTTGTTGTCTAACGAGGGGCATACACGCGATGGGTTGTGAGAGGGCTGCTCTTGGATTTTTTTCCGAGAGTATCCTAGTGCTTCACGTTGTTAGTGTACGCTTGACCTGGACCATTTGATGGGCAACACGACAGCTCAGTGACTATCGCTGTGCTGTGCAGATACATGGATTTGGGCCTGTGTCTATGGGAGTTTGCGCATTCTCCCCGTGCTTGCGTGGGTTTTCTCCGGGTGCTCCGGTTTCCTCCCACATCCCAAAGATGTGCTCTTAGGCTAATTGGCAAAACAAATTCTCCCTAAATTGTCTCAAATTTGGTTTTTAATCCATAGATCTATAAACATAGACAGGGATCACGGATAGAGGTGGGAACATCGGGGTGGCGGCGCGGGCTCGTTGGGCCGAAGAGCCTGTTTCCCGTGCTGTTTTGTTCTTTGTTCTTTGAAAACATCACATGATTACAACAGGTCAACTTGGTGTTATGAAAGGGAAATCTTGTCTGACAAATTTGTATGTAACTCTTAAGGTCAATAAAGGGGAATCAGTGAATATAATATACTTGGATTTCCAAAAGCTATTCAGTAGGAATGTATATTGATGTGGGAGAAGACAAACTGTTTGGGGCAGGGAGGGACAAAGTTTAACACTAATACTGCATCAGAAAGTGAGGAAATAACAAAGAACAAAACAGCAAAAACAGCACGGGAAACAGGCCCTTCAGCCCAATGATTAACTGCCCAACAGTTTAAAAAAAAATGAATTAAGTTATCTAAATGCAATGAGCATTTGCAATAAACTAGGTTAACTAGTTAGGTGCATTGACCTGAACACACATTGCAGTGTAATAACTAGGGGAATTTTACAATAACTTCATTGCAGACTTAACATAAGCCTTATTTGTGAATATTAATTAACTTTAACTAACAATACAGATAGCGATAGTGGTTTAGATCTAATTGCCATTACAGAGACAAGGTGAGTGGATTTGGGAAATAAATAATCCAGAAAACACAACATTTTGAAAAGACAGGCAGAAAGGAAAAGTAGGGATGCCCTTGATAATAAAGAGTGACACAAGAGCATTAGTGAGAAATTATCTTGGCTGAGAAAATTGAGAAGAAGGATCTTTGGGTGGAAATTAGGAAAAGCAAAGGTCAGAAAATGTTGTAGTGAGTAGTTTGTAGATTCTGTAAATTGCAGTTAGATTGTTGCACATAGTATTATATAAGAAATTATTGAGTTCACAGTCAAGACAATATAATAGTTTTGGTGTCTTTAATCCTCAAGTAGACTGAACCATTCAAATTGGCAAAAGTATCTGGAATATGAGTTTGTAAAATGATTTTGGGACAAAAACAATATGTTGTGGAATCAACCAGGGATTAAGTTATTTTAGATCTAATATTGTGAAGTGAGGCAGAGTTCATTTGTGATGTAATTAGTAAAGGATCCACTGGGAAATAGTAATGATAAGACACTTGAATTACATAAGAACATATGAAATAGGAGCAGGAATAGGCCATCCAGCCCCTCGAGCCTGCCCCACCATTCAATAAGATCATGGCTTATCTGCAGTGGTTCAGTTCCACTTTCAATTACACATTAAGTTTGTAATTGGAGTATGTTTTTTCAAACAAGAATCTTAAACAAAAGGTATGAGCAAGGGCTGGCTGATTGGGTAATAGCCATGATGGGAAATGTTTAAATAAATAATTCAAAATTTTCAGCTAAAATACATTCCATTGAAGATTAACTCAGCAAGAAACACTCATCTATGGCTCATATGGCCATTTAGGGAACATATCAAAATAAAAGAGAGGCTTATAATATTACAAAGAATAGAAGTAAAATCTAAAGAATTAGTGGTGTTTTAGAAACCATCAAAGGACTACCAAGAAGTTGATAAAAAAGGGAAAATAGGATATGACAGTAAATAAAGAAGGAAATTTTTTAAAATTGTAAGAGTCTTTACAGGTACGCAAGTAGGTTCTGTGGAACCAGACAGGAGAAATTATTCTTAAGCAAAAATGGAACAGACTGTGTTTTATAACTTACTTAGTGTAAACTAATTGATACATTTTGGCACGATAAAACAAACTGCTAGTGCACAAAATGTGTGTATTCTCCGTGTTATCAATGCCAGCTTTCAAGTTGTCTCTCTGATAAACATTATTAGCTCAACATTACCAATTATCTGTAAAATCTATAGACAAAAACACTGGGAATTTCCTTAGATTGATGTGGAAATGGGGTTTTCACTAATTGCCTGAAGTTACAATAGATGATTAACAGAATCCCTGTGAAATTTCTAGTCAAATATCTTCAAAATGGTTACTTGGCAAATGTTGACAGTGCCCACAAATATACAATATTAGGGGTTGGGTATAGGGACAAAATAAAATACTTCTAATCAATTTTTCAACACATTCTATTCACACTGGATCAAAACATTTTTAACTTAGTTGATTTTTCTGATCAGAGCAAGCAGCCTAGAGGTGCTCTCATACTATATTGATTCTTAGTATCTTTGCAGTGAAAGTACTGGGATCCTTAAGTACCTTGGCAATAGAATACGTAAGTTGTGGCTTCCTCCTCTTCCTTATCTATGCGCTGCCACTCATAGATGATGTTAGCAGGAAATGGATCAAATGCCATATGATACCTGGCTCTACTCTACCACCTCTTTAGATGCACAACTACCTTGTGCAGTCAGATTGTCTGTCTAACAAGGAATGGATAATTCCTGAATTGAACAGGACCATCAGCAAAACCATTGTGTTTGCCCCTCTATGAACTCCACTCCCTTATCACTGACATATAGATGATGCAAAACTCTGACATCCTTTCCAACCCAGAGCTGCAATTTCAATCTGAAATCTTCCTAATGCGAAAACTGCTTATTTTATGTCTGTAGTTCAATCTCTTCACTAATGAAGCAGCAACTGACATTTTGTTCTTTGCCACACTATCTCTTGTGTAGGATCAACATGTTTGCATCATATAAGAGTCTTCTTATGTATGTGGAGATGCTGGTGTTGGACTTGGGTAAACATAGTAAGAAGTCCAACAGGTTTATTTGTGAACAAAAGCCACTAGCTTTCGGAGCACTGCCTCTTTGTTGGGGGACCTTAACCTGATGCTATGAGACTTCTTATTCTCCTTATGTGTACAGAGCACTGTATTCAAAAATACCAAAGCATTTCATTCAGTAACACCAAAGATTCCACTGCTTTTCACTCTTCTGAAGTGTATATTAAGCATATTTTGATTATGTATTCCTGCCTAGAAGGAACTAATATTCTCAGTGTTCCCAAGGGCAAGCCTTCTGCTGGCTATTCACAGTGATTATAAGTATTACACCAACTTCTGTGAATTAGGAGCTACCACACAGCTCCTGCTAATCTTATTTCATGGGCAGTGTTTTGTCTCACTAACAGTTCCCAAACTCTTGTTAGATCAACAATTTTCTATTCCACTTTAATGCATTTCTAACAATTGATTCTCCTTGATATTGTCCCTCAGTGGCCTGCTGAATTGGGTTGATAACAGACTCACTGGGTACCAGAATCAGTTTGGGTTTGCTGAGCTGCCTGCCAAATAATTAACGCAGAGCCTCTGTCTGTGCAGCATTTACTCATGGTCTATTTGGCTTTTTGACCTTTGACTCAGCAATCATGCCCTTAAATCATTCGGTAAATTAATATTAATTGAGCTGTTCCAATATGATGTTGATCACTGCCCCTGAACCACCTCCCCTCCCCCCACCAAACAGTCATCCCATCAATATTTCACCCGTTTTATTGGCAATCCTCAGTTACTACTGCCCTTCCATCCCATAACATTAAACTTGCACCATTCTTATTTGAGGTCAACTCAAAAGCAACAATAATTGCTTATTTTGAAGCATCATAATCTGTGCTGTACGATGAATCTATGCATGAAAACTCAGTATGCATTTTTGCACAACGTGATAGTGCCAGACTCTCCACACTAACTTATCTAGTTCTAAGTGCTTGCTGTTCACATACTTTAAGAAAGAAAAAAACTTTTATTAATTGACATTCCAAATGCATCAACACAAAGTATTTTGGAGTTACTGTTGCAAGGTAGGAAATGCAGCAGTCAATTTGTATGCAGTAAACTCTCACAAATAATAATCAAATAAATGACTAGTCATCTGCTTAAGCATTAATTGAGTGATATAAATATCGACCAGGATCTCAGGGGAACTCCCTGCTCTTCTTTGTATAGAAACATTGAATTGCTTATGGGCATCTGGGAGAACGTTAAATGCATTATGTATGTCTACGTACATTTTTTTTCAGTTTTAGATTAATACATTATTGCAGCGTTATTGTATACTAAGGATATCGTTGCAGAATTTTTAGTACAAATTGTAAGTTATAATATCATTTTTCATGTTGCTTGACAGCATGATTCTAAATTGATTTTCAATGGGATTCTAAATCTGCCATTCTGAATGTGAATTGTCAAGAGGTGTACAGTATTATTGCTAACCTGCATTTTGACCACCTTTTCTGAGAACGACATGATACTATTAAGGAGCAGGAGCTGGCATAACGAAACTGAGAGAAACATGCTAACATAGTTGCAGTTGAACACCTACAAACAAATGGGCAAATGTAGAATAATGATGCATTTCTTGTAAGATACTATTGTGTATGTTGTATTTGCCTGTAAGTTTTTATGACCTATGCATTTGGGGTTTAAGTTGATGTATGCACCCGTGTGAGTGATCATTCATCAAACAATAACACTTGCAAAGAAGGGCGAAGTTACAGTCAAAAGTATTGCCCTATGGAAATCCCTCTGTCATTGTGTTGAATGCAATCTAGACAAATGAGAGGCCAGCGAAATTTGAATAGGTTGAAAACTATGGACAGATGTGGTGTTTCTTTATGTAAGAAGTCTCACCTCTTCTGCTTGTCACAACTTGACATTCTAAAATTTACAAGAAAGTCTGTCTGTGATCATTAAAGTCAAAGCACTGAAAACATTTCTTCTCAAAATATATGCTGTTGAATTCAGCTAAGCGGTAAGAAAAAGGGGGAGAATAATCCCACACCTCTTTCTGTTCATTATACATGAGCAAGGGCAATGAGAGAAAGTGGAAGAGACAGGAATTCACTTATAAATTGAATGGTTTACGACTTTACATTTTTGTGTGTTTTAATTTTTTTCTATTATATTGTTGCTGTTAGTATGTTGGACATAGCTGTAGTTCAAGTCATGATAAATATATATCCCACTACATGTTCAGTGAGGCTACTTTTTCCTGGAAATATGATCTTAAAACACTAAAAGTTCCTAAAATTCCATATAATATAAAGAGTTTTCATTTATTCAGTTGCTTTGAGGCAAAGGACATTATTCAAAATGGATTTTTAATTGTTTTTCTGAGTTACCAACACAAAGCTTTGTCAGCTTTTATTGTGTTCAACAGTTTTTGCAGATTTGTTGGTTGTCATATTAAGTCAGATTTGTCTCATGTCCGACTGGTTATGGTTTGTATTCTTTGCACTATCATAAAAATATTACTGTTGCCTGATTGCATAGTTGTCTTGTAACTGATTCAATTGCTGTTTTGATGGTATCTGTCTTAGAACAGCTATTGCTGTCACTTTTTTCAAAGCAGTTAGCACACAAAGCTACCTTATCCATGTGATATATTCCAATGCAAAGTTCTTTTCCAAATAAAGCAGTGCATTAGACCAGTAAACGTCCTTTGCTGTGGCTTTTCACACTGAGAGTTTTGCACAGCCAAGATCTCTGTTTTTTGGGATGAGGAGGCATCTCGTTAAAGTGAAAAATGAATGAGTCCATTTTACATTCGCCTTTGTTGATGGAAAGTTCCAGTCCCACTGACAGCAGATTTCCATCTTGGGTTTCCTGGTGGTGGGGGGGTGCATTCAATGGAAAAGCCTGCAGAAGCGACAGGGCCAGAAGATCCCGACTCCTGAGCTAATAGCGAGCTGCCTCTGCCACCACCAAACACACCAGGTGGGGGGGAAATGGCAGCAGACAATCCTGCCACATCTCCAGTGGGCCATACGATGGGGTTTGACTTCTTATATAGTCTTGGAGTTTAAGCAGTGAGGGGTGAAGAAAGCCACAAGCATGAGGAGCAGTGTTCCCATGTTTAGCTTCATTGCCTTATATCTCAAAATGATATGTTTGCAAATTTTGACCCTGGTGCTTGCAAATTGATTCTTGAATATGTCTCAACATTTATCTCTGTCTCACAGTGCTTGCACCTCAATTTTCTACTATCAACAAAGCAGTGCTGAAAGTTGCTACTTTTCTGCTTCCTTTCAAAATTCACACTGAATTTAAAATAAATTAACAATAGACAATCTGGACTTGCTGGAAGATAGCTGTGGAAAAGGAGGCAAATTTGGCAGTGAAGCCTGCCACTGTGTTCCTGTTCTGACTTCCATTTTCCTTTCTGTACCTCAACAGATACTAGCTCAACATCCCTTCTCTGCTGTCTAATATATCAGTAGGGATGATGCCCAGTCAAGTTTCCTTCTTGCTGTCCTCTCCAATGCCAAAAGAAAGGTGATGATGGCAGGCCCTAGATCTGCAATGGGAAGTTCTCAATGCCCATCAATGATGACTTTCCCACAGAGTAACCTCCCAGTAAGCTCTCTGTAGGCCTTCCTCTTGGCTACCAAATCTTTTAAAAAAAAAAAGCATTCTTTCCTTTGGCCTTCTTCCATCATCCTTTAGCAATCCTGTTGCAACACTACCAGAATCCTTTAATTTGCTCCTTCCTGGTAAAAATGCCCAGGAAATTGGTCAGACTCCTCACAGTTTCATAACGAGAATTTGAAGTCCAACCTCAGTGAGAAGTGGAGAATCCAACCCCTTATCCCTACCCCTTCTGCATCTCGGACTTTACCATATTTTCCAATTTCTATAGACTACATGGAAAAGCAACAACAAAAATGAAATCATTATTTTTTCCTGCTTTAAAAAGTGTCTTTGTTTAAGAAAGTATGCATTATAACTAATTTGATTAAACTTTGAAATCTAAATAATCTTGAAAAAACATCTTGCATAGAAGATACTGAAAACTGGAAAAAAATTATGCTAGTTAGTTAAGTAGTATGGTGCTGTTTTTGCAATTATGAACATTGTGCACATTCAGAATGCAGGATTAGCCATCATTTAACAGTCATTTTCCTCAGGAGTAATATCAAGTCCAAGCCTAGACTTTTAGATTAAGGCCTTCAAACTTTAATGAAAGTACTAAAATATAAAAACAAATGACAATTTAAAGACATTGCTATTAATTTGTTGTTTTTTTAAAGTTATTTGCCACACTATCTTGGCATTAGAAATTTTAGTTATTGAGGAATGAATTAAAGACACAGATAGTTTCAAGAAGCATTTTGAAAAACCCAATTGATTCATCAACAAAACGTGATGTTATAACGGCAGAGGGACTGAGAAATTCCAGTAAGTCATTATCTCACTAGAAATGCGACATTAATTACCTTTGGCCCAAAAAGAGTGATGTTTTGTAACAGAGAATTTATGGTTAGATTTCATCAGATTCTGTGAAGTTCTGAGCTCAGTATCATGTGTGACTTCTCCCACCCATTTTCCCATCTGAAAGCCAATAGACAATTTGGCCTGGTGGTGGTGGGGAAAGAGAGAAAAATCACCAAGGAAAATTAGTGAACCAAGGTTTGGAAAAGTTGGTGTCCACTTTGAGAGAAGCTGAAGGATTGGGCATAATTGTGGTAGGTCAGGAGTGACCTGTAAGCAAGCTGAAAGATTGCAGGGACGGGGAGAGATTGTGATGCAGATTGGGTTCACAGAATTAACTTGTTGGACCTGGAGGAATCACTCCTCCTCCTCCAGAAGAAGAAATGATCCTCTGTTATAACAAAAGAGGAAGCACTTCACATGTTCATTTGACATTCCTTTCTTCATTATTCTTCCATATTCACTATTTTAACAAGAGCTGCTTAATCATTGGGGATAAACAGGTTGCTGTTTATATTAGAAGAGGAACATGGGTGGAAGACGGTCATATAGCAAAGGACTTTCTATATGTTGAGGCAGCTGGAAACAGATGACCAAAGTTCTGCTTTAAGAATGCCAGCAAACATTATATGAAGGCTCTAGACATCTATTATTGTACCAGGGAGGAGTCTCTGGCTGATGACAGAGGAAAAGTAATGACACTTCCTGTGGGCTAGCATACACCTACACGTTGACCAATGGTTTGGCAACATATTACATTCCACAACAGCACTTGGTAGCTTAATTGAAGCATTTGTGGCAGAACCTGCTTCTCAGGGATTGGTCCCTTCAGCCATCAGCAAAGGTGAGCCATATGAAGATGCCTAATCAAAAAAGGATTTGTTTGCTGCATTTTTGGAGATGGAAGGATGCCAAAGAATGAACAACTAAATGGTTCACATGTATATTAATCAGAATAAGCAGAAGTTTAATAAGCAAGGGTACTATGTTAAGTTCAACAGTAATTTTTTGGCCATTCTCTCTTTTATAATTGTAAGAATTTATTCATTGGTTGAAAAATGATACTGGAAGGAATTTTCTGAGAAAATTCCAAAGGAACTTTGCATGATTCCCCCTTCCCCCACTGCGATTCCTGTGGTGCGTGGAACAGGAAAATTCACCCCAGTGCATTGTTAGGAATCAAGCAAAGATATAAAATGATGCTCCAGATACATATACTCCTGCTGATGAACTACTGTCTGAGTCAAAGAGAGGGCAGAAGTGCTGCTGTCAATAATATAGCCACTGACTCTGACCTAAACGTACAAACTGTCACTTAGTGACTCTTGTCTGCTGTATTGAGTCAGATAGTTAGAGATTATCTTCACAGGGAGGATAGTTAGCAGATTGATGAAATGGCATCATTGATATGTACCTCATTAACACAGTATAGTTTGTCTTTAAAATCTGAGTCAGAGCCATTAGTAATATATGATTTGGAATCACAGCTGGTTTGTCTGGATTTTAGTTCACAATTAACATGAGCTTTTATTTAGTTTTGTCCTACACATTTCATTTTTTTTCCCCCTACTCTCCTTGTCCCTCAGAGGAATTGGTTCAACAACATCTTCTGCTTGCTGTGTAAACAAAGTCATTTTAAGTGACTTCAAAGTGGAAAATTGGGTAAAATGACAGCAACAACTTGCATTTATATAGCAACTTTTAATGCAGCAAAACATTTAGAAGTAGCTGGGGAGGAAAAGCATGGGGAAGTAGTCTGAAGCATGGTCTGGGAGGAAGGCCACCTCACGGTCCTGATTTGAGATTTGTTGGTATGTACAGCTTGCGCTGCACTTGACCACCGAGCCATCAATACATGTCTTGTCTTAAGAGATTTGATCTTTCAACTTGATCTATATTTTATCCTTTTTCACAACTCCTCCACTTTGTTGCCAGTTTCTCTAACAGACATGACACAATCCTATGAACGTGCAATTGTTTGAACATTACAAATTCCTACTTCATTTCTGGTCATGTAACTCTCTCCGTGACCCAGGAACATCAGCCCAAGCCAACTGCTACATTAGTGGACAAGTGGCCAGAAAATATTTCGGAACCATGAGACGGGGCAGTCATAACTAAATGCTGTTAGTCTGCACAAAGTGATGGTTTAATCTAGTTAGTCAAACACTTAGTAGTGTTATATAATTGCATTACAATTTAGAATGCTCTCTAATTGCTCCGTTTCAATTTCAAGACTGTGGGCCTGTTTTAGAGTTTATTTTTCACAGAATTGTTACAGTACAGAAAAAAGCCATTCAGCCTGTCAAGTCTGTGCTGGCTCTCTAAATGAGCAGTGCACCAAGCAGCATTCCACCTAGGATAGATAGAGTAGATCTAAATCTGTTCATTCATTTATTAAGGTCATGGCTGATTTGAAACTTAACTTCATATATCCACTATCGCTACATTTCATAGAATCGTGGAATTCCCACAGTGCAGCAGGAGCTACTCGGCTTATCAAGTCTGCACTAACCACAATCCCATCACCCATAACCCTGCGCATTTACCCTAACGAGTCTCCTTAATACTAATGGGAAATTTAGCATGACCAATCCATCTAACCTGCACATCTTTGAATTGTGGGAAGAAACCAGAGCATCTGGAGGAAGCCCACATAGACATGGCGAGAATGTGCAAACTCCACACAGACAGTGACCCAAGCCAGGAATTGAACCTGGGTCCCTGCTGCTGTGAGGCAGCAGTGCTAATCATCACTGTGCCACCATGCCATTCTCTTAAGACTTTTAGTTAACAATTATCTAAATTAGATGGGAAATAAATCATATTTTATTTAATATTAATTGCCATTTGCAGAAGAATATTCCAAACTTCACCCTTTGCATGTAGAAGGGTTCTCTAATTTCACTCCTGAAAGTGTTAGCTGCACAGAGCAAACATTCAACAGGCAGCACAATGGTGGCATGTTGCCTGTGCTTAAAGTAACAGACGTGGGATCATCCCACACTATGATCCCCATGCCATTTTTGGAGTCTATCCAATGCAGCATCCCTTCCTATTACAGTACAAGCTATCACACTGAGTTAGAGTATTTTAATAGTGCCACATACTGCTGACGTTGTGTAAGTATTAAAGTGCCAATGCCAGAGACACAGTCTCCATGGATTATGTGAGCTATCACCTAATATTTTCACTCCTCAAGTTTTGATTCAGCTCAGCATCTGATAAACAGGAACATCACCTTGCACTTAAGTAGTTTTGAAAAATGTCCCAAAGCCTCTCACAAGAGGTATAACATTAGAACATGAGCAGAAGAAGGAGACTGTGAAAGGGTGAGCAAAAGCTTGGTGAAAGAAGTGTAATAAACAATGTATTAAAGGAGAAGAGAGAGTTGCAGAGGTAGTAAAGGCCAGGTAGGCAATTCCACAATGGGGCACAGACAACTGAAAGCCCAAATGCTAGTGATAGAATGGAGAGTGAGACGGATATACGCAGAAGCAGAAATAATTGGAGGATTGGGGGGTGGGGAGAATATGAGTGGAGGTGGTTAGAGGAATTGAGGTTGGATGGAATTGTAGAAATTCAGAAAGCAAAGCCATGAAGGTATGTAATGGTTGAACATTTTATACTTGAGCAATGTTGATCGGGAGGCATGGGGATAATGATTGAAGGGTTTACCAGCAGATGATCTGACATGGACGTCTTTATGATAGTGAGGATACTGTGTGCAGAAGCTCAGCTTAGTCAAAGAGACGCTGAGGTCGCAAATCATCTGCTGAGACAGTCACCATGAAGGAAGATGGTATTGGTGAAAAACACTGAAGTTAAGCCAAGCCAAAGACTTGTTTTCCAATGTGTAGCTATAGAAAATTATAGGTTATTATCATAATAATGAAAGTAGGAAGATTGAGCTTTAAATAAGATCTGAGAGGTTTTTTTTTAAATGAATATGCAAGCCAAAGTTGGCTGAGGATGTGAAGTCAGTCACTGGCTGAACTGGGTGACCATGAGAGACAATGGAAACACTGTATTTCTAGACAAGGTACTTCTAAAATATACAGAAACTAATCTCTAGTATCTATTCTTCAAATAATATAAGCTGCCATTTCTGCTGTTCTAATCAGGATCTCTCTTCCAGAAGAAAACTGACAGCTCTGATCTACGATTTTTCTAAATTTTTCTGCTTCCCAACATATTCAGAAGGCAGAAACACGGTAGCATCACAGTATGCGAGCAGTAAGGATAAATTAGACAGAGCTCCCATTGGCAATATAATTTGGCCTTTTATAATCTGGAGACCTGACTCATGGAAGTTCAGTCTGATCATCTGAGCAGCTAATACAGTTTCTGTATGAAATGGCAGGTTGATGAGCAGATAGCTATTGATACAGAAATAATCCCAAAAGACTTTGAAATAGTATGACAATGACAAGGATTTCAAGGTTAACAATTCAAGGCAGTGTCATAATCTCAAGTGATCAGTCTTTCTGCTAACACGGTGGACCTGTGACTGTGCAGCGTTAGCTCCTGTAAATGACCCCTGTTAGAAATAGCATTTAAAAAAAACAGGTATCTTACTTGACTGATTCATAGGGTGGCTATAACATGCAGGCTATGATAGTCCTTGGTTCAATTTTTGATGAGGTCTGGGTTATTAGTTGTGAGGTGGCAATAACACAGTAAATTGGATTCTGGGTTATATTGCTAAATCTCCTGAGATCATGCTGAAGCTGTAGAGTGTTCTGGTCAGACTAGGTCTGGAGAACAATGTAAAATTCTGGTCACTGTGACACAAAACTGTGAGGCAGGGCAGAGGAGAACAATAAGAGTGATCATCAGAAGCAAAGGTGAAACTCTGAGGAGTGACTGGATAAGCTGAGGCACCTCAATTCTGAAAGGAGATACTTGAGTCATGATCTTAGAGAGGTATAAAACTTCATAATTTTCAGAGATAGATAACACTTGGCAGAATTGTCAACCTAGGCCAAGACCTGCAGCAGGTCAAGAGAAATCAATATCGGGAGCTATTTCTTTGCAAAGAGGGTGATCAACATTTGCAGCACATTGAGATCCAACTTCATGACCTGGAGTCATTTGCACAAGTGTTGGGTGTTGTAATGGAACAAAGGTAGATTTGTTTTTCTGGAAGCAACAAAATAGACTCAGAGTCCGATTAGAGTGCAGTGACCCAGGCCCGAATGAGTGGAGAGGTTACAATTGGCCTCAGTATAACAGGGGTGGAGAAAAAGGGGAGGATTCAACTTGTCATTCTGGAAGCATTTATATAAGCATATAATCTGTTATATTTTTGTACTCACAATCCTATTCATTTTTAATTCAGTTTAATTGCAAGATATTAAAGGAGCATTTTCCTTGCTCTGCTAATGGCACAACATTTAAATAAACAACTTATTTATTAAAGCTCTTTGCAGAGCCAGATGAAAATCAGTACCATGCTAAATATATATATATATATATGGCTCTCGGCATGCCAAATATAGACATGATTCATGAATTTGTCATTTAGTGAGGGTTTTATAGCATTGACTGAAACCAGGAGTGAAACAGTAGCTGATACACACTCCTCAGTATCAGCTTATCTGGCACAATGAGATCACACAAAATGGCAAAAGGTAGGTTGAGAAACTCCAAGTAAAAAGTTGGAAAGGTCTTGTGCCATTCTGGCAGCTGTTTGCAGATTTGAACATTTTGTGCGTTGGAATCTGTTTGTGAAGGAATGTTATCATGTTTTGATGAGCAAAGCCACAAAATATTGGAAAATCCACAAGTCTGTCAGCATCTGAAAAAGAAAGATAAATTGCTGGTTTAATTAAGTGAACTCTGCAATTGTTTTTTTTTACTATCCATGAAGAAACGAAACAAGTTCTGTGGTGTCTATTCTAACATTCCTAGTTTAGCAATAGATCAGTTAAGAATACAGTGCCTTTCATTGGCATTTACAACTAATAATAAGCATCATGGTGATATAAACTTGCCTAGCAACAGCACATCTGGGAGCGAAAACTCTTGAAAATACTTTGTGTTGATCTTCCCAACAACAAACCTACCCTTGCTTAAAAACAGAAAATGCTAGAAAATCTCAATGGGTCTGACAGCATCTGAGGAGAGAGAATAGAGCCAATGTTTTGAGTCTGGATAACTCTTCATCAGAGCTCAGAGCAAGGAAAATCAACAGAGGTTTATACCGTGAGGGTGCGAGAGCGATTATAATTGGACAAGGGGAATGTAAATGAGAACGAAGAAGGCTGAGAAAGGTGCTAAATATGTTCAAAAAATGATCCGAATGTTTGAATGCATTACAGATTTCAGACAGTTAAGGGACTGCCTGAGGAATAGGGCAGTTGCCCTGCAAGGGGTTGGGGGGCAGAATGGAGAGCAGGAATGGGAAGTGAAAAATGTGAGTGAGAAAAAAGGATGATAAAAATGGATGAATAAGATGAAAAGAAGAAACAAAATGAAATAAAATAAATGGAAACGGGATGAAGATGGAGGGGAGGGGTCATGCTTTGAAGTTGTTGAGCTCAATGTTCAGTCCGAAAGCCTGTAAAGTGCCCAATTGGAAGATGAGATGCTGTTCCTCCAGTTTGCATTGGGGTTCACTAGAACATTATAAAAGGCCAAGAACGAGAGCAGGGTGGTGTGTTGAAGTGATAAGCAACAGGAAGTCTTGGGTCCTGCTTACAGACGGACCAAAGGTATTCGGCAAAACAGTCACCCAGTTTGTACAGTAGCCTGCAATAGGAGCAGCAAATGCAATATTCTAGATTGAAGGAGATGCATGTGAAATGCTGATTGACCTGAATGTGGTGTTTAGGACCTGGGATGGTGAGCAGGGAGGAAGTAAAGGGGGAAGTGTTATCTTCTCCGATTGTATGGGAAGGTGCTGAAGGCTCAGGGATTGGGTGTAATGGAGGAGTGCACCAAGGTGTCCTGGAGAAAGCAGTCTCTATGTAATGCTGACAGAGAAAGTGAGGAGAAAATGTGCTAAGTGGTGGTACCATGCTGGAGTTGGCAGAAAATGCCGAAGGATGATCCTTTCAATGTAAAGACCAGTGGGTGAAAAGTGAGAACAAAGAGAACCTTTCCTGATTCTGGGAGGGAAGGGGGGATGAGAATAGTGGCCCTGTTGAAAACAAGAAATGAGGAAGAAGGAAGACATATCAGCAACGTTTACTATTCCTCAAGTACGATAAAGCAACATAAAGATATACTTTTTGCTTTTTTACATAAAATTTCAATATAAAAACCCAGAAGCAGTTGCCTGAAAATAATTAGCCTAATGCTACAAAAATGGTTATTAAAAGATGGTATAACAGAGAAGTGGTAATTATTGAATCACTGATTTTCTTTAATGGATAGAATTGCATTGGTATGAAAGTTTATCAAACAAAGGACCTATGTGTACAATATTGCTTCTATTTTCTAAGCCTGTGTTGGTGGAAGGGAGCTTATCCCATTAGAAAATTGCCAGTCCAATGAAATTCAGTTACTGACAACTGCCCCTTTAATTTTCTAATATAGTGGGTGAAGTTGCTCACAGTGCAGACTCTTCCTGGTCCCATCGGAGGGGGTTTGAAGGTGAGACTGGGAGCAAAATCAGAAGCATTCGTGTCACAAGAAGGGGCTGACGTATAACCATTGCCAGGCAATCCTCCCAGAGCCACTTATCATTGGCAACAGCTATCTTATTAGTGCAGGGAGCAAATTCAAATAATGAATTACTCATTTATGGGCAGAGTGGGACACTTCCAAGACTTTGCCAGCCTCTTCAGTGCCTGGAGGAGGCTTGCCAATGGCTGGCCCTCATTGTGGACCACCAAAAGCTCCTTTTTCGGCCACATCTGGGGCCAGAAATAATTTTTTTTTAATTCTAACTCAAAATATTATGGTCCCTATCTTGCAGCAGTTGTGGTCTACTTCATCCGTGGGGCATAATTTCTTCAAAAGGCTATTAGCTCTCTGATTTGGCTGGCATTCTCAAGAGCATAACCTCCTTGACATCTTAATTGGCTGCCTCTGGAGAGCCCTTCCATTCTGCTCTAGAACAGGCAGTACAGCTTCAACCCAGTGAGTACCTGCTTGGAGCAATTCTCCTTGTATTCGGCTCAGTTTTGATGGCACATGTTGCTAACATTAATGAAAATTCAATTCCAATTTATTTTTAAAAAAATCAAAATCCACATCAACAAAACTAATGAACTGTTTGAAACGCTGAAAAATTGAAATATCCATTTGTATTACCAAACTACTTCTTGTGAATTGTCCAGTACTACCAATATACTGTAAAGTAAAAATAAATTCCACCACAATATCCATTGGTTCAGGCATTCATTTATCTCAAATTTCCAGCATTTATTGATTTTCTTTTTCTACACCTCTTTTATTGTTTCATATAGTTTCACAGAACATTACAGAAAGGCTTTCATTACTTCAAATAGATAAGAGCTGAGATCTAACTTCCTTATGCACCAAGGGTACAAATCCTATACAAATAATGGCTGTTAAATCTCATGCAAGTTCAAAGGAGAGGCAAGATTCAGAGTGTTGCTCAACGTATGCAAGCTTCATACTGGTTTTCTTGTCTGAGCCAATACTCTCTGCAGTATGAGAAGATTTTGGCCAAGGTGCCAAGACTGGATGAGATGCATTCAAAAATACTGAGGGAAATGACACTGGAAGTTGCAGACCCTCTAGCAATAATCTCCCAGTCTTCCTTAAACACAGTGCTGGAACTGGAGAACTGTGCTTGTTACACCCTTGTTGAAAACGGGGTGCAAGGATAAGGCCAGCAACTACAAACCAGTCAGCCTGACTTCAATGGTAGGGAAACTATAGTTCAGGACAAAATCACTAATCAATTAGAAAAATACAGGATAATTAAAAAAAAGCCAACATAGATTCATTAAACAAAAATCAAGTTTAACTAATCTGCTGGAGTTTTTTGAGGCAGTAGATAAGAGAGAAGGTTGATAAGGGCAATGCTGTGTAGTATTGGATTTTCAAAAGGCATTTGATTTAGTGCCATACAACAAATTTGTGAACAAATTTCTAGCTCATGAAATAAAAGAGAAAGTAGACACTTGGATAAGAAATTGGTTGAGTGACAGGAAACAGAATCTAGTAATAAATGGTCATTTTTCAGGTAGAGGAAGGTTTGTGGCATTACCCAGGAGTCCGTGTTGGGACCCTTGCTCTTCCTACTATATAATAATGACTTAGATGGTGGTGTGCAGGGCATGATTACAAAATTTGCAGATGATATGAAGATTGGAAACGTCAATTGTGATGAAGATAGTCATGAACTTCAGAAGGATGTAGACATGTTGGTTGAATGGGTAGAGAAGTGGCATTGGGGAGACATGTGGCACAGTGGTTAGCACTGCTACCTCACAGCACCAGGAACCCGAGTTCAATTCTGGTCTTGGCTCACTGTCTGGGTGGAGTTTGCACGTTCGCCCTGTGTCTGTGTGGGTTCCCTCTGAGTCTCTGGTTTCCTCCCACAGTCCAAAGATGTGCGGGTTAGGTTGATTGGCCATGCTTAATTTCCTCTTATTGTTGGGGAATCAGGGTAAATATATGGGGTCATGGGATAGGATCTCGGTGGTATTGTTATCAGTGCAGGCTCGATGGGCCAAATGGCCTCCTTATGCACTGCAGGGATTCTATGACTCTATAGGAGACTACGTTCAATGCAAGGAAGTTTGTTGTGATTCATCTTAGCAGGAAGAATGTGGAAGAGAGAGTATAAAGGGAAAATCTCTAAAGGAGGTGCAGGAACAGAGGAATGTATATATACGTAAGTCATTGACGATGGCAGAGCAGGTTGAAAGAACATTAATAAAGCAGAAAGTATCTTAGACTTTATTTAAAAAGTATTGAGTACAAGTGTAAAGAAGTCATGTTGAACTTGTGTGAAAGAACAGTTGGCCTCATCTGGAGTGGTGAGTCCAATTCTGAACACCACACTTGAGAAAGGATATGAAGCCATTGGAGAGAATACAGAGGAGATGCACAAGAATAATTCCAGGGATAAACAACTGCAGTTATGCCCATAGATTACTTCATTGCAGTGTTAATGTAAGCCTTACTTGTGACTAAAAATAAACTTTTACTTCAAAAAATTGGAGAGGTTGGGTCTGTATTCTGTTAAGAATAGAAGGCTGAGAGGAGACTTGACTGAGGTATTCAAGATCCTGAGAGTAGATAGTGAGAAACTGTTCTCACTCGAGAGCATCAAGAACTAGATGGTATAAATTCAAAATGATTAGCAAGGAAAATAAAATGTCATGAGGATAATTATTTTCACTCAGAGGGTGGTTGGAAACTGGAACTTCCTGAGGGGGTGAGGAGGCAAGTTGATCGAGGCATTCAAAAAGGAAAGAGGTTGCTATTTGAAAAGAGAAAATGTGCAAGATTATGGGGATAAGGCATGAGAGTGGGACTAGTAGAATGTCCTTTCAGAGTGGCAATATGGACTCGATGGGCTGAATGACCTCCTATACTAACGATTCTGTGATATTGTATGACAGATCGCATTGTTATATTTACTCAAATGTCACAGTAAAGTTGCTCATAATTTACAGTGAGCACTGATTTTCTTTCAGAATATTGATGGCGGAATGGCTACACAATCCACTTTTCATACAAGCAGTCTATTGGAAGTGGACAGATCTTTGAACTTCTCGGAATGTCCGACTTAGTGGGATTTAAATTCTGAAATCTTGATATATGATTAAACCTTAGTCATGTGTTTGCACCAGTGCCATCTGTCATGCCAATAGGAAAACTGTATCCTTGTGATTGTAGTATTGTCATTAAGGTTATTTTCCTTTAAGTTCTACGTGCTTACTGCTCCTGGGGAGACGAGTGATTTTATGGAGAGCAGGACATTTGATTTTTAAAGTGTGTACTGGAAGTCCAATCAGTGTAATCAGAGAATAGAAGACCAGGATCAGAATTTCACCAGCACATCTGGCTTCCACCATGAGGACCAAATGAAGCCCGCAAGCCCCTAGGTGTGAGTGGCAGGATCTCGGATGGGACTTTACTGATGTCCAGTTACGAGGCTGCCATTAGGCCTGCTGCTTCATTAAGGCTGAGGGCCAATCAGAGGGCCAGTGGTTCAGCAGCCTGGGTAACACCATTGATCATGGTGGTCACTGCTGAGTTTGCCAGGAAATTAAGAGGGCGCTTTCAAGTTGAGGCATCCTCAGAGGGACGGATGAAATATTTTTTATTGTAGTGGCAGGCCTCAACGAACAGGGTGAACATTCCAGCGGCAGCCTTGGAGCTGCAGCTGTGGTATTGCAGCTGGAGAGCCCCTCCATGGGCGATGGAGCCCCTGGCAAGAATGGGTTCCCCCCAGTACTGCTAATGCACTGTGAAGCAACTTAAATGCACCTACCTCCCACACGGTGGCAACCATTCTAATGCTGGTAAAATGCCAGCTCAGGCATACAATAGCTGGTAATTGACTAATTAGCTAACTTGTCGTTTCCACTTTTCACCATGTCCTGTGGCAGTGCAAAGACATTGGGCTTCCCTCCATATGTCTTCCAGAGCTTGAGAGTCCTGAAAAGATGAGAGGAGGTAAAGCCCGGGCCATGAGAAGATGAGCATGTCCCTTCAGAGTGAACTGTAAGATGCATTTTTAAAATTAAAATCCTTACTTTAGAACTTTGTGTACAGAAACATATTTGGTAATTTGGGAGAGAAGCCATCCATAATGTTCCAGATTTCAGCCATCTCGCTGACCATCTCAGTTCCTGACAGGAACATTGGACCTTTGAGTCTGCTCTGCCATTTGATAAGGTCCTGGTTGATTAGTGTGGTCTCAATGCTACCCTTCCTGTCTAATCTCATAACTCTTAACTCCCTTGCACATCAAAATAGCAACATGTATATTCTAGTGCCCGAAGCTCCATCATATTTTTGCTTCCTCAGTGACATTTACTGAACTGTATCATATGAGATGCCAGGGTGCTAGGAGCTACATCAAACTGAGTGAAAGGATGAGATTCAGAAAGATGTGATTCTAAAATTGAACGTAAGGAACTAGGTGGGAGACTAAAGGACACATTAGAGGGGAGTAAGGTAATGGAAAATCTCACAGGATGTGCTAACATTTGTCTCCAGTTGTTTAATATGTATAAAGTCTTCTACCCTTGCAACACCATTCATGATAATGTTGTGGAGATACAGCAGAACTTCATCCCAGTTACAACTATTTGTAATTTGTGCCTTGCATAAGTGGTGTGCAAATAAATGAAAGATAATCTAAAAATGACAGATTGTCAGAGAAAATGGACTTGAATCATGAAGCCTTTGCATTGTAACATACAATTTATTCCTACTGGAGAATACTAGAAGGGTGGAAGTAGATGGCCAGAAAATAATTCAATTGAGTCATTCAGATCATACTGTAAATGACAAGAGTAAAGTCCAGACAGTGTGTCACTCCTGAAGTTAAAATTAGTTACAACATTATTCAGTATTTTTGTATTACAAATTCTTTTCTAACTCATTCTAGTGCTTCCATTCTTTTTTTCCATTATCATTGGGTAAAGATGCAAAATGACTTGTGTCATCGGGGAATACCTTTTAATAGGCTCTTCACATCTGGGAAGTGGTAAGTAGATATTATGGCATTTCTCCAGTGAGTGAAACATTCTATGTGGAATTATGGTGGAATTATTAATCCCCTGTGTAATAATGCTTTGCTACAAATTTGAATTTGGCATTGTGCTGTGATTCTGTGGATTGAGAATGAATGAGCAAAATATTGACTTGAAATATTGTACTCCCCCGGCCAATAGATTTCACTGAGCACTCAATGGAGCTGTGCCAAGATGGGAAATACTGGTATCTTTTTTGAGATCTAGATGGGAAAGTCCAGGGTGAATGGTTACTTGATAGTTTCTTATCACCCCTAAGTCATTGAAAGGGGACCATTGGCACACTGTTGGTGTGAGCTGCTTTTTTGCCAGCAGTGATATAAGTTCAGGTAGAATGGAAGCATTTTATTTATTCATGTAATAATACTTGGCTTGAGTTTATAGTATGATCACTTTATTCACATAGCTCTGTTAACATTGATTACAAACACTGGAATAGAATAGTTGATAAACTTGACATATCCAGCACCAGTATTTACACCTTTTAGTTCCAATATTTTGCACTATTAAGTATTGTTTTAATATTGTTTTGAACATTCTTATCTTCAGACTTGCTTCATGCACCATAGGACTTTGATACTATGTGACAAGTTATACATCAGTACGGTGAATATTTTCAAATATTTTCCAATGTGGAAAGCATCAGTTTTTAATCAAAGTATCCTACAATGCAGAAGGACCCCATATGGCCCATCAAGTCTGCACCGATCACTATCCCACCCAGGCCCAATCCCCACAATCCATGCATTTATCCTAGCTAGTCCCCCTGATGCTAAGTGGGAACTTAGCATGGCCAATCCACCTAACCCACACATCTTTCAACTACAAGAGGAAACCGGAAAAAACACACGCTGACACAGAGAGAGTGTGCAAACTCTGCACAGATAGTGACCCCAGCCGAGAATTGAACCTAGGTCCTTGGTGCTGTGAGGCAGCAGTGCTAACCACTGTGCCATTACATCATGTGAGCTTAGCATAGTTAGTAGCCATCTTGCCTCTTGGTTTGATGGTTAAAGTTAAAAAAAATTGAGAATTTAGTGCAGTCATTTGGATGAAATGTTAGATATCTTCCTACTCAGCTGGATATTAAACCCCATGGTACTTGTAAAGAAGAGCAGAAATTTTCTCAGTGTCCTGGCCAACATTACTTCTGCTAATACCATCAGTGTTATCTGGTTATTTAGTTATTTGATGTATGTGGGATCTTGGCTATAGGAATTGATTTTATCACAGAACCGAAACTGCACTTCAGAAAGTAATCCTCATTGCTTGTGAAGTATTTTGAGACATCCTTGGGATGAGAAAAGATGATCCTTAAATTCAAGTTCCTTTCTTGAATACAACAGTGAATTTTATTGAACGTAAACATTGCTATCCGTCTCTGTAACAGTATCTATCTCAGGCAGTGTTGCCCTTGTAGTATCCTGAGATTTACTGTAAGTGCACATGAATCAATCTAGCTATATGCTCAAACAGGTTTAAACTCTTCACATTCTTCCAGGTGATGCAGTGTCACAGTTGAGTTTCTCTCAATACCTAATTTGCCAAAGTAACAAAAATAGCAATTGTAGTTAATGTGAAGAAAGCTTCAGGAGATTACAGACAGGTTAATAGATTAGACCAATGTTGAATAAAATAATGTGCAGCGATACGAGGCAATATGTTTTAAGGAGAAGAATGAAATGAAATATCAAATAATAAAACTTTTAAAAGGAGAAAGCAAGCAGAGAGATCCAAGAGTTCAAAAACACTAAGGAGATGAGCTGAATTTTTAAAAAGGCTCCTTTATGTAATGTCAGGATAGTGGCTAAATTACAATAGGTTCCAAAAAAAAGTCCTAAACCTATTTAAAATATTGGTTATGCCACAGTTAGAACATTGTATGCAGTTTTCAATGAAGATTAAAATTCTTCACTAAACATAATTGTCAGCCAATCCATAGCACCAATTTTACCAGTTAAAATCTACCGTTTAAAACCATCATCAGTACATTTCCTTCAAAAACCCAACAATATTCTAATTAGTTTCTTTTATTTTATCTGATTGTTAATATTGACATCATCAGCAGGACTATCAACATTGATTACAACATTTTTTGGATGAACTGCAGAACTTAACACAGAATTGTTGACACAACAACAATGGGTGGCACAGTGGTTAGCACTGCTGCCTCATAGTGCCAGGGACCTAGGTTCATTTCTGGCCTTGGATCACTGTGTGGAATTTGCACGTTCTCCTGGTGTCTGCGCAGGTTTCCTCGGAGTGCTCCAGTTTCCTCCCACAGTCCAAAGATATGCAGGTTAGGTGATTGGTCATGCTTAATTGACCCTAGTATCAGGGAATTAGCAGGGTAAATATGTAGAGCTGCGGGAATGAGGCCTGGGTGGGATTTTGGTCAGTGCAGATGCAATGGGCCAGATGGCCTCTTTCTGTACTGTAGAGATTCTATGGATTCTACAAGAACATGCATTTATAAATGAATCATGGAATCCTATGTGCAGAAGGAGGCCATTCGGCCTATCAAGTCTGCACCATCTGCAATGTCATCCAGGCCCTATCCTTATCACTCCATGCATATACCCTAGCTAATCTCCCTGGCATCATGCCTTAAAACACTCTTCTCAGAAGCACTATAAACAAAATTTGACACTAAGCTACCCAAGAAAATATTTGGGAAAGTGACAATAACTTGATCAAAGGATTAGGATTTAAGGCACGACTTAAAGAAGGTAAAGAAGTAAGGTTTAAGGAAGGATTTCCAGAACTTGGAGCGCAGGTAGCTGAAAGTAGGTGCAGCAATTTAAAATTGGGTTTTGCAATAGGCCAGAATGGTGACACGGTATTTAGCACCGCTACCTCACAGCTCCAGGGACCTGGGCTTGATTCATGTCTTGAGTCACTGTCTGTGTGGAGTTTACACATTCTTCCTGTGTCTGCATGGGTTTTCTCCAGTTGCTCTGGTTTCCCCCCACAGTCCAAAGATATGCGGGTTAGGTACATTGGCCATGTTAAATTGCTCCTTAGTGTTCCAGCATATGAAGGTTAGAGGGATTAACAGGGTAAATACGTGGAGATAGGACCTAAGTAGGATTGTTGTCGATGCAGACATAATGGGCCAAATGGCCTCCTTCTGCACTGTAGGAATTCTATGATTCTATGAAGGAGCTTAGAGATCTGAAAGAGTTGTGAAGTTAAAGTTTAGGAGGGGTGAGGCTATGGAGGAATTAGAAAATGAGGATAAGAATTTTAAAGTTGAGCTGTTGCTAACACGGAGCCATTGTAGATCAGCTGAAACGGGTAAGAATCATAAGTGTTTCTGTGAAGATGGTTACATTTAGCTTTGCTCACACTTGTAGAGAATAGAAGTAAAGTTCGGCCAAGTCACACAATCAATTAACAAAGGTGTAGATTCAGGTTTTAGCAGCAAATGAGATGAGGAAGATCAGGGTCAGCAATGTTGCAGAGATCGAAGTCAGTAGTCTTGGTGCTGGTGGAGACGTAGTCAGAAAATTATTTCAGGGTCAAGTATGGCATCTAGTTTTAAACATTCTGCTGGATTGATGCCAGAAAGAGGGATTAAGTTAATATCTAGGGAACTGAGTTTACAATGAACACAGAGCAATGCAAGCATTTGGCTTGCAAGGATTCTCCTGTAATTTCTAGCTCTTTTTATTATTCATTTGTCAGATGTAATCATTGCTGGTGAAACTAGTATTTGTTGTTCAATCTTAATTTCCCTTGAGGAGATAATGGTGAGTTAGTCCCCTTCTGTATCACATGTACTATGTCAGTTAAAGATACACCCACAGTACATTAGGTAAAGAGTTCCAGGATTGAAACCTAATGACGCTGAGAGAATGTTGATGCATTTCCAAGCTACGTGAATGCCTTGGAGGGAATATTGCGGGTGATAGTGTTCCCAATGTGCCAACTGTCCTGATTTTCTAAGTGATGGAAATTGTGGGTTTGGAAACAGCCTGAGAGAGTTGCTGAAGTGCATTTTGTAGATGGTACACACTGTTGCCATTGTTTAAAGTTTAAGTTTAAAATATATTTATTAGTGTCACACATAAGCTTACATTAACACTGCAATGAAATGACTGCAATGAAAATCCCTTAGTCTCCACACTCTGGTGCCTGTTCAGGTGCACTGAGGGAGATTTACCATGGCCAATCCACCCTAACCAGCATGTCTTTTGGACTGTGAGAGGAAACCAGTGCACCCTGAGGAAACCCATGCAGACATAGGGAGAATGTGCAAACTCCATACAGACAGTGACTCAAGCCTCGAATCGAACCTGGGTTTCTGGTGCTGTGAGGCAGTAGTGCTAACCACTGTGCCACCATACTGTATGCTGGTGGTGAACGGAATGACTAACAAAGGTGGTGAAAGGGTTGTCAAACCATCAGGGCTGATTATTTTCTGGATGTGTTTTGGATGTTATTGGAGCTACATACATCCAGGGAAGTAGAGAGAATTCCTTTGCAATCCTTACTTCTGCCTTGTACATGGTAAACAGCCTTAGAGGAGTCAGGAGGCAAGTTAGCCAACAGAATTCCTAGCCTCTGACCTGTCCTTGTAGCCGCAGTGTTTATATGGCTGGTCCAGTTAAATTTCTAGACCAATCGGACCGAGAGAATGTGATGGTGGGCTTTCAAGAATGTTAAGGGGAACTGCTTAGATTCTCTCTTGATGGAGATAGTCATTATCAAATACTTGTGTAGTATAAATTTTATTGACTGCTTACCAGTCCTGACCTGAACATTGTTTGGTTCTTCCTGTATACAGGAATTGGTTGCTTTTCTGAGGGATTGTGAACCAAACCCTCATCAGTATCAGTAAACATCAGTAAACATCCTTACTTCTGACCGAAGCTACTAAAGATGGTTGGGCATAGGACACAACCCTGAAGAACTCCTGCAGCTATGTCCTTGGCTAAGATGATTGGCCTTCGAAAACCATAGTCTGTTTCCTTTTTGCTAGGTATAAGTAGTAAGGAGTAAGGGATGATGGAAAGGAGACGATATCTGAAAGCATCATAGTCTTAGTGCAAAATCAGGAATTTGGTTCACATGATAACGTGGTAAGTATTTGCTAATTTTACACTTGGAATACGAATCAGAGTACATTAACAATGCAATGAAGTTATTGTGAAAATCTCCTAGTTGCCACACCCCTGCTCCTGTTTGGATACACTGAGAAAAAATTTAGCATAGCTAATCCACCTATCCAGCACATCTTTTGGATTGTGGGAGGAAACCACAGCACCTGGAGGAAACCCATGCAGATATGAGGAAAACGTGCAGACTCTGCACAGTGACCCAACCAGGAATTGAACCTTGGTCTCTGGCGCTGTGAGGCCGCAGTGCTAACCATTGTGCCAATATGTTAATTAGCCTAGTCAACTAGGAACTTCCCAGCACTGACAATTATTAACCAGCCGAAAGTGGTTGTCTTGAATAGTGTTAATTATTGTAGCAGAATGATGAGCGAACAAAGAACAATACAGCACAGGAACAGGCCCTTCAGCTCTCCGAGCCTGCACCGATCATGTGTTCCTAATTAGACTATCCATTTGTATCCCTCTATCATCAGACATGTTTGTCAATCACAGAGTAAGAGAATGCCCAGAGAAGGGACGATGCCTGAGTGTGACTTTGAATAAGTACAAAGTCAGTGAAATTGGGTTCACGTGGAATTTCTGGTATCTTCCTTAAGCCTTCAGTAAGACACAGGTTACATACCAGAAATAAAGGCTAATCTAGATTCAGTGGCGAGAGTTTGAATAGTTCAGGGGTGAGTCCCATCAGCAATTTCTGGCCCCGCGATGACGGATTTTACCCAATGGATGTGACAATCCGTTCATTTCCACATTGACTTTGGTGGGGACAGATGATCCAGCTAGTGGGAAAGCTCAAAAAATCTCACCCTGTGGGTTCAGAAAATTCTAAAAAAAATCCAAGTGTGGCATATCAGGATATAATGTTACTGATTGGTAGATGAGTATTTTCCCTTAACTAAAGAATTTTAATCAATGTAAGTATGAATAATTGAATAATAAGGATCTAAGTACAAGGAGGACTAGAGGCATTAATTAAAATTTAATTAAGAAATTAATGAATCAATTAAAACAACAGGGGTAAATGATATGTTGTAGCCTGCAGTCGATCTTTTTAAATTCATGTATGGGATTTGGATATCACTGATTTGGCCAACATTTGTTGCCCATCCCATCAGAGAGACATGGCTTTCCTGATATATGTATCACAAAAAGTTAGAATGCAGGTCAACAAATGGTTAGGAAGGGAAATGGCAAGTTGGGCCCAGATATTAACCATGACAGAAGCTCTCTCACAATGCTAGCTGAAGGAGTCTTGGCATATTGCAAGGCTTTGGCTGGGATGGGGGACTGGAGTGTGATGGCTGGGAAGGTTACCTGCAAGAGGAGCAGGGATATGACTCACAGTACAAAACACTAGAGATTATGGGTACCTACCTGAGGAGTGATCCTTCCAGATATGGAACTCATCATTCTCCCATTGTCTTTACAGGATAAGAGAGTTCACAATGCCTGCGAAAGGTAAAGGATAGTTGCAGAATACCGAACCTAGCATTGCTGATGAAAATGGAGAAGGACATCCTGGATCTGATCCATCATCAGGGGACCAGATTAGTTGGAAAAGAAGCAACTGGATTTAGTGCTGAGCTGGTGAGTTTCTAAGGACTTTGTATTGGCAATGGCGCTGAGGGAGTATTGCTGGGATGAGGGATGGGATGGGATGTGTGTGTGTGTGTGTGTGTGAGTGTGTGTATGTTACAATGGGTGGAGATGATGAACATCTGGGTCAAGCATGATCTGTTGTGAGTCTCTGTCCAAGATACAACTACATTTATTCTGTCTTCCTTCATAGTGTTCATTCATCTGTCTTGTTCCTTCAGTCACCAGCCCCAGCAAACATTATCCCCCAAGACACCAGCATTAACCTCTGAGAAAAAGGAGGTGAACTCAAAGGGGTCACAGTCATATCCTTGCTTTACACCAAGCATCAGCTCAGATACAGGCATCTCTTTGAGTGTCGGCTGGATTGGAAGCAACAACTGGAGTGAACAAGGGCTATCTATAGTTCTGGGAGTGCTCTTAAAATCTGCTGACTAGGATGATTGTTGGCCCTAATGTACTCTAGCCTTTATCCTCTGCTCCTTTCAGTTTGCTTTATTGCTTTATTTTCTTAATTCCAGCATTGGTTTTTAATCTTTCATAAATCACTGATTTCAATGGGAATGAAAATCCACCAGTTTCTTTATTGGACATTAATTCACAGTTTGGGTGGCTGGCTGAAAATCTAGCTGAAAACATCCAACTCAGTGAAAGGAGGGAATGCACAACTTTTTAATCAACGATATAGGAGACTTTCTCTTAAATGTCAAGACTTGAATTCTCATAATGTCCTACCTTTCACATCTTCATTGGCTCCAAGAAGCCACTTTATAGTGTTGCTCAGTTTGATGGTGTACAATTCTATTTGCTTTGCATGTTCTTAAGTGAAAGAAACTCTTCAGATGATTTAAGTTAAGTACCATTAATTATCTTGATAATTAGAATGATCAAAAAACTGGTTCAGATGGAACAGCACTCTTTCAACAGCTGAAGTTTTTCACTACAAACTTCTCAGGATTCTGTTAACTGTAAACTGGTTTGTAATTTGTTAGGAGATCAGCAGGATTCTCTGGTCACGCCACTGTCAATGGGGATTCCCATTGACGTCACCCCGTGCTGGTGGGAAACTCACAGCCAGGGGCGCGCTGATGGCGGGACTGGAGACTCCTGCTGGCATGAACGGCCAGAGAATTCTGGCTAATGTCTGTAGCCATGAGTTTCCAATCATTCCTGCACACATCCCCAGCCCACTGACATTTGGAAACTGATCCATTAATACTTCAGTTTTAAAGATAGGAATCAAAACAACTTACATTCAGATTCTACCTTTAAACTTATGAAATATCCTGAAGTGAGAATAAAAGTGTGAAATCCCATTGGAGATTTTGTTACTCATCATCAGCTGGAGTGTACTTCACTTGCCCAGAATCTAGGTAATTTATAGAAAACCCAGGGATCAAACAACCTCCATCAATGTAATTTGGGTTCTGATATATCATGCACATTCAAGTGTCCTTTCTCCATTTTTGAAGGTGATATAATACATGCTGCACTGGATCTTTATTTGAGCTATAAATTTCAACAGATTTATTAAAAAGAAAACAGATAAGTGAACAACTTCATTGACGTATTATAGATTTACAATTGTTGGAGACTAACTCTGCCTCCTTGGAGGATAGAACATACACAGTTACATCTGCTATGCTAGATTTCAATGAGAACCAAACCTGGCTTCAGTCGTAATTGTCAATTTATTGCTGCTCTCTCACATAGTCTTTCTGATCGATCTTTCTCTCTGATAGCTTCAGATAGACTATTAAAAACAGAGTGATATGCCTTTTGTTATGGACAGAAAGGGAATATAATTTAAACATGCCCAACTTCCCTTAACTCTCATCTATAAACAAAAAGATGTTGTTTATTTTTTTTATTCCCCCTCACACACACTTTATAAGCAGTAGAGTATTGAACACACTGGGGTTGTTTTCCCTTGAAAGACGTCGGCTGAGAGGGGATCTATTAGAGGTATATAAGATTATAAGGGGTATAGATAGAGTAAATGGTGATAAGCTTTTTCCACCATTAGAAATGGATAGAACGAGGGGTCATGGCCTTAGGGTGAGGGCGGCTATGTATAAGACGAATATTAGAGGGCAGTTTTTCACACAAAGGGTAATGGGGGTGTGGAATGCACTGCCGAGTAAGCTGGTGGGAGCAGGCATGCTAGGGTTGTTTAAGGGTCTCTTGGACAGCCACATGAGCGGTCTGCAGATAGAGGGATATAGCAGGACTGTCTAAATATCTTATTTGTTTCCACAGGCAATTCGGTCCACCTTGTTGACCAACAAGGTGCATGCATTCAGCAGGTCTTGCGAGGGCTGCTCTTGGATGTTGCTTCAGGAGTGGCCTAGTGCTTCAAGTCGTTAGTGTATGCTTAAACTGGACCATCTGATGGGCAACATGACAGCTCAGAGACTATCGCTGTTGCTGTGCAGACACATAGATTTGGGCCTGTGTCTGCGGGAGTTTGCGCGTTCTCCCCGTGGTTGCGTGGGTTTTCTCCGGGTGCTCCGGTTTCCTCCCACATCCCAAAAATGTGCTCTTAGGCTGATTGGGTAACAAATTGTCCCTATATTGGTCCCTATATGGGAATCCTCCACAATAGGCATAGCCTAAAGTCATTAAGACGTTAGGACGGCGGCGCAGGCTCGTTGGGCCGAAGGGCCTGTTTCCCGTGCTGTGTTGCTCTTTGTTCTTTGTAGTATTTCCCAACCTCTCGATTTTGGTGTGGTCAATTTTTTTTTATTTATTAATAACCCCACAGCAAACTTGCAATAGGTAACTTATTCAAAACACAAAAGGGAAGTGTTGCTAGATGGCCCCTGGTGTATTTATTGGGCAAAGGTCACAGAGCAAAGAATTATTATCCCATGTGAGATGAATCCAGATTAATGTTGAATAGTGTATTCCAACACATGGATTGACAGGCTTAAACCAGTGCTGGATAATTTTCCAGTAAAGTTGACTTCCATGATGAGATAAACAGAGATGAATTAGCCTTATAGGGAATAATATGGAAGTTCCAAAGTTCTAGTAGAAGCAGTGTAGATGGGGGCAAGTCATTAACCTGGACAGAAAACTTGTTCTAAGCTCCTTCTTGATGGAAGATAGTCATCTAGCAAGATAGTATTTCTGGTTCTCCTAGCCAGTTGGAGGGGAGGGGGAGAGGGATTTATGTCACACAACTGCCACCTCTTTACTTTGGCTTTGAAGAAAGTATACATTCCTTTGCCTGGATTTCCAAGGTTGTTAATGTTCCAACCACGAATAATCTGAATGGAGATTGCAGGCCCTTTTGCCCTAGCAGACTAGGAGGCTTTAGTGGCCAGGTCTGATTAAGTAAATTTAAATGCTGTAAGTGACATGGCTCAAGCTCTATTTGGAGAAGAACTCTTGTACTTATGTACACAGTGGTTAGCCCTGCTACCTTACAGCGCCAGGGACGCAAGATCAATTTCAGCTTCAGGTCACCGTCTGTGGGAACAATGCACATTCTCCCCATATCTGCATGGGTTTCCTCCGGGTGTTCCAGTTTCCCCTCTCACTCCAAAGCAGTGCGGGTTAGGCCTGCTTGGCCATGCTAAATTGACCCTAGTATCATGAGGATTAGCAGGGGAAATATGAAAAGTTATGGAAATTGTGATTGGTGCAGACATAGTGGACCAAATGGTCTCCTTCTGCACTGTAGAAATTCTGTTATTAGCTATATCTCATCACTATTTAGTAATTCAGCTATATCAAAGATGATACGCATTGGCATATGAAAGGTTCAATGTTAAATAAAATAGCTTGCAAAGCAATTTCACCCAGGCATTCAAATTATTTTAGCTCAAGTTGAACAACAGGGAATATTATAATGATAACTTTGATAATAGGACAGAAATTTTAACTTAAAATTAATTTTTAATTCCAATTTTAAACAAATTTACCTACTTTCTCAATAGAGATTTTCCATAAAAATTCTGAGTTCATCAACTCAAAAATGTCAATTGGCTCAAGGAAAATATTTGGGAGCATTTCTGCTGCCAGCATTTAACTATGTTTTAAATACCCCCTGCATTGCCAGCATTCCTGGCAAAACCAGCATTTACTGATCATCTCTTGTTGCCCTTGAGAAGGTAGCAGTGAGTCTTCCTGAATGGCTGCACCATGTGCACTGAAGCTGCTTGCCTGATGGTATTAGATTGAATGTTCCAAAATTTTGATCCGATGACAATTAATTTAGTGGTAATCATTCTATCATACATACACACCTGTAAATATATATTAAAAATTATTAAAAACAGATTTAAACATAAAAAAATTAAAGGATGATGGTTTGAGGGTAAAGGGCTGAGATCCCTGTTTGTTGTCTTGAGAAAAACTCTACTCTGCTGTAAACTGTTCATGTGACATATGGATCTTTAATAATAATGCTTACAAATGCAATCTGAGCATCAATATATGAGAACTGTGCACAGTATTCAATGTCCAGAAATAGAGTTGATTTACCCAATATGGGTAAAGGTCTATGAAATGGCTTGGTACAAAGAAAGAAGATATGAACAATATGCCACATATTTCATCATTATACATAATATTGTCCAAAACAAACACATGTTTATGCTTCATGAGCCTTGGAAAGATCAAAAATAGCCACTGATATTGGTGTGCTATTTTCTCGAAGAAACTCAAATTCTAGAGGGAATAGTTTGTGGAGTTAGGACTTAGTGTGCCTTGTACCATGATTGTTATTTATCAGGCTTTCCACATGAATGTCTCAAGTGTGTGGGTGTTACAATTTCAAGGTTGGAGTTGTACAAAAAACCTAATCTTTTTTGCTCTTGGTAGCTGCAGATGAAATAACTTAAAGAAAATTGAATCATCTGAATCACTGCAGCAAAATGTCACTTTTTCTTATTAACTCCATTGAGTTTGGGATTAAATGCTGTGAAAATATTAGTATTAATATCTGCAAGATTGAATAATTTCTTTTTCCCTGCACTGAAACAACATGGGTGACTTTTGAATCTGTTAACCAGTGCTAAAAATGACCTGCTCATTCCTGTGCTATTGGCTGAACTAAGATTAAAATATATCTTTATTATCTAATTGAATTCATTGAACAATGTATAGAATAATCCTGTTAAGCTGAATTCATTTAATTGATTATTCATTTAATTCATATTCATGCAGTGGTTGGTACAGTGGTCTCACAACACCAGGGAGTCAGATTCAATTCTGCGCTTGGGTCATTGTCTGTGCAGAATCTGTACGTTCTCCCCATCTGCATGGGTTTCCTATGGGTGCTTCTGTTTCCTCCCACAGTCTGAAAGATATACTAGTTAGGTGCATTGGCCATGCTGAATTCTCTCAGTGTACCCCAACAGCACCAGAACGTGGCGACTTGGGGATTTTCATAGTAATTTCATTGCAGTGTTAATGTAAACCTACTTGTGACACTAATAAAATAAACTTTAATATTTTATAGACTATAACATTCATAGATACTAGTTTGTTCATTTTATAATCAGACTTTCCATATAATAGGAAGATTAATTAGAATATAATTCGGGGCTTTCACAAAAGCGCCAAATTAAAAATTTGTATATTATTCACTAAACTTCTGAAAGACATCCTTTAATGGACACTAAGCTTGAATTTATGTATTCAGAGGATCCAAATTGTATTTAAGGCTTCTGCACAGGATGGCTAGACTCTCACCAATTTATACAGATGCACCAAAGAAAGCATCTTTTCCAGATGTATCTCAGCTTGGTATGGCTCCTGCCCTGACCAAAACTGCAAGAAATTACAAAGACTTGTGAAGGTAGCCCAGTCCATCACGCATACCAGCCTCCCATCCATTGACTCAACTACACTTCCTGCTGCTTCAGGAAAACAGCCAGCTGAATCAAGGACCTTATGATGCACCCTGAATGTACTGTCTTCCACCTTCTTCCATCAGGAAAAAGATACAAAAGCCTGAGGACACATACCAACCAACTCAAGAACACCTTCTTCTCTGTTGCCATCAGACTTTTGAATGGTCCTACCATATATAAAGCTGATCTTTCTCATCACCATATCTGTAACTGCAACACTATATTCTGCATTCTATCTTTTCCTTCTCTCCTATGAACAGGTTTGTCTGCATAGCATGTCAGAAACTATACTTTTCACTGTATCCCAATACATGTGACAATAATAAATCAAATCAAAATTTGGCAGTGGAATCGTTACCTTTTCAATTGAGTACAGGCTGACTTGTTGCTAAATTGTTACATGTTGTACCTGTTTTATGCCCAGAAATTAGGCGCAATATACTGGACGACCCAAATCCCTGCATGGCATGTTGGACAAACCAGTGAGCTAACTATTCCTGGTGTCAGATTGAGACACATAGGTACAATCTGTTCCAACTGAAAATGCACTGTTTGATGATCATAGCATACTGCCATGTGAGTTGTACAAATGATTTAATTTCTGTCAAAAAAGTGGAAAGTTTCTCCCCACTTTTATACTGTCAGCGTTCAAACAATCCTCTCTGTTGTCATTTCCAATATGCAAATTGTAGTCTTCAAGCCTAGTATCTGGTGCATCTAATGAGCTGTTCTAACAGAGTGCCCTAAGGGGGACTATCAAATAAATCGAGGATTTTTAAATGCTATCTAGCTATTAAAAATGTACATTGATCATTTCACCTCATCCCGTCTCATAGAAGGACATTTTCAGCTCTGATTCCTGTACCAGCGAAAGCATTATAGTCACCAAATTTGCCCTGTAGAACATCATATGAAATACAAAATGTTGTTGTGCCTCTGTAGAGAGGAAATTAGAATTCCACTCACACGTAACAATGTATTCTTAAAGGCCAAAGCTCAGCCATATGTGCAAGTCTGCATTGATCAGGTTTTTATGGGGTTCTTCTTCTGTTTTCCAAATGTGGCTTTTCATGAAATGGATTTGCTTCATTTTGTAACTCCTTAGCTTGCTGATTCCCTTTAATGCCCTCGTCTTTCTCTTCTTTCAGATTCAGATCTCTGCTCTGCTCTATTATCATTGTAAATTTGCCAGAGAAATTCTTTTTCTATCTTCCATTTCTTACCTCTTCCCCCAATAACAGTGCTAACGTACATTTTATAGCACTTTGAGCGTAGCGAAACATCATATTAGCCTCTGCAGGAACATTATCAAACAACATTTGACACTGACCCACATTAAGAAAAATTTAAGACAGATGAGCAAAAGATTTTTTTGAAGAGACAGATTATAGGGAACACATTAAAGGAGGAAAGAGGTTTGGGGAGAGAATTGCAGGGCCTAAGGTCTTGGCATCTGAGGGTATGTCTGCCAATGGTGAGCAATTAAAACTAGGAAGGTACAGATTCCAGAATGAAGGAATGTCGATATTTCAGAGGTATGTAGGGTTTACATAGTTACATTTTTGAAAAGTAAAGGAATCATGAGTGAGCAGGCGGGTAAGTGGAGCTGAGCCCACAAGAAGATCAGCCATGATCTTATGGAACGGATTTATTGCCACTTGGAATTAAGTGGATGTATTAATGAGAGGCAACATGGTTTTGTGAAGGGGAGGTTGTATCTCACTAACTTGATCGAGTTTTTTGAGGAAGTGACAAAGATGTTTGATGAGGGTAAGGCAGTGGATGTTGTTTACATGAACTTCAGTAATGCCTTTGACAAGGTCCCTCATGGCAGACTGGTGTAGAAGGTGAATTTGCATGAGATCAGAGATGAGCTAACAAGGTGAATACAAAACTGGCTCAGTCAAAGATGAGAATGTAAAGGTGCGTTTCTGAATGGAGGGTTGTGACAAGTAGTGTTCCTCAGGGATCAGTGCTGGGACATTTGCTGTTTGTCCTCCAAATCATTTACATATATTACAATGTAACTGGATTGATTAGTAAGTTTGCAGACTACACAATAGTTGATGGATTTGCAGGTAGTGATGAGGAGCATCAGAGGATACAGCAGGATATAGGTCAGTTGGAGATTTGGGTGGAGAGGTGGCAGAAAAATGTGAAATAATGCATTTTGGAAGATTTAATACAAATAGGAAATAAACAGTAAATGACAGAACCCTTAAGAGTATTGATTAGCAAAGAGACCTGGGTGTACAGGTACGTAGGTCACTGAAAGTGGCAATGTAGGTGTAGAAGATAATCAAGAAGGCATATGGCATGCTTGCTTTCATCAGCCAAAGCACTGAGTTTAAAAAATGGCAAGTCAATTGCAGCTTTGTAGAACCTTAGTGAGGCCGCACTTGGAATAGAGTATTTCGTTCTGGTTGCTACAGTACCAGAAGGATGTGGAGGCTTTGGAGAGAGTATAAAAAGATTTATCAGGCTGTTGCCTGGTATGGAGGGTATTAGCTATGAGCAGATGTTGGAGAAACTTGGTGTGTTCTCACTGGAATGACAGAGATTGATGGGTGATCTGATAGAGGTCTACAAGATTATGAGAAGCATGGACATAACGGATAGGTAGAACATAGAATGTTACAGCGCAGTACAGGCCCTCCGATCCTTGATGTTGCGCCGACCAATGGAACCAATCTAATGACCCTCTAACCTAAACTATTCCAATGCTATCCATATGCCTATCCACTGACCATTTGAATGCCCTTAAAGTTGGTGAGTCCACAACTGCTGCAGGCAGGACATTCCATGCTCTTACTACCCTCTGAGTAAAGAACCTACCTTTGACATCTGTCCTATAACTACCACCCTCTAATTTAAAGCTATGCCCCCTCTTGTTAGCCATCACTATCTGAGGGAAAAAGGCTCTCGCTGTCCACCCTATCTAACCTCTGATCATCTTGTATGCCTCAATTAGGACACCTAACAGAGTCACAATGTGGCTTCCGCAAAGGTTGCGGGATTATTAGCATGATTGTCGATGTGCACCAACTTCAGGAGAAGTGTCAAGAGCAGAATCGCGAGCTCTACACAACCTTTGTTGACCTCGCAAAAGCCTTTGAGGGTGGAAGAGTCATTTACTTGGGGGCACAGGTTTAAGGTGTGAGGGGCAAAGTTTAAAGGAGATGTACGAGACAGATTTTTTACACAGGGGGTAGTGAGTACCTGGAACTCATTGTCTAGGGAGGTAGTGGAAGCAGATATGATGATGACTTTTAAGGGGCTGTTGACAAATAGGATGGGAATAGAGGGATATGTTCCCTGGAAGGGTAAGGGATTTTAGTTAAGTCGGGTAGCATGGTTGGAGGGCCGAAGGGCCTGTTCCTGCACTGTAATTTTCTTTGTTCTTTTATGGAGCAGGCCAGATGACCTACTCCTGCTCCTAACTCTTATGCTGTTAGGAGGCTGCAGATTTAGTGAGGGATGAGGGCATGGAGCAATCTGAAAACAAGGATGATAATTTTAGAATAGAAGTGTCAACCATGCAGCCCAAGTTTATGGAGAGGTAAGATGGAAAGTTGGCCAGGAACATGTAGGAATAGTCAAGTCTAGAGATAATGAAGGCATGGACAGGTGTCTAGATGGATAAGTAACTGGCTTGGTAATAGGAGACACAGAGTAATAGTGGAAGGGTGTTTTTGTAGCTGGAGGTCGGAGACTAGTGGTGTGCCGCAGGGCTCAGTACTGAGACCTCTTCTATTTGTAATATATATAAATGACTTGGAAGAGGAAATAAGTGGAGTGTTTAGCAAGTTTACAGATGACACAAAGAAGGCTGGACTTGCAGATAGTGAGGAGCAGTGTCGGGCAATACAGCTTGACATAGGCTGGTAGCTTGGGCAGATAGATGGCAGATGGAATTCAATCCTGATAAATGCAAGATGATTCATTTCGGGAGAAAGAATGGAGGGGGGAAATATATGATAAAGGGTAGACCTATTAAGAATATAGAAATGCAGAGGGACGTGGGGTGCAGGTGCACAAGTCTCTGAAGGTGGCAGAACAGGTGGCGAAGGTTGTGAAGAAAGCTTATGATATATTAGCCTTTATAGGAAGGGGTATAGATTACAGGAACTGGTGTTTAATGTTGCAGTTGTATAGAACATTGTTTAGACCTCATTTGGAATACTGCATGAAAGACCCTGGAGAGAGTGCAGAGGAGGATAACCAGGATGCTGCCTGGTATGGAAGGTCTGGGTTACGAGGAAAGGTTAGGCAAATTGGGTCCGTTTTCTTTAGAAGGTCATAGACTGATAAGAGATCTAATAGAGGTGTACAATATTATGAAGGGTATAGATAAACAGTGGTAAACTTTTTCCTAGGTTGGAATCAAATATCACTAGGGGCCACAGGCTTAGGGTAAGGGGGGGGGCTAAGGTATAATTTGGATGCTAGAGGGAGTTTTTTCACAGAGGGTTGTGGTGCCTGCCTCCACCACTTGCCGAGTAAGGTGGTGGAGGCAGGCATGCTGGAGTTATTTAAAAAATACTTAGATGGGCACATGAGGAGAATAGGGAGGAGGGAAATGGAAAACTGATTTAAAATAGGGATCATAAGCCTTGGGACGTCTCTGGGAATTGCGTAAGTTGTGCATGATATTGATGTATTTCTCTTTTATCCTACAGGTACTTTGATCCGTCTTGTTGTCCAACAAGGGGCATACACGCGATGAGTTATGAGAGGCTGCTCTTAGATTTTTTGAGAGTAGCCTAGTGCTTCACGTCGCTGGTATATGCTTGAACTGGACCAGTTGATGGGCAACATGACAGTGACTATAACTGTTGCTGTGCAGATACATGGATTTGGACCGGTATCTGTGGCAGTTTGCGCATTCTCCCCGTGCTTGCGTGGGTTTTCTCCAGGTGCTCCGGTTTCCTCCCACACCCTAAAGATGTGCTCTTAGGCTGACTGGCAAAACAAATTCTCCCTAAATTGACTTGCTAATTTGGTTCCAATGCAGATTGCTATAAATATAGACAAGGGTCATGGGTAGAAGTGGGAATGTTGAGATGGTGGCGCGGGCTCGTTGGGCCGAAGGGCCTGTTTCCTGTGCTGTGTTGTTCCTTGTTCAACAGTAGATGCATGGAAGTAAAGCAGAGTTGGACAATGTTACAGAGATAAGGAGTCTTAGTGACGGTACAGAGAAATGATCAGAAGTTCACCAATATATACTAAGGTGACAAACAGTCTGTTTCAGATTCAGTGAGTTTCCTGGGCGATGGACGGAAGCTATGGCTAGGGAACAGAGTTTGCTATAGGCCCCAAAGACAGCTTCAAACTTTGGAATACCTAATTGGAGTAAATTTCTCTAATTCTGTCCTAGATGTTGAATTAGCAGTCTGACAATTTAGAGACACTGGAGGTATCGAGAGAAGTGCTGGTGAGATAAATCTTATTGTTGTCAGTGTACTATTCTTTATGGACACCAGAGGTAATGGTGCAAAAGAGAGAAGAGAAGCTATTGAAAGTAATTCTATGGCTACAACAGGACAGGTGAAGATGGATCAGCAGAGCTTCCACAGCTGGAAGATATAAGACCAGCACTGAAGGAGGATGGTGTAATCAATTGTGTCAAATGTTGCAGGGGGGCTTAGCAGAATGAGTAGGGGCATGATCATGGTCACAAAAAATATAATTTGTGATTTTCTTAACAGCCTTTTTAGAAGGGTTGGAAACCTGATTGTAAAGATTCAAACATGGAGTTCTGGTAAAGATGGGCATAGATTTGTGATAAATGGTAGCTCATTCAGGTACTTTGGAGAAGAAAGTTAGGTATGAGGTGGTCATTTGCAAGGACAGAGGAGTCAAAGATTGCTTTTTGAGACCGACTTCTGATAGCAGAGTTGAAGAAGAGAAAACCACTAAAAATGTCAACTAACATAGAGGCAGGAAGAGAAGTTGGATGGTCAGTAGTTTAATGGGAATAAAGTTGAGAGAATAGGAGGCATGTCTCATGAGTTTGGAAGGGGCATAAGAATAGGTTGGACATAAAGTAGAAAAAGATACAAGCTCCAGGCTAGGCAGCTGGAATCTTAAATGAAGGATACTTCAGTGAGTTAAAAGAGAGAGAGGGGGCAGAGACAATCGAATGGATGGTTTCAATCTTAATTACAAAGAAGTCTGAGTTCCTCGTGCTTATTCTTGGAGGAGAAAGGATACATGCCATGCCTAATTAATGTCTGCTCTCCCCAGTGTCCCACATGGATATAAAACATTACCCTCAGTTTGCAACAACTTTATCTAATCTCTTTCTCATTTCCCTTTGTTCCCAATCTCATGATTTCACTATTTTGCCTGATCTTTTTTTTTCTTTCCTATTGCAAACTTTTCCAGGACATTCTCTTGATCAATCCCTCAACGAATCTTAACATTTGTTTTGAGATCTCCCATTTTCCCACATGTTGCAGCCAGCACCCAACTCTGTCTCTCCGCCTCTCCCTCTTTTTTCACAAACTGGCCAGATTTTCTTTAACATTAGTGCTGTCTGGATGCTCCCTTGATTGGCGCTTGGCCAGTATTCTGTTTGCTCTTCCTGTTGTCTTGGAATTGTGTCATCAAACACTAAAACTACATTTTATCAAGTTTGTGACTATTAAAGCACATAGACTGCATGCAGAGCTTATCCCAGTACAACTCTATTGAAAATGAAATTGTTGAAACTATGACAACACCCTAGGCTTTCTTTGTATTTTATAGTGCTCAGAAGATAAAATACTGCTTTCATCTATAAACATCAAACACCACACTGCAGGGAAGGAAAGTCCATTACTGCTGTAACATTGACAGAGTTTATGATGCACATTCATCATTCCCTCACATTCCTCTTTATTTCTAAGCTTCCTTATTGGTAACTGCTTACATCCAAGCAAAGGAAACAGGAAAACTAAACAGTACATACTCCATCAAAAGAAGACAATGTAATTTGTTTTTCCTGCCTCTTGCACATCTCTAATAGTTCTAAACAATTCATGTAAGGTATTAAGGTAACTCAACCTATCAACATCTTTTTTTTGCAGTTTCTGTTGTTTGTTTTTCTCATAATAGCTGTGGAAGTGGTTCTTCAATCAATGAAAACTTCCTGCCAAATCCACTAAATGGGTAATAAATGTCTTCTGGTACCATATGGTACAGAACCATCTTCAATCCCCTAACCATTCCTGCCATGTATGATGGATTTGTTTTGGTTAATGAAGTGAATAGAGTCATGGCTGGGCATCACACCAATATGGCACTAACTCTCACACAATCCCACAGTTTTAAGTGAAGGACTATAAACACAGCTCAGGTATGCAGTCCACTCTCATTTTAAAGTGGCTTCTCTTTGTGTTTTCCCAACTTTAGTGTATCAGCCTGGTCAGGTACATGCAGTTTGTCAAAACTCTTGAAAGGTGGCTAGGATACCAATCACCTCCTGCTGGTTCACATTCTTGACTGGTCCATCAGACAGTTTATCCCCCCCCTCAGCACATGAAATATGCTCCATTGTGTCCTTGAACATAGGCAATTAATAACAGCATTCTCAGGGGCTTTTTAGAACATAGAACACTATAGCACAAACAGGCCCTTCGGCCCACAAGTTGCGCTGATCATATCCCTACCTACCAGGCCTATCTATAACCTTCAATTCCATTAAATCCCACCTGCTCATCCAGAAGGCTCTTAAAAAAACACCAGTGAGTTCACCTCTACCACCACCGATGGCAGCCGGTTCCAATCACCCACCACCCTCTGAGTGAGAAACTTACCCTGACATCTCCTCTGTACCTGCTCCCCAGCACCTTAAACCTGTGTCCTCTCGTAGCGACCATTTCAGCCCTGGGAAATAGCCTCTGAGAATCCACCCTATCTACACCTCTCAACATCTTATAAACCTCTATCAGGTCATCATCTCTCATCCTTCGTCTCTCCAGCGAGAAAAAAACAGCTCCCTCAACCTATCCTCCATGCCACCCAATCCAGGCAACATCCTTGTAAATCTGCTCTGCACCCTTTCAATAACTTCCACATCCTTGTACAGTACAGTGCCCAATACTCCAAGTGGGGTCTGAGAAGGGTCTTATAAAGGTGTAGCATTACCTCTCAACTCCTAAACTCAATCCCTCGATTAATGAAGGCTAGTACACCAAACACCTTCTTGACCACATCCTCCACCTGCAAAGCTGATTTAAGAGTCCTGTGGATCTGGACCCCAAGGTCCTTCTGATCCTCTACACTGCTAAGAGTTCTACCCTTGATATTATACTCCTTCATCCCATTAGACCTGCCAAAATGGACTATTACACATTTATCCATTTTGTAAGTCCATCTGCCACTTCTCTGTCCAGTCTTGCATCCTATCCATGTTTCGCTGCAACTTCTAACATCCCTCCAGACTATCCGCAACACTTTGTGTCATCGGCAAACTTACCAACATATCCCTCTGCTTCCTCATCGAGGTCATTTATAAAAGTTACAAACAGCAAGGGTCCCAGAACTGGATCCTGGGGCATTCCACTGGTTACCGACCTCCATGCAGAAAAAGACCCATCCACAACCATTCTCTGCCTTCTGAGGCAAGATGTGAAGATGCCGGCGTTGGACTGCGGTGGTAAGAACTCAGTAAGAATTTAGCAGCACTAATTTTAAATCCAACCAATTTATTTGATAGTAAAATTGCGAGCTTTCAACACTCTTGTCTTCGTCAGGCAAATGCAGTGTTCTGGTCTGCAATAGCACACATCAGCACAGATAGTCAGAGATTGCTGATTAGAATGCGAATCCTTACATCTAACCTGCTATTCAAGTGTTAAAGTGGCTAACAATGTGTGTGAAGGGAATCCTGAGCATTGGTTAGAGAATTGTGTATTTTCTCCAGACAGCACAGTAAGTGAGGTTTTTTGCTAACCCAGGCAAGTTACAGGGGTTACAGATGGTGTATCATGAAGCCAAGATCCCTGTTAAGACCGTCCTCATGTGTGCGGAACTTGGCTGTCAGTCTCTGCTCAGCGACTCTGCGCTGTCGTGTGTCACGAAGGCCCCCTTGAAGAACATTTACCCGCAGGTAAATGTTCTGCAGGCAAGCCAGTTCTGAATCCACAAGGCCAAAGCCCCTTGGATCCCATGTCCTTTCACTTTCTCAAGAAGTCTTGATTGGGGGACTCTATCGAACACCTTGCTGAAGTCCATATAAACCACATCCACCGCTCTTCCTTCATCAATATGTTTAGTCACATTTTCAAAAGTTTCAACCAGGCTCGTAAGCCATGACCTGCCCTTGATAAAGCCGTGCTGACTACATTTGATCATACTAAACTTACTAAACTTCTTTTATCTGGGCTTGTGCTGAAAGCTTCCTCTCAATGTCAAAACCTTTAAGGATTTTAACTTTATAGGCTGGTCATTTGTATTATCCAGAACAGGCTGCATAGTGGTTTAGCACTGCTGCCTCACAGCACCAGGGTGAGAGTTCAATTCTGGCCTCGGGTAACTCCTCGTGTGCAGTTTGCACATCCTCCCTGTGTCTGCATGGATTTCTTCTGGGTCCTCTGATTTCCTCCCACAGTTCAACCATGTGCGGGTTAGATTGATTGACCATGCTAAATTATTCCTAGTGTCAGGTAGACTAATGATAAATATGTGAGGTTATACTTATATGCCTGGCTGGGATAGTTGTCAGACTTGATGGGCTAAATGGCCTCATTCTGTACTGTAGGGATTCTATGAGAAACATCAGCTGGATCTACTAAGTTTGTTTCTTCCAAGATTCCTATGCCTTATCAAGCTGTACAGGAAATATATTTTGAAAAGTATATTTTAATCTCTAGTTCACTGATAACGTCCTTCAGGATTGTTTGAGTCTGCAATAGTTGTTGTGGTCTTTCCTCCTTTTCCAAAGTTAGGCAATGACAGTGATTATCTCCTATGCTCTAGTGAAGTCTGATGAATTTATATGCTCATTTTGATTATTAGAAAGCTTGGTCTATTTATGAACGACATCCCTTTTGCTGTAAATAAAAGACTAGAATTTGGAACAAAGCTTGAAAAATAGCAACGTTTCTGTCCTTAAAAATATTTTCCCATGTTATCAATTTCAGCTAGTTTTACAAGTTATTCAATCTACATGTTAGCAAAAGTAAAGAACAAAGTGCAAAAATCTATGTTTTGAGAGTATGCTAGCGCAAATATACCTTTTGTCAAAATGCATATTTTTCCTGCCAGTTATATGGATATATACCAATGAAGCTAAAGACAGAAGGTTCCTGCGAGCTCCAGGATATTAACTGCTTTAAAACTGACCACTCTAAGAGATAATAGGTTGAAAGTTAAAAAGTCCATGAGAATGAAGAGAAGGCAGATCTGCAATTATCCTGTCTGAGTGGCATTCTTTATGAATGAGTCTATACAAGTGCCAGCAGATTGTTCAGTCATAAAAGGTTTACTGTCAGTTATAACCCTAATGTATCTCTAAAAGTACAGTTTCCAGTAAGTTACTGATTGCTAATTTGGGGTAGAAACCATGGTTACTTTAATTCTTTCTAGCCTCAGGATGTTGAGACCATTTGTAGCTCCCCAAGATATCTCAATGATAACCAGTTATCATTGGTAACCAGTTGGTAACAATGTATATAATTAAACCTCATAATAAATATCTCAGTATCTTATCAACTTAGAACCATTGAAAGCACTTTTGCATGAGTAATTGCTTTAAAGTGCATTGTCATTTATGTTATATGCCAAAGCTCATCCTCAAAAGAGTGTAATGAGATTGATAACCTCTCTTTCTCTCTCTTGCTCCCTTTCATTCCCTTTCTCTGTAAAAAAAAAATAAGGGTGCTGTAAATGACATAAGCGTTAACGGGCCAGGGAGAAGTGAAAACAATTGATGGATTCCACTTCTCACTGCTATCCAATGAAGCTGTCTTATTGAGCATCAGCCTAGACTGTGCTGGTTAACATATTAGTAATGTTAATATTAATAATAATAATGCTTGTGTGCTAGCTGAGCCTGTGGCTGAGAGATGAAAAGAATATTTGAGGACCAGGATCTCAAACCAGACACAAAGGTCATAGTTAACTGGGGAGCCATGATCCTGAAGTTGCTATATGCTTCAGAGACTTGGATAATGTACAACATGGATCTCAAAGCACAGAAGTATCATCAGCCTTTGCAAAATCTTCCAAATCTGGTAGTAAGAAAGGCAATCCAATCACTGTCCACTCCCAAGCCAACCTGCCCAGCATAAGGATACTAAACGGCGGCGTGGGCTCGTTGGGCCAAAGGGCCTGTTTCCCGTGCTGTGTTGTTCTTTGTTCTTTGTAATTACTCAGAAATAGCTTCACTGGGTGGAACATGTTGTTGATATACCTTAGAACAGAGAATGGAAATACTTTAACGATATCCTCAAAGCATCCTGGAAGAGGAAAAACATCTTTGCCGGCTCATGGGAAACCTTGGCTTGCAACTAACCAAAACTGAGAGGAAGGCTCATTTGGAAAGATACCAAACACATTGAGAGACTTTGTCAAGAATCTGCATAGGCAAAATTTAAGGCATCAGAGGGACCGTACATACCTCCAAACAATCCATCTCCCCAAGCCTTCAAACATCACCTGCCAAAGTCTGCAGATTGCACATCTCAGAATTTATCAAACTGGACTGGAAGCCAGTGATCCTCAAACACAAGGGACTAAGAAGGGCAGAGATTCATAATGATGACAGCTATTATATCTTAAATAGCAAGAGAGGAGTTGAGAAATTACAGTCAGGGCCTACTGAAATAATCAAGGAATGTCACTCTTATGATTGAAATAGAAAATTCTGTAATTTATATAGTTGTGAATAGGAGAAATTCAAATTATAAAATGTAGGATACATCTTAATTTAAAAAATTCATCTAGAGTTTCATCTTTGGGATGTCAGTGTGAAATTTCTTCTTTTGTGTAACAAATTGATCTGTACAGTCAATATGCACTGTGATGTACATAGATATTTTTCAAACATTATTGTGAAGTTACATATCACTATAGAGTTACCCAAAATGTAAGCCCTTGATTCTTTCCCTTGATCACCTACCAAGTGATTGGTAGGATCACTTCTATCAATGGACAGATTCATCTGCAATAGATTGGTGAGGACAAGGTCAAGTAGACTTTTCCCTCTTGTTTCCCTCACCATCTGCTGCAAACCCAATCTAGCAGCCATACCCTTTAGGAATCAGCCAGCTCATGTATTGGAATATTCACCAAAAGATAGTTGAAGCTGCTACAATAAGCCATGTTTGTACAAGTCAGAACTCCTGGTACTCCTGTCACCAGCTCATCCAGCTATGCTAATGTTGTTGCAGTAAATATGACCTATGGGTTGCATTGCAATACTTTGTCCAGAATACATTTACTGACACTCCTTCTCCTGCAATCTCTTTGATATCAAGAAGGATAAATACAGCAATATTATGGAAACACCATCATTTCTAAGTCAAGGACCATCCTGACATGCATTTATATCACCTTTCCTTCATTGTCATTAGCTTGTTGTCTTATAGCTATCTTACAAAAAAAAATTTCAAATGAAAACAAAGTTCTGGAAATGCTCAACCTATCAAGCAGGATATGTAGACAGTCATAGAGGTTTGTAGCATGGAAACAGGCCCTTTGCCCCAACTTGTTCATGTGCCCAGTTTTTAGCCATTAGGCTAGTCCCAAATACCTGCGTTTGGCCCATATTCCTCTATACCCAGTGTAATGTCTGAATGCTTTTTAAAAGACAAAATTGTACCTGCCTCTGCTATTGCTTCTGGCACTTCATTCCAGATACTCACCACGCTCTGAATGAAAGAATTGCCCCTCTGACCCCCTTTGTATTTTCCCTTCTCACCTTAATCCTATGCCCTCTAGTTTTAGACTCTCTTATCTTTGAAAAAATATATTGATTTTCAGCTGATTTTTATTATTATTTTATAGACTTCTATAACAGCAACCCTCAGTCTTCTATGCTCCAGAGAAAAATGTCCCAGTGGCCTCATAACTCAAACCATCAAATCCCAGTAGCATCCTAGTAAATCTCCTCTCGACTCTTTCTAGTTTAATAATATCCTCTCTATAATAGGGTGACCAGAACTGTACACAGTATTCCAAGTGTAGCGTTACTAATGTCTTGTACAACTTCAACAAGACATCCCAACTCCTATATTCAATGCTCTGACTAATGAAGCCAAGCATGCTGAATATCTTCTTCACCACCATGTTCCACTTATGACTCCACTTTCAAGAAGCCATGAACCTGTACTCCTAAATCTCTTTGTTCCATAACTTGTTCTCTACCATTAACTGCCCCGATTCGATCTATCAAAATGTATCACCTCACATTTATCTAAATTAAACGCCACCTGCTATTCATCAACCCTCTGGCCCAATTGATCAAGATCCTATTGCAATCCAAGATAACCTTCTTTACGGTCCTCTATGCCATCAGTCTTGGTGTCATCTGCAAACTTGCTAACCGTGCACTATAAATTCTCATCCAAATCATTAATACAAATAACAAATAATTGTGGACCCAGCAACGATCCTGAGGCACGCCGCTGGTCACAGGCTTCAGTTTGAAAATAACCTTCTATAACCATCCTCAGTCTTCCTTCATCAAGCTAATTTTGTATCCAATTGGCTACCTCACCCTGGATCCCATGAGAGGTATCAAGTTAACATTTTTATAATTGAATAATTAGTATATTGTCAATCTAGTGATTTTTGTACATTTTGATCAATAAACCAAACTCTATGAGCACAGTTAGCCCACAGTGGCATGGTATTTCCAGCCTAACAAAAAAAACATAGCGAACATCCCATAAGTTTGTCACTGAGTGATTTACCATAATGTTAGATTATGTAATCTGGACTCTGCATCCCATGCATTGGCGGAGAATAGAAATACAGGTTTTGGTTTATAGAACACTTCCTCCAGTCCAATTGTGCAAGAAATTGAGAAAATAAGGACAGTTTGGGTATGGAAGGACTGAGTTTTAGTTCCAAACTGAATTCTGGATTGGGAACCCAGAAGTGAGCATGGTGGAACCTTGGAGATGTTTGGGGAGGCAGCAAATTAAGAGGCTGCTTCCAGGAGCTTCATCAAATGAAAGATGATGAGAAGGCTCAGTAGCTGAGAGGGTCACTTGGAATGTCCAAGGCTCTGGGTAGCTGGCTGCCTCTTGTGGAGAAGTGAGAGGTACTGCTATGAATAGGAGAGCATGAGGGTACTCTAAATGGGGGAGCGCCCTCTGAAAGCATATAGATGATATAAAATCATTGCAGAGGAAGTGAGGGGGAAGGGGTTGCTAATCACAGAATCTCTATAGTGCAGAAGGAGGCCATTCAGCCATGTGAATTTGTACCGGTTCTCTGACAGAACATCTTACTCAGCCTCTATCCCCATAATCCCACATATTCACCCCATAAATCTTGAGGCACTAAGGAAGAATTAGCATGGTCAATCCACTAACTTGGATGTCTTTGATTGTGGGAGGAACCTGGAACATAGGGAGGAGACCTACATAAACACAGAAAAGGAGCAAACTCTATACAGCCAATCACCCGAGGCTGGAATTGAATCAGGATCTCTGGTGCTAAATAACCATTGTGTCACCTGTACACTGCCCTCGCAATTGTGCCAATCACAGAAGAGCAATTCCATACCGCACTACTTTACAGGATGCAGCTCTGGCAACCTCTGGCCTGCCACTGGGGGACTGCCACCATTCGATCTACAAGATCCAGCCACATTGGGGAGCTGGGGGAAAGGGGACTGTGCCAGTCTGGAAAATCCAGATGGCCTGTAGTGTGCCCTCAACTGGTTATGTAATGGGCCTAATTGACTATCCATTGCTAGTCAGTGTAAGGTCACGAACCCCTCTCCCCCTCCCCCCAACAGCAGCCTCCATGGAAATAGACTAGAGGTGGGAATGTGAGATCATGCCAATCAGTAGCAAGAAATTGCTAACAGTCCCATCTTTGAACCTACCTTTATCTCGGGATGAGATATTAGCCCACCCAGTTTGGAAGATTATGAACTGAAAACTGGTGATGTTTTAATAATTAATTTCTTTGTTAATTCCTTCTAGGCAATGAAACACTTCTTGGAAATGGTGATGCTGAAAATGGTAATGAAGACAATTCATCTCAAGATGTCTCTGCATTGCATTATATTCAATTGCAAAGGATTTTCATTACTTAAGAATCTAGTCTATCCTAGAGATGTGAAATGGTCATTTTTTCGCTAAGGAGTGAATTAGTGACACAGTCCAGTCCTCATGATGACAGAGTGTAATCACACTCTTCAGAGCTGTGTTCCTGAGGTTCTGAATGCAACTGTGAATTCAGGCAAGACAAATCTTCCCATCCTTGTAAGGATATTACTAGCAATAGTTATGATGTCAATGATTGCAGTTGGTTTCCTTGGTAATGCAATAGTGTGTTTAATTGTGTATCAGAAGCCTGCGATGCGCTCAGCAATCAACCTGCTCTTAGCAACCCTTGCATTTTCTGACATCATGCTGTCTTTGATGTGCATGCCTTTTACCACGGTCACCATCGTAACCGTCGAGTGGATCTTTGGAAGTTATTTTTGTCGGATATCTGCTATGTTGTACTGGTTCTTTGTCCTGGAAGGTGTGGCCATACTCCTGATAATCAGTGTTGACCGCTATTTAATCATTGTGCAGCGACAAGACAGACTGAATCCTCACCGTGCCAAAATAATGATTGTCATTACATGGGCAGTCTCCTTTTGCATTTCGTTTCCATCAGCGATTGGCAGGACTGTAGTGGAAGTGCCAACTCGGGCACCTCAGTGCGTCCTGGGATATGCAGAGACTGGAGCTGACCGCGTTTACGCAGTGCTCTTGCTGCTTACTATTTTTTTCGTTCCTTTCAGTGGGATGCTGTACTCTTACCTCTGCATATTGAACACAGTGCGAAGAAATGCCGTGCGGATCCAGAACCACGCGGACACCCTGTGCCTGAGCCAAGTAAGCAAGCTGGGACAAGTGGGCTTGCAGCGCCCTCATCAAATAAACGTCGATATGAGCTTCAAAACCCGAGCATTCACAACGATTTTAATCCTCTTCATTGGTTTCTCTTTTTGCTGGCTGCCGTACACAGTGTATAGTTTACTCTCTGTTTTCAATGAGAACTTTTATCACAGCCAGTCCTTCTACACTGTTAGCGTCTGGATTTTGTGGCTCACTTACCTCAAATCCGTGTTCAATCCCCTTATCTACTGTTGGCGCATTAAGAAATTCCGTGAGTCCTGCGTGGAATTTATGCCAAAAACATTCAAAATTCTACCAAAGCTGCCGGGCAGGACAAGGCGGAGGGTCCGGCCCAGCACAATTTATGTTTGTAATGAGCATCAGTCAGCTGTATAAATGAAAACTTTTGTTCCAAATGCCTTGTCAAACTGCCCGTAAGTAGAATAATTTTTAGTATGACATGCACTTGCCATTTATTGTATAAAATTGACCTTTTATTGTAATAGGTTGCTGCCAAAAAGTAATTTGTTAATTTTGCAAATCTGTTTATTACTGTCCTGAATGGATGTGAAAAAATGAGAAAATGATGTTTGTAATTTATGCTTTACTATGTATGATAATGGAGCAGCATTGAGAAAAACCCTCTGCACTTTTAAAGATCCTCATTAGGAGTGACTCAAACAAGACTTCATATTTCATTCAAAATTGTCCCAAGGAATTGTGCACTTTAAATGTTGTCACCTGTGATTTATAACTTCTTCTTTTGTGAAATGGACTGTTTTCACAATTTCCTAAGGTGTTTCAATTTAACTAGCATCAAACTTGCTGCCTAGATTTAAAACTATTGGTACAGTTCAGTCACACATTCCAAAAACTGCACCGTTTTAATTCTCAATAAAATTATTTGTAATGAAAATTGAGCAGTTTCTATAACCAACAGCCAATCCACAATGTTAACAAAGGTAGATGAAGAACCTGTGGATTCGACATGAATCAGCATATACTATCACATGTTAGTTCCCCTAGTGTTGATTTCCAATCTGTTTACTTGCTCGTGGATAGGCTCCAAGTCACAGGGATATGTCAAGAATATCAACATTTGCCTATTTACTTCTAAGTAGAATAAAGTTGGGGGTTTTGAGAATAGCTAATTAGCATTGCTACTTGGCTACAAGGCACACGTGATTCATATTATCATAGAGATAGGCTTTGAGAAGAAGAGAGTCCATCAGAAACCATGTTTTCCTAAAAATATTGCTTAATCTCACAAACATGGTCAGTCTGCACAAACAGAAGGATAGAGAGGGCAAGTCTATTATTTACCATGCATGTTGTGGGTAGGAGCTCACACTCAGTTAAAAACATGATCCACATAAAGCTAATGAAGGGGCGAGACATGGTAGAGGCAGAGAGATTCTTTCCACTTAGAAAGGAAACAAGAACTAGAAGACACAGCCTCAAAATAAAAAGGAGTCAGTTTAGAACAGAGTTGAGAAAGAACTTCTTCTCTCAAAGGTAGTAAATCTCTGGCATTCTCTGTCCATTGAAGCAGTGGAGGCTACCTCATTAAATACTTTGATAATCTATCACAGGTAGATAGATTTCTGATTAATAAGGGAATTAAGGTTATGGGGAACAGGTGGATAAGTGGAACTAAACCACTATCAGATCAGCCATGATCTTGTTGAATGACGGAGCAGGCTCGAGGGATTAGATGGCCTACTCCTGCTCCTATTTCTTATGTTCTTATGTTCTTATCTGCCAAGCTTTAGCTAGAGGAAGGGATCTCCAATTCGTTCTTCACAGTGCAAAGCAATTGGGGGAGAAGATGTTATCTGCCTGGAAAAGGATAAAGGAACTGTGAATAGCTTTAAACTTTTGCAAAATGAAGTGCCCATTTAAGGGATAGAATATAGTGTAACCACGGCAGGGGGATTTTTGATTGTTGTAAAAGTTAAATGGGGATCTTTGGCATTTATTGTGCAAGTTTCCCACTGAAATATTGTTTAGTCAATGCTGCTTTTAGTTTGCTGTTCCAGTAAAAGTTTTTAAAACTTGAAATCTTGATGTGTGATCCTTTCAGCATGTACTGCAAGTTTGAATTTCTTTTTAAAAGTTGTCAGTGTCCACAGGAATCATAACAAGTATACTGTGATTTGCCAGAGCCCAAATCAATCAGATTTCACAGTGAAAACGCCTTGCAGTAGTTAACAAAGATTCAGAAGCAAAGTTAGATTGAACAGTTAACTTTGTTTCTCTCTCTATTGTTGCTGTCAGACTTGCTGAATATTTCCAGCAATTTCTGTTTAAGATTTCACTATGACAGTCACTGTAATAATTGAAAGATTACCAGTGCTAAATCATTCCTCAAAGAGAGGAGATATCTTTGCAGCAATTAATAAAAGTTAGCTTGAAGCTGATAGCAAAGAAATTGAAAATAACTTTAAAAATAGGTGCAGAAAAAGTCGAGGTATTGGCTCAACATTTGAACATTGAGGAAGTAAATGTGATGAGATAAAATAGGGTTAGGTTAGCCAGGATTTAGTCACAAATAAAGCAATGTGAATTAGAATTTCAAAAGGGAAGAAAAAGAATTTTTTAAAAAAAGCTTGAATTAGAATTCCAAGTGAAGGAACTTAATGACATTTTAATTCAAAATGCTGGGCAGACTTGAAACTGGGAGTATTTCAGATCCAACTTTTAGACCCATTCGCAGGTGCCCCCATATATACTCTACCTGTGAGAATAGCAATGATTCCGAATCGCACTGTACCAGCCTGTGGGTGGGATTTAACATGCCCAAAACCCTGCAGCTTCAATCGCTGCCTCCAATTGCGCATATGCAAAAAATAAGATAGAATGTGGCTTTCCTGCCACATCACTTCCAGTCGGAAAAAGCCTCCCCCAGCCCCCACAGACATTGCCCCACCCCCACAATATTACTGACCTCCTTATATCTTCCACCCACCCACCACCCAGACTGATTGTAGCCTCCTCACCTCCTTCCCCCTCACTTATCATTGGCAGGGTGGCAGTGGATTCCCCTTCCCCTTTACTGATCACAGGCAGAGTGGCAGTGGACCCCTCCTCTCTCCCCTGCCCCACCGATCTCAAGCAGAGAGCCATTGTACCTACCTTCCCTATCCCCCAACTCCCCTATCACCACCGATCTCAAACAGAGAGCTATTGGATGCTCGACACTTACCTCCTCACTAACTGGAGCGCCAAATTGGACTTTTGTAGTGTATATCTGTTTAGTGCCCTATCTGGATGGGCAAACGTGATGGTAAAGTGGAAAATGCAGATAAGGTTGGGTGTGCAGTCTATTAAGTTAATTTAAATGCATACATGGTCCCGATTTACCCATTTTTGGACCTTGGTAAAGGGGGAACCAGCAAGGAGGCAGGCGTGGATTGCACTACTCACCTCACGAGGCAGATATCTCTGTATAAATATAGAACATTTATTCAAAACAAAAACACAACAAGCAGCTGCTCGGAGGTCACCAAAGGGTTAAGTAGCTCTGAGATAGAGCAACAGAATTTCTGCAATGAATCTAATGTATACAATCAAAAACAGATTAATTACAGGTTTTCTTATTGTTTAATCCCACCTCATATTAGTTTAAAATCAAGTATATTTAGTAAACATACATCAATAATAATTCCTATCATACACCTCAACCAATTGCATTTTATCATCCAACATAATGATATTTCATTTGTCCATTTAATCCAAATGCTAGCTCCCATCTTGGCTAAAGTCACTTCCTGGTTGCCTCTTTCCCCAGGAAGCATGTAACTGGAGTCAAAGCGGACATTCCCACCAGATCATTGCCAACCTGGAAAAACACATGTTCCTGCATCCAGGCACGTCTTTATCCAGAATCTGGACAATAAATGGATCTATTACATTGCAAGATGTATTCCCTCATAAGAAACTTTCTGATATGAATTTCGTTAACCACAGAGGTTCCCAGGGCCTTTAGTTCCAAACTATTCCCCTCTCCCATAATAGCTTGTGGTAACCTGCTTTGGGCTGAAATGAGCAATGATTCATTTAACACTTAAAATACATTCAAAATATCAGTATATGTTTTAAAATCATAATTATTTGTTTAATTCTTATACTCCAACCACGTGTAGTCTATTTGTCTCATTGGCTTATTTGTTTCAAGAATCATTTAACATTTTACTGGTAGTCTTGTCAGTGCCTTATGGATTCTATGTAAAACCTTATTAATTGGTTAGTAATTTCCCTCTTCAGTAGGGAAAGTGATGGAGGTTGACTCCATCACTTTCATGATAGAGTGAACCAGGATCATTTTGGATGAACAGCCAGTAACATTACAAAATGGTTAAGAGTGCTGTGTACATTAAGCATATGAGTTAACTCCAGAAGGTCGCACACAAGACTTTGGAGAACTGAGGAATGGACTGCATCAAAGTTCTGTGGAACTTGCAAGAGAAAAACATTGATGGATGGTGTAGAGTGTTGAAGCTTGAGGAAGATTTTGAAAGCTTTAGATAATAGAAAAAACGAAAAAGGAATAAGGTGTCATCTAGAAGATTGTAAGGTTTTTAAAATAAGAGAAGTTGCTGTTTTGGCTGATGGTTACAAACTATCCCATAAAGCTTTGTTTGCAAACCCACACACCATTTGGAGAGATAAGAAGAGGAATCATGAACTGGACACAAATTACCATGAGGGATGTGGTAGAAATGAACAGATATGCTTCTGAAGATAGTGAAAAGAAGTATGGAAGATAAGTGGTTCAGATGACCAACATGATAGTTTAGCCACAAGTGAGGCTGTAAAAGAAGATTTCTGGAGATTAGAAGTTAAGCTGATGGCATCTATAGTGTGTCTAATGTATTTCCAGGTTATGTTGTACCAGTGAATGGAGTTTGTGAAAAATAGTGGACATACATTGGAACATAAAACATAAAGGAAGTTTTATGCTTGAGACTAAGGTGAGTTTGCTTTTGTCAGAGAAAGGTACCAAAAAGATTGTTATTCTTTATGATTTGGGTCTTGGCTCAATCCCTGGTATCAGTAAAAGATCTGAATTTCTCACTGGATAGTTAATTAAATAAAAGTGTATTAATAGAACATTGATGGAAATTGTTTGCCTGTTTCATTGTGTGGAATGAAACTATGTTTTGGTCAAAGGTTCTGTTATTAAAGGTGTGGTGTCAAGATTGCCTATGAATGATATTGACTTTATCTTGGGCAACAATCTAACTGGAAACCATATGCTACTTCTGGACATTTCCACCAGCTGAATTTGTTAAAAGGTACAGATCAGCAAGATCAATGGACAGCAGGTGGCACAGGGACTTGGGTTCAATTCCTGGCTTGGGTCAGTGTTTTTGTGGAGTTTGCACATTCTCCCCATGTCTGCACAGGTTTCTTCAAGTGTTCCGGTTTCCTCCCACAGTCTGAAAGATATGCTGGTTAGGCGGATTGACCAGAACAGGTGTTGGACTGTGGTGACTAGGGGAATTTCACAGTAGCTTCATTGCAGTGTAAGACTAATACACAAGCTTCAACTTTAAAAACATATATCTGCCTGAGTCTGTTGCAGTGAACGGTAGTTTGACTCAAGAGGAAGATTCACAAATTTGGACTTTTGAGATTAAAAAGACACTGAAACATCAGCCTGACAGCAAAGAGTTTTTAAAAAAACTGAAAACAAATCATCTGAGTTAAGCCTGCCTGCAGACCTTAAGCTACAGGAGTCAAAGCAACATACAGCAGTAGTTCTCCAGACTAATGAAGAAACAAAGGAAAACAGTTCTTGGAAACAAAATGACTTGACTGTAACTAATGATACTGCAGAACTACAAGGACAAGATTAGGTTTTGGAATCATAGAATCCCCACAGTACAGAGGAAGGCCACTTGGCCTATTGTGTCTACATCAACCACAATCCCAGGCCGTACTCCCACAGCCTCTCAAATTTATCCTGCTGATCTGCTTTACACTAGGGTCAATTTAGCATGGCCGATCAACCTAACCCACATACCTTTAGACTGTGGGAGAAAATCCACACAGACACAAGGAGACACACAGACAGTGACCCAAGGCTGGAATTGAATTTGGGTCCCTGGTATTGTAAGGTAGCACTGTTAACCACTATGCCACCATGCCATCTTGTTATAAAGGTAGCCAGACTGAACCAATCTTTTAACCAAGGATAGGGAAGCACTGGAAATTACTCAACGTGGAAACGGAGATTTACTACAACGCATGACAATGAGTGAGCTAACAGTAACAGCACGAACTCAGTCAGAAACCTACTGAAATCGAGTTTGAACTCCTAATTGTTACGTGCATTTGGTTGATACAGATTAAACATTGTGATGCTGCCAGGATGGATTATTTAAATACTGAGATTTGACACAATTTAAAGAAATTGATGAGTTATACTGTGTGTTGTAAGTTAATTGTTACAATGTATAGCATATTATCAGTTATGTTTTGGCTAGTTTTTTTTAAACATCACTTTGATGATAACTTTTCATCTTTAAAGAGGGAGATGCAACACAATACAAGATTTATCGGATTATTGTATTTTGCAACTCTCTCTTTAGGTAAGATGAACAGGATCATGTCGCTTGGTCTGAATTCTGCTGATAGCAAGCCAAGATGATTTGCTTGTTGGGATGAGACAGGTGGTTTTAAAAAGGTACAAGACATTCACAGCTGTAAGTAACAATCCAGGCAGCTGAGCTGATAGTAGATAGTGCTAGCCACCTGAAAAGGGAAAAGGGAATTGAAAATAGGACTGGTCTTTGCAGAATGTAGTGTCCAGTTAAGGAAGAAAGTAAAATATAACTTGCACAGGGGGATTTTCAGTTGTTGTGAAAGGTAAATGGGGAATCTTTCCTATAGTTTAGAAGTTGTCTATTCAAAGTGTTTAGTCAATTTTGCTTTTTGTTTAATACAGTAAAAATCTTAAAATCTGAAAACGTATGTTATCTTTTCAGTCAAATTTCTTATTGAAGTTATCAGTCACACTGGGGACTGTAACAAAGACCATGTGCATTGATGGATACTAGAAGCTTTAACTCATGCAGCATATATGTCAATTGTGGCTCATGGCTTAAGTCACAAGGTTTAGAGTTTGATTCCTATTCTAGGAATTGCACATCAAATTCCAGACTGACACTTCAGTGCAGTGCTGAGCGAGTGCTGCACTGTAAGAGATCCTGTCTTTTGGATGAGATGTTAAACTGAGGTTCCATTTGCCTGTTCAGGTGGCTGTAAAAAAGAACCTGTGGCACTATTTGCAAGAATTAGTCAACAGCACAAGAACAGAATATCTGGTCATTATCACATTGTTGTTTGTAAGGATTTACTGTGTACATGTTGATGTATATCAACTGTCATGCTTCCTACATTATAACAGTGACTGTTCTTCAAAAGTATTTCATTGGGAGATGAAATGTTTGACATGTCTGTGGCCATGAAAAGTGCTACATAAATGCAAGTCTTTCTTGGTTTCATAGCAGCCTCCACAATTAAACTATGTCCCAGTGCAATTGAAGGAATGGAAGCTCCAACTGTACAGAAACCCGAATGGATGGATCTGCCCTTTGGGAGGTAAGAGACAGATGGATAATCTGTCCCTCAAAAACATTCAGACAGAATAAAACCTCACTATTTATGGAAACTTGATTACATCAAAGAGTATTTCAAATGGACTATTATTATTTGTCTATGTTAAAAACAATTTAATTCTGGGGTCAATGCTTATATGTAAGCTTTGAACTGTTAAGTGATTCCTAAGGGCTGGCCTCACTGTAAGGTGCAAAATTTGCTCCACAGAGTGTAATAAGCTCCCAGTTCTTCTAAAAGTGAGCTGCATAGTGACTAAAAGGCACTATGAAAGGTGAATGTAACAGAGCCAAAGCACAATAGAGGTTAATTTCAATAGGTCCCAAAAAATGGACATCAGAATCACTAAGCAGGTGTAACACTTGCCTGCTGCTTTTGACACAGGCAGAATGCCAACTGCATGCTGCCTGCTAATTAACATGTCTGCAAGGTGCAGCAAGCATTAGCCACAATTCTGAGTGGACGTGTGCCCAAGTAGGCAGCCCAAATTGGTGAGCAGCCACCATTAGTCAAAGCTAGCCTGCACTACTTAAAGCTATTGCTTAAAACGGATATATACTGTGGCTAGAATAGGTTCAAGGAGTCATCACAGAACTTATTCTATCATAGACGTGGTTGCAATAATGCCACAACATTTAAGTGGGCAGACTTCAAGATTTAACAATCCTGTACAATCAGCAGATCAAGGAGGTAGAGAACAATGAGATGTGTTTTGCCCACGGTGGACCAGAATGCTCATCGGTTAATCCCCCAGAAGGCAATGGAATTGATTGATAGGTAAGGCAGTCAATATCAGAAATCAAGCTCTGAGGACCTCAATGCAGCATTGCAAGATGTTCATTAGCCTCAACATGAATGGTCAATGTCATATCCTATATTCACAGCACTAATATTACTTACAGCTCAACACACTACACTCCCACTACTAAGCTACCAACAACCTCTATCAAATCAAGACTCATACTGAACATTCAGAGCTTCACCTCGATATTCACAAACTTAGCACTTCAGCAAGCCTGACAACTACATCTCAGATTGCAAAACCAGTCAACTATTCAACCATAAAATCCATATCACCCCATTTTATACATACTCACCAAGACACTTCCCTTTCACAACGTGATAACCACAGGCAACAACACCTAATTGGTGAGGAACAAGAGTGATTCATGTCCTTGTCCCTATGGTGGATACAGTGGTCACCCTCATTGGAATGGCCATTGCTGTGGTGCAGCCAGTGTGTTTCTGAGAGCACTGAAGATGGAGATTTAATGACACTTAATTCTCTTTTTCACATTCCATTCCTCCTTTATTCCACAATCCCTCTGAGTTAGAAGCTGCAGGTCACCTAAGCATGCAGCTGTGAATGACAGGCAGGGCTGGAGCACAGAGCTTCAAAATGTCAATTCAGGCATCAAGTTAGATTTGTGACGCTAGTGTACGTTAGGCAGATGTACACTGTGCACAGTAGCCCCATCACCAGTATGATACTCAGTGCAACTTGCTCAACAAGTTTTCTCATACACTGTATTTAAAATTTTGGACCTCTAAGGACACTCCTACCGCCCAAAAAATTAAACAGGTATTATGCATCCAAATTTTGCAACAAATTTGTGAAATTCAGCTGTTTAATTAGTTGCATCGGGTGTACTCTTGTAGGCCAGGGAAAAGAGGATGACATTCCTTGGAGTGGAAGGCTACCTTCCAATTAAAGATACCAGCTACCTGAATGGGGTTGTGAAAGGGATTCATTGACTGCTAAAAATTAATGAAATCTGGATAAAGTTAACTCATGAACAGAGGGATCTTGGTGTATTTGTGCATAGATCCCTGAAAGTAGGCAGTCAAGTTGATAAAGTTGTTAAGAAGGCATATGGAGTCTTAGCTTTTATTGGTAGGGGGATTGAATTTAGGAGCCGCAGCATCATGTTGCAACTGTACAAAACTCTAGTGCGGCCGCACTTGGAGTATTGTGTGCAGTTCTGGTCCCCACATTATAAGAAAGATGTGGAGGCATTGGAGAGGGTACAGAGGAGGTTTACCAGGATGTTGCCTGGTATGGAGGGCAGGTCTTATGAAGAGAGGCTGAGGGATTTGAGGTTGTTTTCGTTAGAAAGGAGGCGGCTAAGAAGGGACCTTATCGAAACATATAAGATGATTAGAGGTTTAGATAGGGTGGACAGTGATAGCCTTTTTCCTAGGATGGAGAAAGCTAGCACGAGGGGACACAGCTTTAAATTAAGGGGTGATAGTTATAGGACGGATATCAGAGGTAGGTTCTTTACCCAAAGGGTGGTTCGGGAGTGGAATGCCCTGCCTGCAGCAGTTGTAGATGCGCCAAGTTTGGTGGCGTTTAAGAGGTTAGTTGATAAGTATATGGAAGAGAAGGGAATGGTTTAGTTTGGAGGGTCATTGCTTTTTATATTGGTCGGCGCAACATCGAAGGCCGAAGGGCCTGTTCTGTGCTGTAATGTTCTATGTTCTATGTTCAATGTTAAAATATGTGAGTAGATATACTTTAATTAACATTTAGGGATGAAAACATTTTTGCAGTACCTCAATGGTCTGAACAAAGTATCTGAACAAGTTTGAATTTTCTGCAATTGTATAGAAAGCAGAAAAGTGCAATATTTTAAGGTGCACACAAGAACATTGTACTGTTTCACACAAAAGTGAAGTGTGCTCCAAAACCTACATTCCCACTAGACCCTAAATGCATGCTGCTTTGGTTTCATTCACACTGGATGGGATATGTAGTTCCCACAGGAATGTTTATCTGGGTAACTGTCAATTTCCAACATCTGGAGAATTGAGTGCACTTTTTGAAAAAAGCTGCTCACCATTAATTTGAATTTTACAGTCACTCAAAATTAAGTTTACTTATTAGTCACAGATAAGGTTTACATTAACACTGCAATGAAGTTACTGTAAAATTCCCTTAGTCGCCACATTCTGGTGCCTGTTTGGGTCAATTCTGGTGCCTGTTTGGGCCAGCAGGTCTTTCAGAATGAGGGGGGAAACTGGAGCACTCGGAGGAAACACGTGGACAGAACATGCAAACGCCACACAGTTACCCAAACCAGGAATTGAACCCAGATCCCTGGAACTGTGAGGCAATAGTGTTACTATGTGGAGATAATGGATCACTACAAGTGACCCAATTTCAGGAGAAGCCCACAAACAGATTTAACATTAAATCGAAGAAGGAATGGAGGAAGCTATGTTTGGAAGAAGAATGTGTCTTTCCAACAAAACAGCAGCATTTCCAGAATCTTTTACAAGGACAATAAATGCAAACCTCACCGGTGACACATGCATCCCATGAATGAATAACGTCAAATTGTGACCCTTACTCTTTCACATGATAATAAGGACACAAACACAATGCACATTATATTGCTATTTACATTGATTACATCCCAAAATTATTTTTTCACTTCCTGAATTTTCCAAAAATGAGAGTGAATCAGCCGAGGCACCAGACATACTTCACAGCATAGTGCATGACACAAAAGCCAGCTGCTGCAAGCACTGTCACAGGTCCCTGCACACTATGCCATTTAAAGAATGAGTTTAAGGTGGATGTATCAGCTGAAACACTGCTTACAAGTCACAGGTGTTATTATCACGAGGTTATTAATCCAAAATCCCAGCTAATGTTCCCAACAAAGATATGTGGATTAGGTGGATTGGCCAAGTTAAATTGCCCCTTATATCAGGGGGACTAGGTAAAGTTAGGGCATGGGGGTTATGGGGATAGGGCCAGTGCAGACTCGAGGGGTCTGCACTGTTGGATTCTCTGATTCTATAACAGTACAATGGCAAGAATAAACTCATTATGACATGCTTTGGTGCCATGCCAAACAGTCTCCAAGGTGTGTTAGTGCTATGCAGGAACATGAGAACAAAGTTTGGATAGATGTGCCAAGTTGTCCCCACCTCCTTTTGTTTTTTCCAGGGTGGCTTCTGTTCATCAACAGCAACTTACTCAGCAGCAGCAAGAAACTTAGTTTGCTAATGATGCAATTAGGAGATATTTTGTGAGGGCAGTGGAATTTTACCAGTGGTGCACAGGATCCCAGTTGTGTCTGCAGCTTGTCAACTCTAAGGAGATGACTGCACAGCAAAAGATTGGAGCACCATAAAAATAATCTGCAATCTGCACATTAACACAGCAAATCAGTAAGCCTGAGGCCATCAGCAAGCAAAGACTTGTAATTAATTTTGTGACTATCTCCTTGATAGTTCAGACAGTTCTGATAGTTGCTGTTTCCTTCAGTACTCGATTCACTCCTCTCACTGCAGATGTAGTGAAGGCTGCTGTAGCAACTGTGCATGCTGGACTATCCTCCCACCCCTGCTGCCCTGAATCGGTCAGTCATCCTAAGAGCTTCTACAGGCCGTTTTGCTGCAGTAGTGTTTAGGTTTGCAACCTGAAAATGTTACAGAAAAATCCAAAGGTGCGAAAATTCATCTCAACGTGTGAAGGATTTGAACAATGCATCATGTGGCTACTTGGCAAGATTGTGAATACTTTGCTGTCAACAGCAAGAATAAACAAATGGTGTGACTCACTGCTTGGAGACCTTAGGTTCACACTTACAAAAGACTGACTTGACCAATTTGAGATTGTTTTGAGACAGGTCTAATAGTAGGATTCACACACTTCATGGAAACAGATAATATAGACATATCCAGGAGCTGAGACAATGAATGCTTTCTCTCAGGGCAATCACATTTCCAACAAAACACAATGATAGACAGTAGCAACTTAGCTACATAAATTTCAGCTGATTACTTTTGAATATTTTATTTATCTTTAGTGAATTTTGATCTACAGACCTGGTAATAAGATAGTGACTATAAGATACTAGAGTAGACAGAAAAGTACAGATTATTGTTTGAATGCACATTATTTTATTTGCAATATTTGTAAAACTATCTAGAAATTACAGAAACAGCGAGGATCATCTGCATACTAATCTTCCAAGCTGTAATCTTTCTGTGCTATTACTATACCATTGGCCAGCTCATCCTGTCTCATACCTGTGTTGCAGAGCTGTGTGACATGCAGCAAATGGTGTTTATTTGAGCCACCTTTGCAGACTGAAAGAGAGGTCTAAATAGCAGACACTTTTCCTTCAGTAATAACGTAATCTCTACAATTTCTACTTGAGGCATGTGCTTTGATGTAGCTACATTTCATTGTTGTTCAGAAGTTTTGCAATGTGATGGGAATGGGGTTGGGTTTGTCTTTGAGTGACCATCTATGAGTTTTCATGGCACAATGGTACTGTTGGCTGCTTTATAATGACAGCATTGTGAGTCTTGCCTAAATAATAATCACAGACTTGCATTAGGATGTTTCTGTGATCAGACGCCACCTACAGATTAATTGAATGAAAACACTTTCAGGTTAAAAGTTTAAATTATATGTTTTAGAAATTATATTTAAAAGGTCACATTGTATCAAGTACGGGCTTTCAAACTTAAGAGCCATTGGGCAGAATTTCCCCAAATGAGAGACAGTCCCAACCAAGGTTAAATTCAGGTCCTGTAGCCACCTGGGTGATTGTGTACACCAGGACATCCTCATCCACAGTAACATTTGTCACATGGGAGAGCCAGTTAATATCAGGCGGTGAGCAGGAGATGGTATTATGTTGTCAAAGAGAGATCCCGTTTTAGGCAGCATAGCCTTTATCCAGATGGCATGCAGGGCATTGCAAAGGAATCTGAACAAGGGAGGTTCAGAAGGAAACACTAGCTTCAGAGGAAAGGTTGGACTAAGGTTCAGTGATGTCTTCCTTGAGTGCTCCTGCAGTAGCAACAATATAGAGAGGTGAAAGAGAGGAAGAGGCTGGTAAGTTTCATAAAGAATTATCAAAAAGGTCAGCAGATATGGGACGCTTGCGGGAACACTGGTGGAGTATTGGAAACATCTAAATGACTACACATGGTCTGGGAAGATGAGTGGTATTCATAAACACCTATAATACCTGGTTAACCTATGCATTGGCCAGAGGCCAGCACCCACAGTTAAATACAGAGTTGACTCAGACCAGAGGCCAGAATAAATCACTGCATTGACAATACTGAATAGCCACTTGCAGCAAGCTTCCATTAGTGCAATGCTGTAATGGAAAGTAAGAAGACCTACAACACTTACCTGATTAAGGAACATCACTCAGAAAGCTAGGGGCTTTTGCTACCAAATAAACCTGCTGGACTTTAATCTGATGTTATCAGACTTCTTATTGTTTACCGCAGTCCAACGTCAGCATCTCCATGCAATGGAAAATGACAGGCTGGTGAGCATAGCTGGGCTATGAAACAAGAGTGTCACTGTGTGTCCATACATATGCTAACAGGAGAAGTATTCTCACAATGCCAGGGAGTAAGGAGAAGTGGAGGTGATGTGCAATTCATAGCATTGACTCCTATAGACAAGGAAGCAATGAAACTAGAATAGGCTGCAGAAGGGCAATCTGTCACTGAGGGCAAGGTAGGGTCCACAGAGAATGAGCAATATGATGGATGTGGGCACTTTCTGATAACCACCAACTATGGTACACATTATACTTGAACACAGGGATACCAGATCATGTTCAGCAAGCAGGAGTTATTGGAAGCACAACACCTGAATATCACTCATCTTCTCAGCAGGACTAGTTGTGAGCATGGGACCAGCAATTGCTTAAAGATCATGAGACCTCAGAGGAGAAGTTGCCATCTGAGGAGACATTAATTCAGCATACTCTCCACTAATGCAGATACTTGCATACCTGAGAGCCTTCATGTGCAGTTAGAAACTGCAGTCGGTGAGTACAGCATAGATGCACAAGGATAACTAACAGAGGCAGTGACAGCAATGGGCACTTACCATTGGAGAACTGAAGGAGGGTTCAGTGATGCTCAGTTTCAGATGTCGGTACTCAGAAGCCACTAGCAAAGTGGCAGATGTTGAAGCAACAACATGAAATGTGGATATTGGTCAGTTTTGAGAGGCTGTTCACCCCATGCACATTCAATAGAGGAGTTTGTAAGTAGGTGCCTGCTTCACAATGTTGCTGAACTCAACTGGCTGCCAATTCCACCCAATACTCACCTGCCACTGAGCTATCGCAGGCATGCTACAAATGCTCTGTGGATCCCATGCACTCCAGGGAAAATTAAAAATACACTTCCAAATTGCTGTCAATTGGCTATTTAACAGCCTTAATTGTCTGAACACTGCTGTCCTATGCATTCGCAATCCCACTGCCTGTGTGCCCCTGGTTTTATGATCTTTTAAAAAGGGATTCAAATTTCAATTATTAGCTGAAAGAAAGACGTGACAAAATTTCACATTTGAAAAGTTTACTGTAACAAATGACAAACAAAATGCTTAACAAAACAATATTTTCTTTTTGTAGGTAATGCGTACTTTAAACGACAAAGAATAGACCTTTGGAAATGTCTAATTGGCAGAAAGGGAAAGCCAACACCAATGGTACCCTGCTCCTGACAAAATGCCTAGAACATGACCTTGTCATAACCAACACCATGATTCATCAGGCAGAGAAGTGTAAAGCCTTTTGGCAATACCCTTGCTCCAAGCACTGGCACCTATTTGACTACATCATTGTCCAAATGAGAGACCATAAGCAAGTGCATATCACATGCACCATGACTGGAGGCAATGACTGTTGGACAGACCACCATCTAATCCACTCTGATCAACATCAATGTAGCCCCAAAGCAGCAATGATGCAGGAAAAACAGTGCCAAAATTACTTGGGAACATTTCTCTACAATGGAAAGACTACGAAAGTGCAAGGTGTTATTGTTGTTGCCCTGATCGATTTTAATTTGTATTTTGTTGGTCCTGCACATTTTAATTTTATTCAAATGTTGGATGAATTAGCAGTCCAACACAAATGTAAAAGCACCTTCAGAAAAGACTTGTTAATTCCCATAATAAAACATTGTCTGCTGTTAATTATTATTAATAAATATGGTACAATAATCTTAGGGCAATTCTAAATGTTTTACAGAAAAAGTAAAGATATCTTGCACATTACAACCCAACCATTTAACAGCCCATCTTGCTGGCAACATGACATTGATTTCTTCCTATGTAAATTTATAGTCAGGCCATGAAAGCAACTTTAATTTGCAACATTGTGAAATAACTATTCCAAATATGATCCTTAGTTTTTTTAAAGCAGTGATACAGTAATGGGTTGGTTCTGTTAGAGGTATGAACCAGCAAAGCAGCATCAGGTTTTCACGGGGCCACATAATTTGGGCATCCAACACCATCAATGTGGCCATAAATCTACCACATTATGTGGCCAAATTAGTACCAGCAACAACCTATACCAGCAAGACATCGAAGAAAGCAGCAAAGATATATCCCAAGTTGGACATCTTTCACCTTGCAACCCAAGAAAGAAACTGGGCATCACATGGAAAGACAGCCAATGAGGAAGTGTTATAGAAGACTGATTAAAAGGTGCCTGTGTATGTGATTATGACCTAGAACTGACTGACACTGGCAGGACAGAGATTTTAGCTCCTGGATATTCACACCCCCCACCTCTCCCACACACACACCCCTGCCTCCAGCATGACAGTAGAGTGGAGAGACCAGCAGGTGGAAGATGACAGGGCTGCCCTAAGATGACATGCTAAAGTAGTACATTTAAGTAGGATCTTAAAGACTGGGTCATTATCTGCACCGTAGTGTTGTGCTGAACCTAGGCCGGGCAGAATCTTGCTGCTCATTGTCCTGCATGGGACTGCAGGAACCAAATCCAAGTCTAAAGTAGCTTGTAAATGGATCAACAACCATCCAACGGCAGTTTGAAAACTTGAATTCAATTACAAGAATATTCTGAAGTAAAATTTTAGCAGCAAGAAGACTGATTGTAAAGCTGTTGGATTGTTTCATTCATATCTGGAATGAGAAAAAAAGTGAAAAGATTAAAGTATTATTTTGTAAATCTGTGTAGCTGCTAAATACTTACAAAATGATGATTTAAGAGCAATTTTTTTACATCATAATATTTGAGTAAATAGCGTAATTACTATTAAACATATTTTACAAACTGCATTATAACATACATCATTAACAATACTAAACTGTTCTGCGTTTAAACATTTACAATGTTGTGTTTAGGACCACTGGAGGTTTCAGTCTCTGAAAGTACCTCTCCTTCCATCCTGAAATATAGCTGTGGTTACATTTAGTAAACAACGGGGTTGCGTTTTTATCTTTGCCATCTGGGCAGTAATCCGGCAGGGAAGTTTACTGGCTTATTATAGATGAATGATTTTCATTCCATTGAAATTGAGCTGGTTCTATAACGTCCAGGCAATCTGCCACACCAAATTATAACAGCAATAATTTTCTCCAGTGGTTTTCAGAAAGCTTTAGAAGATTTTCATTTTGGCAAGTTAAAAACTTGGGTACTGAACAGAAAATCAATAGTTTAAAAGATGCACCGAGGGAGTCTTTCAGTATTTTCCTTTAATTATCCATGGGAATTGGTATTTTAAGTTTATTGGCTAATTTTCGAGAAGGTTTCAAGGAGCAGTTGTGAGGCCTATTTGCTTTTAATCGGGTCTCTTACAAACACAAGAAACACAAATGTTCTAATAGTGTGTAGGTTAAGACAAGGTAAAAACAGCACTCTTATATATATTTTTGGCCCTAATTTCATTCTAACAATACAGTTGAGCTAAATTTACTTGCAAAATAATTACGGGTTTAATGCTATTTACTGTTGTTAATGTCCAAATCAGAGAGAATTGTGGAAAGAGGTACCCCACAAATTGCAAACTACACTGTGGTGCTGGATATTTTGAGTTGCTTGGCTGTCAGTTTCTAAAACAGCAGCTAAAAACGTCCCGAAGTGTTTCAAGAAATTTTCTACATTTTACGCATTAATTACTAATTAAACTTGCCACAGTACGTTAGGGTGTAAATACCCTTTTGATAGTGAAACATATGTTAATCCGATGCCACTCAACCTCTCCAGCCCAGAAAAGGAATCTGAAATTGCGGAGTTTCATCCTATGAATAATAATAGCTCATCTAGATTTTAATCTTTTTCTTACTTTTCCTTTTAATTTTCTTTTGTAATTCAATGCTTAAATCCCACTTCATTTCTTTATTCTTTTTTTGACTTAATTCATCCTATTCCCTTCTTAGTCTCATTATTTGAGGAAATATACATTGTTGGTCCTCACGTTTACCTGTCCATCTGGTCACGCTGCTATCATCTCACATATCCAACCATTTGAGACGCAAAGATTTTTTGAGCTGAAGGATGAAACAAAAACTGTTACGAGGCTATACTGAAAGATGTCGTGTTTCAGAAGATTCTGTGCTAATACATAACAACGACTGCATTGTTATAGTACATGACACTACCTTAATTTTGAGTGTGCTTTTTGTTATTATGAATTTCCCTCCCATATTATTCAGTTCTTACCTTAACTATTTGCCTCTTGTGTAGAAAAACCATTGGGAAATCAAAAATGATTGACAAGGAAGTGCATTTGCAAGGCTCAGCAATAATTGTGCAAAATTTCCGAGGGCGGTTATAGAGTCATAGAGGTTTACAGCATGAGAACAGGCCCTGCAGCCCAACTTATCTATGTCATCACTTTTTTGAACCCGTCTGCCCACATTTGGCCCATATCCCTCTGTACCCATCTTACCGATGTAATTATCTAAATGCCTTTTAAATGACAAAAATATACTCGCCTCTACTATTACCTCTGACAGCTTATTCTAGACACTCACCATCCTCTGTGAAAAAAATTATTCGTCTGGATCCTTTAGTATCGCTCCCCTCTCATCTATGTCCTCTAGTTTGATTCCCCAACCTTTGGGAAAAGATATTGACTAGTTGATCAATGCCCCAAATTATAACAGCAAGGTTATAAGGTTATCGAGGTGCTTTGCATTGCCTCCAGAAAGTTGATAGTGAAGACTCCCATGGAGAAACTGGGCTGTCAATCTTCCCCCTATAGTAACTTAAATTCATGTTGTACTTCTAGTGTGGAAAATAATTTTGAGGAACTACGAATAAATATTCGTACAGAATCAAAAATTGGAGAAGTTTGGACAGCTTTTGCAGTAGGTCTGCTGGTAGGAATACAAGTTATTGTTGACAATGAGTTGGTAAAGCAGCCCGATTACTTTGCATTGCGTCCCATCATGTTGGGCTGAATTGCATGTAGCAGGAGACTGGGAATGATTGAAGACCAGAAACTCAACCCATCATCAATTGAGAAATGCAAGGAGTTGGTGGCCAAGAGTGAGAGCAGTGTTTCAGGGAAAAAGAAGTGGCAGCAAAGGAAATTGAAATGAATGCCCTTGAACCTCAGCACACAAAATGAAACCATACCCTTAGAGAGCAAAAGTGGGGGTCTTGAAGAAGAGTGACATCTCAGGCAATTGATATGGCAGCCCATGGCCAGAGAAGCAGATGCTGTACTCAAGGAACCATCAGGACCGAACAGATTCAGCCGCAGGTAATTTGATGATATCTGGTTTGGTTTTAATTTGGAAATATTTATCAGCAGAAGGAAATCATTTTGGTCTCTCACAGGAACCCACTGGAAATGGAATAACATGGAAAATATATAAACATAACAGGATATTTTCATTCTAGTGGGAATGTTTTTCAATGCAATTCACCATTCAAAACTATGGAATACTTTCATGTTGAAATAGGCAGCGCTTTACAGATTTTAGTCACACTGCAACTCTTTACTTTTTATGTTATAGAGTCATAGGGGTTTACAGCATGGAAACAGGTCCTTTGGCCTAACTTGTCCATGCTGCCTTTATTTTTTAAAAAAATCTCCTAAGTTAATCCCAGTTGCCCACATTTGGCCCATATCCTTCTATACTGATCGAAATCATGTAATTATGTAAATGATTTTTAAAATTTAAAATTGTACCTGCCTTTACTACCTCTGGCAGCTTGTTCTAGACACTCACCACTATCAGTATGAAAAAATTGCCCCTTTGGAAACTTTTGCATCTCTCTCCTATCACCTTAAACTTATGTCCTCTAGTTTTACACTCCCAAACATTGAGCAAAGATATTGACTATCTATGTTGACTATGCCCCTCATTATTTTATAGACCTCTATAAAGTCACCACTCAGCCTCCTACACTCTAGAGAAGAAAGTCCCAGTTTATTCAGCCTCTCCTTATAACTCAATCCATCAAGTCCCGGTAGCATCCTAGTAAATCTTTTCTGTACTCTTTCTAGTTTAATAATATCCTTTCTATAATAAGGTGACCAGAATTGCACATAGTATTCCAAGTGTGGCCTTACCAATGTCTTGTATAACTTCAACAAGACGTCCCAACTCCTGTATTCAATGTTCTGACTGATGAAACCAAGCCTACTGAATGCCTTCTTCAACACGCTATCCATCTGCAACTCCACCTTCAAGTAGTTATGAACATGTATCCCTAGATTTCCCTGTTCTGTAACTCTCCTCAATGCGCTATCATTAACTGATTAAATCCTGCCCAGGTTCAGTCTACCAAAATGCATTATCTCACATGTCTAAATAGAGCTCCATCTGCCATTTGTCAGCCCACTGGCCCAATTGACCAAGATCCTCTTGCAATTGGAGATAACCTTCCTCACTGTCAACCATACCATCATCTTGGTGTCATCTGCAAACTTACTAATCATGCCCCCTATATTCTCATCCAAATCATTAATACAAATGACAAACAACAGTGGGCCCAGCACTGATCCCTGAGTCACGCCACTGGTCACAGGCCTCCAGTTTAAAAAACAACTCTCGACAATCACACTCTGGTTTCTATCAAGAAGCCAATTTTATATCCATTTAGATACCTCACCCTGGATCCTGTGAGATATTGCATAGTTACAATTTACCATGCAGTACCTTGTCAAAGGCCTTGCTAAAATCCATATAGACAAAATCAACTGCACTGCCCTCATCTACCTTCTTGGTTACCCCTTCAAAAAACTCAATTAAAATTTGAGAGACATGATTTTCCACTCAGAAATGCATGCTGATTGTCCCCAATCAGTCCTTGCATCTCTAAATGCCTGTAGATCCTGTCTTTCAAAATAATTTCCAATAATTTATCAACCATAGATGTGCGGCTGACTGGCTTGTACTTCCCAGGCTTTTGTCTGCAGCCCTTTTTAAACAAAGGCACAATATTTGCCACTCTCCAGTCTTCAGGCACATGGCCTTGGGTTCTGACCTCCCCTTGTTCAGAAGTTATTTTTGTATAAAAAGAAAGGCAGAATTCAGTGACAACAACAGTAATTTTAAACAGGATTAAATTTTGCATAAATTTTTACTACTAGAACTGTAAACCCATATTTATTCCAAGAATGCAAAATTGCTGGACTTGCTTGGCAACATTTTGGAGCATTGCATTCTGCGCATTATAGTGCTGCAGAGTATTGTGCATAGCTTATGTTTGTGACACTCACACCCAAACAATTATTTTAGTTGATATTATAAGAAACCTTGCTGTGTTCATATCAAACAAGCATCCAGCTAAATATTGTTGCAATTCAGCTACCAGTTCTATACATTTCTTTTGTAAAACTATATTCAGCACTCACTGTCCTCCTCTGAACTATATGCTTTGTGTAGCGCGCAAGAAACAATACTTTTCATTCTATGCTAATACATGTGACAATAAATCAAGAAGAGGTGAAATCCTATTTTTGAATAAAAATCAGTTGCATCATGTTGTGTGAGACCATCGTCATGTTGAGCAGGATAGATTAGATGTAGAGATGCCGGCGTTGGACTGGGGTAAACTCAGTAAAGTTTTACAACACCAATTTTAAATCCAACCAATTTATTTGATAGTGCCGAAAGCTCGCAGATTTACTATGTGCCTTCGTCAGGCAAATGCAGTGTTCTGTTCAGATCAGAACACTGCATTTGCCTGACGAAGGCACATTGAAAGCTCGCGGATTTATTATGTGCCTTCGTCAGGCAAATGCAGTGTTCTGATCTGAACAGAACACTGCATTTGCCTGACGAAGGCACATAGTGTCGAAAGCTCGCGGATTTACTATGTGCCTTCGTCAGGCAAATGCAGTGTTCTGTTCAGATCAGAACACTGCATTTGCCTGACGAAGGCACATAATAAATCCGCGAGCTTTCGATGTGCCTTCGTCAGGCAAATGCAGTGTTCTGATCTGAACAGAACACTGCATTTGCCTGATGAAGGCACATAGTAAATCTGCGAGCTTTCGGCACTATCAAATAAATTGGTTGGATTTAAAATTGGTGTTGTAAAACTTTACTCAGGATAGATTAGAGCAGATTTAGCAGTTCAAAACTGGGCAATCAACTGTATTCAACCACAATTTGTGACCACATGGACAGGCATATTCCTCATTCTGCTATTATCACTAAGAATACCAACCTTTTGGCTCAATGAGTAGCATAGAAGAGCGTGTCAAGAGCAGCACTTGCCATGCCAAAACATAAGCTGAAAAACAATGTTACGGACAGAACTAAACAATCCCACAATCAAAGGATCAGTTCAAGATTCTACAGCCCTGCCACATGTACTCATGAATATTGATGGACAACTCTGTGGAACAGAGACACTTGTAGCCACACATGACTCACCTCCCCAGTGCCTTTCCACTGTCTATAAGGAGCAAGTCGAGCGAGATAAAATGCTCTCCACTTGCCTGGATGAATGCAGTTCCAATAATGCTCAAGAAACCTGTCAACAGTTGCGACATAGCCTGTTGGGCATTTATCCATCACCGGCATACAGTGTGTACCACCTACAAAATGTCCTGCAACAACTCGCCAAGGCTCCCTCATCAGTATCTTCCAAATTCAGTTTCTACAATTCAGAAAGATAAGCGCAGCTGTTGCATGGAAACACCACCATCATCAAGATCTTTTCCAAGCAATATATAATCATGGCTTGGAAACATATTGCTGCTCAGAGTCAGTTAGATCAATTGACTGGATGGCTGGCTCATGATGCAGATTGATGTCAACGGCACAGGTTGAATCCTTGTTCTGGCTTAGGTTATTCATGAATGTCTGCCTTCTTAACTTTCATGAGGTGTGGTGATCCTCAGATTAAAATCACCACCAATCAACTCGTGGTCATCTGGGACAATGGTGACTTTACTATTACTTGCCACATCTGTCTTCATTACAATTTTAAGTCTCCAAAAGGTGGATAGGTGACAATGTCCCCATAATTCTGTATTTAAATAAGGAAATGCAAAATAATCTAGTGCATAGGATGATCATTATATAATTCAAAATTGGGACAGCATGAATCACTAAAACAAGGGCCAAACCCTGCATGATCTATAAATAATTAGTGTAAAGTTATATTTCTAATAACACGTTCTGTCAAATGCGTGGAATTGAAAGGTAAAATGATAGAACTTGTTTTAGAACCCCAGCACAACTCATGAGCAGAGCTGGCCCTAATTGCATGATGTATAGATGCCGGCATTGGACTGGGGTAAACTCAGTAAAGTTTCACAACACCAATTTTAAATCCAATCAATTTATTTGATAGTAAATTCGCGAGCTTTCGACAATATGGCCTTCATCAAGCAAATGCAGTGTTCTGGCCTGCAATAGCACTCATATCAACACACAGTCACAGATTGCTGATTAGAATGCAAATCCTTACATCTAACCTGCTATTCAAGTGTTAAAGTGGCTAACAATGTGTGTGAAGGGAATCCTGAGCACTGGTTAGAAAATTGTGTATTTTCTCCAGACAGCACAGTAAGTGAGGTTTTTTGCTAACCCAGACAAGTTACAGGGGTTACAGATGGTGTATCATGAAGCCAAGATCCCTATTAAGACCGTCCTCATGTGTGTGGAACTTGGCCATCAGTCTCTGCTCAGCGACTCCGCGCTGTCGTGTGGCACGAAGGCCCCCTTGAAGAACATTTACCCGCAGGTTGGAGGCCGAATGCCCATGACTGCTGAAGTGTTCGCCCACAGGAAGGGAACTGTTTTGCCTGGTGATTGTTGAGCGATGCTCATTCATCCGCTGTCGTAGTGTCTGCGTGGTCTCCCCAATGTACCATGCTTCGGGACATCCTTTCTCGCAACGTATTAGGTAGACAAAGTTAGCCGAATTGCAAGAGTACACACCGTGTACCTGGTGAATGGTATCCTCATGTTTGATTATGTCGTCCATGTCTATGATCTGGCATGTCTTGCAGAGGCTGCTGTGGCAGAGTTGTGTGGTATTGTGGTCACTGTTCTCCTGAAGGTTGGGTAGTTTGCTGCGAACAATGATCTGTTTGAGGTTGTACGGTTGTCTGAAAGCAAGTAGTGGGAGGGTGGGGATGGCCCTAGCGAGATGTTCATTGTCATCAATGACGTGTTGAAGACTCCAGAGAAGATGTCGTAGCTTCTCCACTCCGGGGAAGTACTGGACAACAAAGGGTACTCTGTCCACCGTGCCCTGTGTTTGTCTTCTGAGGTCAGTGCGGTTTATCGCTGTGGCACGTGAGAACTGTCGATCGATGAGTCGAGTGCCATATCCTGTTCTCACGAGGGCATCCTTCAGAGTCTGGAGGTGTCTGTCACGATCCTCCTCATCTGAGCAAATTCTGTGTATACAGAGGGCTTGTTCATAGGGAATGGCTTCTTTAACGTGTCTAGGGTGGAAGCTGGAGAAGTGGAGCATTGTGAGGTTGTCTGTTGGTTTGCGGTACAGTGAGGTGCTGAGGTGACCGTCCTTGATGGAGATGCGTGTGTCCAAGAATGCAACTGATTCTGGAGAATAGTCCATGGTGAGTCTGATGGTGGGATTGAACTTGTTGATATCATCATACAGTTGTTTCAATGATTGTTCACCATGAGTCCAAAGGAAAAAGATATCATCAATGTATCTAGTATATAACCTTGGTTGAAGATCTCGTGTGGTGAAGAAGTCTTGTTCGAACCTGTGCATGAAGATGTTGGCATACTGAGGTGCAAATTTGGTCCCCATGGCTGTTCCACGTGTCTGGATGAAAAGCTGATTGTTGAAGGTGAAGACATTGTTGTCCAAGATGAAGCGGATGAGTTGTAAAATTGCATCCGGAAACTGGCAGTTGTTGGCATTGAGTACTGAGGCAGTTGCAGCAATACCATCATCGTGGGGGATGTTGATGTAGAGCGCCGAGGCATCCACTGTGACAAGGAGTGTCCCTGGTTCAACTGCTCCATGTGTGCTCAGTTTCTGTAGGAAGTCGTAGTGTCAAGACAAAAGCTGGGGGTTCTTTGTACAATGGGTTTCAGGATGGCCTCGATATAGCCGGAGAGGTTCTCACACAGGGTCCCATTGCCCGATACGATGGGACGGTCGGGTACATTTGCCTTGTGTATCTTTGGGAGGCAGTAGAGATCTCCAATGCGGGGAGTACGTGGAATGAGAGCCCGGAGAGTGTTCTGAAGGTCCGGATCAAAGGTTTTGATCAGAGTGTTGAGTTGACGAGTGTGTTCTTTGGTTGGATCTGCTGGTAACTGTCTGTAGTGTTTCTCATTGTTTAGTTGTCAGTACACTTCTTCACAGTAGTCCGTTCTGTTCAGTATGATGGTGGCGCCTCCTTTGTCTGCTGGTTTGATGACAATGTTGTGGTTGGTCTTGAGAGCACGGATGGCCTTGCTTTGTGCTTGGGTGATGTTCGGGACTGTCTTGTAAGTGCGGTTGATGAATCTGGTGTTCACGCACCTCCTGATGGCTTAGACATACATGTCCAGTCAGGGGCAGCGGCCTTCTGGAGGAGTCTAATTGGATTCATTCCTCTTCGGTTGCTGCACTGCGGATCCCTCTGTCGGCTGTTCTGGTTCATTAGCTGTCTCATTCAGTCCGCTATTGGCCTCTTGGGGTTGGCCACAAACTGACAGAGGTTTACAAGACAGTCCCGAACATCACCCAAGCACAAAGCAAGGCCATCCGTGCTCTCAAGACCAACTGCAACATTGTCATCAAACCAGCAGACAAAGGAGGCGCCACCGTCATACTGAACAGAACGGACTACTGTGAAGAAGTGTACCGACCACTAAACAATGAGAAACACTACAGACAGTTACCAGCAGATCCGACCAAAGAACACACTCGTCAACTCAACACTCTGATCAAAACCTTTGATCCGGACCTTCAGAACCCCCTCCGGGCTCTCATTCCACGTACTCCCCGCATTGGAGATCTCTACTGCCTCCCAAAGATACACAAGGCAAACATACCCGGCCGTCCCATCGTATCGGGCAATGGGACCCTGTGTGAGAACCTCTCCGGCTATATCGAGGCCATCCTGAAACCCATTGTACAAAGAACCCCCAGCTTTTGTCTTGACACTACGGACTTCCTACAGAAACTCAGCAACACATGGAGCAGTTGAACCAGGGACACTCCTTGTCACAATGGATGTCTCGGCGCTCTACACCAACATCCCCCACGACGATGGTATTGCTGCAGCTGCCTCAGTACTCAATGCCAACAACTGCCAGTTTCCGGATGCAATTTTACAACTCATCCGCTTCATCTTGGACCACAATGTCTTCACCTTCAACAATCAGCTTTTCATCCAGACACATGGAACAGCCATGGGAACCAAATTTGCACCCCAGTATGCCAACATCTTCATGCACAGGTTCGAACAAGACTTCTTCACCACACGAGATCTTCAACCAAGGTTATATACTAGATACATTGATGACATCTTTTTCTTTTGGACTCATGGTGAACAATCATTGAAACAACTGTATGATGATATCAACAAGTTCCATCCCACCATCAGACTCACCATGGACTATTCTCCAGAATCATTGCATTCTTGGACACACGCATCTCCATCAAGGACGGTCACCTCAGCACCTCACTGTACTGCAAACCGACAGACAACCTCACAATGCTCCACTTCTCCAGCTTCCACCCTAGACACGTTAAAGAAGCCATTCCCTATGGACAAGCCCTCTGTATACACAGAATTTGCTCAGATGAGGAGGATCGTGACAGACACCTCCAGACTCTGAAGGATGCCCTCATGAGAACAGGATATGGCGCTCGACTCATCGATCGACAGTTCCGACGTACCACAGCGATAAACCGCACTGACCTTCTCAGAAGACAAACACGGGACATGGTGGACAGATTACCCTTTGTTGTCCAGTACTTCCCCGGAGCGGAGAAGCTACGACGTCTTCTCCGGAGTCTTCAACACATCATTGATGACGATGAACATCTCGCTAGGGCCATCCCCACCCTCCCACTTCTTGCTTTCAGACAACCGCACAACCTCAAACAGATCATTGTTCGCAGCAAACTACCCAACCTTCAGGAGAACAGTGACCACAATACCACACAACTCTGACACAGCAACCTCTGCAAGACATGCCAGATCAGAGACACAGACAACATCATCAAACGTGAGGATACCATTCACCAGGTACACGGTACATACTCTTGCAATTCGGCCAACGTTGTCTACCTAATACGTTGCAAGAAAAGATGTCCCGAAGCATGGTACATTGGGGAGACCACGCAGACACTACGACAGCGGATGAATGAGCATCGCTCAACAATCACCAGGCAAAACAGTTCCCTTCCTTGGGCGAACACTTCAGCAATCATGGGCATTCGGCCTCCAACCTGCAGGTAAATGTTCTTCAAGGGGGCCTTCGTGACACACAACAGCGCGGAGTCGTGAGCAGAGACTGATAGCCAAGCTCTGCACACGAGGACGGTCTTAATAGGGATCTTGGCTTCATGATACAATATCTGTAACCCCCATGACTTACCTGGGTTACATAATTGCATGGCCAGTGAGATAATTTTGCCAAAATACTTAGCAGATTCTGAAAAATGGCAGATGTGATTTATGCCCTATGTCACCCTGCCAACAATTTTGCCGCTCGGCAACTTTGTTTAATGACGAGTTTCAATTGGCAAACAATTATGTAAGTTTGAGTAAAATAAGTACAAAATCGAATTGTGGGAAGGTATTTTCTATGCCAGCATGCCTCTGGGAAAATTAATCAATTTGCCACCAATTTCAGCCAGGCGCTCAGTCCAGATTGAATTGATGCTGCATTTTGCACTTTAGATGAGAGCTGGCAAAATTGCTTGCCAACATTGAGGCAAATGACAGGCATCTCTGGAGTTAATGACAATGACAATCTGGTTTGGTGTCTCAAGGCAATTGTCTTCAAGTTAGTCGGCAAAACAATATCTAATTATTCTGTTTTTAAAGTTCTTTTACAGGATGTGGTTACACCAGCAAGGTCGATGTTTATTATACGTTTCCAATGTGTAATTGTATGAAGGTGTAGGTGAGCTGTTTCAGTCTATCTGAAGAAGGTTACTATGTAGGGAGTTCCAGAACTTTGACCCAGAGCTGATGAAAGAGCAGCAATATGTTTCCAAGCCATGATTATATATTGCTTGGAAGAGATCTTGATGATGGTGCTGTTTCCCTGCGACAGCTGCGCTTATCTTTCTGGATAGTAGAAACTGAATTTGGAAGATACTGATGAGGGAGCCTTGGCGAGTTGTTGCAGGACATTTTGTAGGTGGTACACACTGTATGCCGGTGATGGATAAATGCCCAACAGGCTATGTCGCAACTGTTGACAGGTTTCTTGAGCATTATTGGAACTGCATTCATCCAGGCAAGTGGAGAGCATTTCATCTCACTCGACTTGCTCCTTATAGACAGTGGAAAGGCACTGGGGAGGTGAGTCATGTGTGGTTACAAGTGTCTCTGTTCCACACTGAGTTGTCCATCAACATTCATGAGTACATGTGGCAGGGCTGTAGAATCTTGAACTGATCCTTTGATTGTGGGATTGTTTAGTTCTGTCCGTAACATTGTGTTTCAGCTTATGTTTTGGCATGGCAAGTGCTGCTCTTGACACGCTCTTCTATGCTACTCATTGAGCCAAAAGGTTGGTATTCTTAGTGGTAATAGCAGAATGAGGAATATGCCTGTCCATGTGATCACAAATTGTGGTTGAACAGTTGATAGCCCACAGCAACTCAAGAATGCCTAGTTTTGAACTGCTAAGTCTGCTCTAATCTATCCTGCTCAGCATGACGATGGTCTCACAACACGATGCAACTGATTTTTATTCAAAAATAGGATTTCACCTCTTCTTGATTTATTGTCACATGTATTAGCATAGAATGAAAAGTATTGTTTCTTGCGCGCTACACAAAGCATACAGTTCAGAGGAGGACAGTGAGTGCTGAATATAGTTTTACAGTCAGAGCTAGGGCATAGAGAAAAATCAATTTAATGTGAGGTATGCCCATTCAGAAGTCTGATAGCAGCAGGGAAAAAGCTGTTCTCAAATCTGTTGGCACATGTCCTCAGATTTTTGTATGTTTTTCCTTACAGGCAAAGGTGGCAGACAGAACGTCTGGGGTGCATGGGGTCCTTAATTATGCTGGCTGCTTTTCTGAGGCAGTGGGAAGTGTAGACAAAGTCAGTGATGGGAAGCTAGTTTGAGTGATTGACTGGGCTTCATTCATGACATGAGTAGTTGTTGCAGTCTTGGAAAAAGCAGGAGTCATACGCAAGCTGTGATACAACCAGAAATAATGTTTCTATGATGCATCTGTAAAAGTTGGGAGAGTCATAACTGACATGTCAAATTTCCTTAGTCTTCTGAGAAAATAGAGGTGTTGGTGGATTTTCTTAACTATAGTCTCAGCAAGGAAGGGTACCAAGACAGGTTGATGATCTGGACATGTAAAACCTTGAAGCTCTCGATCATTTCTATTTCATCCCCATTGATGTTGGCAGGAGCATATCCTCCACTGCTTCTGAAGTTGACGACTATCTCCTTTGTTTTATTGACATTGAGGGAGAGATTATCTTTGTTGTACCAATTCACCAGATTCCCTCTTTCCTGTATTCCATCTCATCATTGTTTGAGATCCAACCCACTACAGTGGTGTCATCAGCAAACTTGAAGAGTCGAAGGGGAATATGGCCACACAGTCATTGGTGTATAAATATTATGGTAAGTGCTGAGGACACAGCCTTCTACAAGGACAATACAGTAATCACTCCTATCAATACTGTCATGACAGATGCATTTGTGATAGGTAGATCGGTGAAGACGAAGTCAAGAAATTTTTTCCTATTAGTATATATAAGGTTCATCAAATCAGAGTGCACTAAATTTTTGCAATGACCCCTCCAGAGGAAGTGATTACCAACAAGATTCTACTTTTCATAGCATTTATTTTAATGCATTTCAGAATCAATATCAATTACACATGAATAGGCAAACAATACTTCAAACAAAATGGTAAATTTCATCTTGAATACAGCTTACATAGCCACAGCCATTTGCATCACTCCCCATGGAAATGTGGCATTATCTACTCAGTTCCACAATCTAAAGTTGTTCATTCATGCAGGAAAGACTGAATGTTCGAATTGACAATAGCATTCACCAAGTTTCACAGTTACCATCAGCGAGGCACATTTCTACAAACTGTCTCTCCCTTGAATCATGACAGTCCTGGTGTGGTGCCTTTCCAGACTTTATTTTCAATTGATCAACTAATTACATTCCAGTCCACTGTTTGGCCACTCCTTGAAAGCATACAGTCCTCCAACTTCTCTTTTGTAGTTCTTGCAGTCAAATAGACAAGGCCCAACATAAAAGTGGATTTTTTAAATTAATGCAGCTAAAAACTGCTTCCAAGGTTACCACAGGTCAAAAGGCAACACGGACATACCAGAACTGTCTCGCACATCGAACAGGGTGCTTCACCTTAATAGGGAAGTCATCAGGACTTGAAACCAAAACCCAGACCTTTTATATATTGAACGGAAAGGCTCAAACTTCACAATGGAAGTTAATGGGATGAAACCCCTCAGGGAGTACTCAGACATTATGGTTGCGTATTTCCTAGATTCAGCCAGACTCCCTGCTGCTAAAGAGATATGTACAACTGGGATGACCTGGACTAACCTCATTGGGTGCTATGATCACCCCTCCCCCCACCCTGTCACCCCGTTGGTCAAAAACCAATGAACATTTTAAGGAAGGAGAATAATAAAACCTGTCATATTCAAGACAAACTCCAGGAAAGACTCCACCAAACCTATTGTGCCCTGGATGATGCAAAGGGGTTGTGCAAGACCCACCTTCATACAGACAGGACGCTGAGCTCAGTAAATTGATTGGGTTTTGGAATCAATTTCACCAGACTGGGTAATATCATTTCTCAGGTAATTTAGCCTAATTTGGAGAAAGTTAACAGTCTGTGTAAGAATGGTTTTCTCACTTCATTTTATGCGCATAACAGTTCATTTCCAGCTTGCTGCAGAAAGTCAATTAAATAATTTCTAACACAATTGCATCTCAAGTGAAATATCTGTATGTGATACATGACCACCTTTAAATTTAGTACACATGACAGAAATACTACAAAAATACAACATTTGCATTGTGCAGAAAGACTAACGAACTGAATGAATTCAGAAAATTATGGAAACTAAGATGTGCAACTTTTAAGATATCAAAGTGCAAGAATGTGAAGGTTAACATGAAGAATTAATGAAAGCAATCAAGTGGATTTTTATAAAATTATTTAATTACTAATCAAAAACTGCCAAGTGTCCAATTGCAAGTTCTTTACAGGTACAGGGATGTTGGTATGGGTGGTAGGTGCAAATTTCCCTTTAATATTAAGTTCTGGGCGACCCCCAGATTCCACAGCAGCTCCACAGACTTGCACACATCTTGAAGAGCAGGGGCACATGGTTCTTGACAGGTCAAAATTCACTGGAATTTGATTGGCATATACACAGTGCCATACATTCCAAAGGATAAGCTTATGTAGTGATGAGCATTGCTTGCTGTGCTGCAGTATCCATCGAGGCATTCTTCAAGGAACTACTTATGTGACACCTGACTGGACCAAATGGCTTTCCTTGTAATCTCCAGCATTTGGGACTGCAATGGCCTATTTTGTTGCAATGATATATACAACAGCGGAGAGGCTCAAAGGGCTGAATTGCCTACTCTCGCTCTGAATTCTTGAGAGAACACATTGGTCTCCATTTAATCTCCCTTTGGGCTTTAGGACAGCTTCCCAAACACTCTTTAGTGGTCTTTTCTAGATGAGGGTCCTTTCCTGAGTGGATTGCTTTGCTTATCTTTACAATGCTCAGGGGCATAGTTTGGAAAGTGTCAGCCTGAGTTTCTAAGCTGCTGGGTGAGGTCATAGCTATCTGCTATGATTGCTGAAGATTCTTTGCTCCCCAGGGTGCATTCACAGGTTGGAGGCTTGGCAATTTCTTAACTCCTCCAGTGCAAAGCCTCATGTGTGGATTGGGATTTTTTGATTATCTTATCCATTAATTGAACGCAATTCATTTCAGCCATTTAAATGTAATGTCAGCTTGTGATGGAATTGCCAGCAGTATGGCTTTGGGATTAATGCTTAGGTGTTCCCAAATAACGAGCAGAGTAAGGCCGCCATCCTCTGTGGGTAGAATGGAGTAGACCTCTTGGGTTCTCCCACACAGCTGCCCAAGAACTAAAAATATTCAGATTTCCAAGGGCCATTTTAGATGTCCTGCTAGCTTCTCAAAGGTGGTAAAGAAATGACTATGTCGCTTCAAATTTGGGAAGGAATCTCGTATACCTCAAGGCCTGATGATTTGCATTCAAGTTGCTAAACCAGCTTCAATTGACAAACCTTTGGATTTTTGTTCACAATATTGTCTCTAATTAAATTAGTAGCAATTTTAAATAGTATTTCATTTAAGCAGCAAAGAACACAGGCAGCTGAGGACAAAAGGCAAGCTAGAAAACATAGGCAACACCAACAGATCAGACAATTCATCCTTGTTGGCAGTGTGGTCTACAATCAGTGTGGCCCCTTGGCCACATTAAAATGCACAACAGATGATCCTACGCTGGCAAATAATCATTTTCAATAATGAAAGGAAACCATTAACGACAAAACAAGTAGCTCAAAATTAGTCAAATTCAGACATCAGTTAGTACATTCTTTGATTTGGGAAAAGTCAGTTTGTTGCAAATAAACAATTATCTTTATGATAAGGAGATTTGAATTTGGTAACCTCAGTACAACAGTTTTAAATATGGAAGATAAGTTTCTTTTCATGGTTAACCAAGAAATGATACATTAATGGTGTTTGAACAGAGTTGCTACTTGTTCGGAGTGCAATGATATCTCAACAATTTTTAACTAAGTTTAAAAAGGAAAATTGAATTCTGGCAGCAATAAGGAGGAAAGTTAGGAGAGATGACTCGAAAGAATGATCAAACTTGGAGAAATCAAATTTACATTGCCAAGTTTAGGGCAATTTTTAAAGGAAAACAGGACTCAATTTAAGTTCACTTTTCTAATCATTTTTAAAATAAAAAATATATGCAAGAAATTGCAAAGCAAGCTTATGCTCCATTATAGTTTGAACTATAATGAAAGGGTTAAAGGCCAGAACATACAAACAATGGCCAGAATTCTTTGGCCATTCATGCCAATGGGATTCTCCAGTCCTGCCAACAACACAGCCCCACCCAAGGATTTGACAGCAGCAGGATCGGAGAATCCCACCACTAGCAAACAAAACGCTGCCACTCGCAGGTGGGAAACATGTGGCTGAGAAGCCGGAGGATCTTGCCCAATATGTTTGAACCAATTACTCAAAAAATTATCAAGTAGATGTACTGCAATCATAATTCACATCATATTGTAGAATTTAATTTTGAAGCACCAGTCAGACTTACTGTTTCTTGATGATACGGTGATTTCTGTAAAACCAATATCATCGAAAACTCTGCTGCCTGTGTCAACCTATACTGAGCCTGCTTCACCTGTGCATACATTAACTTTGGTTCACTAATGCATTAGACTTTAAAATTCTCATGCAATTCTATTTTTCCCAATGAAAGAATTTATTAAAATTGTCATCTGTACATTTATACAATTAAGTATGTCACCAAATATTTACAGTGCAAAGTTTAATAGAAGCAGAGCAGTCAGATACAACAATTAAAGTAAAAATTACTTCAACGCATTAGACAATTTGCAATGATTAAAATGTTTCCACCTGAATGTCACCAGGTTTAAGTGAGCATATGGAGGAAACAAAGTTTAGATCATCATCCAATATATGGTTTACTGCTACCAGCACTAATGCACACAGACTACAAAACCACAGAAACAGTAAGTGCACATCTGTGATTCAATAGTGAACATGCACTTTGGTTCAGTTTTTCTCATTTGATTGCATTGTTTAAAACTCACTGAAATTTTTTAAACTTGGTTGTTTTGCTACTTAAAGCAAAAGTTACATTTTCCTTTTAAAATCTAGTACAATTCACAAATTGTAAAAATATGCACAGTTTAGTAGAAAAACCTTTGCTTACTTTAGGATATACCTTTCAAAAAATGATGCAACAGAATTGGAAGTTATCAATTTAAATCCATATCAAACAAAATGTCATTGGAGATAAGGACGTTAATGAAGATTTGGTTGCAAAAAAAAAGGAAGAAACACTATAAAGGATGTGCAAATTTTGATCTGGTCAGTAAGCAATATGTTCAAAACACATTTGTTACTGCAAACATTTAAAAAGTATCTAGAGTAAGTCTTTCATCCAATACTTAATAAATCCTTCAACTTAGGTTAATACAGAACACCTGAAAAAGATACATTTGACCAAGCTAGAGACTCAATAAACAAGATTTATAAATTAAATGTTTACTTACTACGGAAGTATAATCATTACAAGATGGAAAATTAAACAAAACTCAGCCAGTTGTAAGAATTATGTTAATAAATTAATGGCATCATTGATAAATATTTAGCTGTAGACTAAACAAATAGCTATTGACAGGTCCAAAGGAGTTATTTATTCTCATTTTTACAGAATTGGATAATCAAACATTGTTTCATGAAATAATGTTCCAGATCATTTAGACTGACTAACATTCGAGTAGCCAAAAGCTTTTTTTTAAAACAGAATAGGATTGTGTGAATTAAAATCTAATCCATCAGCTTCTTATCCTGTCTTCCCCATTGTTTCCCTTCTAAAAATCTGTGGAAATTGCAATAGGACGTTCACAAACTGGATATATTGGAGATCGGACAATCGTTATTCTCAAGGACTTTTTTCAATTCTTTCCCTCCCCTCTCTGTGTCGCCCTCCCCCCCAACACATCCATCATTGTTTATCAACTGCCTGCAATCTTTATTGCTGGGAAAGTCAGGTTAAAAGATGGATAGGAAGGAAAGTGTAATTCATTACATAAAACAGCTGATCAAGACTAAATTACAATAGGACATTATACTGTTAGCTGTAATGAACTCTCAGCTCTCTCACTATATACATACTGGCTTAAGTGTGACATGTATATCCACAGATCACCCTCATCAGTTATTCTATGACAGAACTATTGGACAGTAAGAAATCTATTAATGATGTTCAAATAAGTCCTTTCAGGAGCAGAAGGGATATATCCAATGGAGGGATATATCCAATATATACACATATCCAATGGAAAGCCAAAATTCAAGGGATAAAATATGATTCTTGCACACTCACATACAGCAAAATTCCCAAACCATCAAGTAGTACAGAACCAAAGTCTAAATCACCATACTGTGAAGTTAAACATGTCCACGTTGTCAGAAGATCAATGTGTTTTCTGCATTTTGCACACTACAACTTATAGCATCACCTTTAGTACTGGGGAATTTGATGCTTAACTGCATTTTCTTTGTAGATCAGTGCAGTCAGTTACATATAATGTAGGTTGCTGGAAATTTCCAGTAGCTGCAGACTCTTTTTCTTCTTCCTCGATTAGCAGCATGTTCCTCTTCCTTACTGATCTTCAATAAGGTAATTTTTGAACTGGCCAACCCACTCAGCTCTGGCCAATATTTCATGACTGATTTCTAGCACTGGCAAAGTTCTGACCAGTGGCAGGCGAACTGTGGAGTTTTGTAGCACACTGGATGTGAGCAAGACTACCCTCTGGGTATCGCACAAAGACTGGTTCAGTGAAAAAGCCCCGGCATACTTGGCAGACCTTTTTATCTGAAAGTTTAATAATGTTTCCTCTTGATTTTACCTGAAAAGCGAGAAGTGGAAAGCAAAAACAAAGAGGGGACTCTGTTTCAGTTCACTGCAGTTTAAGATCCAAAAACTTGAACTAGAAAAGTAATAAACGATATAATACAGACAATCACAAGGCAACTTGTGTGCAAAAAATCTGAAATGAAAAATCTGTTTTATACTGAAAAAAATGTTTTTTTGTTTGTCATGGCCTCGATTTTGACAAATTAGTTTTTGGGTTTTAGCATATGGACATTTTGATTTAACCCTCACACAAAGAGCTGCTGCACCCTCTGCTCAGTCTGTATCCGAAGCTTTACTATAGTGTGGCAAACAAAATAAAATATACTTTCTGCAACATTGTGGTGCAGCAAGAGGCAATGGTATGATAGACAACTCCATAAGCTAGTGGTTTGTGCTACCAAATAAATCTGTTGGACTTCACCCCTGGTGTTGAGAGACTTTTTACTATGATAGACAACATCATGGTTTTGCTCTTAGTGAAACTTTATCATGAGATCACAAACAGATATTGCTGAAAGCCAAATGTATTCCTCATACAGAGTTAAAATCATGTTAAGGCCTCTCATATTGGTGCCAGAATAGGCAAGACACAATAGTCAATTGTTGGTCAAACCTCTAACAGTATACTTGTACAAAGCTGCTGCAGCTTTTTCAACTTAAAACCAGCTTGGTCTGAAAAGAGATAGTATTGCATTCTCAGTAGACTTTGATCAATTATGTCCAAGCTGCAAGAAAAATAAATATACTCCTCTGTGCAACTACAGGTAACAGCTATTGAGGTAAAGGTTGAGGAGAATGATGAAACAGCTGAAGTATCGGAGCATGTCATTTATGATTCTGACCAGCGCAGTCTCTGCTACAGATATGACAGAAACCATGATCTCAAAAGGAATGGTGGAAACATGGATGAGGAAACATCATTTTTCAGATTTTTCTACTGCAAAACCATAACCAATTCGTGTATTCAATCACTTCTTCCTACTCTATAATCATATAATGGAGTTAGGAGCATTTTGTTTTTCACTGGAGTTTTACACCACCACAAACATTTCCAATTTGTAAACATAGAGCAATTGACTGGCAGGATCCAAGGAATCAGTGATGCAAGAGAGCAACAAAGCAAGGAGTTTGGCAAGATTATCCCAATTACTTTTGAACAATATAGAAACATATCAACAAAGCATTACAAATATATTAGTTCTGGAACATGGAGTGCCTTTCTGAATTCTTACATGTGGGCATTGCTGACTGCCCATTTTTAATTGTCTCAGTTCTTGGACTGAGTGGCTGGCTAGGCCCATTTCAAAGTCAACCACATTGCTGTGGGTCTGGAGTCACATGCAGGTAAGGATGTCAGATTTCCTTCCCTAAAGGACATTAGTGAACCAGATGGGCTTTTATGACAATTGGCAATGATTTTGTGAATCATTGCTAGACTCCTCTCCAACCCGACCACCTACTGCTGATCATTTGCGATCATTTTAAAGCTTGTCAAGAGATAAGTTATTGGCAAATATGACTTTTAGGATGAGCTTAATCAGGTGAAGCTGGGTATCAGTTGTTAAATGACATGGGACAATATGGGACAGAGTTACTGCAAACTGGTTTGTAACTCTGAAGAGATATATGAACTTGAAACGTTAAGTCTGTCTCTCTCTCTGCAGATGCTGCCAGACCTGCTGAGTTTTTCCAGCATTTTTTGTTTTCAGATTCCCAATATCTGCAGCATTTTTTTTTATTATATAGGAATTTATAGTTACCGTGGAATACAAAGTTCCCCCAGCCTAAAGCAAATATGGGAGATAGGATTAAAGAACATTAACATTTGTTTAGTTTATCTAGTACAACCTCAAGTTCAACAACAATTTGCATTTATATGGTATCTTTAATTTAGGAACGAGTTCCATGGTCTTTCACAGAAAAATAATGAGAACAAATTGACATAGCTGAGGAGAAGGTATTAAGACAGGCCACTAAAAGCTTGGTCAAACAGGTTTGTTTTTAAAGACTAGAGTTGTGTAGAAATAGAGGAAGGGAATTGTAGAAATTCATGTCAAGATGTCTGAAGCCATAGCCTTCAATAATGAGGCAAAGCTAGTGAGGGATGAACAGGAAATAGAAATTGATGAATGAAAGCTATTGGAGCACATTAGAGGGAGGACAACTCAGGCAGTGAAGGGATTTAAACACTTGGTTGAAAATTTTAAATTGGAGGTATTGTAGGGACCACAAACAAATGTAGATTAGTGTGCACAGGAATGACAGGTGAGAGAATTGGCACAGATAAGTCTGGGATAAGTTCACATTTATAGAAAACTGTCAAGCTGTCATTTATTGCAAGGAAATGAAATAGGAAATTAGTGAAGCTTTGCCACAGTTGTACAGGGCATTGGTGAGGCTATATCTAAAATAATGTCTACATTTTCTGTCTCCTTATTTAAGAAAAGACATAACTGCATTAGTAGCAGCTTAGGGAATGTTCATGCGACTAATTGCTGGGATGAGGGGGTTACATTAGGAGGAAAGATTGGACAAGTTAGCCTGTAGCCATGGGAAGAATGAGAGCTGGTTTTATTAAAACAAAAGATCCTGATGGGATTTGACAAATTGGAAGTTGAGGATATTTCCCTCATGGAACAGACTGGAATCAGGGAACAGTTTAAAAATAAGAGGTCTCCCATTTAAGTTGGCGATGAAGTGAAATATTTTCCTTGCAGAGGGATGCAAAGCCCTTTCCCAAATACAGTAGAGGCAAGATCATTGAACATTTTTAAGGCAGAGGTAGACAGATTCTTGACTAACAAAGCAGTCAAAGAATATATGATCTAAGCAGCATCGAGACTGCAATAAGGTCACCATGATCTTACTGAACAGCTTAGCAGGTTCAAGGGCCAAAAGGTCCACTCCTGTACACTGGTAAAAGGAGACAGAGGTTGAGAAGGATGAGAAGATTCAGAGCACCAGGTCACTGGTGGTATCATTTGGGCCTATTAAAGCTGTGGTAAAATAGGAACAGAGGCAATCACAGATTAAAAGAACTTGACAGAAAATGCTGGCCAAGATGAGTCGATAGATTACAAGAAAGATTGAGAGTATTTATCTTTGAGGGCATAATAAAGTAACATGCTCAACAAAATAAAGTGAAGGAAGAATAGGAGGATGAGGCTAAGATGAGGTTTGATGAAAAGGACCATGGCAGTGCTTTGGGTGTGCGAGATAGAGGGCAGAATTTAATAAGAGGGACAATGTTTACTCCCACAAGCCAATGCAATCATGCATGAATAAGTACCAACACAATCACCAATTTTAAAATTTGTCGAATGACAAAGATAAATGACAAAGCAGAGGGGATAATTAGCAATTGACTGGCAGGAGCCAAGAAATCAGTGATGCAAGAGAGCAACAAAGCAAGGAGTTTGGCAAGATTATCCCAATTTCTTTCGGAACAATGTAGAAGCACATCAACAAAGCATTACAAATATATTGGTTCCGGAATTATACTAAAGCCACCACTGAACAGTATAACCAAGATAAAGACTATACAGTATACTAATTAGATATTGCATCTGATTAAGTTATTACCTTAACATAGAAATTAAAATTTAGAATAATTTTATACATAGCATTTAACATTTTAATTATTTTTAAATTAACCTAATAAGTGGAAGATTGAAAAAAAGTAATTTAAGTGCAAGGTTTGTTTTTACTGAAAGCTACCCACCTTTGCATATTTATAATTTAAGTTTTCGGATCTTGCCAAGCCGGATGAAAGTTCTGCTATGCATTTGGAATGAAAACTCCCTCTCATTGCCTTAGTTAGGAATGGTGAAAGTAGCTGTATTGACCAATTTTCAGGGACCTGCTGTAAAACGCGAATTGCATCAAATTCAACAGCACGGTTATTTAAGAGGTCCACACCAGCCATTGTTAATGCATCACTGGCAACACTGGGGTGCAGGTAAAGTGCTAATAACATGTGAAAGAGCCTCTGCCGACATGAAGGATCTTTTCCATTAGAATTCCACAAACAGTAAGACTCAGCTGCTTGGAAATCTTTTAACTTGTGAACCAGGATTTCGAGAGCTTTCTCATGCTCTTCCAGCTTTCCGTGTAATATTGCACGTTCCATGTAGAGATCAGTGTCTTTAATTTTACCTACAAAGACAGGAAGGGAGAATACATATTAGTTAACAAGTAAAATGCTGCTGCTATCATTTTAGATTTAAGTTAATTACTTTTCAAAACCAATTAAGGATACCTTTTTGTGATGCAGTCAATTATAAAAATATAAACAGTGGAGCACACGACAAGCCAGGTATAGACTTCCTGAAAGGAAATGCTCTACTGCTGTCAGCAACATCATAAAAACCCAACAGATGGGACCAGTGTGCATAGCTTTTTCTTATCCAGAAATTTCTTGATCCACATTCAAGGGAAACTTAGATGTCATAGAACCCCTATGATGCACAAGGAAGCTGTTCAGCCCACTGACTCTCCAAAAAGAGCATCCCACCCTTATCCACATATCCTGTACATTTACCATAACTACCCTAGATATCTTTGGATGCTAAGGGACAATGTAGCATGACCAATCCACCTAACCTGCACAACTGTGGACTGTGGGAGGAAACCGGATCACTTGGAGGAAACCCATGTAGAAATAGAAGGAATAACTCCCCATAATCACCGAAGACTGTAATTGAATCCTGGTCCCCGGCACTAAGCAGTGCTAACCACTATCACCTGTCAGTCAAAGTTATTTGTTGGCCTTCCAGCAGTTGGCATCAGCTCATGTCATCAGGATAGCTCACTACTGAAGGAATGAATGATAATGGTGGGAAGCCTTGGGTTTGAGATTGACTCTTGCCAAACTAGTTAGATAAATCTAGCACTGAGTCTGGAAGAAATAAAATGGTATGTCAAAAATACTTAGCCATTTTCTCCTTTTATGCAGTGCAAATTACAGAAAGGTTTCTTCCACGCCAGTAAGGTAAGTTTCAATATTACAAATTCAATTTTGTATCTCTTTGAAGTATTGAACTAACAGGAATATGTTGGCAGGATTTACCTAGCAAAAGATGAACTCTATAGAGATTAGAGTGTTGAAGCAGATTCTTGAGACTGTGACGTGCTGAAATGAGTTCTTCTGACATGCTCCCTGCCTGAGAGTGTAATCCTAGAACTTTATCCAGGTACAATACAGCCAAATGAGTGTGGTACTTTTCCTTCTGTAGATGCAAATAAATCATAATTCACACTATGATCAAAACAGGCAATAAAAACGAACATAGCAGAACACTATTTCAGAAGGGACACAGATCCAAACTAGTGAAGGGAATATTTCAGATTGATGTCAAAAATTTCATCACACCAGTGACAAACGGTATAGACATTGAAATGAAAGTGACCCATTAAATTGTTTAACAGTTGGATGCTGTGGTGGGCTGGAGGGAAGAGATGGATATGACACTAATGAAATTTTATGCACCACTTGAGAGCTATCAATTAGCCAAAAAGACCACAATTGTCTTCTATAGCTCCACAAATCCCCAAATCAAATTTGGACAACTAGAACTATGGCCAGAGCAAAATACAACCAGGATAGGTTGTAGAATACAAAGAGGCAACTCTGGAAACAGCAGGAATTGGGTAAAGTAGATAAATGATCACCAAACAGAAAATGCTGGCAAAATTCAGTTTTGAAGAAGGCATACTGACTTGAAATGTTAATTCTATTTTCTCTCCACAGATGCTGCAGACCTGCTGAGTTTTCTCAGCCTTTTTTGTTTTTGTTTCACAATCAACATTCACAGTATTTTGCTTTCAGTTTAGTAAATGATTAAATGGATTCAGTTTAATTGTTCCAGAACACTATTTCAAAAGGGACACAGATCCGAACGAGTGAAGGGAATATTTCAGATTGATGTCAGAAATTTCATCACACCAGTGACTAACAAACGGTATAGACATTGAAATGAAAGTGATCCATTAAATTGTTTAACAGTTGGATGCTGTGGTGGGCTGGAGGGAAGAGATGGATATGACACTAATGACCTTTCATGTATGTATTAAACAGGGTCAACAGCTTTTCTCTTCTGAAAATCAATCTTGTGATCAACTGTGCTAAAAATCAATTTCCAGCCATAAATTTCTAAATGAAGGAATATATTCCATTATAAGTGACAACTGTTCATCTGGTGCAAATGGAGAACAGAACAATTCAGCTTTCCATTAATGCTTAGTGCCTGCATAGTTTAAATATTCCAGCAGAAACTAAGGCCCACATATTACTTCGGGGGAGGGGAGAATGGTCCACACCACACATGCAGCAGATGCAAAGTCAGCGTGTGCCTTGCTCCATGCTTGCCTGGACCCAGAGCCATAATGTGCTATGGGGTGGGCTAAATAGGTAAAGTGTGGGACTTCTGCCCCATCCTCCTGTGGAAGTCTTGCCCTCAGGAGTTTTTGGCCTAATGCACTGGCCGACAGCTCCAGCAGTCTTGGCAACCCCAAAAGCACATCACTGGGCACTGCCAGGACTGCAAGCAAGCCCATTTTCTTTCAGAGGTGGGTGAGAAGGTGATATGGTTGGTACCTGTGCTATTTTACATGCCTTCCTCACCACCATCAGAAATATATCCTGCACATCAAATCCAGTCCCAAGTTGTCAGTTGGATTTTCTCACATATAGAATATCATATTTCACATTTATGAACCATAAATATTGGACAGGACTTTGATTTCCAAGCTCCATATTCATACAGGTTTGAAGGTTTACCTGAACATTTCTTTCAAATACTAAGTGTTCCAAATATACCACAACAGCTTTCTTGTACTTATGAAGATAGTTGACAATGTCATCTGGATTCATGTGGCTTGTCTGGTTTTCATCCAAAGGTCGCCTTGTGAAAATTTGTATGCCAACCTACACCATAACAACAAAATGATAACTGTGTCACTACAGGGACTCAATTTACTGCAACACCCCTCCTGACTCCCCAACCCTCTACTAACAGGATTCTTCTAATTTATCACAAGACCTAAGCTTTGGGAATTTCTTAATTCAATCTCATAAATCTAAGCTTACAATTGCTTGATGGATGACGCAGATGATGTGCTTACATGGAATAAAAAGCCCTCTTTCTTTCCTCCCTTATCCAGTATGCTAGCTGACTTGTTCGGCCAACAAAATTCACTCAAACAGGCTCAAATGACAGTCACAGGTTGGGTTCTCTAGAGCTGGTCTATTTAGCTCAGATGTTTTTCTCCCCCCCAAAATTCTTCCACAATTTTGCTCACTATCAATTCTGAAGCCACTTGGTATTTAATTCTAAATTTTCTAATTCATAAGCAGATGGTGATTTTTATTTTAAATTGTGCTACACATCTGTATAAAAGGGATTTACACATTGCTGAGACTATTGTATCAATTTTTCAGTTTTTAAACTAAAGATAACCCATTATCCTTATGCCTCATTTCGTACAGCCTGTAGGAATGTGCACCATGTTAAGTGCACAATTGCTGCTCATGATAGTAACTAATATACCCTTTTATTTAAGCTATACTTGGGAATAAATGCAACTCAAACTCAGCTTGTGCTACAAGATTAGTGTATGTGAAATTAATTCAGATTTTTAAAAACATGACATACACATACATTAGAATAAATTTCATTTCTAAATTACCATAGAGCAGGTTGTCCTTTGTATATTGTGCATTCAAATTTTCAGGTGAGACCAGATTACACAATAAAAAAATCAAGGCAAAGACAATTCATTTAGCACCTACATCAATGAAAGTAAAAAAAGCAAACCTCTTCATTTTTTTGCAAGGCCCAGTCCGCGTACTTCCACACCAGTTCATGGTTAGAGCAGAAACTAAGAAAATCCACAATATACTCAAAAAGATCTGAACGAGTTGCATCCTGTAGTTGTCCATCAACTATCTTCACCCACAACTATAAAGGAAAAGAAAGGAAAACATATAGTTGTATAAATGCCTCAAATTATCAGACATAACAAACCAGAACCACTGAGGAGTGAAACTCACTGTTGAATTGTCACTCCAGTCCTTTTCACTTGCCTCCATCAGGGGCTGCACATTTCTCACCCATTCTTCCAATTCAGGCCTGGTAAAAATGGTGCAGCGCAGCAAGGTGCCGAGGCCTTCAGCTTAGGGCAGCACAACTGAACTGCACAGTGGTTTAGGTAACTGAATTGACACCTGATGGGAAGTGACTCTATGCTTCCTTTTTGAGGCATAAGCTACTGTAAAACAAGTTTAAAAGTCCCAATCACTTTGGAAAGGCAAGCAAAACATATGTATGTAAAGTGGTAGTGCAGTGTATGTTGTGTGTCATTGGTATGGAATCTTCAGGAGTTAGAAGTGGTTTTAATTCTTACTTTTCCTGGATCACTATTCTGCTGAGGAAGTCAGAACCATCTGAAGTTTCTGATTTAAATTATTGGATGGATGGTTCCCAATGCAAGATAACTAGCCATCCAAAGTTTTAACTTTCTAGGTAATTCCCAGGCAGTCCTGGCTGTAAAGACTTCTGGAGGATCACTCAGCACATCTTCTGGGGTACCTGCAAGGTATGTGTTTCATCCCCTCTCCAGAATGTTCTTGGCCATTCTCAATAAGTATTAAATAAAGTTGTAGAGTCAGAGGCATAGATGTTTACAGCATGGAAATAGACCCTGTGGCCCAACATGACCATGCCACCTTTTTAAACCTTAAACTAACCCCAATTGTCCACATATGACCCATATTCCTTTATACCCATCCTACTCATGTAACTATCGAAATGCTTTTTTGAAAGCTATTGAGGTAGAGTTTGTAATCTATATGGTTATGAGTTTTATTTGCCCAAAAAAAGCCAAGTGTAAAGTTATAAACTCAAAGGCCTTCACCATTTGTACAGTCAACATGCTGGATGTTCATCACCATCACCCATAAAAAGGCACTGAAAAAACATCAGCAATTATGTAATTGATAGCTGATCAAACAGTGGAATTTAATATGGTAAAGGTGCCAATGATGGCACAGTGGTTACTCAGTGCCAGGTACCCAGATTCAATTCCCTGCTCGGACACTGTGTGGAGTTTGTACATTCTTCATGTCTGCGTGGGTTCCCTCCCACAGTCCAAAGATGGGCGGGTTGGATTGATTGGCCATGCTAAATTGATCCTCAGGTGGCGGAGTGTGGTGACTAGGGCATTTTGGCAGTAACTTCTTTGCAGTATTAACATAAGCATACTTGTGACTCATAAGTAAACTTACTTTTAAATGGGACGTACCGAATCCCTGAATCTTAAACACCTCAATCTGCTCTCTTCTAAAATGGAGAATCACAGGCTAAATGGCTACTTTATCAAATCCCTGTTCTAATCACAGGTATAATTCAAGCTTCTCATCACTTCTCAATTCAGTTACCTATCTTACTCCAATTTAACCTCCATCTTTTGCCTTCTTCACTGTTCCAACACAGACTGGAAAAACAATGTTCTTAGCAAGCATATTTTGTCTGTCTTTTTTTTAAGTCCTGCAGCTCTTATAGTTTTGACCAAGAGTTAACACATCAATTCTCACTAAAGAATGTTTAGCATTTCCTGGTTTGTTTCAGATTTTCAGTACCTACAAAATTTGATCTTTTCTCCTCTAACATTCTTGGGTCTACAACAAAACATCTGCTCATATGCTAACATCCTTAGTATTTTAGTCAATCTCATATCTGCGCAAGTGTCTTACCATTGTTCCTGAAGCAAGGCACCCAAAATCTAACTGCAGCTCAATCACCAATCTGTACACGTTTAATGTTCAACACTGCTCCTTTGCATTTGAATTCTATATTAACCCAAGTAGCCATCTTAAAAATGTACTAAATACACTTATGAAATTAAAATGAGGATTATGCTGGCAACTAAAACAATTAAAATACAGGTTTCCTTGACCTAAATCTCTTTATCGCCCTCCATTTCATTAAGACTCTGCTCAAGTCACCTCTTTTGATCAAGCTTTCAGTTATTCCATTATCTTGATCTGTGCAATTGTTTTTTTTGATTACACTACCATTAAATAGTTCTGCCACGTTAAAGGCACTATACAAATGCAGGTAGCTATTGTCATGAACTTTCAAAACATTAGCTGAAAACAAATGTAGCACATAGTTAGCTTGAATCAGGGCTGCTTTTCTCACTTTGGTTTGCAGTATCTAGCATCTAACCAGGATTTTTACTTCTGGTTGCTCCAGTGGAAGTGCTCATGGATATCAAGGAGGAACAGCATTGGGCTCATTTATATTCCTGATACACTGTCCAGCTAACATGAAAAAGGTGAAAAGTAAATACATATCTTCCAATTGATTTGCCATGGCCCCACTGATACTATTTAAAGTTCCAAACAATTTTCTCTCAAATTTGCCATGACTGCAACAACATATTCATGTCAATTTTCTTAATTTGCTTAACGCATATCACTTCATACACTGGTAACTTCCATCTTTCCTGCTCCTCAAAGCATCTCAATAATCATCCTACTGTAATCTCAGTACCTCTCCATCCTGTCCTTAACTCATTTAAAAACTCTTTCACAACATATCTCCACTCAGATTCCAGTTGAAAATCAACATATTTTTTAACCAGTTCTTCCAGCAGCTTGAAGGATAAAGACCTCAAATTTTGTTTTTCTGATCCAGGCTGCAGACTCAATCCCTGATCTGTACTGAACTATTTGATTATGTTTCGAACACAAGCCACATTTGGCCTCAGTTTCTTCAAATTGGGAAAGGGAAGGGAAGTGGGGGGGAAATAGGGTGCTAAGTGAATAAAGTGGGATTACAAACTGATTAATAAATTATTGATTAAGCTGATCTAAGCATCTCTACTTTCAGAATAAAATGATTCCCTGATAATGTTGAATTTAATGTGATTGTAAAATAAACCTCAGTTGAAAAAGCAAGATAAATGGATACTGGCAAGCTAACAAAACCATTCATAGACTGCTTAGATTCATCAACTTGGGGAATACAGTGAACTTTATATTAATCAAAATTTGAGTAATTAATCTTTTAATAAAAAAAGGGGGTGGAGAGGAAAAAATTCCTGTAATGCGTGGAGGAGAATTTCCCTGACTAATATCAATCCAACTAGGAAGTCAGTATTGCTGGGTCTGGTGTTGGGAAACGAAGTGAGTCAAATGGAATAGGTGCTTGTGAGGGAACACACAGGTAAAAATGATTAACACAAGGTTCAGACTAGAATTGGAGAAGAACAAGGAGCTATCTAAAGTGGAACTTCTAAATTGAAATAGGGCTAACTTCATTGGATCAGAGGAGAACAAACCAAGGTAAAGTGGACTGACAGGAAGAGCTATATATAATAGGTGGAGAAGAAGAAAAATTTCAGGTGACAGATAGAATTTAATAGAGAGCTGTGAGGTGATGCATTTTGGCAGAAGGGACAAGCAGAGGCAATATTGGCTGAATGGTACAAATCTAAATTGTGTGCAGGACAGAGGGACCTTGTGATTCATGTGCACAGATCTTTGAAGATAGGAGGACATATTTGGAGAGTAATTAGTAAAGCATATGAGATGCTGGTCTTCATTAATTGAAACTTCCCATTTGTATATGTTATGTTGAACCCTTAAAAAGCTCTGATTAGGCCATAACTCAAGTATTGCATCCAGTTCTGACCACCCGACTTCAGGGAGGATCTGAAGGTCTCAGAGGGTTCAGAGCAGGATTACCAGAATGGTTCCAAGGATAGAGGATTTTAGCCATAAGATTGTATAGCTGGAATTGTAAAACTGACTTTGGGGGGGATATAGAGATACTCAAGATACTGTCAGTATTAGATCAGGTGTACAAAAAAACTGTTCCCATAACTTAAATACCGGTGCAGACCCCTAGTCAACAAGGACCAGGGTACAAAGAATTGGTGGTTTGGGGAAGAGATTCAGAAAGAATTGCGAGGAATAATTTTTTATGCTGTGAGTGGTAATGATTTGGAACTTGTTGCCTAAAAGAATGGTGAAAGACGAGACAATCAATGATTTCAAAAAGAAATTGGATGGACACGAAGGAAACAAACTTGTGGGCCTATGGGGATGGACTGGGCAAATGGGACTGATTGGATTGTTCGATACCAATTGTTCATTAATCAAGGTTGCAAATAAACTGGGGAATCTATAACTTGAGAAATTAATATTCATTAAAAATTATTTCAAGCCAAGTCCGTTTTGTGTTAATTATAAACAGATAAATTGACAATCAGTTGAGAAATTTGCAATGTTCTGAAAAATGATAACAAGCACAGATATGAAGTGGGTTATACCCAAGGGGCACATTTATCCAGAGTTGATTTCTCCATGCCTGCTGGGAATTTTAAATTGATTCTGTATTCACAGTCACTGATTTCTAATACAGCAAAGCTTGCATTTTCCTGACTGCTCAGTGAAAGTGGCACTTCTTAACACAACAATCTGCATAATCACATTAACTTCTCCAAAATGCAGAATCTTTTCTATTGTTGTTTTCTAGACAGAGCTAAAAAATATTTTTAAAAATACATGAATAAAAGCTAAAAAAAGGCTGAGAGTTAACCTGCTGAAAACTTTCATACATGTTTACCAATTATGTTTTTCATTAAATATTGGAAAGATTAAAGTTTTTTGGGCTTCACTCCAAATTCCATTCATTAACTACTGACCCAAACCCATTCTGTTAAGTCTGAGGTTAAGCAAGTTTGTTTGCAATCTTTTTTGTCATATTTGATCCCAAGATCACCTTTTGACCTCAAATTTGCATCACCACCAAGACCTACTTCCATCTCTATAACATTGCTCAACGTCAGTATCTCAGTTCATTGGTAGATCAAACTCTCATTCTTGCCTCTGTTACCTGCAGATTTAACTATTTCAACACACTCCTGGCTGGTCTCCCACGTCCAATCATTTGTTAACTTGTAGTCATACAAACCCACCTCTGTTACCAAATTTCTGGTCATTTGACCAAATTTTGCCTTGTGGTTCAGTGTCATATTTTGTTTTAAGACACTGTTAAAGACATTATATAAATTATTGCCATGCTAGCCAATATTATGAACACCTAATATTTACAAGACTATACATTAATACATTATGCTAGCATTCAGGCATATAAGGCACTTTTGCTTAGCTAACGTCAACAGATTGAACGATAGTTGCCATCTAATAGATTTGGAGTAATGAGCTTCACACCAATGTTGCCTGATTGCCCCTATGTTTGGGCAGTGTTCTACTGGGCCTTGAAGTGGTGGGGGGTGGGGGGGTGCATCAAGAATATTAAATAGATGTTCTTAGATGCAGTAGTGACTGATCTTCCTGGACGCATATTTCAATTTTGTTGCATTTACATGTGATGTTCTAATTCCATAACCAGTAAAATCCCCAAGTCAGAACATTAAGAAGAGCATTCTGCCGTAATAATCATGAACTTTCTCTGCAGGAATCCCAATGAATATCTGCACAGTAAGTTATTTACACTGGATTATTTCTAAACGAAATACATATTATACTTTGTGGCATCAACCATCTACAATAACGTATTTTCACTTGCCCTGGTCATTGATTGCTCTCAACTGGGAGAAGGATCTATTGAATATCACTGTATTAGACCCATCAACACGTCATAGTTGTAAGCTGTTTCATGTTAGACGAAGACCACTGCATTCCCTAAGTGTGGGTACCCTGCAACCAACTGCAAACGAAGTATGAAATTGCTTTGATTCAGCAAAAGCTGTCTGAGACCTCTATAGCTTGGGGAAACTATTTATAGGAGCATATGTCTCACACTATATAAAAAGCAACTATCTACATTAGTGGCATGCTGCTGACCACTATAGCTTCTATAACTACTTTCACCCATTTGAATAGCCAGAAGGCATTCTCTGGATACCTCAACTGTTGTCATATTCCACAATTACCTATATTATTCACATTTACCCCTCTCCTCACTTCCACTCCCACTCACTAATTTCTGCCAGTGAGTTTCACCAATACAGCACAGTGGATAATAATGGTATTCAAATATGTGTAAATATCAACTTACCTGTAGTGCTGCTTCATTTTGACCATTATAATGGTAAAGAAGACCAAGGGCAAAATACCTATGTTCAGAAAAAACAGAAATTAAATAGCCTTAAAAAGCTTAAGGTCTTTAGCATTTAGCTGGATTTAAGATGGTGGTATTGTATGTTGCATTAGATGTCAGCAATCACTTAAATTTCAAAAAAAAGCTATATTATAGCTGCTTTTATGGTGTTTCTAACCTTGAGATACAAGTTCACTGCCCTGCGCATATACCTTCTGCAATCTCTAAACCTAGTAGCTATTGAAATGGCCTAAGTCAAGCAGGGAATGTAAGTATGAACCAATGGAAGTAATGTACCTGGACTTTCAAGAGCTACACAATGTTATTACCAAAACAATTAGAGCAGATGGGATTGGAATTGGATAATGGACAGAAAGGAGAGAGTAGGAATAAACAGATCATTTGCAGTTTGGCAGGGTATAAAGAGCGACGAACCACAAGGGTCAACGTTAAGAGTCTGAGCCATTTATAATCTAGATTAGTCACTGAAATGGAAAAGTGTGTAACATAACTGAGTTTGCTGATAATACAAAGCTAGGCAGGGAAGTACGCTGTGGAGGACAGCACAAACTGCAAATGAATATAGATTGGTTGGGTGAGTGAAATGTACTGTGAGGAAATGTAGTTGTTCACTTTAGTCAAAAAATGGGAAAAAACAAAACTTTTTTTTAAAAAGCTAACAGACTAGGAAATGTTGATATGCAGACAGACTGTTTTCTTGTATACAAATCACAAAGTTAATATAGCACAAGGAATGAAAGTGCCTTAGCCTTTATTTACTCTCTGTATAGCAATCCTTTCATATCTTGTTGAGCCCACACCATAACTCTATGTATAATTCGGATTTCCTTATCCAAGGAGAAATACGCTTGTCTTCAAATGGGACACAACAAATGTTCACTTGATTGATTCCTGGGATGAGAGTTTGTCCTATTCAGGAGACAGTAAAGTGGGCCTATATTCTCTAGTGCTTAGAAGAATGGGATGTCATCTCATCGAATCTAAAACAATATATTAAAGGAAACTGATAGATGCTGAGATGATGTTTCCACTGGCTCGGGAGTCTAAAACTAGAGTATGCAGTCTCAGAATAAGGAGTTAATCATTTCAGACTGTGATGAGGAGAAATATTTTGCATCCAGAGGTTTATGGTTCTTTGGAACACTATTTCACAGAGCTGCATATGAATCATAAGAGTATATTTGAGACAGCAATAATTTACAAAGGTGGAGTAGGCTTGAAGAGCCAAGTTGCTTATTCTTGACCCCTATTTGCATTTTTGTCCTTTATATAGGAGCAAAGCATCAAATCATTGGTAGCCAATCTCACCATTGCTATCAGGCTGACTTTAAGACTCTAGAGTGTTTGGTATGCTATAAAAATTAGATAGCAAACTGCTTTATTTAATGAATATTTAGTAAATGTACTGATTTAAATATTCCAATTAAATTATACTTAATTTACTGCAGCTTTTAAATCTTTGAAAATGCAAGAGGCATGCCCATCCAAAGAAGAAATAGGAAACAGTAATTGTTTGGAAAGTATCACAAGATTCACTAGGATTTTGTTTCCAGTCCAAAAACTTGTAAATTCTATTGATATAGTAAAAGACAGACAGGATTCAATGATTCATATTACACAAGGATCAAAGTAAAGTGGTTTATAGGTATCCAATAAACAGATCTAAAAATGCAGAAAACAGCTCAAAAAGAAAACAATAATTAAAATATCTCTTTCATTGTCTGATAAATGCAAAACAAAAGCATTGGAAAAGCTCAACAGAACAGTGTAACATAAATCTAGACGTTATGCTATAGTAGTGCCAACTAGTCAGATAAAACTGAATACATTTCTGAAGTTAAAGCTAAGAATGCAGGATCATTGGAAATAAAGTGAAATTTAATTTAATGGAGATATCAGGAACAGCTTTTACTTTTGGAATGGTCTGCTACATCAAAGATAATCCAGAGGCAGGAAAGATAGGGTTAATTTGGATTTTGCTTTGACATACATAGGGATGAACATTGCTAAGGCCAAATGGCCTACATCCTCCACTTTTCTTATGTTTCCAGAACACGAAAGGGTTGTGATACCCAACAAATTTTAAAGAAAATACAAGACAACTGCGTTACATACTTCTTGTGTTTTTCCAGCCAGGGAATACAATCCACTAAGAGACATGAATTTTCAGAAACCAACAGATCCAGCAAACTGTCATGATTAGCTTCCGCATAGAGTTTCAGCAAAGCTGTGTCAATATCTTCTTTATAACCATTTGCTACTTCAGTGCTTCGAATCTCATTCAAGTAGCTCATAAGGAAGCGTTTGCACTTTGTAATCTTTTCTTGGTCACCCTGCATTAGTTGATTCAAGTCAGCATATTCATGCAGTGGGGGATGGGAACGGATAAATGTAGAGGTTGAAGGAAGCAGTAACGGATAGAGAGACATCAACTCTCTTACATCCAGCTGGCCATTCCTGTTGATAAAGACAAAATTAAACAAAAATAAACTACCAACATTTAATAAAATACATTCATCCAGATAGCAAAATTGATTCCTAAAGGAACTATTTTTGTTGATAAAAGGCATTAAACAGCCAGATGTGAACTAATAAGCAACAGAAGTAAAAATACTAATCATTGTAACTGGAGACGTGAGAGTGAGCCAATTGGATAGCTCTTTGAAACAGCACATGTATGATGGGCTGAGTGGCTCTTTTTATGCTGCAAGATTTTATGACTTTATGCTACTTAGAGCCATGGTTAATTTAAGGTTGTTTGACAGAACTACCCAAGTTGAATTTTCAGACAAACAGCTGAACAAATAGAATTCTAAAAATTTTTGATAACTGTAAAGGTTCATTAAACACCATTAAAGACAATAATTGCACAGCACTGAGCTAATAGAGTGGCTGCTGTAATTATAATGAATCACGTAAAGCAAATACCATAAAAGGAACAAATTGCAGTATGTATGTAAAAGTTGGTTACTGCCTTCCTGGACTTGATATTCGGACACTTCTTCCCCTCAACTATTATTCAAAAACACAAACATAGAAAATAGGAGTAGGCCACTCAGCCCTTCAAGCGTGCTCTGCATTCATTCTGGTCATGACTGATCATTGAATTCAATATCCCAACTTCTCCCCCTGCCCATATTCCCTAATTCCTTTTAGCCCTAAGAGATATATCTAATTTCTTCAAATCACACAATAATTAGATAACAAATTTATTACAAAGTAAACAAAAACAATATTTTAAACAGATTTAGTAAATATAATCTAGTGTGCAGTAGTTAATTAATTTCCCACATATAACAAAAACAGAAAACTTTGGAAAACCTCAGCAAGTTTGACAACACGTACGGAGAGAAAAGAGCCAACGCTTAGAGTCTGGATAACACTGTCATTGACAGACATGATAAAGGGTCATCCAAACTTGAAACATTAGTTTTGTTCTCTTACCACAGACGCTGTCATACCTGAGATTTTCCAGCATTTTTGGTTTTTATTTCCAAATCCAGCAACCAATTTTTATCAGATACAATATTTGTTGCTTATGAGTTTTTAAAAAGTTTTTTTGAGAAACATATAATGCAAGGTCCTTAGTATGAGATTAACAAACTATTAAAGGAAATTATATTTGTGTGCAAACACTTTAGAATTAACACAAACAAAATCTGGTATCCATTAATTATGTCTACATAGTACCAAGGCTGTTCATACCTGAAGAGTTCTTTAGCTTCTAAAAATTGAAGCTGGCCAAACTGTATGAATCCTGCTTGCTGCAGAATTCTTCTGTACATACCCTAAATATTATAAACAGGTGGTTAGTCAAATGTCTATAAATAATTAGCTGGAGCCTTTCAAGAATCAACATGGATAATTAACCAGAGCTATATAAATTTTCACAATTTAGCACACTGAGATTAGTGTTATTTATAAACACACTTTTCTGCAAAAAATACTGATGCAATCCATAACAAAATCATGCAATAAAATCTTTAACCAAATATAACTGCAAACACCTCAATTATTTTTCATACTACAAGCTAGTTAAATTTATTCTGGTGTCAAATTCATGATTACACAGTTTTAATATTTCACTCCAACATATTAATAATATGGCACAGGAGTATTTATAGTATTCAAAGTTCACAAAAAGCATGTTTTTTACATTTTAAATACACAGATTTGATTAGAGTAAAACAGCTAAATATTAGCATATTTGAAGAGAATACAGAATTCACTTCCATGTTGCAACAAGCTTGCAGGAAACCTAGGGACAATACTGAACTGCAGCAATGTTAATTAATAAGGACAACAGATACTGAAATGTCATCATTTCAGTAATAGGTAGTTATCAAGGCAGCCCTGTTTATTTGTCATAAGCAGAAATAAGTATAACTTGATGTGGATGAACAGGAGTCAATGGAACAACAAGAAGCAATATAAAACAATGAATGACCCAAATAAATACATCTTAGAGTTCTAATATTCACTATTTGAAGACATTAAATAAACATGGGTCTTTATATTTAACAGAACAGAGTTAGCAATTTCCTCATTTAAAATCCTACTAACCTGGAATTTCTCTTTTGGAATGTTTCGTCGAGCTCCTTTCGTTAGGACTAGTGCTTCTTCTACTCTGTGACTGGCTAGAAGATCTTGAATTTGCTTTTCCAAAGGTAAAGGTACTAGGATATGTACTTCTTTACTTGTGGCTAAAATTAGTTTTCCTATTGAATAAAAGGCCTAACAAATCAAGATCTGCAAATTTATGATTCAACTAATACTGTCAAAAACAAAAGGTGAATGCAAGTAACTAAGCAACATCTGCGACATGGTCTATGTTGTTCAATTAAGAGAAAACACAATTCATTCTGATCTAATCTTGAAATTTAAAGTCAATTTAAAGATTAAAACTCAAACAGAAAATACTGGAAACAGTCCAGTCAGATTGCCTCTGTGGCAAGAGGCAATCTTTATGAAATGATGCTCTTTCCACTGCTGGTGTCTGACTTGCTGAGTGTTTAGCATCTACATCTAAAGATGTGCAGGTAGGGTGATCGGCCATGTAAAGTTACCAACTATCGGGGGCAGTTAGTGGGGTAAATAGGTGGGGTCTGGGTGGTATTTTGTCAGTGTAGGTTTGATGGGCCAAATGGTCTCTTCTGCACTGTAGAGATGTAGAGATTTTAGGACAATTTTAGGACATTGAAACTCTACAGTGCGTAAGGAAACCATTCAGCCAGTTGAGTCTGCAATAAGTCTCTGAAAGAGTATCTTACTCAGTACCCCCTCCAATCTATACATCTTCAGATACCAAAGGGCAATTTAGTATGGCCAATCCACCTAGTCTGCACACCTTTGGATGGAGGAAACTGGAGGCAACCCCAGTAGACAGAGTAAAAACATGCAACTCCATACAGTCACCCAATGTTTTGTTCTGAAGGTTTGAGCAATTATCCAAAAAGCAAATCACACATACAAGTCAAATATTGCTCAGTAATCTCAAGCACAAAACTGCCATTAGGAACAAAACTAATCAACATACATTGTCCTTTCAAGCCCAAATAGTTGATAAATTGGAATAAAATAAACGTACACAACTCCCATGTCATATCCTCCACAATGTAATCCTGTATTAAATACCTTCACTTTGCTGTACTAACTGCAACAAAATTTCAATACTTTGAAAATTCTAACTAAGATTTTCACAGCAGGCAGAACTCTTGCCTACCGATGAAAATCAGTGGAAACCCACCATGCTTTACTGACTTCACACCACTGAGAAGGACATAAACATGGTGCTCACCAAAATCAAATGTAGAAATACAAAATTGCATAATGGAACAACAACACCTGAAGCATCTGTTGTGATACTTTCCACAGATATACATCAATGGGGGAAGGGAAAGGATAAACTGGTTCTTTGGCATTCCCAAAAAGCCTTAGGAATTATGGACAGATTCCAAGGCAAAACAGCCACTTGATTGGCACTCCCATCCACCACCTTAACATTCACTCCCTCTACCGTAAATGGACGGTGCCTGCAGTGTATACCACGTACAAAATTGATGAGTCTCCTTTAGCAGCATCCATGACTTCCATCACCTAGAAGAATAAGTGGGCCAAGTGTGCAACCACCACCATATCTTCAAATCTCATTGTCCTGACTTGAAAACATATCAATGTTCTTTCACTTCCTGGGTCAAAATCCTGGAACATCATGGGTTATAACAGTTCATCACCAGCACCTCATCAAGGGCAAATAGGGATGGACAATAAACGCTGACCTTGCCAGCAGTACCCATGTCCCATGAATGAATGAAAGATTGATCTGTTAGTGCCCAAGCTGAGATTGCAGCACAACCTGCAATTAGAAGGACTAATCCTGGAACTGTTGCAAATATGTTAAGCGTGTCATTCAGGGATCTTGAGCAACATACATTATCCCTACAAAGAGGAGAAAAAATCCTATAATTGACAAAAAAGCGTACGGGTGATTGGTTGAGGGAAGTGAGGGGAGGGAGGGAGGACGACAAAGGAATGTAGTAAAGGAAAGGAAGGAGGCACAGCAACTTTCAGACTCTTCAACTTCTTTTCAGTGATAGAAGTTCCTCTAGATTCAACTGTGCCAACACATTCCCGGTGCGTGTCCCGTATTCTACCTTCCGTAAACATAAGCCATCCAAATGCTGCAGTTTGTGTCTTATCTCAAAAATTCCCCATCACCCATATGCTTTATGATCTAAATTGGCAAGGTACAGTGTTAGTTTTCACATGTTTGAACATAACATCCAACTGTATCTCACCAGGTCTACGTTACTTTTAAAATGCCCATCCTTGTTTTCAAGTCTCTCCATGGCCTCACATCTCCCTGCCTCTAAGCTCCCCAGCCAAAACTCTTAGAAATATTTGTTTTCCTATAATTCTAACTCTTCTATATCCCAAATTTTAATTGTTCCATCATTGGTGACGGTCCTTCAAGCTCTGGAATGCCTTCCTGACACCGCTCCTCCTCTCTCTAACATTCTACCTTGCCTTCTTCCTTGAAGATATATCTTGACCAAGGTTTTTAGAGCTTTCACCTAATGTTCCTCATTTGGCTTGGTGTTGTACTGTTTTATGATGTTCTTGTGAAGCACTTTGGGTTAAAGATGCTATATATCACGTCACAGCTTCCACAATTAAAAGCAAGATATTACTGAACTCCATAATGGAGGAAAATAATCTTTCCAGAACTCAAATTTTATTCTGAAAGAGTGACAGTGAAACTTAAGCACAATTGTAAATAAAATTGCAAAAGTTAAAAGAAGTCAATGTGACTTGTCAAGTAGGTTTGCATAGCTTCTGAATGTTAAGGTAGGACACAGCTTAATTATGTAACAGTGCTTTTTCCATTACCCTTAACTTTCAAATTTGTAAACGACATTTTTGAAGCGAGAAAGAGTAACTACTGACACTGAAGTAACTGAATGTATGCTGGCCAAAAGGTACTTCCTTTGAATTACCTTCAAAGTCTTGCAGTATGTGGCCATCTCTGAATGGAATAGTTTGCTTCTGTTGCTGGTCAAGCATGCTGTGCACAGTAACAAATTCTTCATCAAGAGCTACTACATAAGGAAAACATACAGCTGCTCCAATCACATTCTCTGACCAGTGAACAGGTGCACGCTCTGAGATTCCTGCAGCTGTCACAAACATTCCTGCAAAGGAAAATTTAAAAAAAAACGAATTAATGAGTTGCAATTACCATGTCCCTAATGCCTTGCAGCAAATTTGCTGCCTGAATGGTAAGCATTTGTTAATAATTATAGGACCTACACTACTGAGAATAAAAGTGTTAATTCACACATTTAATTACAAGCAATGTTTCAATCCCTTTTCATTCCCAAGACTCTTGACTAGTGGAGATTTTATTGGAAGCTGATTCTCCACTCCTCAAAAAGTGCATGAACTTTATCCACAAAACATGCAAGACCACTTGGATGTACTGCCAGTGACCAAAATAGCAACCAAGTACCATGCCTTTCAACCGCAGCAGTTTAATTTAAAATTCTTTTGTAGAATTACTGGAAAAAGGCCAATTTTGAAAAGAAGCACAAAAATCACCTAATCATCTGGAATAATTGGTAATAGAAACAAAAAAACAATTTCTGTATGGACTGCTCGCTTCAGGTTATTTCCATAAAAACTTAGAAACGTTGACACTATTTTGCAAACCTCAAGTCCAGTTCCTGAGCAGCAAAGGGAAAAAACTGTTTTTCCATCCAGGAGTATTTTCTTCAAAGGCCATCTCCAATAAATTGTGATTGTGTCATAGCAATTAACTCTTGGCATTTGGTGGCACTGTTAAAAAGTCTTCTTTTAAATAACATTAGATTGTTGGCAAGCTTACGCTATTAGGAGCTTTGTCAAACTGTGATGCATTTCTACAATCTTTTACTAAAATAATGTATTTAGATAGGGAGTGAGATTTGTACTACAAATTTTAGTGATTGGTGACATTAAGAATCAGTTCTGTGCAACGTCAAAATGAAGACTCAAACTCCAATACTCCCTGTTTACACAAACCAGCTACATTCTGTCCACTAATGAGGAAAGCAACTTCGCATCCTGTTCTTTGACATGACATCCGGGATAACTAAAAAAATGCTGACAATATTTAAGTCACCATGCTTCCATATTTTCCACTAGTCTGCTTTTCTTGTCTCTTTCAATACAAAACAGGAACTCTTAAATAAGTTAGCAGAAAATGGTCAAACCATTGATGAATACACAAAACTACATACACAAAACTGAAATTTCAAAACCAACTTCTGCTGGCAAAATAAGATAAAGCTATTTATTGTTGTCTCTGGGAAATATGCAAGTGTTTTCCAGAAATTTTGTTCTGGATCAATAGAATTGGAAAGCAGGGATATTATAGAACATAGAACAGTATAGCATAATACAGGCCCTTCAGCCTCTAATGCTATGCCGAGCTTTGACCGAAACCAAGATCAAGCTATCCCACTCCCCATCATTCTGATGTGTCCCATATGCCTATCCAATAGCCGCTTGAAAATTCCATAATGTCCGACTCCACTATCACAGCATGCAATCCATTACACATCCCAACTCTGAGTAAAGAGCCCATCTCGGACATCCCTCATATTTCCCACCATGAACCTTATATAATGTCCCCCTAGTAACAGCTACATTCACACGAGGAAATAGTCTCTGAACATCTGCTCTATCTATCCCCCTCATTATCTTATAAACCTTTCAAGTTGCCTTTCATCCTCCTCCGCTTTAAACAGTTAAGCCCTAGTTCTCTCAACTTTCCTAATAAGATGTACCCTCCAAACCAGGCAGCAACCTGATAATCTCTTCTGTACTCTCTCCAATGTTTCCACATTCTTCTTATAATGAGGTGACCAGAACTGCACACAATATTCCAAGTGCGGTCTCACCAAGAGAACCCCACGGCTCTTCAACTCAAACGCCCTGTTAATAAACACTAACACATTATAGGCCGCCTTCTTCACAGCTCTATCCACTTAAGTGACAATCTTCAGAGATCTGTGGATATGAACCCCAAGATCTCTCAGTCCTCCACATTCCTCAGAACTCTGCCATGGACCCAGTAATCCACATTCAAATTTGTCCTACCAAGACGAGTCACCTCGCACTTATCAAGATTAAATTCCATCTGGCATTTTTCAGCCCAGCTCTATCAACGTCTCTTTGCAGCCTACTACAGCCCTCCACCTTATCCACTACTCCACCAATCTTGGTGTCATCAAAAAATTTACTGACCCATCCTTCAACCCCTCTTCCATACCTTTCTCAAGCTGACCAATGTTTAACCTGCTTCAGGAGCAAGGCAGTACTTCTCAGAAACCACCAAGTAAATGACTTCATTCAAATGGGTGGCATAGTGGTTAGCACTGCTGCCTCACAGCACCAGGGACCTGGGTTCAACTCCTAGCTTGGATTGCCGTCTGCACGGAGTTTGCACATTCTCCTTACATCTGCGTGAGTTTCCTCCGGATGCTCCAGTTTCCTCCCACAATCCAAAAGATGTGCTGAATAGATGCATTAGCTATGCTAAATTCTCCCTCAGTGTACTCGAATAGGCAGCTGACTATGGCACTGTGAGATTTTTTGCAGTAACTTCTTTGCAGTGTTAATGTAAAGTGAATGACAAAAAACTTTAAACTTCATTCCCGAGAAGGAGAAAAAAGCTGAAACAAGTATTTGATTGCCCAAATTGGCAACTCGTCACACAAGTATTTCCAGTAAAGATATCAAGATATCATGACTTGCTTCTCTTGATAATCTCATTAAAAGTCAGTTGTAACTAAATGATTTTATGCCTATCCTTTCATTAACTATAATTGGAGCACCCATTAAACTTCTGAAATTAAATACTTCATGCAGTGAATCTGTTTCTACTCAAATTGGTGTTGCATTCATTCTTTTTGATTTTTTTAAGGGGGAGACATGGGGTCGGAAGTAGGGGAGGAGCAGCATTGAAATACACACAGAACAGATGGTGAGAAACTTCTAGACTACAGGACACTATTTTTACCTGACTGGATAGCTAGATACGCCCAGATAAACTATTTAAGTCAGAATGATAGAAACTAGTGATACTGTTGGCATTGTTATCATGGAGAATTACAAGCAGATTCCCTAACACATATTGAGCATCGAGGCAAGAAAATGCTGCCACAAAGTTTCTATGTGCAGCACAAATAGTGGAAGCAACTTTCTCATTTTGTGTCTGCACATCACATGCTAAAGTTAATGTTGACTACATTAAGAACTCTTGAACCCTTTCACTTTTTAACTGCAGCGTCATCATAATCTTGACGTCATCATATATATGATCATATTAATTGTAATGTGTTGCTGAACGATACATCTTAGCACTATTCAATAATTGAAAGATTGAGTATGATTTGTTACATTTGGGACCAGACAGCCAGTTGATCAAAGATGACTCCTTTTGTTGGAGACAGTAATCTGTGAGTATTGTAATCGATTCCTAAAACCTCAATTTCTATATCATCCAAGCATTATTGCTGCTTTTTATATGTCATTGAAAAGAGGTCCATGAATTGCATGCATTCACAGATTTCAGTACAAATACCCCACAAGCTGAAAAACGGGAAATGTGCATAGCAATAAATATCAAAAAAGATTCTGCAACATTTCTGTACAAGGAAAAATTTAGTGCACTAAATGGGTCTGCCATTAGCATTATTGTAAATGCTTGAGCACTTCTACAACTAGGCTGGTAGTTTTAAAATCAGGAATGGAAACCAGTTTCTCATAGTATTGTAAAGAATAAGAGGAGAAGACGACCTGCAATAACGTTGGCACAGTGGATGGAATCCTTCCAGTCGTGTGGGGGCATGTTGAAAGCAGATTGGAGGAAATTCACAAGATTTAGTGTTAGATCAGAGTACTGACAGTCTTCCCAGCGGCTTCCACTCCACGGATGTGCCTTAAAGCTGTGACTGTCTTATATTTGATTAGCTCGATACCTCAACATGGCACCCTCCCAAACTCTTTCCTACAGTGAGAGTGGTCACCTGTGGGACTGCCATCCTTGGAGAACTCAGGAATCCACCTGCCCTCCTTAATTGGACCACAGGCCTGGAGGTAATCTTTTGATTGGTCTACTCCAGGAAGATCTCCCCAGCAGGCATGCTGATGGCCAGTGCAAGTTTGGAACCCAGAAATGACTGTGGCCTTCGATTCCACCCTAGTGTATAGCTTAATGAGGAAGTTTTAAATTCTCAAACCCCACAGATTGGGAAGGTCTTGACAATTATTTTTTGTGGCTTTGCTTTTGCTAATTTCATCAATTTAAACTGACTATTGAAGTTACAACATCCATTCACCAAAGACAAAAATCTTATCATTTCTTCAGTACACATTGTACAAATTGTTCCTTACAATTTTGGACTTTACAAAATACTTACATTTTGTTGTCACATACTATTAAACCAATGATTAAGCTATTTAACTGCTAATAGAAGTTTCCACACTCACTCTGAAAATGTGACCTTAAAATATCCAGTGCTAAAACATTTTGCGAAAGATGGAAATACATGCACTTTGATATCACTGCTGTTATTTTTTAACTTCCATTTTCTGTAATGGTTTACTACCAGCAATGATATGGGAATTTCAGTTTCTTCATGTTTCCCATGACCAGAATAAAAATCTCAAACTTTTGCTTTAAGTATATGTTAAATTCCTTTATTAATGTTACAACTGAATCTGTTTCCATTATCCTTCCAGGCAGGGAATTCCAGATCAAAACACTTCTTCAGAAGTTTTCTCTTCAAAGGAGGGTTGTTGACAATTATTTGCCAGCCCACAGCTAAGATTTTTATTTTTAACTACAGGTAAGTCAAGAAGACAGGCCCTCAGCATGAACAGAATTGAAACTAGTGCTGTTGGCATTAAAGTTGATTACACAATAACTGTCCAGCCAATTGGTCCCCCTTGCAATAACTTCCTATTTCTGACTTTTTGGCAAAATATATTAAATCTGTCTCCTCTGGTTAGATATTCCTACTAACGGAAACAGTTTGTTTCCATCTACTCTATCAAAACGCTCATTAATTTTTAAAGTACCATTTTCAAATCTTCCTTTTAAATATTTTTCTGCTCAAAATCCCAAATTCTCTATTTCCTCCAGATAGCTGAAATCCATCATCCTCAATACTATTCTGGTACTTTTTGCATTCTTAAAAAATGCCTTGGCATTTTTTCTAAGCAGTATTGACCAGCATTGGGTGCATTACTCTAGCTGGGATCTGACCAGTGACTCAAAAGATTTATCATTATTTCCTTGCTTTTGTACAGTACTCTAATTGAGGGTACAAAACTCTAATTTTTGAATGCATTATCAGGATTGAAGCAGTCAAGTTAGTCTGTACCAAGTTATCCTGTTATCTTCAGATATTTGTTATGTGAATTCCAAGGTCTACGTTGCTATACCCACTTTAAAATTATACAATTTAACTTTCATCACCATTCTTCATTCTTTTTACCAAAACACATCATTTCACACTTGTTGACATCAAATTTCATCTGCTGTCTCTCCTCAAGTCTGTGATCACCTCCTCATTGTTTACCATATTTTCAGCCTGTCCCTGACCTGCAAAGTTTGAAACTGTGTCCACAGTCCTCAAATTACATTCAATTTAGGAGCACAAGGTCAGCCTGCTTCGCCATTCAAGGTCATAGCTGATCTGATTGTAACCTTAACTCCACATTCCCACTTACCACAGATAACTTTTCACCTTTGAGGAAGAGTTCTATACATTCATGACAAAAAAAAAATTTTCATTTGTGTCTTAAATGAGTCACCCACTATTTTAAACAATGATTCCCAGTTCTAGATTCTCCACAAGGAAATACTGTCTCAACATCTACCCTATCAAGGCACCTCAATGCTTCAAATGCGGTCTCACTGAAGCATAACCCCTCTACTTACGTAATCAATTGTCCTCACAGTAAACAATAACATTCTATTCACTTTCCTAGGGTGTCCTACCTACATAGGTTTTTTGTGATTCGTGCATTAGGATACCCAAGTCATTCTGCACCCTCTCAATTTAGATTATATGCCACTTTTTTATTCTTCCTTCCAAAATGAAGAATTTCACATTTGCCCACATTATACTCCATTTGCCAGGAATATGCCCATTCATCTAATTTATAACCCTTTGTAGCCTTTTTATATCCATTCAAAACTTACTTTCTTACCTTTGTATCATGTATTAATGATTTCAATTTATCAGAAAGAGAAGTGGTCCCAAGACCAATCTTCATGGACATCCCTTCATGTTTCTATCCACTCTAGAAAATTAAACAATTCATCTTTGCTTTCTGCCTTTTAGCTAATTTCCTGTTGGCAGTGTCACTTTAATCCCATGGATTTCAAATTTGCTAACAGGTTTAATATATAATACAGCATCAAACCTTTAAAAAGTCCATCATAATATACGCATTATGTTCATTAATTCTTGCTATTACTTAACAACTCAATGATTACAGCCTTCAACAAATTGGCTGTCATTTATTAAATTCAGCACTAGTTGCCATTAATTAAGTCCTGTTATTCTAAATGACAATTCATTTAATTGATATTATACACTCATTGTCTTCTCATTTCCTTTCTCTGCTCTCCTCTGCAATGTGTAGCTTGAGAGATTCTTTACTGTAATATGAATGCATTTACCATAAACCTGTATTATTTTAACATAATTTCTTTAGTCATTCATGGATCTTTAGCTTTGGAAGGTGTCCTTCCTTATAGGAATGTTTTGAGTTTGCATTCAAACTATCTCCGCTTTGAAAGCCTGCCATTGCTTATGTATTGTTTTAGTTGAAAATCTATTTCTACTCCAGCTGGTTAAGGTCCCTCTTCTGGATGAGCTAACTTTCCAATTGAACACTGTAGCAAGTGCAGAAAATCTTACTGAATATTGAGGCTCTATGGCACAGTGAATGCAAAAACAAAGCACGTTGAAGTTTTCTGTGCATTATTTCAAATTAAGATCCTTTCTTCCCTCCAGTTCATACAGAATTCAGAATATTAGGTCAGAAACATTGGTCTTTCTCCTTAAGTTGTCTAGTCTACTCCTACTGCTCTACTTGCTCTCCAAGCACATTGTCTCTTTTGAGTGATGGTGAATCAAATGGTGCTTTTGAGACTATACATTGGACTCAAAATTGGCAGCAACTTTGGAAATGGATAACTTATCCACCCTTTCATCTGAGATACTTAAAAGCCATATTAGTCTATATAAATGGTAATTATGTTCACCAAATGACACTCAATATCATAATTAAATTGCCAATAAACTTACCCAATGCGCCTGGACCAGCTAATAGAAATTCCTCTCGACCAATTCGCTTTACAATAGGTCGTTTCTCCTCACTATTATACGGAAACAGGTCCTGTGAAGTTCCTGTGTTATAACTCAAAATAATATATTGTGTGCTCATTGCCAAGCAAAGAAAGAACCCATCTGCAGCTATAGCAACCGGCTGTTCTGGTGTGGAGACTTCCTTTATTAGTTGGACACGGTCCTCACGCACTGCATATATTTGTACAGTTTTCCGCTTCAATGAAATGGCACAAACCTCAATACAGAAAGGATCTCCAGTCACTGGATTCTCGTTCACAGCAAATGCAGTTATTCCTTTGATTTTAGCTCCTGATGATACAGGCTCCAGGTTGATCATATTCAATAAAACCACAGTGTTGTCACATAAGACCATAAGTCTGTTCAAAGCAGATGCTGCCTTTAGCTCATTCACAGCTTTTTTTAGCCCCAAGTATTTGTGTAGTTGTTTGGTTGGAGTAAAGGCAAGTCTCCCTGAGGTGGATGCTTTTTCTTCCAATAGAAAGTGATAGATACAGCAGTCACTCGTCCCTACATAAAGATTTTTCCCACAACATTCAATGCAATCAATGGACATCCAGGTTTTGTCTATCAGCAGATCCTGCCCAAGCACAGGAACAAGTTCAAATGCCTTCACACTCATTGTGTCTTCTCAATCATCTTAAAAAAAAGACAAAACAAAGCAATGAATCATAAAACATAGACATTATCAAAGCAGTGGAACCTCAAACCCCTTATATTTTTGCAAGTTGACTAAAGTGCACTCACCCAACAAACAAAAAATAAATGATCATCCCATGATCCTACTCACAAAAGCAGTATCTATAGCTTTTCAACAGAACTGGAAACAGTAATAGAATTGGTCAATACATTACTGCAGTGGTAACTACATAGCTTAATTTTAATAGAAAAATATGGAATGTGAGTTTTTAAGATACCATTGCTGATTCACATTCACAAACCTCAACATATTTAATTGTACCATTAACATTAGATGAAACAGCACAGCACAGCACAGGAAGAGAGAAGGAACCAAAAGAGCGAATGAGTTACTTGGGCCATTTATTCAGTAATTCCGAGATAACGTACCATTTAAGATTGGAAGTGAATCAGCCCCAAGCTTGGCTCACTAAAGAACATGAATATGTAGATCTGTCATTGTGGGGTCTGGTTCTTTCTAATCTTGGAAGATAAATTGTAGAAGCCAATGCCCCAGCAAGTGCAGTCATCCTGGCTGGAAAAGCTTATTAATACTGTATGCTATAGATATCAAGTCTGTAGCTGATAAAACTCCCACAGCATTTCTACGCACACTCCTACGTTTGGGCATTTGCAAATCTGTCCCTCAGCTATTATGGTTTCATCAGTTGTTTATTTTATTCATAGAAATCCCTTGCAGACTCACCCATCTGTGCTGAACTCACCAAATTAGAACAAAAAGATAAGTCTGACTGCTGACCCAGCCATCTGGCAACAATTTCAAAAATTACAAACTTTTTTTTCCAATAACCATGATGTAAAAGTTAATCTATAAAGTAAATGACATTAATGGGTCAATATAGATCTTTGATGAAAAAGCCTATATAACTATTCTGACAACCTTTATGTCAATGCCAACATGGTTGTGAAATTGAATGCTAGATATCAAATCAATGAAGTCTACACTGGAATTTCATTGAAATAAAATCTTCACAACATGCTGAAACACTTAGTTACATTTGTTTTGAATTAATTGCTAGCCTGTCCTTCAACAGCTCAAACTTAGTGCAGTCCTCAGCTATACAAACAAAGTCCAAGATTTAATTCCTTTCCTGAGCTAAATTAACTGATCTCAGCCAAAGCAGCAGTGCAGTAAACCATGTCTTCTGTTGGAAGTATACATGCTGGACTCAGTAGCAATGTGCCCAGCAACTGAATAACCAGCTAACAGTCAATATTATAGAATACAGGAACAGAAGAACATTTGGCCCCTCGAACCTGTTCTGCTGTTCAAATGAGGTCACGGCTACGTTACCTAACTTCAATATATCTGCCTTTGCTTCATATGCCTTCAATTTTTTTGCTTAATAAATTTGTATCAGTCTCAGATTTAAAAATCAATTGACCTAGGTTCGGTTGCCATTTGTGAAAGGATTCCAAACTTCCATTAGCTTATGTATTTTCCTAACCTCATTTCTGAGAAATCTGGCTCCAATTTTTAAACCATGACCATTAGTCCTGGACGCTTGAACCAGCAGAATTGGTTTCTCTCCATCCACCTCAAGCATTCCCCTCATTATCTTGAAAACTTTGATCAAATCACATCTAAGTTTCTGAGTTTGAGGGGACACAACACTAGTTTTGTAAATTGTTCCTTATAAATTAAACCTTGGAATCCAGATACTGTTCTAGTAAATTGTACCACACTCCCTCCAAAGGCAATATATCCTTCCCAAAACGTAGTGCGAGAGCTGCTCTGAGTACACCAGGTATGGTCAGCGCAGATCTTTGCATAGCTAAAGCATGACTTTTGCATCATTGTATTAGTGCCCTCAGTACAAAGGCCAGCAATCCATTAGCTTTTGGAATATTTTCTCCACCTGCCAGTGACATTTCAGTGATTCATGAACTTGAACATATTCCAAACTTTCACCCATGTACTTTCTTAATCTCATTCCTGATATTCAGATTTCTTTGAATCTCCACTTGTTCTAGCTTTTAACCATTTAGAAAGCAATGTAATCTATTCAGTCACTTGGTATACAAAGGTTGAATACTGATGAAGAGATACAAGTTGCCAAAGGTTTGCTTATCAGGACAAATACATGAATGCCAAATTTCAAATGATCACAACAATTGACAAAGGAAGAGAAAAGGGTGCTGACTGATTCGCCAAGATGTTGCCATGATTATCGCAACAGGCAACTTTAGGTGCTCCAAACTTCCAGAGGTAATTCAAAGCTTGAACATAATCCTTTCGGTTGCAGTAAATGGGTCCCTGCACATGAATATATGTTCCTTCTAACAAGTTACGCTGGAAAGGTAAAGCATCTCAAAAATTTGAACAACAGGTTAAGCAATGTTGCACGCTGCTACTATACAGTACTAATCAATTGCGTTTTCCACTAACAGAACACTGCCATCAGACCAAAATTGCCAAAATTTTGTTTATTTGTTTAATTACTTTAACTTCTATGCTGCCATCTACACTGCTTACATATTGACAATCTTGGATATGTTTCTACTCCATCCAAGTCTTTCACATATAAAATTAATAATTGTTCTTATAGAACACTATTTATATTGGCTGCACATTTTTCCTTCTGTCTTCTGCCACTCAGTCCATTTCCTAACCAAGTCAATAATTTGCTTCAATTCTATCAACCTCTCTTTTTCAGAGACTTCATCTGGAAGAATATATAAACAACATCCAGAGAGGCTTACCCATTCAGTACTTTGTCAGCTCTTCAAAAAGTTTGACCAGATTAACTGTAACTCCACGCTGCTGCTTTTTGATCAGCTGAAAGCTTAAGGTGTTCATCACCATCGTTAACTGTAGATTCTAGCAACTTCCTGACAATAGATGACAGGACAACATATGACTAATGGTCACTTGAGAGATAGCAGATACCTGCTGTAATTCATGGAACTAATCCTAGTATGGATCACTGCCTTCTGGAGAAGACAGAACATTTGAAAAACGCTATGACATGTAATAACCAGTTGGAACCAACTTAAAATCTATTTACACACTGACACTGATATTTGTAACTTATTGCACAATTCCAAATACAAACATGCAGTTTAAATGTGACGTAGCGTGAAATGTCAACAAAGTCAGAATGCAGGAAATATAGGGGAGTCTCCCTATCTGCCACATGGCTGATCGTTGCAAGGACCCTTCTCAAACACCTCTTCCCAGTGCACAATTCATTGCAGAATAGGTTTTTGCCGATCGAGGGCCACCACAGATATGATCTTCACGGTGTTGCAAATTCAAAAAAAAAGCAGAATCAAAGCCAACCTCTGTACATGGCCTTTTTTAACCTTATCAAAACCTCTGACCATCAACCATGAAGTCTCATGAAGTATCCTCATCAAATTTCACTGTCTTCAGAAACTTGGCATTATCCTTTGCCTAATTTATGTTGATGTGCAAGCCATGGTCCTCATGGATGGAATCACCATAAACTATATCTCAGTGAATGCCGGGTCAAACACTGTGTCATTGCATCAACTCTTCCTCATTTCCCTGGCTGCAATACTGCACCTTATCACCAGAAAATTAGTTAGACATGGAGAGAAACTATCCAAATATATACCACCTTCAATCCAAAACCAAGATCACTGTAACTTTAGATGCTGCTTTTATCCGTGCTTGCTCAGAAACTGCACTCCAGATTATTGTTGACTCCTCCTCAAACATGAGAAAATTAAGATCCTCTTTCAACCAGCTCTCTCAGCTCAACACCTCTGCATCATTTAAGATGCACAGCAATATCATGGAAAACCTGGACCAATTTCCATATTTCAGGAGCCACCTCTTGACCAAAGCAGACATGGATTACAGAATTCATCATCACTTCCAACGTATTCTACGTGTGCCTTTAGTCAGCTCAGAAGAAAAGAATATTTGACAATCAGAATCTCAAATCTCAGACCATCATTGTTTGCCTGGCAGCAGTGATCTTTGTGCTCCTACATGCCTTGGAGATGTGGGCAAACTACAACAGGCACCTTAAAGCATTGGATAAGCACCAGCAATGATGCCTTTGCAAGAGCCCTCAAATCCACTGGCAAGAAAGGTCTTCAAATAGCAGTGTCCTTGCCCAAGCCAACTTGTCCAGCATCGAGTCACTAATCATTCAAAACCAGCATCTGGGCAGAACATGTCATTTGTCTATCTGACACAAGACTCCTGAAGTGACTTTCTACTCAACTCAATGGCTGTAGGGATCTCTCAGGAGGAGAGAAGATATGCTATAGGGATGCTGTAAAAGCATCCTGAAGAAGTCAAATGTTCACATCCCCACCAACACAAAGGAGTTCCCAGCTTTTGACCAACCAACTTGGAGCAAGTTCATCCAGGAAGGCACCAAGCACATCAAAGGCTTGTGTTGGGAACACACAGAGGTGAAGTCTAGGCATCAGACACAGCGTGCAAATCTCCAAACAACCCATCCACCCATTCACCTGTCCTGTCTGCAACTCATGCACTCGACTTGTCGAATCAGACAGGAAGCAAGTCATGCTTGGGACTGTCTCAGAGAAGAAAACAAAGTATGACACTGAGTCATATAAAGTTATTAGATTAGATGACAAAGAGGTTTTAAGAATCTTAAAAGAGCAAAATGAGGCTAAGAGGTGTAAGGAGCGAATTCCAGAATTTGGGACCTGGGCAAATGAAGATACAATTGTTCCTCCATTGGTGGCTGTAATACAAAATATGCAAGAGGCCAGATTTACAGGGGCAGAGGTAAATTGGAGGACTGTGAAACTGGAGGAGATTACAGATATACAGAGTGACAAGGAGAGATTTCAGAACAAGAAGGATTTTAAAATCTTAATGCACCATTCAAATAATTCGAGGGCTGGGGACCACAGAAAAAGCAGAAAATTAGGAAAAGAAAAATAATGTCAGCTGTTGCTTGCCCCAGTTTGAGCATAAACATGATTTTATTTCTTTTATTTAAGTTCAGTAATGAGAAAAATTGACAGTTAGCTCAACTGGGCCCAATTAAATGCTTACTGCCTTTAATTGCAATTATATTGTTAATTGTCAAGTTTTTGCCTACATAAAACCATAGCAATAGGGAAAATGGCCATTCAGCCCAACCTGCTGATTGTTTTCAAGAGACCATATAGTAACTTTACTAATCTCTCTGGATAAGCAGTTCTATTTGACTGAGCTAAGCTTCCAACTCTATCTTCTTCCTCATAAATGACGACTACTTCCACCTCCTTCACATCATTTATCTCTGGCCACACTTCAGGTCATCTGATAGATGAACCCCTCAATCAAGTTTTTGTTTCTTCCGGATTCAGCTATTCAAGTGCTCTGCTAACTAGTCTCTCAACTGCTACTCTTCCTATACATAAGCTCATCCAAAACTCTATGTTCTAATGGGGACTGGTTCTAAACATCCCTCATTCAAGCTTGCTGACATACAACGGCCTCCACACTTGTACTTTGAATTGAAAATTTTCATTCTATTGTTCAAGTTCCTTCTCAAGTCCTAATGTCTCCTGCTCTGAACCCTAACCCTGTTCTAATTTCAACAATACTGACACTGAGCCTTCAGCTATCTCAGTCCAAAAGTTTGCAATGCCCCCCCGCCAAACCCATCTCCTCTTAAAACTCTCTTTACAACCAACCTCTTTTAAGATTTTAAATCATTAATCCTAACATTTCCTCCTTGGGCTGTATTAAACTTTAAATGATCAGTGTTTGTGAAGTACACAAACATTTACCTACATGATTTTTTTTTTAGAGATAATTAAAATACCAAAATAAAATCAAAATTGCAGTTTGAAAAGGAAACTTGCAGTGAGGGGACATCAGATAGAAATTTAAACTCTGCCAACTTTGGTTGAAAAATACTGCTCTTGCTCAAGTCAGAAGATCCTATATCTAAGTAGATAATCTAGGCTGATCTTCAGTGCTGCACTGAAGGAGTGCAATACTCAAGGGTGTCAGATATTTGATATGGCTGTAAACTGAGGCAACATAAAAGACTCAGCTATAAATATGGGGCATTCTCAGCATATCCTGATCTACTCTTTATGCCTCAATTAGCTCCAGCAGGACAGATTCACAAACTGTGTTGATATTTGATATTGTGTGGGATCCAATTGTTTGGAAGCCAGAGCACCACATTTCCCTACATTACAATACTTAATCCAATGTAAGCACTTTCAACAACTCAGAGCTATGGAAGTTACAACAGAAATACAAGATATATATAAAAAACATATTATATTATATATTAAAGTTGCCCAACTCATAATTGCAACATTGAGTGCTAGCTGTATCCAATAGATAATGCCTACATAATGTAATTTCTCCATTGGTGGTGTTGCAGCACTCCTCAATCTGGGGGGGGGGGGGGGGGTGCAGTTTTGCTCTCTTGTATGTTTGTGAAAATAGTTCCATATATTCAAGATTTTACAGCATGAAAAAGGGGCCCTTCGGCCCATCAAGTCTGTGCCAACCATCAAGCATCTATATTCTAATTCAATTTTCTAGCACTTGGTCTGTAGTCAGTTTATGAGAATTTTTAATACTCAGCTTGAATGCATTGTTTTCAGTTATGCAACTTCAGGCTTTTTTGGAAAATCCCCGAGGTCTCTGGTGACATACAGAAATAAACAAACAACACGGTCACTGCCCCTCCCAGCCTTGCTTCAATAATCCATTAAACAATTCCTTGCTCTATGCTACACAGCTTTGTCCCTGTATCAAAGTCTTCATGATCCTTGATTATGATATTTAGGACAAATTAATAAATAGCCCTTTAAAATTCTGTCACAGCAAAAATTACTTGATTGCCCAGTAAGGTGTAATTTCCAAAGTTCATTTTGCTTTGACTGCATTTTGTTACTAGTTGTTCATCATATTAAACAGAGAAATAAATTAATAACTTGGTAAGAGAAAAACACCATTTACCTCATCCAAAGCAACCCTTCAATTGATTACTCCCTGCCCCAATACCAAACTCTCCGATTCCTTTTGCAGCTGGTGAAGACTGTTCACCTACCATCATACACACACACACGTCCAACCCAAAACAAGACAACACCTGCAGCTTTCCTTCATTAACATAATCAGTGGCCAGGATCATCCTCAAATCTTCCTCCGCTTCACTGCTGTTACCTCATTAGCAAAGTGAGAGCAGATACAAGGAATTTCCCAGCCAGTGAGCTCCAAAGACATGATTGAACATCATATTAAAACACAAACGTTTACAGCAATAGGAATAAAATGACTAAAATGACAGAGCATTTTGGGTTACCAACAAAAATCAAAGCCTGGTTTTGAGAGTTCTATGATTTGAGGGGTTCTACGATTCTATGACTGACAATGATTACGACAATGACACTTATATCTACATTAAAAGGTTATTATGCAAAAACACTTAGAAAAAGGAGGCACTTATGGATTAAAATTCTACCAAGGAAGAGGCTCAAACAAAATTTGGGAACTTGATATTGAGTTAGTCTTGGTGACTCATCTCTGAATCAATGTTATGGGATCAAGTCCTTCTGCAGAGACTCGAGCACAAAATCTGAATTGACATTTCAATGTGACACAATGCTACACTATCAAAAGGTACAGTCCTTTAGATTAGAAGTTAAACAAAGGCACTTTCTCATTCCAAAAGACAATCACTAGCCTCCACATGTTTCACATCTTCAAATTTTAAAAGTCATGTTCTCCATACTCAAGTCTAAGTCATCAATAAAGATCAAGAAAAACAATGCTCCATAGTTTGAGTCCTGGGGTATCCCATTGTAGACTTTCCTCCAGTCTGGGAAACAATACATTTACTCATTTGCAACTCTCTTTTGCCTGTCACTCAGCAAACTTTGTATCTATGCAACCGCTATTCCTTCTATTGCAAGGGTTTATCCTGAAGTGATCCTGAATTTTATCCAATGCCTTTCTAAAAGTTTTTTTTTACATAAAAAAAAGCTACTTCTCAAAAAGCAAAGACTTCACAACACTATTTGAACATCAGAAGAATTCTTCCCAGTGGCCTCAACCAATATGAATCAGAATTTAAAAATCATAGAATGATTTTAGCATCAAAGGCCACTATTTAGCCAGTACAACCATCCCAGCTCTCTGCACAAGTGACTCAGTTCGATCTGTTCCTGAACTTTTCTCCCTGTAGCAATGCAAATTTATTTATCCAATTCCCAGTTGAAAGCCATGATTAAATTTGCTTCCACCTCACTCTCAGGCAATGTATGCCAGATACTAACTCCTCACTACACAAAGAAATGTTGATGTTAGCACCATCTCTCACGTCACCTCTGGCTCTTTTGCTATAATTTCTCCCCACCTATTCAGTCCAGACCCATTGTTATTCTGAACATGCCTATCAAAACACAACTTTCTCTTCTCTAAGCAATCCTCATGATTGAAGTCCCTCATTTCTGCAGCCATTCTATTAAATCCTTTCTGCACACCCAATGATGCCTTTGCATCCATCCCAGGTGCACAGATACAGAGACAATGCTCGAGCTGAGGCTGATCAACTGTTCATGTAAGTTTATCATAACTTCCCTGCTTTGCTAATGTATCCTGACTTATAAAGCCCATGAACCCATTTGCTATATTAACTGTATTAACAAGAACTAGAGGGCACAGGCTCAAAACAAGGGGGAGTCAATTTAGAACAGAGTTGAGGAGGAACTACTATGGTCAGAGGATAGTGAATCTTTGGAATTCTCTGCCCATTGAAGCAGTGGAGGCTACCTTGTTAAATGTATTTAAGACACAGGTAGATAGATTTTTGATCTATAAGGGAATCAAGGTTTACAGGGAGCAGGTGGGTGAGTGAAACTGAACCACTATCAGATCAGCCATGATCTTATTGAATGGCAGGGCAGGCTTGAGGGGCTAGATGGCCTAATCCTACTCCTATTTCTTGTGTTCTAACTGCTTTCTCAATCTATCACAGCACCTTTAAATATTTGTACACATAGACCTCCCAGTCCCTCTGCTCCTGCACCCTCATTAAAATTATATCCCACATTTTATATAGTCTCTCCTCAGTCTTCCTACCAAAATGAATTGCTACATACTTCTCTGCATTAAATTTCATCTTGCACTTGTTTTCCCATTCCTAAAGACAATCACTAGCCTCCACATGTTCTTCAAATTTTAAAAATCATGTTCTCCATACTCAAGTCTAAGTCATCAATAAAGATCAGGAAAAACAGTGCTCCATAGTCTGAGTCCTGGGGTATTACATTGTTTCCCAGACTGGAAGAAAGTCTACAATCAGTTTACTCATTTGCAACTCTCTCTTGCCATTCACTCAGCAAACTTTGCATCTATGCAACAACTGATCTTTCTATTTCATAGGTTTATCTTTGATGAAAAGCATGTCAAGAGTCACTTTATCCAATGCCTTTCCAAAAGATTTTTTTAATGACATAAAAAAGACCTACTTCTCAAAAGACAAGTTTATTTTATGAACTCAGTCCAGAAGGACAAAACCGTGAGAACCAAAACCTCAGCACTCTGGCTTCACCTTCCTTTAAACAGAGTGGATAGCACATAACAAAATCTACACAGGAAAAGGACAAAGTAGCCATATATTGGGAGATAAGGAACGATTTGAAGTACAAATGTGGCCATAAACCACAGAAACATCACATGAACCTGCCTCCCAGGACCTGTTGTGGGAAGAACCTTATTTCTGTAATCAACACCTTAGGCAGGCCACTGAATGAATGGTCAAACTAGACATTGCTTTTCTCATTATACAGAAACAGAATAAACCTGCAGCACTAATATTTGATCTGGAATTGACTGAAGATGCACCTGTGGACATGTAAATAGATACAACTGGTTTCTTAACCTCCATTAAATTGACGCTTTCCCTTTAACCCTTCCCCGAGGCAGCACTGACTTATTTCCACTATCCCTTTCAGTATTCGCTGACAATACAACCCCCAAGCAGATGTTAATCAAATTGTACATAGCCAGCTCCTCCCGCCAGGATCACATCCTCCTCCGCTTACCCAAACCTCTGGCTCCCAGCTGTACACCTGACCCTCTCCTCCTACAGCTGCTCACATCCGGCGCCCCCAATGTGTTTCCGGTCATGTGACTTCTGGGAGTCGTCCGGGTTGCCACGTGATCTTGGCCGTGCCGTGACCTCCGCACTGCGAGGGGGCGCTGCGCTGCCGATTCCCTCAGCCTAGTTTGCTCTGGTCATTGCTCGGAGTTCCGCTGGGTGGCAGGCTCTCCACCGGCGCCCCCTCCCCAGGGCAGATGCTGTTGTCCGTTACCCCGGGGAGTGACGTCAGACGGCTCTTCTGCGCCTTCTGATTGGCCGAAACGGAAATCACGTGGGGCAAGCACGCTGGGAGATTGCGAAGATGGCGGTCGTTGAAGCTGGGCCTGGGGAGTTTGATTCGCAGGTGCTGCTGCACCCGGAGCTGTTGACCGGTGATTTTCTCCTGCACCTTTTGCAGCAGGTGAGGCGATGATAGTATATTCCACTTCTGTCTCCCGAGTCCGCAGCAGCGGGTTGTACCCGGCCGCAGCCCGGGTTGTTGTTGTAGTGTCTGTAGGTTCTTATGGGAAACGAGGTTCAGTCCGCCCACCCCGCCCACCCCTACTGACCCTCGAACAAGCACCACTCTCACTGACAGCTCGAGATTGGACATACTGGCAGCAATCTATTCCTCACAATATGCAAACTATCGACCGCTTAAAAAAGTAAACTTCGTGCTCTTAATATTTAGTCGGTAACAATCCAAACTCTCCCAAACTGAATAATATAAAAACAAAATGCTGTTCATGCTGGTAATCTGAAATAAAGTTCGAAGTTGAGGTTTCATTGACTTGAAACACCTAGCCACAGATGCTGCCTGATGTGCTGAGTATTTGCAGTGTTTTCTGTTTTTATTACAAATTGGAAAATTTTGTTTTAGTTGTGCTATTTGAAAGACTTGAGCAGCACAAATGCAAATTGGATCTTGAGGGTAGGTTGAAGAATTTGGTATTGTTCTTGAAGAAAAGATTGAGAAATTTGATACAAACAGGTTTAGATCTGGTTGATAAAGACAGTTCCTATTAGCTGCTGGAAAAAGAATTAGAGAATACAGATTTAAGGTTTTGAGGTTTTAATGTTTGAGGGAAATGGGAGGAAGAACGTTTGTAATGTAGTAAGCAGTTTGGAACTTACTGCCAATTAAGGTGGTAAAACTGGAGACAATTTCAAAAAGAAATTGGATGAGCACTTAAGGGATAACTTATATGGCCACACGAGGGAACTATGATTCTGTAAAAGTTTACAGAGAGCTTTACTTGTACTTGATGGCCTTACTTTGTGACATAATGGTATCTGATATTTGAAAATTCCTCTTATCCTTTGTCCTTGCCATTGTCTGTTTGGGTAAGGTGAACGCAATAGACATGCAGCAATTAGAAAAATACAATAATTCTTAGTTATAGGAATGCAAGATTAGACACTGAGTTCATATTGGAGATGTCTGACCTCTTAACATATTCTGTATAAATTGACCTGATATGAAAGCCATCATCCAGTTTTGAATATCAGTATCAAATAGAATGACTTATTAAAGAATTTTTTTTGTTTACTGGTGTCACAAGTAGGCTTATATTAATATTGTAATGAAGTTACTGTGAAAATCCCTTAGTTGTCACATTCTGGCGCCTGTTCAAGTATACTGAAGGAGAATTTAGCATGGTCAATGCACCTAACTAACGTCTTTCAGCCTGTGAGAGGAAATCGGAGCACCCAAAGGAAATGTACACAGACATGGGATGAATGTGCAAACTCCAGTCATCCAAGGCTGGAATTGAACCAGGTTCCTGGCACTGATGCAACAGTGCTAGCCACCATGCACCCTTAAGATATGGGCCAGTTTCAAATTGCTCCAGCTGAGTTTTCTTCCATTATCCAGTAGCCCAATTCATTACATTCTGCAAGTGACTAACGAATCTGGTAGAAGTTTTTGAGGAAGTGACGAAAATGGTGGACAAAGGGCGAGCCGTTGATGTCGTTTATATGGATTTTAGTAAGGCGTTTGACAAAGTCCTCATGGGAGGTTAGTTGAGAAGGTCAAGGCTTATGGGATACAAGGACAGGTAGCTAGATGGATAAGTAACTGGCTTAGTAATAGGAGACAGAATAATAGTGGAAGGGTGTTTTTCTAGCTGGAGGTCGGTCACTAGTGGTGTGCCGCAGGGCTCGGTACTGGGACCTTTTCTATTTGTAATATATATGAATGACTTGGAAGAGGGAGTAAGTGGAATGATCAGCAAGTTTGCAGATGATACAAAGATGGATGGACTTGCGGAAAGTGAGGAGCATTGTCAGGCGATGCAGCAGGACATAGGCTGGTAGCTTGGTCAGATAGATGGCAGATGGAATTCAATCCTGATAAATGCGAGGTGATGCATTTTGGGAGAAAGAATGTAGGGGGGAGGTATGTGATAAAGGGTAGACCTATTAAGAGTATAGAAACGCAGAGGGACCTGGGGATGCACGTGAACAAGTCTCTGAAGATGACAGAGCAAGTGGAGAAGGTTGTGAAGAAAGCATATCGTATGTTAGCCTTTATAGGAAGGGGTATAGAGTAGAAGAGCTGGCCTTTAATGTTGCAGTTGTATAAAACGTTGGTTAGACCTCATTTGGAATACTGCGTCCAGTTCAGGTCACCTTACTACTGGAAGGATGTGGAGACTCTGGAGAGTGTGCAGAGGACGTTTACCAGGATGCTGCCTGGTATGGAAGGTCTAAGTTATGAGGAGAGGTTAGGCAAATTGGGACTGTTTTCCTTAGAAAGACGTAGATTTAGAGGAGATCTAATAGAGGTGTACAAGATTATGAGGGGTATAGATAGAGTAAACAGGGTTAAGCTTTTTCCTAGGATGGACTCAAATAGCATGAGGGATCACGGGCTTAGGGTGAGGGGGGTAAGGTATAATTTGGATGCTAGAGGGAGTTTTTTCACACAGAGGGTGGTGGGGGTATGAAATGCACTGCCAAGTAAAGTGATGGAGGCAGGTACTCTGGAGATATTTAAGAAATACTTAAATGGGCACATGAACAGAATGGGAATGGAGGGGTATAGAAAACTGATTTAAAATAGGGATCATGAGCCTTGGGAGTCCCCTGGGAAGTGTGTAAATAGATGATGATATTGATGTACTTGTTTTTATCCTACAGGTGCTTTGGTCCACCTTGTTGTCTAACAAGGGGCATATACGCGATGGGTTGTGAGAGGGCTGCTCTTGGATTTTTTTCGAGAGTATCCTAGTGCTTCACATCGTTAGTGTACACTTGACCTGGACCATTTGATGGGCAACACGACAGCTCGGTGACTATCGCTATGCTGTGCAGATACATGGATTTGGGCCTGTGTCTATGGGAGTTTGCACATTCTTCCCGTGCTTGTGTGGGTTTTCTCTAGGTGCTCTCTTTTCCTCCCACATCCCAAAGATGTGCTCTTAGGCCAATTGGCAAAACAAATTCTCCCTAAATTGTCTCAAATTTGGTTTTTAATCCATAGATCTATAAACATAGACAGGGATCATGTGTAGAGGTGGGAACATCGGGGTGGCGGTGCGGGCTCATTGGGCCGAAGGGCCTGTTTCCCGTGCTGTTTTGTTCTTTGTTCTTTATAAAACACCACACAAATCTATGGGTTTCAGCAGTTGGCCTCGACTTCGACATTCTATTTAATGTGAGGTATTATTGTTTCACCAGCTACTGTGTCATTGAATTGTTGAAGCTACATTTCATCCAGACAAGTGAGAAGTATTCCATCACACCCCTGACTTACGCCTCGTAAGTAATGGACAGGCTTTAGGCAATCACCCCGAGTTAGTGCAGAATTCTTAACCTCTTGTAGCTCCAGTATTTATATGGCCTAGTCCATTAGGTTCCTGGTCAATGGTAACTACCGTCCCTCACTCCAGTATGTTGACAGTGGATAATTAGACATTAATGGCATCAACTGTCAAGGAGAGATTGTTGATTGGGGCTATATATTGGAGAACAGTTGGAAAGTAATATTTACAATGTTGCAGTTCTCAAGTGCAATTGTTTGTGGAATTTAACTAGATCTGCATGATTTTCTTCAGAGAAAAGTAACTACTGAGAACCTCCATGACGCTGGGAAGGATCAGCTTGTTGATGTGTACATTCAGCATGTCATTCCACTGCCACAGAGAGAGCTGCCCAAGAATAGATGGGGAAGACTGATGGCTGAAAGAAGAGGACAACAGTCCATGCTACAGAATGCTACAGAGAGTAAAAGGCATGTAATTTGTGTATTATACAGTGAATCAATTATGGTTTAATATTGCATCCCGACTGTCTGCCACTCTACCGCGGCTACATTTGCAGCCAGGTGTCCCTGGAGAAGGAGCATGCAGTGTCCATGGGTGCAGTTGACGCCTTCCGTGCTCAATGGGCACCATAGGGGTTGGGGTGTATTATAGGTTCCAGCAATCACATTTTGATTTAATGTTTTAAGTTTCCTTTAGACTTTGGTTTTGTTTGGGCCATTCCCCCTTCCTTTTTGGGGGACTGCCCCTTCTAATTTGTCCCTAAGTTAATTTGAGTTTGTTTACTTGTTTGGCATGCAAAAGAACAGCTCCTACTAACTGTTTCTGATTATCATAGAAACCTGCCATGCAGGAAGAGGCCATTTGACCCATTGGGTCAGTACCGAACACGATCTCAACCAGGCTGTACCCCATATCCCTATATCTTTCCCTCTAACCTACAAATCTCAGGACTATGAAGCAATTTTAACATTGCCAATCAACCTAACCTGCACAGCTTTGGACTGTGGGAGGAAACCCATGCAGACATGAAGAGAATGTGCAAACTCCTCACCCAAGCTGGGAATCAAACACAGGTCCCTGGCGCTGTGAGGCAGCAGTGCTAACCACTGTACCACTGTGTGTCTTTAGAATTGGTCAATTAGTTCATGTTTTCATCATCAGTTTTAAAAGTTTTTTCTGCTCCAGTTGACTCAGTGAAATTTGTTTTCCTTTGTGGCTATGTGAATATTACAGCAAATAAAAGAATATTATTTTATTTCACTAAATTATCTCTGAAGTTCATGTGGTTTCAATGAACAGGAAATGTTCAGCTGCAAATTTTTGACTCAAATGGGATTACAATATTGTCTTGCCATTTTGTTCAAGAATGCTTGTGTTTATTTGAAACATTAATGAGTAAAGTTATATTACCTAATTTTGATACATATGCGTTTGGATATATGCCAGGGTTCAGTCTGTGGTGTTTATATTCGGTAAGATTATGTAGTTGCTTTTTATTTCTAATTAATTCATGTAAACATGGCATTGCTGACTACCCTTTTTCCACTTCAGTATTATAGACTTTCAACATTCAAAGTAAACTGTTTTGCTATAAAGTGATTTGTTTTGCATTGGGAGGTGCAAAGGTTTAGGGTTATCTGTAGGAAAAGCTGCAAATTCTCTTCATCTGATTAATATCTGAAATACATTTTGTGCATTGACTGTAATTCCATAATATCATGGTACTAGCTAAGAAGGTCATAATATTTTGATTGAAGAATAAAGTATTTTTATTTGACAATGTATGAATTCAGAGATCTATTTATCAACATTAGTGTCATATTTTATTTGTAGTTCATTTCAACACAAGTAAGTTTCTTGAAGTATCCACCCATTAGTAGAATGTTTATAGTTTGTAGCTTTTCTTCGTACTTTGATGGAATGTGAGCAGTTCTGGCAAGGCCAGCATTTGTTGCCCATCCTTAATTGCACTTGAGAAGGTGGTGAGCTGCTTCTTGAACTGCTGTAGTATGTCTGGTGTAGGATCTTCCACCGTGCCTTTAGGAACAGAGTTTTGGTTGTCATAGAATCATAGAACCCTACAGTGTAGAAAGAGTCCCTTCGGCCCATCAAGTCTGCACGACCACAATCCCACCCAGGCCCTACCCCAAATCCCTACACCTTTACCCGCTAATCTCTTTAACCTATGCATCTCAGGACGCTAAGGGGCAATTTTAGCATGGCCAATCAACCTAACCCACGCATCTTTGGACTGTGGGAGGAAACCGGAGCACCTGGAGGAAACTCACGTAGACGCATGGAGAATGTGCAAACTCCTCACAGACATTGACCTGAGCCAGGAATTGGCCCCAGATCCCTGGAACTGTGAAGCAGCAGTGCTAACCACTGTGCTACCGTGCCAACCCAAATGCTAATGAAAGCAATATATTTCTAAGTTAAAATTGTGAGGGGCTTGGAGGAGAATTTGCAGAGCGTCTTGTTCCCACAGGTATGCTGCCTTATCCTATAGTTGGTTGGTGTCATCGGTTTGGAAGGTCAAAGGAAGTTGGATGAGTTGCTGCAGTGGAAAAGGAATGTTTAAGGTGATGGATAGGGTGCCAGTCAAGCAGGCTACTTTATCTTGAATGGCATCGAATCCCTTGAGTTTATTGGTGTTTCACGCAACCAAATAAGTAGAGAGTATTCTCACACTCCTGACTTTTAGATGATGGACAGGCTTTTGAGGGTCAGGGGTTACTCGCTGCAGAATTCTCTCTGACCTGCTCTTGTAGCCCCAGTATTTATATGACTAATCCAGTTATTTATTTGGTCAATTGTAATCTCTCAGGGTTTTGAAGGGAAGCATTAAGCACTGGTAATGCCAATGATTGTCAAGGGGGAATAGTTAAATTCTTTTTTATTGGAGATAGGCATTGCCTGACAGTTGGTGTAAACTTGTTGAAAAATATTAATTAGTTCCTCAAAGATATATACAATGTATTGATATATACTTTGTAGAGAACAAAAAATTATTGGCTTTTACATTTAAACTTTGCCACGTTAATATACCATTCAGCTTACAACCCTTTATCATGAATTTTGCAGATCAGCAACGGAGGGCTCAAGAAAAAGACCTCTAATTGTGTTTGATGGCAGCTCCACAAGTACAAAAATAAAACTGAAGAAAACCGAAAATGCAGTGGCTGATCAAGTAAAGCATTTGCCACCAGTGATCATGAGCACCAGTCCCACGAATAAACTTGCTGTCCAGCCAAGTGGCACAAATATCTTGACCAATAATAATACAGTCAAAAGTCCAATTCGAAACCTTGTACCTAGCAATGGGATGGCTGCCGTGAATCATGGAGGCAATATGCTTTTGAAAACCTCATCATTGCCTAACCCAACATCTCGAGGCACCAACCCCATAAAGCTAAAGCGAGCACTTGCAAACGATGGAGAGGGAGATACACCAGTAAGTTTCAAAATTTACCGTTTTTAGCAGACCTAACAGGACATGCAGAAGTAGATTTTTTTTGCACGCTTGTGTAATTGAGATGTAGCCATTGTAATGTAACTTTTTATGGAATTTGATTAAATGATGAAGTATATAAGCTAAAAAACAGGTCCTGTTGAAGAATGACATTAGATCAGTTTGTTTGTTATACCAATTGGAAATGATTTCATAAAATAGTATTCTGTAATGATTCAACTTAGTGCATTTGGTCCAATAAACAAATCGTGTCTGAGCTTACATTTTGTTTGTTGTTTGTTGAGTGATATTTATTCCTTAATATAAGTAGATATTTAAATAAAAATTAATACACAAGGCACGTAAATCTGAAGCTCACATTCCAGCATCAGTTCTCACTGCAGTCTCTGAATCACTGTTCTCAGTTATAATTCTGTTGTTATGGATGTGCATACATAAAGTCTTAATCTTTAGTTCTGTTCAAAACACGTGTTTCCTCTCCTGTTAGTTATTATTCAGAATAAAAAATGTAGCCTTCTATCACTGCCAAGTGAAAGTAAGCTGGTATGAGTTCCCTTTTCCTGCTCCCTGCAATCTATTTATTAGAAAGGTTAGCCAGGATTTTAAAAGTTTACATAAATACTGTAAAATTAAATATAGTTGTAAAATATGTATTATTTCAAATTTTCTATTTGTATTTTTTGCTGCTGGGAATTTTAAAAATAACCTGTTGCTGCATTCCAAGAGGTATCATTCCATCTTCAAATATGCTAGAGTATCAACTTCTTATGAGCTCATCTTTGAGTTAGTCTTATGTTGGTGAAGCATTTTAGGCACTAGAAGCCCTCCAGAATAAGGTCTCACCTGTGGACTATAAGCTACCCTCTCCCTCTATCACTAAGATTCCTTCCCTCAAACCTCAAGGAACTTATTTCTATTTTTGCTCATATTTTTTGTGATTTTTCACTCCCTGGACCTAGATGATTGGAAAGGGATGATTATAGCACAGCTGCCTCATTGGATAGATCTTGCATTGGAACATCAAAATTTCAAGTTCAGTGATATAAAAAATTAAAGGAAAAAAAATCAATACAAACCTCATGAGATGATTTTCCTATTCTCCATAATGAATACAGTGTGTGTGTCTGGACCAGATGTGCTTGAATTTTCTGTCCCTGTCACCTGCCTAGGCTAGAAAACTGGAGCAGAGCTGCAACCCTTGCACCTCATAGTCTTATGACCTGCTGTGGAAAAAGTTGTATTTACCTTGGGGATTTCTTTAGCTTGCCCTGGTTAAATCCTCTGATTTGAGCTGAGTCCTCATGCAAAACTCTTATGTTGATTTCAAGAGATATCCACACTCATGGCTGCAGGAGAAAGTAATTAAGCAATAAAGACTGGCAATAGCATTTTTTTACTTATGTTGTTATATAATTATTGTCTCTTTCCAGTGGCTCCTGCAGGTCAGGCTCCACTGTTTGGAGAAGCCCTGGAAATTCAGTTGCAATGTGGAAGTTCAAGAGATCTGGTGTAGCTAGTTTTTCTCTTTTTATTTTTCTGAGCTTTGTTTCTGGAGGTCAAGCTTTCCCTGGAGACAAAGATAGAGAAAGCTGGCCGTTACTTGCAATCATAAAATGGTCAGTGCAGAAGAAGGCCATTTGTTCCCTCATATCTGTGCTTGTTCTATGATAGAACTATCCAATTAATCCGAGCACTGCTCTTTCTTGATAGCCCTATCGATCCTTTTGTCTTTGAGTATTTACTCCCAATTTTCCTTTGAATATTACTATTCACTGTTTCCACTAATCTTTCAGAAGGTCCATTCCAGATCTCTGGTACATAGATGCATATAATAGAATCAATGAAAATCAGAAGATTTTATACTGCTGCACTTGTCTTCTTAACCAAGTGTTTGTTCATGTGTAAAATCAGGCAATGTGGTGATAGTGGGCATCGTACCAAAGCCCAGTGGCTCACATCACTTTTCTACTTCTGATAGAATGAATGATAAAATGTAAGATTTATCTTATATAACTTTTTGCTTAGACATTTGTGAACTGTGGAACGGACTGACAGTGCCAGTTATTGAAACAAAGACTATATCAACTTGCAAGTATAGGTTCAATCCATTATTGTGGGAAACAGAATAGGCACATGTGATTAGACCGACTGCTTTTGAGAATAAACATTAACATGTGCTAGCACATTGATTTTTTTTCACGTGCAAATAGTTGTTTGATTTCTCACCTCTCGAGCAAATCAGCATTGCTTAAATCACAAACTTTCCTTCGTAGACTGTTTGGTGCTGTTCTTACAAATGATCAATCCCCTGATCAGAAGTGTAGGTCATGTGTATGAATTAAGGGCCTGCCTTCAGTTAATAGGACAAAATTAATGTGCAGTTTATCTTCACATTAAGTCCTTGAGATACTTTCTGTCAATTGACTGCTAAGTTAAAATTACAAGAAATAAAAGTTATAAAATAGCTAATCCTAACCAACCATCCAGAAGTCAAAGTAAAAATGAAAATGCATATTTGACCATCTGCACTTGGACTGCAGTTTCAGTAAATATGAGAAGATGACTGGCATGTTTGACTGGAAAAGCAATGACCACTTTAGTTGGGATGAACAGTAAAACCTTGCTTAGATTGCATTTTGGTTTGCAGCAGGATGATCTGATTGAAGTTAGATCTTAATTTTAAGTCTGTTTTTTTTACCTATTGTGGTAAGTTCACAGATAAAGTAATTCATCCTATTGGACAGATTTTGAAGATAAAATTTGTTAAAAGAAAGGAAACATTATGTTTCAGATGATTCTGGCCCCTTAGTGTTATCCATTAAGAGCCAATTGACAAATGGCAGATGGAGTTTAATTAGGGTAAATATGAGATGATGTATTTTGGTATATTGAAACAGGGCAGAACTTATTCAGTTAATGGTAGGGCTTTGGGGAGAGTTACAGATCAGAGAGATCTAGGAGTGTATATTCATAACTTCTTGAAAGTGGAATCACAGATGGACAGAGTGGTGAAGAGGCATTCAGCATGCTTGGTTTCATTGGTCTCAACTTTGAATACAGTTATCTTGTTGAAATTGTACAAGACATTGGCAAGGCCACACTTGGAATACTGTTTACAATTCTGGTCACTATTATAGAAAGGATATAATTAAACTAGAAAGAGTGCAGAAAAAAATTACTAGAATGCTTCCAGCACCTAATGATTTGAGTTGGAGAAGCTGAATAGTATGGAACTTTTTTCAGTGGAGCGTAAGGAGCTGAGGGGTGACGTTATAGGGTTCTATAAAATAATGAGGGGCATAAATTAACTAGATAGTAAATATCTTTTCCAAAAGGGGAATTTAAAACTAGAGGGCGTAGGTTTAAGGTGAGGGGAGAGATACAAAAGGGTCCAGAAGGGTAATTTTTTCACACAGGGTAGTGAGTGGAACAAGCTGCCAGTGGTAGTATTAGATGTGGGTACAATTTTGTCTTTTAAAAAGCATTTAGACAGTTACATGAATAAGATGGCTATTGAGGGATGTTGGCCAAGCGTGGGCAATTGGGACTAGCTTAGCTGCTTAAAAGAAAAAGAGGGGCAGTGAATGCTGTGGGCCTCTGACTCTGGAGAGCAGAAAATCATTGCCCTAAATCGTTGTAATAATTGTAATACCCACTATGGAGACTGCCTTCTAAGGAAATAATTTTAGTTCAAAATAAGGAATTGGTTCAAAAAGTAGGTAGACTAATAAGGAAAATTATTACTCCAGTTTGAAGGAATATTTTAAGGTGTAAATTGACTAAAGTAGAATACTATCATAGGAACAAGAGTGAAGTAGGCAAATTCAACCCTCTAAGCCTGCTGTGCCATTCAATCAAATCATGGCTGATTTCTCCTTGGTCTCAAATCCACCTCCCAACCTGTTCCCTATAACACTTTAACCAGTTTTTTGATCAGAAATATATCTATCTCCTTGAAAGCATTTAATGTTTCAGACTCCATCGTGCTATTGGGCAGCGAGTTCCACAAATTCACCACCCTCTGTGAAAAATAGTTGTTCCTTATCTCAGTTTTAAATCTGCAGCCTCTTATACCTGTGACCCCTTGTTCGTGATTTTCCCACAACGGGGAACATTTGGTCTACATTAACTTTATCAATCCTTTTTAGTATTTAATATACCTCAATCAGATCCCTTCTCATCCTTCTAAACTCCAGCGAGTACATGCCCACATCTCTCTTCATATGTCAATACTTTCATTCCTGGAATGAATCTGGTGAGCCTCCTCTGAATTGCCTCTAATGCCACCATATCCTTCCTCAAATAAGAAGACAAAAACTGAACACAATACTCCAGATGTGGTCTCACCAACACCATACGTGATTGCAACACTACTTTAATCTTCTATACTCAAACTTTCTGAAAAGTCTTTACTGCATTTGAGATATAAATAGCTTTTTTTTGATTTTAAGCTATAGAAATAGGCCATTCAAATCAACAGTAACATTCAATCAGATTGTGCCTGACTTGTACTTCAACTGCATTTAACTTTGTACTTCGATGTTTATCATTTGATGAGTCCAATCAATCTCAGGCTTGAAAACTTCAAATAATCCAATATCAATAATCTTTTGGGAACAGAGATTCAGATTTCCACTACCTTTGAATCAAAAATGCTGATTTCACTTTTAAATGGCTGATTTCACTTTTAAATCACATTTAAAGTGATGTGGGACATCCTTTAAATGTCCCACAACATATAAAGGATATGTTGTGCATATCCTTTATTCAGATATGCACAACAGAACTCATATCAGTATGTCAAATTACTTTATCATTTTAAACATTTTAATTCACTCCTCAATCCTCTAAACTCAAGGGTACACGAGTTTCCTTTATGCAACTTGTCCCTATAATTTAACCCTTTAATCTATGATGGGAATCTGCATTGTGCACAGACCACAATACCTTTCCTGAGGTGTGTTACATTAAAATGAATCTGGGGTCAGGCCAAGGCTTGGTATGAATTCCTTTTTTCAGATAAAGCTTAACACTCCATTAGCTTTTTTGATTAAATTCTATACCTCTGAACTAGTTCTTAATGATTGATTGTACATGACGCACAAATTCCTTGTCAGTTCCTAATGCCTCACCATTAAAAACATGTTCTGTTCAGTCCAAAGTGGATTATCTTGTGCTTCCCCACATTTAACACTATCTGCCATGATTTTGCCTGTTCACTTCGTCCATCGCCATTTGTAACTTCCTGCTTCCCTCTACACAACTTTTTATGCTTTCAAGTTTAATATTGCCTGTAAGCTAGGATAGCTAACTCTGTTCTAAATCATTGTAATATTTGATGAAAAACTGAGGCAATTCTCTTGTGAACCTTATAGAACTACACGGTAAAAAAGATAACCATTTGGTCCATTGTTAACTGCTGACTCTTTGGAATTGAATTAGACCTATTCCCTTGCTGTTATCCCTGGCCCAGTAGCATTTTCCTTTTGAGGTATATACCCAATTATCTAATAGTTCTGAATCTGCTTGAGCAACTTTGTAGACAGTGTATTCCAGATCATCATACCTCAATGCAGAAGTTTTCCTTTTACTCATTCATGGGAGATGATTGTTGCTGGCAAAACCAGCATTTGTTGTCCATCCCTAATTGCCTTTGAGAAAGTGATAGTGAGCCGTCTTCTTGAACCACATAGCTTGGGGTGAAGGCATTCCCACAGCGCTGTTCAGGAGCTCCCAAATTTGGTTGAGTGATGATGAAGGAATGACCATAAATTTCCTAATTAGGATGGCATATGAGTTGGGAATGTTGTCCCTATGCATCTGTTGACCTTCTCTGCTGTTGAGGTCACAGTTTTTGGGTGTTGCCTTGTTGAGTTGCTATAATGCATCTTGTAGATAATCCATATTGCAGCCTTGGCGCAGCAGTGTTGAATCAGATACCAATCAACCAGGCTACGTTTTTCTTGATGGTATTAAGTTTCTAAGTGTTTATTAGAGCGACACTCATTCCATCAAGTGGAATCCATCCATCGTATTCCTGACTTGCACCTTGTGGATAATAGAAAGGCTTTGGGTAGTTGGGAGGTATGCACTCACCAGAGACCTGCTCTTGTAGTCTGAGCATTTGTGACTGGCTCAGTTAAGTTTCTGGTCAATGAAGTTCTTCTCCAGGATGTCGAGCTTGGGGCATTAAATAATGGTAATACTGTTTAAATTCAAGTGTAAGTGGCTCACCTCTCATTTGTTGGAGATTCTCATTGCTTGGTACTTGCATGCTATAGATATTACTTCTCACTTCTCAGCACAAGCTTGAGTGTTGTCCTACTTGCTGCTTATACTTGGATATCTTCATTGTATAAAGAGTTGCAGTGAGCAGTGGACTTCTGATCATATGTTGGAGGAAAGATCGTTGATGAAGCATCTGAAGATAATTGGGCCCAGAACACTACCATGAGGAAGTCATTCAGTCATATCCTGGAACTGAGATGATTGGCCTTCAACGATCAAACCATCTTTCTTTGTGCTCGGTATGACTTCATTCTCATTGACTTCAGTTTTACTGAGTCTCCTTGATGCCACATTCAGTTATTTGCTGCCTTGATGTCTCACAACTGAAATTCAGCTCTCTTGTCCATGTTTTGACTAGAACTGAAATTAGGCCAGGAGCCTTGTGGAACACAAATAGTGCATCTGCAAATAGGTTGTTAAAGTTTGTTTATTAGTCACAAGTAAAGCTTGCATTAATACTGCAATGAAGTTACTGTGAAACTCCTGTAGTCACCACAGTCCGACATCTGTTCAGGTCAATGCATCTAACCCGCACATCTTTGGACTGTGGGGGGAAACTGGAGCACTTGGATGAAACCCACGCAGAGGTGAGGAGAATGTGTAAACTCCACACAGGTAGTGACCCAGGCCAGGAATCGAACTTGGGTCCCTGGCGCTATGCAGCAGCAACGCAAACTACTGTTGGTAAGTAAGTGCCCTCTCTACCACAGTCAACAGCATTTTCCAATGTGCTGATTGTTGATGATGATGTGTTAATTGATCATACTACATTTTATTCTGCTTTTTGAGGCAAGCCATAGCTAGACAATTTTCTACTTTGCAAGACAGATGGTAATGTAACCACTGGAACAGCTTTGTTAGAGGTGCAGTTGGTTTGAAGCACAAGCTTCAGCACTATAGCCTGGATGTTGTTGGGGCCTTGGTTGCATCCCATGTTCTTTTCAGTTTCTTGATATGAAGTTAAATTGACATTTTTCTTAAACCATGTTGCCCAGAATTATATGCAATCCTGAAACTAAGCCCCAAATAATGTCTTTTAAAGGTTTAGTGTAACTTACTTTATATTTAATGGCCTGGAGTTTCCACTTGGTTTTGTGATCTGTGTAGTCTGTGCGGCATTCACCATAAATATTTTTGAGGAACATGGAGCATAAGTGCTGTCAACATTTGGGAAGGCTGTTGTCTACAAAGTGGTGCTGTTTGAAAAAAATATTTCCTCCATAATTTAAAAATCTGGAGTGCCTCAGAAAATCAAAGCTAATACATCTAAAATGTCTTTACCTTTATTTTGGTACTCTGGTATAGAAGTTGTTAGGTGATGGAATTTTGACCATCTTAAGATATATTATTTTCACCATTATCATTTTTGAAACATATGTATACTTTGTTCCTCTTGCTGTTTTGTTGCCCACTTCATTTTTTCTTGCATTTGTGTAAATCTTGCCTTTCCTTCAGTACCTTTATGAATTGGTTGAAAGATACTGAAGAGCTAAGTGAAAACTAGATCCAGACATCTTGCTATTGCTAAATTTTCATCTGTAGCCGTAAAAGGTCTTGCACTGAAATTAGTTATTGCTCTTTAATGGTTCGACCATGGTTCAATTCTTGCTTGAATTAAAACTTATTTTAGATTGAATATCTTTGGAAGTACTCCCCTCAACTCCAATTTTGTTTTTCCCTTCTCTCCTCCAACAGTCCTCCTGACCACTCCCCACACCACCACCAGCCAGCCATCACGCACAATCCATATGTTTACTAATCCATCTTTTTCACTTTGTGCAGGAGATCTGTGGAAATTGTGAAATCAGGTTCCTTACCTTTTTCCAAAAGTAGTTTTGAACAACATTTCATTGCTCAAGGAATGTACCGTATTCCAGTTTGTTCTTGGGATCTGGATGTGAAATCGTATCGTCAACTATCTCTCAATTCATGGAAGCGGTATTTAGAAAGTAAGGGATGCTAGTTCTGACTGGGTAAAAAGGATGTATTAATGGTGAGCAGCACTAAAAGTGCAGCACAGTTCCTGATTTTCATCATTTCTTTGAGGAAAGTGCTCAGGGCAGATATGGAAATTATTTTGTTTGTTTTAATATTTGAGTTAATGATTTAGTGAATTTTCAGACAACACCAGGAGCATCTTTCTTTCACCAAAGGTGTTGGTGCTGATTTTACTGTCAAACTCCAAAGCAATCAATAGTACTAGCATTGATTGAAGTGAAACCAATTCTATTATTCCCAAGGAGCCAACTGGCAGACAAGACAATTACCAGAAAAATTCTAGGAGGAAAAGTAATCTATTTTACCAGTGGAGTATTTCCATCATTTTCTGTTTTTATTTCAGATTTCCAGCTTCCATAGTATTTTACATTTGTGAAGATTAAAACATTGTTGATCAAAACTATGGGGAGAATATCTGCATCACGTGCTTAATTTAACAATTTAAGTTTGTGCTTTACTGGGGTAATTGAGGCAATAAATACCATACAATTGAGACACCTGGGATACATGACATGGTCTTCTTTACACACCAATGTCATGCCCTATCAAATAAATCTGTAGCATATCTGTTTGTGTTTGCTTATCTTTTTTTGATGTTGCACAGCAGAGTTGAAAATTGTATTTTGCTCAAACCCAGTACAGGACATAGCATTTGTGAAACCTTTCAAAATGCAAATTGTATTCAGCGATTACTAACACAGTTTCAATGGTGGCAATCTAATGAGTACATTATTGCTGTTATATCCATAGGCGCACAGAACGATTGAATTGTATTTAGGTATTGCAAATAATACTTTGTTTTTGCCTGCAGGTGGAGTTAAGATCTACAGAGCCAAAGAAAAAGATTCAGCATGTTACCTGGCCATAAGGTCTGACAGTCTTGTTATTACATTTTTCATTTACATCTTATGATGTAGCCATGCCAACTAACCTGTTGGAAATGGCAGGCTGGAAAACCAACTGGAAATGAGGCACCTGTTAAACAATTGAAAGAAATCCATTTGGCTTTGGTTCTGTAAAATAGACCAAGCAATGAAATAGCATCTCTCACTGAACAATTTTATACTATGTGCAATTTATATATTTTAGAACAATGGATTTTATGGGTGTAATTGCTTTCTGTTTGTGAAAGAGACCAATTTCATTTATGAATAACAGTACGAAAGTTGGGTATAATACATCATTTTATGCACAATTTACACAAGTCTGCATTTAACTGCATATAAATGTTTGGTTGAAATTTGGGATGCTTTTTAAATCGGAAGATAGTTAACACTAAATGTGACTATTAATTTTGTACTGTGTTTTCCCTTATAATCATTCAGTTTCTAAATTTGACCCATCGTAGAACATATATTTTAGTTGTGCAAACTAAAGTCCCTGAAGAAATGTGTAACAATTGATGTTTCTGTTATGTATTCATGGAAACTTGTGTATGCCAAATTAATAAATCCAGTGAAGACAAAACTTCACGATAGGCAGTTTTTCATTGGTTCCACTATTCTGCTTTCATTGTAAATTTGGTACTTTATCAATGGACATTAAATCACCATCTCAAATTTCCACATCTGTTATGATTAAGCTGTGTCCATGTATCTGTGAAAATGGGAAGTTACCTCAGTATCTTGAAATCTTTTTTTGGTTGTTCTGTGTGCATCTGTCTTCAGCTTCTAGATTCATAACAAAACATGTAAACTAACAGTCCTCAATGCAAAGAAACAGGGTTCTGCGCAGATCTTTTACAGTTAAATAATGTAATTAAGGACCCACATACAAACATAAGTTCAATTTATTACAGTATGTGATCACTCCTTAGAAATGACCCAATGCATTTCACGAATGTTGATTTACTTTACAATCCCACAGATGTTATACAATTTGCACAGATAACTATTATAAATATAATAAACTCTGAATAAGGTGTAAGAAACAGTCTTGAATATACTATAATGGGGTACATTTTAGGTAAATAGCATATATGGTGTAAACTCGTAACTTTTGTTGAATTATTGTGTTATGCCTATCCAAGTAATAGATATTAATGCGGCATTAGGATATGAAATCATTTCCCATTTTGGGTATCTAGTGGGCGGGTATATCATGTTGGGCTTTGTCTCAATGATCTGTCTCTCAATAATGTGCCTTACAGAAACACAAATCAACGTGACACTTCAAGTTTCCACAATGACCATCCTTGTGCCCTCAGAGATTGCCAATTAGTGACAAAATAGATATAATTTAGTGTAATGGATCATTAAGTTGAGACTGCTAAAGATTTGGTTTGATAAGAAAGTTCACAAACAAGGAAAAACAGGATACCTTTGTCTGAGTGACTTAGGTTGAAATCAAACTCAGCTACCAGAGTGAAAAGTAGAATGCATTCATACCATCATTGTAGACAGAATTTTGTACACACATGACTTCATATTAGGCCAAACAATATGATCAAAACTGTGGTGCAGTTGCTGTATATTCCAGTGCTATGATGTAATTGGTAGTGTTGGGATCTTTTACATTTTGTGAGACGAACTGTGTAGCATTTCTCAAATTTTAGTCTACACAGTACTGGACATCATCAATTATCTGTCAGTTTTATTAAATTATTAAATGAATAGTCATATTCCTGAGAAGATAATTTAAAAATTGAAAAAAACAATTTTTGACTGTATTATGTAAAGGAAAAAACAGTTTTGATTCATATAGTGCCTTTCTTAGTCTCAGAATGTCACAATGTGCTTTATAGGCAATGGTGAAACAAAATCAGAAAATGCTGGTAAATCTCAATGTGCTTTTTGAAGTGGATTCGGATGGGAAACAGAGCAGCAAATTTGCACACAGGAAGGTCCCACTAATATCTATGTGATAGGTAACCAGATCATCTGTGCAAATGATGCTCTTTTGCAGTTTCCCCAGTTCAAGCAACAAGTAATTGCATGGGATCTTCTATCTCCACCTGAGAAGACAGACGACCTAGATTTAACATCTTCTCTGAAAGATAGTATTACACTGAAGTGTCATTTTAATTTTATGTGTCATCTCTCTACAGTGGAGTATGAGCCCACAGTCTCCTAACTCACAAGTGTGTGCACTTCTGTTAATACCAAGAATGGGCAACTTGGGTGATGTCCTAAAAGGGAGCCCTATGACAGTGAGCTAGAGAACCAGTGTGGTGGTGGTGTAGGTGTTCCTGTTGACTGTTGCCACCAAGTAATCAAACAAGATCCAAACTTCTTGAGGATTAATTAAGGGAGATGTTCGAACACCAGGAGGCAGCAGGAGGAGAGCCACAAGCTGATTCACAATGTCACGGGGAGTGTGTTATATATAGTAAGAGACTTGGGAACAATCTTAACCTAACCCCGTAATAATTTGGTGATTGTTATTCCTTTTTTTCTCAACTACACAACCATTAGATTCTGAGTACAGATTGTATTAAGGAGAGGTTCAAATTACTACATATATTAAGTCTGCAGACTTGTCAATAATCTATAGCTACCTTACACTCAGCTTTCGGAATTAATTGCAATATTATCATTCCACTACTGATACTAAATTAAAATGCCTGTCAAAACATGAGTTCCAGATTAGCAAACTATAATATCTGTTATCTTTGGACTCCATTTTATTGCTGTTACAGCAGTTCTGTAAATTAGTTGTCATTTTGTTGGATATAGCGAAGTTTACAAAATATTGTTTTAGCTGTGAGTAAGTTTTATATGAGTGGTAAAAGTAGCAATGACTGAATAAATGCTTTTGAATCTTTAATCTTCCCTTTTTTTACCCTCAGCATATAGGTGTATATAATTGATATTATCCACATATTTCTCATATTTAGCTGATTTGGAGTTCAGCCTTGGTATTTGATATGTTCTGAATGCCTATTTTAACAGATGATTTTTACAAGTTCTCAAAAGTATAATATTGAGAATGTTTTCTTCTTTTAACTCCTTTTGAGCAATACTATGAACTCTGTATAGCTGTTACTTTATTTTGTAGATACTGCAACTGAAGGTGATGAATTTGAGTGAGGAAATAGCCCTTTTTGGCTATCCTCTTGCATTGTAACCAAAATGATAAACCAAATGGTTGCTATTATATATTAAGAGTGCATTTCAATTTTCAAAATCAAAATGTATTTTTATACAACATGTGAAAAATAAAATCCCCCATGTTTAGTGCACCAAAGGCTGACATTTAATTCAATGCTATATGTTGGACTAGCCCTTGACATACCAAGGCATTGTGCAATGGAGTGTTGGGACAATAAAATTGCACCTGATGTGGCATTCACCTGTCAGCTGGGCTTTCAAGCAATTGTGCATTTCCATAGGAAGTGAAATTAATGTAAGTAATTCTCTGCCACTTGCACACATCTTATTGCCGCCAAGTACCTCATGGGTTCAGTAGAGGCCAAGGGTAAGCTGAAAAATTAATTTGAACTTTTTGAACCAAAAGATGATGCCTGGGATGGCAGGTCTGTCGTATGAGACGGGACTAAGTTGGTTAGGATGATATTCACTGGAGTTTAAAAGAGTGAGAGGGGATCTCATAGAAACTTATAAAATTTGACAGAGTAGATTCAGAAAAAATGTTCCTGGTGGTGGAGGAGTCCAGAACTAGGGGTCATAGTTTGAGGATAAGGGGTAAACCTTTTATAAGTGAGGTGAGAAGAAATTTCTTCACCCAGGATGGTGAATGTGTGGAATCTACTATCATAGAATGTAGTTGAGGCTGAAATGTTTCTGATTTCAAGAAAAAAATAGATATAGCTTTGGCAGCTAAAGGGTCAAGGAATGTGGGGGCAGGGGGATATGATATTGAGTTTGATGATCAGCCAAGATCAACATGAATGACGGAACAGGCTTGAAGACTGAATGGCCTATTCCTGCTTCACTTTCTGTGTGTTTCTATGTGCACATTTAAATATTAACAATGATAAAACAGATCAATTACTCGAATGATTTAGTGGGAACTGGCAATTTGCATTTTATGAATGTTGATTGCTATGCAAATTTTAAAAACTGAACTAATTTTCAGCTTAATAGAATACTGAAATATATTGCCAAATCCATTAACTACAAACCAGAGGCTGACATTGAAACTATATCTCACTGTAGTTAGGCAAATGCCTTCGGTACTGCATTTAATTCTAGCCACCAAAACAAGAGGGACAAGTATCAGAAAGTGTATTAAGGCTGATTCCTACCCTGAGTCATAAACCAGAAAATTGAGCTCTTGAACAAAAGAAGGAAGTGATATTTGAATTTTGCAAGACAATGACGACTAAAGTTGGAGGAGTACTGCAAGTGGTTCCTTGCATATCATTGCAGGAAGAATATTACTTGAATGGTTACAGTGAAGCCTTATCAGAAGATTGTTTTATGAAAAGCAAGTTTGAAAAGTGGGACCAGTTCAATGGAAAAAAAGCAAATTAATACATGATATTGGACGTTATTAACACTTTTGAGAGAATATAAAAATATTTCAATTGGTTGGCAAATTGATAAAGTGGGGTAGACTCAGGATTGTCACTAAAGCAACAAAAGAAAAGGTTTTAAAGAACAAAGAACAAAACAGCATGGGAAACAGGCCCTTTGGCCCAATGAGCCCACGCCACCACCTCGATGTTCCCACTTCTACCTGTGATCCCTGTCTATGTTTATAGATCTATAGATTGAAACCAAATTTGAGACAATTTAGGGAGAATTTGTTCTGCCAATTAGCCTAAGAGCACATCTTTGGGATGTGGGAGGAAACCGGAGCACCCGGAGAAAACCCACGCAAGCACGGGGAGAATGCGCAAACTCCCACAGACACAGGCCCAAATCCATGTATCTGCACAGCACAGCGATAGTCACTGAGCTGTCGTGTTGCCCATCAAATGGTCCAGGTCAAGCGTACACTAACGACGTGAAGCACTAGGATACTCTCGAAAAAGATCCAAGAGCAGTCCTCTCACGACCCATCGCGTGTATGCCCCTTGTTAGACAACAAGGTGGACCAAAGCACCTGTAGGATAAAAACAAGTACATCAATATCATCATCTATTTACACACTTCCCAGGGACTCCCAAGGCTCATGATCCCTATTTTAAATCAGTTTTCTATACCCCTCCATTCCCATTCTGTTCATGTGCCCATCTAAGTATTTCTTAAATAACTCCAGAGTACCTGCCTCCACCACTTTACTTGGCAGCGCATTCCATACCCCCACCACCCTCTGTGTGAAAAAACTCCCTCTAGCATCCAAATTATACCTTACCCCCCTCACCCTAAGCCCGTGACCTCTCGTGCTATTTGAGTCCATCCTAGGAAAAAGCTTAACCCTGTTTACTCTATCTATACCCCTCATAATCTTGTACACCTCTATTAGATCTCCTCTAAGTCTACGTTTTTCTAAGGAAAGCAGCTCCAATTTGCCTAACCTAGGTCGTAACTCAGACCTTCCATACCAGACAGCATCCTGGTAAACCTCCTCTGCACTCTCTTATTGCAACACCGTTTATGTATTTTAAGTTGTTACTGAAGTGTAAAATTTACTATTATTAAAAAATTGGATAAGTCTTTGCAAATAAAGGATATAAAGTATGTGGAGAGTGGAGTTAGCAATAGATAGCTACAGCTGAAGGTCTAACATTGACAGAAAAATAGTGGATTGAATGGCCTTCCATGATGTAATTTGTAGGAATTCTTTAGCCTTGATAAGTGAATAAGAGAAGCCCTATAGACATATGTAAAATAAGATAGGGAATAATAGAGATAAATCTGGAGCATTATCTTTTGTTAAGGCACAACTGTAGAATATATGGCAGATATCAATAAGCAAAAAACAAATTTAGAACTGATGCCAAGAAGCAGAGTGATTAAGTCCCCAAATTATCTTTTGGATCAAAAATTAAGGAGAAAACTCTGAAATTTGGGATACCACAAAAATCAAACTGAGCCAATTCTGTTTTCAACTCATTTAAATGATTTGGTTCCACAGTTGAATATGCAAATAACAAAATAATGGGAGTGGGGGAGTTGAAACAATAAGTACGTGGCAAACTGGGAAATTGAGTTATAAGTGGACAAGCCATTTTATGTAGAGAAACGCAGGGAACAGAAAAAGTTCTAAGCTGGGGGATAAGACATAGGAAAGATATTTGAGAGTGTGTTGTGTAGTTTACTAAAGTCAACAACACATTTATGCAGCAGAAAGGGAGAATATTTAGATGTTGGACTGTATAGTAAGGATGGTTAGCTTAAACCTTAGTAGCTGATTACAAGTATCTTCAAAGCATTAGTATGGCGATGCCTGGTTTACAATTCTGGTCACCATACTTCAGCAAGATTATTTGGCCACTGAGATTTTGAAAAGTCTGTTTTGTTTACTGTAGAAAAAAGGTTCAGGAGAAATATTATTTTAATGATCAAGATCCTTAAAGATTATATCCAGACGGGACATTTTATATTAGGGACACAGTATCAAATTTAGGAGTGCACAGAGTTTAAATTTATTTCCTTTACACAGAGGGTGGTTAATTTGTGGATCAGTGGAGGCAAGCAGTAATGTAGAAAGCATTTTGGGGGAATTGGATAGGTATTTGAGGGGATGATGATTGAAAAGTATACATTTTTGGGATTGCTGAGATGGGCTGCCAGCTGTACTTTCCTATATTCATGTGATTGATTCAAGAGGCCATTAAATCGCAGAATCACAAAATTGTTTTGACGCAGAGGAGGGCATTTGACTTAGATATCCATATCAATTCTCCAAATGCGCATCAATGCTTAGTGCCATTTCCCTATCCTTTCCCCATGCCCTTGCACATTGTTTCTATTCAAGTAATTATCTAATGTTCTCTTGAATGTTTGCCTCCACCATACTTCCAGGCAGTGCATTCCAGATTGGAGCCTCTCATTCTAGATCCTTTTATGAGCAAGAACAATTTCTGCCTATCTTTTTGATTTGATCTATTATTGTCACATGTATTAATGTATAGTGAAAAGTATTGTTTCTTGCGCGCGATACAGACAAAGCATGCCATTCATAGAGAAGGAAAGGAGAGGGTGCAATATATAATGTTGCAGTGATAGCTGGAGTGTAGGGAAATATCACATTAATATGAGATAGGTCCATTGAAAAGTCTGATGGTAGCAGGGAAGAAGATGCTCTTCAGTCGACTGGTACGTGATCTCAGACTTCTCTATCTTTTTCTCGACAGAAGAAGGTGGAAGAGTGTGCATCCGGAGCGTGTGGGTCCTTGATTTCTGAGGCAATGGGAAGTATAGACAAAATCAATGGGTTGATTTTGTTTGTGAAAAACAGAAACAAGATAATACACCTTGTTTTATGGAAAGCAAAAGTTTGTGATGAGTTTAATTCCAAATTTCCTTCCGATATTATAGAAATAAAATATTTCACACATATGGAGGGAATTATCATTAACCTAGGAGACTGCTGTAATACTCAGAGTTTACCACTAGATGTCACATGAATTGCATACAAAATCATTTGGGTCTGGTCGAGCATATTTACATTTTTTGATTCCTAATCAATTGCCACATATGATGGGATTTTCCCATCCCCCGAAACAAGAATTGTAATGGGCAGGACAGGATCTTTGACTTTGGGTGAGATTTTCTGGGCTTGGGGTGAGGGTGGCTGGAAGGTTCCGCCCATAATTTCTGTCTAAGTGGTGTGAGATCGCAGGGTATATGCTGATTGTACTGAATTCAAGCGTGAATTATGGCAACTGAAATATATATTTGGGCATTGCAGGAAAATAATGATGCAAGCAGAGGTGGGACAATTGAAAGAGTGACAAGATAGATTGGGCATCATCAACGGGCAAATATACAAGAGATGCCTGAATGTGAGGGAGGCGAAGTCTTTTGAGACAATACAATATCTACAATGCATCAGGTAAGAATGGAAACGGAAAGCAGTGCTCTGAAGATGGACTATTTAGACATTCAGAGAGAGACAATCAAAGTAGCAGAGAGGCCCAGGAATTTGATGAGAACCAATAAAGTTCCATCAGTCACATTCAAAAGTGACTTGATCATTCCAATACATTCCTGGACAACCTCCCATGATTCACCCTTCATAAACCAGAGGTCATCCAAAACTCTGCTGCCATGTCCTTATATCTGACTTACATTTACTCCCAGTCAGGTAGCATCTTGAATTTAAAATCCTCATTCTTGTTTTCACATCTTTTGTCCCTCCCTATTGATGTAATATCCCTCCAGGCCAAAAAAGGTATTTCAAGGTAGATGTAGAGCGGATGTTTCCTCTTGTGGGGAAATCTAGAACAAGAGGTCAGGATAAGGAGTGATAGATTTAAAACAGATACTGAGAAATTACTTCTCTCAAAGGGTTGTGAATCTTTGGAATTCGCTACGCCAAAGTGCAATGGATGCTGGGACGTCGAGTAAAATTAAGCAGGAGAGAGACAGATTTTTCATTTGTAATGTGTTGAAGGGTTATAGAGAATGGGCAGAAAATTGAGTTGAAGTTGAGACAAAATTAACCAAAATTGTACTAAATGGTGAAGCAAGCTCAAGGGGCTGGATTGTCTATTCCTGTCCCTTGCTCTTCTGTTCTAAAACCTTGAGGACACAAACACTTTCCTCTGAATGTAGCTGCTCCTTCACAGGTCTGTTTCCAAAACACACTACTTTAGGATCTCATAATCACTTCTACCTTCAATCTATCTTATTTCACTTTCATTTTTAACTCCATTATTTTACATTTAGAATTTCCTTTTGGCAGAATTTACAGCTCTTTCATGTTGTTTTATGCTACTAAAGTAAACCTGCTACTTTGCTTCATCCATTATGATCCAAGCCAATTGTAGCTCTTTTGAAATACAATGGTTAACTTCAAGTCACTTTCCTTATCTTCTTAATGTAAATTTATATTTGTACTGCCCATTGATACTCCATTAGCTCTGCTCATCAAACTACATGCTTTTATATTTAACCCCTTTTTGAAATTCTGAAGCTTTCAGTCCATTGTCTTCTATTTAATTAAGTTATACTTAATGTAAGTGTATACCCATACTCACATACATAAGCCTGTTTCATAGTACATAATAGTATTGTGAGAATATTAAAAAATATAATATTTCTTCACTGATCAGCCCATATTGTTAGAACAGATTTGTTCTGTATTTTGTGGACAGGACATACCTGGACAATTTTTCACATTGTCCAAAAGTTGTCAATGATGTAATTGTTCTAGAACTAATGAGGGCACAGGTAGTTCTAGAGCAACTTAACTTCAACATTACAATTGGATGTTTTTGGAGAGGAAATTGCAGTCCGTATCCTTTGTTGTTTCCAGTTCAACCTTGATATCAAATCAGACTGACCATGGATTTTTCACGAGGGTGACTTTTAGTGTGCCATATTCAGTATAATTAATTGTAAAATGAGAGATGAAATATCTTTATGAACATTTTTCCTTTTGGTTTATTGTTGATCTTGATATTCTTAATTTTGTACGGGAAGACCCAGGAAGTTGGATAAGATGAGTCATCCAGATGGCAGTTATGAGAATGTGATTGTATGGATAGAGGGGCTGTTGATGCATTGAAGCCGAGACAGAATATTCTTATTAATATAACGGAACACAACTTTTAAAAATTACCCTTTAATGGTACCCTCTAATATTAAGATATTAAGCCTGCTGAAGGTGGACTGAAGGTTGTAACATTTGAATTTCACCTGGGCCAAATAGATAACCAAACATTCCTTCTACAGCTGATCTTTCACTTGTTTCTTCTTCATTTTACAACACTGTCGATCATGGATATTCAACTTTCATAGTCTTTGATAATGGTTAAAATGTTGCGTTGTCAAATCTTAAATTTAATCTGTTTAAGCTGTCAGTATATTTCTTCCTTTATCTTCCTCTTATTCTGCTGCCCTCAGTTTTACGAGTCACCACCAGATTGTTCTGATTCGTCTCTCCTATAGATGTGTGTCCAAGGAATTACAGTTGTCTCTGGCTATCATTTGTAAAAGTTTGCTGTGCCTGCTTTCCTCAAAACCTCCTCACTAACTGCACATGTTGTCCATCTAATCCTCATGCGGTACCTTGTCAAAGGCCTTGCTAAAGTCCATGTAGCCAACATCAACTGCACTGCCCTCATCTACCTTTTTGGTTATCCCTTCAAAAAACTCAATCAAATTTGTGAGACAGGATTCTCCACTCACAAAGCCATGCTGATTGTCTCTAACCAGTCCTTGCTCTCTAAATGACCGTAGGTCCTATCTCTCAAAATACGTTCCAACAATTTACCCACCATAGAAACCGTGTGGTGACTCACTGATGACTCACTGGCCTGTAGTTCCCAATCTTTTCCCCACAGCCCTTTTTAAACAAAGGCACAACACTTATCACTCTTCAATCTTCAGGTACCCCACCCATGACTATTGATGATTCAAGTAGGCTGAAGATGAGAGGGCAAAGATACAAAAGTGCCCAGAGGGCAATTTTTTCACACAGAGGGTGGTGAGTGTCTGCCAGAGATAGTAATAATCGAGGCGGGTACAATTTTATCTTTTAAAAAGCATTTAGATAGTTACATGGGTAAAGAGGGATGTGGGCCAAATGCGGACGATTGAGATTATCTTAGGGGTTTGAAAAAAAAAGGCAGCATGGACAAGTTGGGCTGAAGAGCTTGTTTCCATGCTGTAAACCTCTATGACTCTACGATTTTATTCCACTGCCACTTTGTACTCGGTAGTTCCACTGCCACCTCACCCCCAAGGCCAGCCCCAATCGTTGCCCACCCCCTCTACCCCCCCCACCCCCCAAGGTGGGTGGCAGTCGAACTACCAACTGCAAAGTTGAGGGGGAGGTGGGGCAATGATTGGAGCTGGCCTTGGGGTAGGGGGCCGGAGGTGGAGAAAGATAGGGACTGCTGGAGTGGGTGGAGAGAATTCAAGGTTGTTCCAGGTGGGAGGGGATTCAAGGCTGGCCTGGACACTCTGGGAGAATCAGTGATCGGTGCGGGGAAGTGGGGCAGCAATGTGGAAGTTGCGGGATTGCCGATTGAACTGGCCATGAGCTGATCTCAGTGCTGACAGATTGGTGCATGGACGGTGATCTATTTAGCGTAATGCAGCCAGCCTCTCCAGTGGCAATAGACCTTGCCCACCAATCTTTAATGATATTCGCACTACTGCATTTCTGCAGTGAGAGTGTGGAAGATTCACTTTGAAACTCCGACTGACAAAAACAGCAGATTTACTTCAGTTTTTGTGCAAATTTGACACTTAGAATTTTTTTTTTTGGAAGAATCCCACCCCAGGAACAAAATCTTTCTGAATTTCTATTCTTTTGATGACAGTTTTAAATTAATTATTTTTTATTATTGTTTAAAATAATTACTCCTTGTCAGTGGTTCCAGAAGAAATTGAAGAATCCTGCTTCAGATGTCCATGAAGTGGGCTTCACAGTCTTGAGTAAATTAACAGTAAATCTTTATTAACAATAGAACAATATGCATGTATACAGTAGCAGATACAGATATTGAGTTGGCTCCATTCTCAGTACTTATCTCTGTCCATCTCGAAACTGACCTGGCACTGAATCATGTACTTCTTGCATCGTGGCCCCCGTTTGGGTGATACTGTACTTGGTCACACATTAACCCTTATGTACTGACCTACCAATACAGAATTAACATTTCTCTATCACTCCACTACAATTTAAAATCCTCCAAAGCAGAGGATTTGCTTCTGTTAGCTTCTGTTTCTGCTTACAATACTCTAACTCTATGCTCAAACATATTGAATAAATTTAATATTAGCTCTTTATTCTCACACCCCATGCTCCTACTTAAAGGACCTCTTTCCACTGAGCAGAGTTAAGCATTTGATTAACCGAACTTGCATTTTCAGGAAATGATGCATCTGAAGCCTGAAACCAGTCAATGTTCTTTCATTAATTATACACAATACAGCCATTCCTTCTTTTATTGTAAAAATGTTATGTTTAGTAAACTGTTCCTGCCATCATTTCATCCATTCCTTTATCTTACTCATGTTATGCGAACCTTTTATAGTGCTCACTACTTGGCAAAACTGTTAATTTTGTGAATATTAGCAAGAAATATTTCACTGTACCCATGTCCAAATCAAAGGTGAGCAGGTCAGATTGATTGGCCATGTGAAATTGTCCCTTAGTGTTAGGGGGATTTGCAGGGTAAATACGTAGGATTGTGGAGATAAGTTGGGATTGTTGTCAATGCAGGATTCATGGGCTGAACTCCAGCTCTTAGTTTATAAGTATTTCAGATAGCAATAACATCAAGAGGTACAGGGATAGTGCTTGAAGATGGCTTTGAGGTAGAAGAAGATCAGCCATTATCCTACTAAGTGACATAGCAGGCCAAATGACCAACTTCTGCTCCTATATTCTAAGCCAATCACTTTAACACAGTCTTGCTTTGTTACAGAAATTACTACAATGTTCCACTTGTATGATTGTTTCCTTTCTTCACTTCCTTCAAACTCTTCCCAATCTTCTATTATTCTTCCAGCACACTGGGCAGAAAGCAGAACCTTGTTTTATGATCTCCCAGAGCTCTTGCTGGTACCTCAGGAAGCTAGCTAGGAGATCTGAATTGGAGTCCAGGCTGCTGCATCAGGAAGTTTGGGGGTGAGTTGGAGAGGGGAGAGGAGGAGAGGGGAGGGATTATGTTAGCAGAAGAGGAAAGAAGTACAAAGAACAAAGAACAAAACAGCACGGGAAACAGGCCCTTCGGCCCAACGAGCCCACGCCGTTACCCCGATGTTCCCACCTTTATCCGTGATCCCTGTCCATGTTTATAGATCTATGGATTAAAAACCAAATTTGAGACAATTTAGGGAGAATTTGTTTTGCCAATTAGCCTAAGAGCACATCTTTGGGATGTGGGAGGAAACCGGAGCACCGGAGAAAACCCACGCAAGCACGGGGAGAATGCGCAAACTCCCACAGACACAGGCCCAAATCCATGTATCTGCACAGCACAGCGATAGTCACTGAGCTGTCGTGTTGCCCATCAAATGGTCCAGGTCAAGCGTACACTAACGACGTGAAGCACTAGGATACTCTCGAAAAAATCCAAGAGCAGCCCTCTCACGACCCATCGCGTGTATGCCCCTCGTTAGACAACAAGGTGGACCAAAGCACCTGTAGGATAAAAACAAGTACATCAATATCATCATCTATTTACACACTTCCCAGGGACTCTCAAGGCTCATGATCCCTATTTTAAATCAGTTTTCTATACCCCTCCATTCCCATTCTGTTCATGTGCCCATCTAAGTATTTCTTAAATAACTCCAGAGTGCCTGCCTCAACATGGAAACAGTAGGATGAGGTAGGGAAGTGATCAGAAGTAATGAGGCAATTAGAACGTATAGATGGGGCTAAGCAGGAGCTGTAAATGCTCTGCAGAACTACAATGAGTAGCCAGAAACAGGAGGGCTCCTCCAAAATCCATATTCTTGTTTAATGATTTTTAAAAACAGTTTTGTCACTTTCATCATTGGTTTGATTGCAGTTAGACCTCAATTCTCCGAATGCAGCCAGCCTGGTGCTAGTCAAGTTTAAGGCAAGCCAACCTTACAAGAAAGCCATAACTAAGCCTTAGGCACCTTTATTTGCAAATGCAAAGCTTTGGATTATGGCAACCATTTCCTCCTTTACTGAAGCAAAGACAGACTGCTTTGGAAGCTTTGCTATGTCAACTGATTGCTAGGCCTAGACTTCTTTTACTTTAATATGCACATGAACTATTGTTTTATGGAAGTTAGTCACCTGTTGCTTCTACAACACTCCTTACTTTTTAAAGGGTATTTGTTCTACATTACTTGAATCATAGGAAGGAGAATTGTCAGAAAATCTGATTGGAGTTCTGAACAGAAACAGGGTAATAATTTAGCTAAAGCTCCTGCTGACTGGGGAATTTGATGTAACTGATTCTTTCTATAAAATATTTTGAAGAGTACACTGAACCTAATAGGCATCACAGCTGGAATTTCACCGCTCTGCCCACTGGAAATTGGAGTGGGTGAGAGATGGACAATAGAAAGGTCTGTTGACCTCAGGCACGATTTTACAGTTTTGGAATGAGTGAGACCATAACATCCCACTCCATGACTCCGAAGAACTGCATTAAACAATCCATTGCCTTCTCACCATAATCTTTATTTTATAGCCATTTTGAAACAAATTAAAGATATTTAAGAATAATGAGAAAGTCAAACGTGACCTTGTAAAAAATGTCACATTCTTTCATTGTGTACTGCAGTGTTATTGCTGTGTATGTCTCAATTCTTGGATAGTAGAATCAAGGGCATGATAAATCCACAGTCAAGAGTCTAGGTTCAGCTGCTTTCTTCATTCATTTACAGGGTGTGGGTGTCACTAACTAGGCCAGTAATTATTGCCCATTCCTAGTTGCCCTTGAGAAGATCGTGCTGAGCTGTCTCCTTGAATTATTGCAGTCCCTACAGAAAGTATTGATTCTTTCTGTAGTTATTAATACTTCCTTCACAAGTTCAGGATATTGGAGAAGATTTTTTTCTTTGATGCACCTTATGTATTGAAATACTTAATAGTTGAGGAAAATAGTGAGATGCATGGTGGTGCCTTCAACCAACATTCACTTCATACATATATTCATGCTGTATAATAAAAATGTTACTTGCAAATATGTTTTTAATAAACGTGAATGCATATGGCTGGCCAAAGTTAGCTTAGTTATAGAGTCTGCATATGGATCTTTGTCACTTCAGTTTGTCATCAGGTGGATCAATTGATAAAATCACATACAATTTGTCCTAAACTTTTAAATTTGTACCACAACATTACTTTTACAGTTTAAAAATAACTGCAATGTTAAACTCTTCAACAATAAAGTTAAATCTTTACTGATATAATATAGATCACAATGTTTCAGTATTCTTCTATCATTATAGAGGTATTTAATTTTACTTGCTTACACTGATATGTGATACTAGATTAAAATGCTAAACTTTCACTTGGAAACATTCAATGCAGTCATGCAAACCATCGGTAATTTCATTAACATGTTGTAAACTTTTTTTTACCAAGTTGTCAAGCAGAAGAAGAGAAAGTATTATTATGGACAATTCATACAAGGGAAGTTGATAGCCAGAGAAGTTTGCTTTAATGCAGCTACAGTCAAAGTTGCCATGAAATCTGTTATTAACCAATCTGTTCTCACAGATTCTTGCCACACTCAGGACAAAGGATGTCATCTCGTTCTGTGAGGAAACCACGCCCCACAAGTGACAAAGAGCATTTTTTACAGTTGAAGCAGTCGTTATGCCATTGACGCTCCTCAAATGAGATGTACTTGGTTCCTCCAAGACCTGGAAAAAATTAATTGCAAAAGGAAGGTAAATAGATAGATGAGGTTTAACCACATTACACAGAGAGCTTAAATTATATGGAACAGATCGCCAAGAAAGCAGTTAAGGGAGATGCTGCCAGGAAACTGTGTAGATATTTGACAAAATGCAATTTAGGGCTGTTCTGCTTTCATAATTTTAGCCCCAATTGCATCACTTGATCAGACTAACCAAAAGCAATGGTCAACCTCCTTATGCCACCCAAATATGAATGGAATTTCAATCCAAAATTGACTGTATTATCAAGGTCATCTATTTCCAATTTCATGGTTTCATCTGCCTTATTCAAATCATTGTTCAAACTCCCATCAGGATCTTTGTCACCTCCAAGCTCAACAATTTTTGTGCCTTCTGAGCCAAATCTCAAGAAATAAATCTAATTCGTCTCAAGCTTGCCCATATCTGATTTTAATGGAGGCAGCACAAAGGGAGTATTGGGACAGAAAACAAACCCACATACAAGAGGCCATTACTTATTTAAATATTTTAATGAGATTGCATATGTCCAATTTTATCACTAGTCCAGGCTACTGGGTTTCATTGGGCCTCAAGAAACCTGGTAATTAAACAAAGGGGAGGATAGCAGCACAGAAAAATGAAGTGTTTTACACCATTTCTTAATGGCCAGGATGTAAGTTCATCCACCCAGCCCATCAAAACAAACTGGTCCTCGATCTATGTGCTCATCCAAACCCTCCCACCAATCAATGACTACTTCCCCCCCATAAAAGTTACTGGCTCCCTCCATAATCATTGACTCCCCCCATCAATCACTGACCCCTCTACGATCATCCACCCCATGCCTGTGATCATGTATCATCAGATCCCCACAGTTACTAATCTCTACTCACCATCATTAACCTCCATCCATAGTCATCAACAACTATACTGTCAATGTCACTCTTCACAATCACTGAACCACACATGTGATCAAAAACTCCCCTAAGAACAAACCTCCCACTATGACAATTAAGCTGCTGTAATTGGGACCTTCCTCAACCCCCCTCCCCCAAATTCTGACTTAGGCAAACACTGATTCCTCCAGGGTGTCACCAACCCCACCACTGCACCATTCTCTCCAACCCCATAGGAATTCTCACTATTACAGACCTTCTCTGACACCAGCCATCACTGCCAATAAAGCTGGCTTCTGGGTGGGAAGCTGATTAAAATACTATCACATGCTATGGAGTTAAAATATCATGCTTCTCGGAGAAATCCAGTCTTCCCAACAAGAGTACTCCTCCTCAGTCGGAAATTCTACCCCCAATAAATGTCAGTTGATGTAGTGGTTGTTACATCTCACTGATTGGTTTTTGTCAAATACAAAGAGGTCTATTTTAAAATAAAGCAATATATCATGGTACATTACTGATGGAAAGACCCTTATTTTAGGGGTTTGAGAGATCCTATGTATGCTTAGTCCTGTTTGCTTCAGTTTATGTAAAGAGATCATCTATGCAAAGACTTCATTTTAAAATATTTCTGCCTATGCAATTACATTTAAATGCTAAATTGTAGAGGCTAACTAACACTGCTAACTTGACTACTTTTAAAAGTCAGAAGGCATGCTAGATTAGCTTAAAAAATGACTGCATTCCTGAAGAGTATACAATGAAGGCAAAACAAGTTATTAATAACAGCAGCTGCAAGGCTTGTTTTTCTAGACAGAGACAGCCTGCAAAAGGCATTTACAATAACAAGATAAGGGTTGAGATACATTGTAGATTACAGTATGTATTTTCAGTTCAGTTTCAAGATCCTGTTCAAGCTCAGTTCAGTGTGCACAGTGCAGGGCCTAACTTGCTTGGAAGCCAGTCCCCAAGTTTTCTTTTATTTTTACTACTTCTGTCATGTTAATTTTCATAAACTTTGTTCAATAAAAGAAATTAAATTTCATAAACTCTATTCAATAAAAAAAATTAAATTTAAAACCCCGTACTAGTGCTGTCCCCACGCCTGTTCAAAGGATTGAATAGACTCAATAGGTCCATGGGAAATTTGTTTTACAAATCATTAGAAGTGTCAATTCAATTAACATTAAATGTAGAAACAAATTTACAACATGTTATGTGCAATAAATGAGGGGATCCATGTTGCATTACTGGAACTGTCAAATAATTAAGTATTCAACAAATATTGCAATAGGAATTTAGACTAAACAAAGCATTTTGTACTTTTAGTCACCAAGGAAATGAAATAGAGTCAAGTGACTTTTAGCTCTGCAATGAAGTTCCATTGTATGCAAAATCCATTTATTTTGACAATTCTTGTTATACAATTTTTTGCAGATTTTTGTTGGAGGTTATTTCAGTCACCTCCAACATGATTTCACAATCAAATGCAATTCCCCCGGGGTCTCCTTTCAACATTTTGAAGGGACCATTCCCTCAATGAAATTCTGGATCACTCCTCAGTAACGTCAATCACTTTCTCCCTTTCCAAGGCACCTTTCCACACAAGTGCAGGAAATGCAGCACCTGCCCTTTTATTTCCTCCATTCTCATCACCCAAGCTCACAAACACTCCTTCCATATGAAATAGTGATTTTCTTGTCTTTGGTATTTATTGCATTGTATTTTCTGCTCACAATGCAGTCTCCTCTACAGTGGGGAGACCAAATGCAGACTGGATGACTACTTTGCAGAACATTTCTGCTCAGTCTGCAAACATGATTTGCATCTTCCAGTTGCCTGTCATTTTATTTCTGCACTTGATTCCCACTCTGACCTGTCTGTCCTTGGCCTCGTACAGTGTCCCATTGAGGCTCAATGCAAACTCAAAGAACAGCATCTCATCTTTAAATTGGGGACTTTACAATCTTTTGGATTCACTAGTTTTTTTACAATGAGGAACTTACCAGTGATTGGATTGCCACAGGCAGCACATTTTTTGGCATAAAGGTTACTGAAGCAATCCAGGCAGTATGCAAATTCATCCCGTGAGGTGAAACGTTGTCCAGCTAGTGGCATTTTACATCCGGTGCAGAGAAAGCACTCTTTGTGCCAGGGTTGATCATGATAAGTTACACCTCCAGTAGTAATAGCCTGGTCAGCAAGGTGAAATACAGGCAATTGTCAGTTACATCATTGTCAACAGGTAATGATTGATAGCAGATCTTTAGATAAAATATTTAGCAGATAATGGAAAGGGGATAAATCATAGTCATTTTATTGTGCAAGTGAAAACGTATTCATGTAACAGAAGAAAATTGAAAGTAATTTGAAAAATTATGCTTGTTTGTGGAAAGAGTTCAGACTTTTACAATGTCATAGCAATGTTGGTAAAATTATTCAATACATTGCTTCACTGTAGTTAGATAATAATAGTATGGTAAACTGGCTTTAACTATCCACAAATTTTACCACAGCATTGCACCAACTGATCAAGTGTTCAATAAAGGTAAAGAGTAGGCCATTCAACTCTTCTGCACTGCTATTGGAAATGGCAGCACCATAACTTAAGTCTCAATGACAAAGCCCTCATTCATATCTCTAAAAACATGTACATCCAGAGTAAGTACCTATCTGTTTTTTCATCACTGTCATCAACATCTATGGTCTTCAGGGACAATGAGGGTAATTTTCACTTTGGGTGCAAGCGGTTAACATCCATCTGCAGCTTGCTGGGGAAAGGAGAGGCAGGCAAGGTGACTAAACTGAAACTGCAAATTTCTTACCCCACCACAGGTGAAAAATCAGCCCCAACTTCAAACTTCTAAGATTACACTCATTTGTTTTGGATTCTCCAGCTAGAATAAGTTATCCTCTACCATCCATTACATTATCATTAATATATTAGTCTATGCACTCCTCAATCTCCTGATCATCTATGAGTATAACACCCAGTTACAATGGCCTATGGTCATTGCTTCATCCAATAATTTACCTCCTACAAATCCCGAAGAGCAGAATTTCTTTCTTCAAATCAGATACCCAAATCCTTTGCACTTCTAATGCTGAATCTTAGCATTTTTGACTTGAAAAAAATGAGCTGACTTTTAATGATTTGTGACTTACATTTTGAATGCCCTTTGGGAAATTATATCCCTAAAGTCCCTGTGGTGATTGGAGAACTTTCACGGTAACTTCATTGCAGTGTTGACGTCAGCCTACTTGTGATAATAAATGAACTTTTAAACTTCACCTTTTAAATTGAATTTTTTTCTGCTATTTATATCTCACACATTTTTACATTAAACTACATCTACTATTCTTTCATTCATTCACTTAATCAATCACTGCAATTTTCTGTTTTCTTTGCAATTCAGCATATATCTAACTATTGATGAGCACATCCATCATCTAGGTTTGCGATATTTTATTGAAGGCTGATCCAGACTGTTGAAACAGATGTCTACCCCTCTGTCCCACACATGGGCAATCATATTCCTGAATACGCGCAAAGTTCTGAGATCTTCCTGTCAGACACAATGCAGGTATGGTCAGGGTGAGCAGCAACTCCAGAGTGCTTGATCTGAGTGATAATGATCTTGAGTTTTGTAGTCCACATTGTTAGGAATGGGTTAACAGACCTTCTAATTAAGTCCTAATTTCATGTCAATAATTCAATAGAAGTCACTGATATATCAAGAGGCCATAGGTGGCACTATTTGTTGGTGGAAAATTGTGTGTGGAGGTGGGCCAAAGAAATAATTTTATGAAGAAGCAGAACTTGTGTCACCTTTACTCTACAGCAACTGAGAGGCTCAAATACACATTAGGCAGTGAAATGGGTCCACAATTTCTACTTTCCTTCCTTTCTCCTTCCTGCATGCAGATGAGTGTAATAATGCCTTTCTTTATAGATTTTAACATGTTGCCAGCTGGAAGCATCTTCTGTCATGATAATGGGAAATTGTGACTGAATGATATCTATCTATATTTTCACCAGTTAACCAAAACAACACAAACTATTTAAAGAGGACCTTTTTTAAAAATACGAGGACCTTTTTTAAAAATACTGTAAAATATGTGATCAAAGATGCCTTTTATAATGTCTGGCATGGTCAGTGCGCAGTTTTGGAAGTATACTGCAGGCTGCTCTGACACATTGCTCATGGAATTTCACATCATGGGATGTTGATGTCCACTTCAAAAAGGACTATCGAATGGTAGATATTAAAATGCAAACTGCTGGACTTAAATCAAGTATAATCTTGTTAAGACAATGGGGAATGGCTAGCCAGCCAGGTTATACAACCAATAAACAGTCAAACCCCTTGTGGAGAACGAAAGATCCTCAGAGAGGATTTTTTGGCTGACTTGCCCCAAGACTGGAAAATCCTGCACAAGGTCAATGGGTCATTAGAATTTTCCATGCTCCGTGTCCTATCTGCTACAGTTCCTGGCAGGGAGAATGGGAAAATTCCACACCTCATCTCCTGTTAGTTTTTACTGCCTTGAAACGTGTCAAATGTTTCTGCATCAATGTGATTACTTATTCTACAACAATGACTACAGAAAACATGGTAATCAGATTCCTTTGGAATATACTATGATAAAAATGTTTTTATTTTAATATTTTTTGAGAATATTGTGTTGGGTTGTGGAAACAGTATGTGTGTCTGGATGTATGATTAACTTAATTAATCTGGGGACTGGGTGTTGTGGAATTAAGACCATCAAATGGTTCGGTGTAAAAGCAGGCATTTGAAGTGGAGATGACCTATGTTAGATGTACTATAACTAAACACAATGTGGGTAGAAAATTGCATTTGGAGATCAGTGAGCATTTGGATTTTTTGCTGTTAACGTTCAAAAGGTTTTCCAATTTAAGGAAAGATCATAAGTTCTGATCAGGGTTTACAAACTGTATGTGCATTTATATGCCCTGATCAGAATTTTCCACTCATCTGACGAAGGAACAGCGTTCCGAAGACTTGTGGGTTTACTATCAAATAAACTTGTTGGACTTTAACCTGGTGTTTTGAGACTTCTTACTATATTATAGCAACACAGTGAGTAGGATTTGTGTGTGAAGCAAAAGCAGAGAAATCTGGAATTATTGGAGCAGTAAGGAATTTCTCCCTCACTATTAAGTTAAATAAAGTCTTATCTTTATATCTAAAAAAGATCATTTAAAAGAGAAAGCAAATGTCCATCTGAAAGAACCTCATGAGAAATTCATTGATTTCTGGAATACAGAGTATAGATTTTTTTAAAAAGGACATTGTATCCAACAAATGTCTCTACAAACTTCAATTCATTTCTAGAATTTTCAAAGAACCAGCTAACATCCAACAATTCCAACAATACAACAAAGGATTTAATTGTATACTCTTTCTTTATTTCTGGTGTGTGTGTGTGTGTGTGTGTGTGTGTGGTGTGTGTGTGTTGTGTGGTGTGTGGTGTGTGTGTGTGTGTGTGTGTGTGTGTGTGTGTGTGTGTGTGTGTGTGTGTGTGTGTGTGTGTGTGTGTGTGTAATATTGCAACTTTATTATTCCTTGAGTTTATTTGCTAATAAACTCATTCTTTGACTCGAAAAACTTCACTACTGGCTCCTTATTGTTCACTGTAAAGACAATAAACAAATAGATTTGGTATTTGGAAAAGGCATACACAAGGGGAAAAACATCTTTGTTGCGATTAGCCAGAGAGGTTGAATAGAGAAGAGTTACTTCACTTCCCAATCTGGTCATAACAACTGTCATATACTTTGACCGGGTCTGGGCCAGTCCAAACCTGTTTGCCTTCAGTTCATGTGTGTCTATGCCTTGAAAGTTGCTTAGATGTTGCTTCACTGCTTCCATTGGCAGTGTGTTCTGGGCACCCATCACCCTATGTGTGAAAAACTTAACCTGCACCTCTCCCCTATACTTATACCTCTCACCTTAAATATGTTCCCTCTTCTAGTTGATCTTTCCAGCCTGGGAAAGAACCTCTGACTATCCACCCTATCTCTGCTTCTCATAATTTTGTAGACCTCTATCAGATCACTCCTCAGCTCCCATCTTTCTAGTGAAGACAATCCGAGTTTATCCAACCTCTCCTTATACCTAAAAACCTCCAGCCAGGCAACATTCTGTAGTGTAGTGTAACTGATCATGTCAATCATTTCAAAAGGTAAAGAAGATCAAAGGGAGGTAATGCACAACAGTCACAGAGATTATACCACTTATGAACTTGGCTAGACCCATTGTGGGAGGAATGGAAATTTTATTGAAGAGAATCTAATAGTTAGAAGTGGACATACATTTGGGAGGTGGAAACATGCAGAGCTCAGAGAAATTTTAGTGGGAATAATTTTCTAAGACAGAATTTCTTTGAGAAGGAATTTGAAGGTTTTGAATAAGGGGAAGAAAAGAAGGAGAAACCATTTATAATTTATAGCTGGCCTGGGGGATCAGAAGGTTGGATGGCCAACAGTTTTGTTGCCATGAGATCAAAGAAACACCAGATGGGCCACATGGGCAAGTTGAGCCTAGAGAGCACAAAGATAACATGGGAAAGAATCTATGAAAAATGTGATTTGTGGCTGGGTAAGGAGAACCTGAGAGGACTATTAATTGTTGAGCAAGAGAAAGTGGGAAGAAGCACAGATGGAGGTCAGTGAATAAGGAAAGTCCTTGGATTGGTGGTAAAAATGTCCATGGATTCCTCACTCTGGGGATTTGGTGAAATAGTGCTAATGTCACTATTAGCAAGAGGAAATAGATTCAAATCCCGCTATGATAGCTGGTGGAATTTGCATTTAATTAATAAAAAGCAAAAATCTGGAATTGAATGACAGTCTTAGCAATAGAGACCATGAAACTATTATTGTTTGTCTATATAAATTCATTAATATAAATTCAATATTCTTTAGGGAAGGAAATCTGCTTTCCTAACCTGGTCTGTCCTACATTTGATTCCATATCCACAGTAATGTAGTTGTCTCTTAACCATCCTCTGAAATGGCCTAGCATGCTGCTCAGTTCAAGAGCTCTGAGGTAGCAGCAATAAATGTTAGTCTTGCCACCAATGTCCATATCCCATGAAACAATAAATTAAGGAAAAAATTGGAAATGAGGGCCTGAAAGACAGTAGAAAATGGTTGGAATCTATTGCATTGTTAGAGGAATTTCCCTTAACTTCATTGCAGTGTTAATGTAAGCCTTACTTATAATAAACTTTAACTTTAGGTTGTTTTACTTTCCAAAAATTTGTTTAAATTTCCCCCCTTTGCATACCAACATCCGCTGTCTTGGCTAAATGGCAGTTATTCATCAGTGAAACCAAATTGCGAATGGCCTTGGGATCCTCAACAATCTGTTTCATGAATCCCATATTCAGTTTTAACCATTCTCAATATTTATGTCAAATTTCAAGTAGAAATTGTTAACCAACTTTTGGGAATGGAAATCCTGGAAGACTTTTCTTTCCCCCATGTTTAGTGGTGCTGAAGCCAATTCTGGTGCCCCTGGTGCGTTCTGCTGGATTAAATTCACTTAACACAATGAAACCTGAATTTCCTTGATTTGAATGGTCCCATGCCAGATCATACAATTGGTTTAGATCTAGAGAAAAAAATACTACCCAGCGACCTTGTAATAAGTGGCTTACCTTCTTGCATTGCACACAGTGCATGGCAAACTGCTTTTCATAACACGGCACACAGTAATTTTCATTGTCCTTAGGGATGAAGCTTTTTGTGCCCAATGGTTGTTGGCAGCGGTGACAAATGAAACAAGTCTCATGCCAGCTGTTACCCTTGTATTCCATCTTGCGGGTACCTATGTTTCAGTAAGAGACGCAAAGGCAAGTGTAAATCCAGATGCTGCCTCACCTATTTTTATCACATCATTTTTAAAATGTAAAGAATATGCAATAGTTCTTTCTGTAGCAACCTGTGGAGCATGATATACAAAGCTTCATTATCCGACTTGTCAGCTGAAGATGAACTGAGCTAATGACCTGTACTACCAGAAGATTAAAACATCTACTAAATTATATTTTCTTACAATAAAAGTGTGAGCTGAAGACACTAAGCCATGAAAAAATAATTCTCCTACCATCTGTTTGGAAGATGGCAAAGATTATCTACAAAGATCAACTTTATTTATACAAATTTGTGGCATTACTCTTCTGACTTCAGTTAATTGTACCTGTTTCACTAAGAATCACAAAGAAAGAATGCTAGAAGAAAGCATTATCTATTATTTCTATTGTATTTCTGAAATTAATCTCTCTTGCAGATAGTTTCTTCCAAAAATAAGACATTTGGAGCACAGATTTCTCAGCAGTGTATGTGTGTGAGAGGTAATAGTAGGACAATTTTGAGTTTATGTCATTGAGCATTTCTCTTCAGGAACATAGAAATTAGAAGTGGAAGTGGGCAATTCAGCCTTTCAAGCCTACTCTGCAAAGCGCAAAACTGTTCGACTTTAATTTTTTAATGAGAAATCTCAGTCCCAATCATTATTTCATTTCAACAATGTGACTAAAATCTTCATATGACAGCAACCCTCTCTATGATCATTCATCACAGCATAACATTCATTTCAGGCAGTTAACTGCTGGGCCAAATGATCATCAACTTTGCCTGATAGTTGGATATAAGATGCAGTATGTTGTAGATGCACCATATGGTCATTATCTCTCTGAGGTGACTGGAGTTGGATGTAACAGCCACATCAAATAAACAGTTAAAATGAAATGTGCTATGTAAATGACACTTTGCTGTAGCGACTCATCTGATGCCAGTTGAAAGGATGATTGCCAAACATTAGATTTGATAATAGGTCTGAGAATCCAGCTTAGCAATATTCAGTTCAGGGATAATGACGCAATAATGCCATCACAACAATCAACACTGATACTGTAACTGATGTCAGACAACTGTAAAGACTAATCATCTATTGAATGAATGAAATTTTTTTTACCAGTGTCTGAAGAAGAGAGAGAATTTATACGATGCTTTTCCTCACAATTTGATGTGTAGTCAGGGTTGTAATACAAGGGAGCACAGCACCAATTTGTGAACAGCAAGGCCCCACAAATAGAAATGAGATGATTTGGTTTTGGTGTTGATTCAAAGATAATCATTGATTAGGATACTAGGAATATTCCCATGATCCTTTTTGAATAGTGCCATGGGATCATGTGCATCCACTTGAGAAGGCAAATAGGGCATTAGTTTAACATTACATCTAAATATGGAAGTCCTTCCGATAGAGCAGCACTCTTTCAGAACTGGCAGTTTAGTTTATGTTCTAGTCTCTGAAATAGGGTTCCTGAATTGCATGATCTTGTGGTTCAGTGTCAAGAACACTTTCACTGAGTCAAGGATAATACTTGAAATATAGTTGTCTTGATGGCACATAAACATCAGTTTGTGAGTATGGCCAATAACCTATGTAATGCATAAAAACATAGGAATTAGAGGCAGTAATAGGCAAGTAATAGGTAGTTCTTCCTCATCTTATTTTTAAATCTACTGCCTCTCAACCTATACCTGTGACCTCTCGTTCCAGATTGCCCTGCAAGGGGAAAACGTTTGGTCTACATTTACTTTCTCACTCCCTTTTATATATCTTGATCAGATCCCTTCTCATCCCTCCAGTGAGTATAAGCCCAAACTATTTAATCTCTCCTCTTACATTAACATATGAAAGCTTATTAATAATTGAATTCTGATAGTATTACCACAGATGTTCATTACTTCTGCTGAACTGTTGACATTGATGCAAACAGAACTGAAAACCATTGTCTCATGACAGTCCTTCAACCAAATATTTAACTCAACAGTTTGTAGGGAAAGTAAACCTCATTGATTTCAGTTGTCATTCTTTAATATTGGGAGTTTCTTAGACTCTTTAGTGACCTTTGAAATTTGTGTAAATCACAGACACATGGGAATCACTGTATGCAGAACTGTCAATTTTGTTTCTGATATAGAACACTGCATTTAGCAGTGTAGCTTCTCATTCTTAAATTCATTGGCTCCATGTATTGAGAGCAGGCTTACTGCAGACTCCAGCGGTTTTTGATCAGCTGGAGGGCATCTAAATTATGTGGGACATGTGGATGTAAGTGTCAAAATGGGCACATCATCAGTGTTCATTCATACGGCTGAAAAATAAATGCCTATGAGCATGAACACCTCCCCCCAACAACACCCCCCATCCCTCCCTCCCTATGCTTGCAACCTCGCTTGGAGGCACCTGAGCTTTACCTCATGGCAGGAAATCTGCAATCCTCACCTGGTCTGGCCTACATGTGACTCCAGAGCCACAGCAAAGTGGTTGACTCTCAATTGTGCTCCAAGGACAACTAGGGATGGGCAATAAAATTCTGGCCAGCCAGCGACATCCATGTCGCATGAATGAATAAAAAAAACCAACCTCCAGTATGCTGCTGTGGCCCAAGTAAGTCAGGCACGTGCTAACTCCCAGCGTGTGGAGTGCTTGATGACATTTACCTCATAAGAAGTGGAAGGAAGTGTTACCCTTTATGAAGTATGTCAGAAAATGCCACATATGGCAGAACTCTACAACAACCTTCTCACTGACAGTTGTGCAAAGCTACAATGAGAGAAGTTGCAAATACTTGGAGCCATTATAGATGTAGTTCTATTTATTTAACACCACTAGAACTTGAGTCCGCAACCACTGAGATTTATCTATGGTAGAGATTGAAGCTCTGACTGGACTTAATTTATTTAATATCACTGAGCAATTTAAGAACTCATATTACAATAGAAATCAGCTAAATTCACCAATGTTAATTTCTTTGAAAAAGCCATTCTCACCAAAGTAAGAATAAATTTTTTTACATAATTGAAAGAAGGGTAGCAAGTTCCAGTATAAAGTTTTAACAGCTGAGATATGTATGATATAGATAATGATGTACCACTGACCATAGTTGGCCATGTGTTAGACTCTCAGGAGAGAGGTTAAATCATGCTTAAGGACTATGTTCTTACTCTGTAACTGCTCTGATGTAGTACTTATATACAACAGTTAAGCAGATACTAGAGTATGTCTAAGAACCAAGTTCCAAGACAGAAGGATGCAATGTCTGAACATGACAGCAACAATAGAGACACCAATGTAAAAAACACATCAGAGTAATTGAAGGAATCACAGAATGATACAAGTTTTGAAACAACTTGAGAAATTTTGGCAGGAGCAGGAGGCAAACTGGAGGTGGTAACAATGAGCATCCTAAAGAGCAGTCCCTGCTCTTGCTCACTCACTTGACAGCTTTGAGGGTCCATAGTGGGGGTTATGAAAGTGCAATTTTCTCTGGTGTCAAGCTGCATCAGCTCTTCATGAAAAAGAGCCTGAGTTAGTTCCTTTCTTTATGCAGTAGGCCCAGTAACAGATAACATTCTCTTAACGGTGTATGGGAGTCACTACGAATTTTATGACCCTAAGGCTTGCAGATATGTTTCTATTTCTTGTATACTTACATTTTATTTCTGCTTTGTCCTTGAATTTAAGTCTATAATGAATATTTAAAGATACTTGGTATTAAATATACTTTGTAGACATTAATCTAAACCTAGCTGTGATTACATTTTGATTAATTAGTCAACAATAATCAGTAGTGATATGTTTTCCCAAGACTTTGTTCTTCATGTTGGCCATCTGATATTTGGTCTACATCTCTGCTTTCTCTTTCTAAGCTAGACAAAAACATGAAGTTTTTTATTCAGAACTTTTTTTTATTGCATTTGATGACCATTGAACTACAGACCGGGACAATGAATGGCCTTGCATAGAGTGATGAATTATGGTGTGGACATCAGGAAACAGAGTGATGGCAATAGGAAAGGCAGAATCAAAAGATTTGTAAACAACAAAGCTTTGCAATGCCTATGAGGAGAATCATTCGGGACATATGTTTACCAGACTCTGTTTTGAGAAAGCTTCAAAAGGCTGGAATGGATCCAGAAATTTGGCTTAAAAGGACGCTGTTTCCAGGATTCAATGCTGCAGCCAAGTGCAATAGTCAATAGTACAGGAGGATGGATCAGGGGTGGAATGGCTAACCATAGTGCCCACCTATTGTAAGATTATTTGGAAGGTAGGTCATGTATGAGCCAAGGGGAATTTTACCAAATTAGATTCATATTATGAAACAGATTAATTTGGGGTTATCCATTTTGGGGAACTGTCATGAGCAGACCATTTTGGGTTAATGTTTGTAACATAATATAAATCTGTAAAATAGTATGAAGAGTATGTAAGTCAAGTTGTCTTTCTCCCTTTCTTTCAATATAGTGCTTTCTTCTTTCAATAAAGTTATCTTTCTTTCAACTTTATTTTTCTATATCATCAATTATAATTTTATATATTAATTACAATTAACATGTTCAATAAAATTGTTGTTTTAACACAGTACTTGGCATTGTCATGCATTCCTGTTACATCCAGAATAAGGCTCCAAACCTAAGCGAGACTCCAAAGGGACTCCCACGCCCTTTACAATTTTGATTTCATTATTAAAGCCTTTGACACCCATTTTAATGCAAGGTATAATTTAGTCATCAAAAGACAGTGTTTTAACCAGTGCTCACAATAGCCTGGACATTACCTATTTAACTCCTGTTGTTCAAGAGGAGACTTCCAGGGAGAATGTTTAATTTGAGTTTAAGTTAGAGTCCATAGAGGATGACACAGTTAGAGAGCTGGCACTTTCCTGAAGTTAAAATGAATTGGCACCATATTTCAGTCCCAGCTGAAAGCCTTCTCTTTAGAGTTGGAGGTCAGCACACAGAAGATGTGGCAGAATTATTAGCACTTCTTTTAAAATGCTAGCATTTAAGCAATACGTCAATTTAAAAAAAAAACTCATCACAAAGATTTTAACTTTTCACTTTTATAGATTCATAGAATCTCTATGTGCAGAAGGAGTCCATTTAGCCCATTGAGTCTGTACCAACCAGAATCCCACCAGGCCCTATTCCCATAACTCTTTATATTTGCCCTACTAATCCCTCTGACATTATGTTAATTTATCATGACCAATCAATCTAACCCGCACATCTGTGAACTGTGGGAGGAAACCAGAGCAGACATGGGGAGAATGTACAAATTCCACACAGACATTGACCCAAGGCCAGAATTGAACCTGAATAATTGGTGTTGTAAGGCAGCAGCACTAACCACTGTGCCACTGTGTCACTCGTATCTTCATTATCGTCAGATTGCAGATTCCAGTTTTTAGGGATTTTTATTTTAAATCTCTTTTAGGTACAATGAAGTTTGCACTATTTTGTTGAATACTCTGGCATGTTGCACTAAAGATCAGTAAAGCTTTACAGGGAGGCAGGATAGCTAGCACTGGTTAGCACTGTTGCCTCACAACGCTAGGGACCCGGGTTTGATTCCAAACTTGGGTGACTCTCTGGAATTTTGCAGAATATCCCTGTGGTCTGCAAGGGCTTCTTCTGGGTGTTCCACTTTCCTCCCGCAGTCCAAAGACTTGCAGGTTAGATGGATCGGCCATGGTAAATAACCTAAAGATTAGCCATGGTAAATGCACAGAGTTATTGGGATAGGGCGGGCGGGGGGGAGGCGGGGGGAGGGGGGGAGGGGAGGAGGCAGTGGTGGCTGGCTGGGGCGCTCTTTTGGAGATTTGGTGCAGACTCGATGGACTGAATGGCTTTTTTCTGCACTATCAGTATTCTTAAAATAGTGTTGGAGGTGACATTGGATTCTGGATCTAAATTCAAATAAAATCTTAAAATCACAGAGTTGCAATGAGCAAAGATCACTGTCTAAGAGTGCACCAAAGGATGGAGATTATATTGAACTCCTTGGTACGACTCACGTTGAATATATACAGTAAATATTACTGTACATTCCAATTATACTGAAGCACTTCACAGTACAACATGATCATGTAGAAAACTTAAATATCATTGCATTTTCTGTCATGGCCATTTAGAAGTGTTTTGTAATGTTCTTTCTTTATATCTGAATTATATTTTTGTAAAACAAAATGGGGAGAACAAATAATTTGTGTTTCAGTTCTGGATCCTTTGCCAACAAAGAGAACAAAGAGCAAAGAGCAACACAGCACGGGAAACAGGCCCTTCAGCCCAATGAGCCCACGCTGCTGTCCTAACGTCTTAATGACATATCCATGACTTTAGGCTATGCCTATTGTGGAAGATTCCCATATAGGGACCAATATAGGGACAATTTGTTACCAAATCAGCCTAAGAGCACATTTTTGGGATGTGGGAGGAAACCGGAGCACCCGGAGAAAACCCATGCAACCACGGGGAGAACGCGCAAACTCCCGCAGACACAGGCCCAAATCCATGTGTCTGCACAGCAACAGCGATAGTCTCTAAGCTGTCATGTTGCCCATCTGATGGTCCAGTTTAAGCATACACTAACGACATGAAGCACTAGGCCACTCCTGAAGTAACATCCAGGAGCAGCCCTCGCACGACCTGCCGAATGCATGCACCTTGTTGGTCAACAAGGTGGACCGAACAGCCTGTGGAAACAATTAAAGTATTTAAACAGTCCTCCTATATCCCTCTATATGCAGACCGCTCATGTGGCTGTCCAAGAGACCCTTAAACAACCCTAGCGTGCCTGCTCCCACCACCTTACTCGGCAGTGCATTCCACACCCCCACTACCCTTTGTGTGAAAAACTGCCCTCTAATATTCATCTTATACATAGCCACCTCACCCTAAGGCCATGACCCCTCGTTCTATTCATTTCTAATGGTAGAAAAAGCTTACCACCATTTACTCTATCTATACCCCTTATAATCTTATATACCTCTAATAGATCTCCTCTCAGCCGACGTCTTTCAAGGGAAAACAACCCCAGTGTGTTCAATCTTTCCTCGTAAGACAGACCTTCCATACCAGGCAGCATCCTGGTAAATCTCCTCTGCACTCTCTCCAGGGCCTCCACATCCTTCCGGTAGTACGGCGACCAGAACTGGATGCAGTACTCCAAGTGAGGCCTAACCAACGTTCTATACACTTGCAACATCAAACTCCTACTCTTGTATTCTATACCCCTTCCTATGAAGGTTAACATACCATACGCTTTCTTTATCACCTTTTCCACCTGTACTGACACCTTCAGAGACTTGTGAAACTGCACCCCCAGGTCTCTTTGCGTCTCTATACTCTGGATAGTTTTACCTTTTATCCTATAACTCCCCTCTACAGTATTCCGGCCAAAATGCATCACCTCGCATTTATCCGGATTAAATTCCATTTGCCATCTATCTGCCCAATCTACCAGCCTATCTATGTCCTGTTGTATTGCCTGGCACTGCTCCTCAGTGCCCGCCAATCCAAGCATCTTAGTGTCATCAGCAAATTTGCTGATCAAACCACCTACCCCCTCTTCTAGTCTGTTCTTTCCATAGATTCTGACTGATTATTGAAATGTCTCTCTGTTCTTGCTTCAAACCTCTAATGGCTGATATTTATTTTCGATGATTGTGTAATTGGCTGCCTATCAAATAATCCACCTGATTTTCCTTTTATTCTGCCTATTTTTAAAATTCTAACTGAAAGTTAAAATTAGACATCGTCAATCAGATGAACACTTCCAGTTCCTTTTCCTACCACAAGGTTGTCAACCCTGTGGCTCAATGGAAACTGTCTGAAGTTGGGAAAAAAACTTATAGAATCTGTTTTTTTTATTGTAGAAATTAGGAGCAGCACGGCTGATGATCCAGCAACTTGTGTACAACGTTCTTGACTTGAGGTAAGACTGGGATTGTGCTATTTATAGAACATAGAACATTACAGTACAGTACAGGCCCTTCAGCCCTCAATATTGCGCTGATCAGTGGGACCAATCTAATGACCCTCTAACCTAAACTATTCCAATGTTATCCATATGCCTATCCGCTGACCATTTGAATGCCCTTAGACATGTCAAGAATAAAAGATTGGTTAGGACAAGATTAGGGCTAGTCAGAGACAGCAGTGGGAAGTTGTGCATGGAACCTGAAGAGACAGGAGAGGCATTGAATGAATATTTTTCGTCAGTATTCATGCAGAAAAACATCAGAGTAATCGAGGAGAATACTGAGATATATGGTTGTAGACTAGACGGGATTGAGGTACATAAGGAGGAGGTGTTAGCAATTCTTGAGAGTGTGAAAATAGATTAGTCTCCTGGCCTGGATGGGATTTGCCCTAGGATTCTCTGGGAGGCTAGGGAGGAGATTGCAGAGCCTTTCATGTCATCATTGGCTATAGTTATAGTGCCGGAAGACTGAAGGATAGCAAATGTTGTCCCCTTGTTCAAGAAGAGGAATAGAGACCATATTGGGAATTATAGACTAGTGAGCCTTACTTCTGTCGTAGGCAGAGGTTTGGAAAGAATTATAAGGGATAGGATTTATAATCATCTAGAGAGAAATAAATTGATTAGGGATAGTCCAAGTTTTTTGAAAAGGTGACCAAAGAGGTGGATAAGGGTAAGGCAGTTGATGTGGTGTAGATGGATTTTAGTAAAGCGTTTGATAAGGTTCCCCATAGTAGGCTACTGCAGAAAATGCAGATGCATGGGATTGAGGGTGGTTTAGCAGTTTGGATCAGGAATTGGCTAGCTGATAGAAGACAGAGGGTGGTGGTTGATGGGAAATATTCAACCTGGAATTCAGTTACAAGTAGTGTGCCTCAGGGATCTGTTTTGAGGCCACTGCTGTTTGTCTTTTTTTTATAAATGACCTAGATGAAGGATGGGTTAGTAAATTTGCTGATGACATGAAAGTCGGAGGAGTTGTAGACAGTGAGGAGGGATGTTACAGTTTGCAGAGGGACATAGATAAGCTGCAGAGCTGGGCCTAGAGGTGTCAAATGGAGTTTAATACTGAAAAGTGTGAGATGATTTACTTTGGTAAGAGTGACAGGAGTACAGAATATAGGGCTAATGGAAGGACTCTTAGTGTCGACGAGCAGAGAGATCTCGGTGTACATGTGCATAGCTCCCTGAAAATTGGCACCCAGGCTGGTGAGTTTGTTAAGAAGGCGTACAATGTATTAGTTTTTATTAGTAGAGGGATTGAATTTTGGAACCATGAGGTCATGTTGCAACTGTACAAAACTCTGGTGCGGCCACACTTGGAGTATTGTGTACAGTTCTGATCACCACATTATAAGAAAGATGTGGAGGCATTGGAGAGGGTACAGAGGAGGTTTACCAGGGTGTTGCTTGGTATGGTGGGAAGATCTTATGAGGAAAGGCTGAGGGACTTGAGGTTATTTTCATTAGAGAGAAGGTTAAGAGGTGACCTATTTGAGGCATACAAGATGATCAGAGGGTTAGATAGGGTGGGCAGTGAGAGCCTTTTCCCTTGGATGGTGAGGGAAAAAAATGAAAGAAGAGTTTTACCATAGCCACTGGTTTGAAGAAGCAGCCTTCTAACAGAAAACAGACTACTTTTAAACCCTTGATGATTCAGGAGTTAATATTGGCCGAGATATTATGGCCTCACTCGTCCTGAAACCATACAATCCCACCCATGATCAATGGACCTTTATACGGCCCATCCCTCACCCACTCCAATTCCCTTAGCTGGCAGGGTGGTAAAATTCCAACATGTTTAAAACTTTGTTCTAACCTGGAATTATTGTCTTCTTGCAGCTCTGACACTTGGAGGAGTATTCGTTTGAATAACAGTCTGTGCAGAGCAGTTGGTCGTCCTTGGCAGCGAAAGGCTTATCCACCAGTGACTTCTTACATTGGAAACAATGGAAGCAGGCTTCATGCCAGTGGCGATCCTTATAGGACAAGTCCTGTCGGAATCAAATGATACATTCAAAATGTAAAACTGAAGCATCTCAAATTGTAGATAAAATATCACACAGTTTACGTTAGAGTTAATATTCCACACTCCTACGGGGGTGGGGAGATTTCTTGATGCGTCCTGTAGACAAGACAGATGTTTCTGGTTTTCATTTTTGTTTGACAATTAAGAGCATGACCTGCACAAAAATGATCTCGCACATATGCACAGGAAATGCTGCACTAATAACTTAAAAATGTTCAAGTACAGTAACTTCCGTGAAGATTTATCTTTGTGAAAATGTGAGCAGAAGTTAGTAAACTGCTTTACAAAATAAACTTAAGCATAATGAAAAGTGACGTTAGCAAGTAATTTTTATTTACAACTGGTCCCTTTTATTGTCATTTATTTGCAGTTACGGCACATGGTCATACATGTACATTTGCTGGTGTGGTACATATAACTCAGTCTCCATATTATAGAGATGGAGAGATGGATAATAAGCTTTAAAAAAGGTTCATTGCTGGCCCATGAGATGACTCTGGTTATTTTGCTTGCTGCCACCTCAGTGGGTGAGCACTATCAAGCAATTGCTGGATGAACACATTAAAAAAAAGACATGAAAAGACTAAGTAATCCAACAAGCCTCTCCCGCCCTACATATAAAATCTATAGATGCCATGAAGTCCATCTCACCCAGCAGGCAATGGCCTAGTTGTATTATCATGAGACTATTAATCCAGAAACTCAGCTAATGTCTGGAGACCTGGGTTCAAATCCCATCATAACAAATAATGGAATTCAAATTCAATTAAAAAAAATTTGGAATTAAGAATCGATGTATGATCATGAAATCATTGTTGATTATTGGAAAAACCTATCTGATTCACTAAAGTTCTATAGGGAAAGAAATCTGCCATCCTTAACTATTCTGGCCTTCGTAGGACTTCAGAGCTACAGCAATGCGGTTACCCCTCAACTGCCCTCTGAACAAGGGTGACTAGGGATGGAAAATAAATGCTGACCAGCAATGCCCTGTCTCATGAACCAACTAGTAAATGCTAATAAGATCATAAGGTCATAAGACATTGGAGCAAAATTAGGCCTCTCGGCTTATCGAGTCTGCTCTACTATTCAATCACGGCTGATATTTTTCTCATCTTCATTCTCCTGCCTTTTCCCCATAACCCCTGATCCCCTTATTAATCAAGAACCTATCTATCTCTATCTTAAAATCAATGACCTGGCCTCCACAGCCTTCTGCAGCAAAGAGTTCACCACTCTCAGGCTGAAGAAATTCCTCCTCTTCACTGTTTTAAAGGATCATTCTTTTAGCATGAGATTGTGCCCCCTGGTTCTAATCTTTCCTACTAATGGAAACATCCTTTCCACATCCACTCTATCCAGGCCTTGCAGTATCCTGTAAGTTTCAATAAAATTCCCCCTCATCCATCTAAACTCCAATGAGTACAGACTCAGAGTCTTAACTGTTCCTTATATGACAAGCTCTTCATTCCAGGGATCACTCTTGTGAACATCCTCTGGTACTTTTCCATGGTCAGTACATTCTTGCTTAGATATGGGATCCAAAACTGCTCTTAATATTCCAAATGGAATTTGACTGAGTCTTATAGAGCCTCAGAAGTATATCCTTGTTCTTGTATTCTAGCCCTGTCGACATGAATGCTAACATTGCATTTGCCTTCCTAACTGCCGACTGATCTTGCACATTATCCTTTGTGTTTCTGATTTCCTAAGCATTTTCCCATTTAGAAAATAGTCTATGTGGTCTCAACACTGACCCCTGAGGCACATCTCTGGTCACTGTCTGCCATCCTGAAAAAGACCTCTTTTTCCCCACTTTCTGCCTTCTACCAGTCAGCCAATCTCTATCCATGCCAGGATCTTTCCCTTAACACCATGGGCACTTAACTTATTTAACAATCTCCTATGCGCCAATTGCACAAAATAGTCTCCTAATGAGCCAGAAGGAATGTTTTCCTTCAACCAACACCACGGACAGCACAATGATTAGCACTGCTGTTGGTTTTCAAATCCTAAGTGACTGTGGAGTCTGCTCATTCTCCCCATGTTTGCATGGGTTTCATCTGGGTGCTCCGGTTTCCTCCCAAGTCTGAAAGACACGCTGGTTAAGTGCATTGGCTACATCCTCCCTCAGTGTACCCGAACAGGTGCTGGAGTGTGGCAACTAGGGGATTTTCACATTAACTTCATTGCAATGTTAACGTAAATCTACTTGTGACACTAATAAATAAACTAAACTAGAATATTAAAAAAAGCCCCCTCTCCCCTACCATAATCAAGCAATTTCCTGAGAGAGAATAACAGAGAAATAAAATGTCAGTGGAAAGTCGTGGTGAAATTCTTCTCTGAGCCCCAGAAGCAATTGAGCAAACTATTATTCTTCATTAACCAATTACTTCTATAATTCCAGTATGGGCCATTGCTAGGAATTTGTCGAACTTCATCTTGAACGCTTGCTGGAAATCACATCCACATTTTACACCGATAACTTAATCCAGAGGTCAATGACTCTATGTGAAAATAACCTCCTGACATCTGTCTTCACTCTACAGTTTACAAATACATTGCACAAAACAGTGTCAAACATGTGACAAAATTATTGTCATGAAATGGAAACTTGCATTAATATGCTGATAGCTTAAAGGAATACTGGAAAAAAAATCAAACAAATTTGATGGAAATTATTACTGATATCATCTCCCAAATGTGAAATATAACATGCATCTATTTTGTCAGCTTTCGTAAGGAGTCACGTTGGACTCAAATGTTGGCTCTATTCTCTCCCCACAGATGCTGTCAGACCTGCCGAGATTCTCCAGCATTTTCTGTTTATGCTTCAGATTATAGCATCCACAGTATTTTGCTTTTATCAGAAATCTTTTTGTTTAATATGAATTAATAAATGATATGAAACCTGGCCATCTTGTGATATGAGAAACATCTCCAGAAAACCATTCAATCTCACGTATGGAGAAATTGTAATATTAGGATCTGGTCATGCTATAGTCTCCAAATTCCTCATTGCAGTTTAATTTGGATGCATATAGTACTAATATTAAGTTTTACTTCTTTTTAAACTCTTAAGGGTGCCAATTGGTCTGTATTCAAGGAAACAAACATCCAGAAACTGCTGAGAAATGTGTTTCGTCTGCAGTCACTCTGATAAACATTTACAGCCTCTCTAAAGTCTGTCACATGCTTCCAGTGGTTGGCCTCAACCTGTCAAGATGTGTTGTTTATGACAATATGTCAAAGAGTTTTATTTACTGAAAAGTTCATTTTTGGTGATGGACTGATATCAAAAATAATCTTAGCAGAACATGTTGAAATTGCCTTTTCTTTTGTGATCTCAAATCTAAGGCCATATTTTTCATCCAAACTAATAATATGACATGCCTTAGTGTGGTTAACCCTCCAACCAACACCTTTTATGAGCTTAGACAGTTAATACTATAAAAATGATCTCCAATCCATGTCTTTCTCTTTTACAACATTCAGTATTTAACATGGAAAATCACCAGCACAAATGCCATGCAGTAAAATGATCGTGTTATGAAAACTGCAAAGGATGCTTAGTATGCAGCAACCCGGAGCTTTTTTGGTGACATATGTTTACTGTACGTTTGAACTCTAAGTAAATCAGGAAAGATTTTTTGAACCTAATAAATTATTCTGTTCAGTAGAATCAACAAAATTAAAGTTATGTTCCATTTTATCATAGTATCTGAGTCTTAAAGAAGTATAAGCACAAACTGTTAATTATTGTATATTGTGTAATGATAGTGGACTAATGGTACCAAATACCTATAGGCAATTTGAACTATTTTAAGGGAGACCTGTGTCTTGAAGGAGAAATACAAACAAAGGCATTGAGCAAAAGATGACTGATAATGTAGTGCACTTCCTGGAAAATTCCATGCCAGAGTATACTTTAAAGATCTGTCCTAAGAGAACATGAAGTGTTGCACCAGCAAAGATGTCAAGGCCTACTTCAGAAGATATTTGAAAAGTTTTGACATTTATTTATTAGTGTCACAAACAGGCTTACATTAACATTGCAATGAATTTACTGTGAAAATTCCCTAGTCACCACATTCTGACACCTGTTCAGGTACACTAAAGGAGAATTTAGAATGGCCAATGCATTTAACCTGCACATCTTTCATACTGAGGTGAACTGGAGCATCCAGAGGAAATGCAAACAGACACGGGGAGAGTGTGCAGGCTCCTCACAGACAATGAACCAAGCTGGGAATTGAACTTGGATCCCTGGCTGTAGAGGCAGCAGTACTAACCACTGTGTTACAGTGAAAGGAAGAGAACAGCAAAAAATTGAACTTTAATCTCGTGTGGTTGTAACGACAACAGAAAACTGATTGGTGCATCTTAGCATTATCCAAAAATACATAGCATGCTGAATCATGTCTGTAAATGTGTAAAATGTTCTGATATTAGAGAAAGAGCAAACTCTGGGCGCAAGACTTTTCTTCCAGGAATTTTAAACCAGCAAAATGGTTTAAAAAGCACCTGCTGACCTAATCTGGGAATGCTGATGTACTGAGTGTGAGTGACCAGAAACAAGAAGAAACACCATCCAGTTAGCCCTGTAGTTGCAGATGTCTCCTCTCTCTCTCTCTTGCAGGACATGATGTGGAGATGCCAGCATTGGACTGGGATGAGCACAGTAAGAAGTTTCACAAGGTTAAAGTCCAACCAGTTTATTTGAAATCATAAGCCTTCAGAGCACTTCTCCTTCTTGTTGGTGGAGGCACAACCAAAAGGGAATTTGATAGTCTCTTTGATCAGCCTGCTGAACCAAGTGTCTCCAACTAACGGAAAAACTGCCAAAGTTAGATCTGCCAGAATCACCCAACTTAATGGCTACAACATATTGCCATCTGTACCTGACAGACAAAAAAATCCCACAACACCAGTTTAAAGTTCAAACAGGTTTATTTGCAGCAAACACCACAAGCTTTTGGGACAGCCTGTCCCTTTGTCAGGTGGCTGGGAGTTCTGGTTGTAAAAATGACACAAAGACACAAACTTAATTTACATGCATAATATTTGGAATGTGAGTCTTAAAAGGGGCAGACAATGTGAGTGGAAAGAGCTTTAAGCACAGGTTAAAGAAATATGTGTTGTTTCCAGAGAGTACAGTTAGTGAGATTTTGCAAGTTATGGGGATTACAGATAGGGTGACATGAACCCAAGATCCTGGTTGAGTCCTTTCTCATGTGTGTGGAACTTGGCTATCAGTTTCTGCTCACCAATTCTGCGTTGTCATGTGTCCTGAGGCCGCCTTGGAGAACACTTACCCAAAGATCAGAGGCCAAACGCTCATAACCGCTAAAGTGTTCACCACAGGAAGAGAACAATCTTGCCTCATGATTGTCAAGCAGTGTTCATTCAGCCGTTGTTATAACATCTGCATGGTCTCCCCAATGTACCATGCTTTGGGAAATCCTTTCCTGCAGCGTTTCAGGTAGACAACATTGGCTAAGTTGCAAGAATATGTACCGTGTACCTGGTGGATGATATTCTAGCATGGTCAAAGAAGCTAAACTACAGAGGTGAAATAAGTGTGATTGCACTTGACATCAAGGCTGCATTTAACTGTGTATGGGTTCAAGGAACCCACATAAAACTGACGTCACTGAGAATTAGAGTAAAATCTCTCCATTGGTTGGAATCATGCTGGCACAAAGGATTGTTATTGTTGGAGGTCAATCGTTTTAGTCCCAGGGCAATACTCCAATAATTTCACAGAGAAGTGTTCTAAGCCCCACTACCTTCAAATGCTTCATCATTGACCTTCCCTCCATCATAAGACCATAATTGGGGATGCTCACTAATGTTTGCATAATGCTCAGTAACAATCATAAGTTAGCCATGTCTATATGCAACAACACTTGAATGACATTCAGGCTTGGGCCAATAAGTGACAAGTAGTATTCATACCATACAAAGATCAGACATTGACAATCTCCCATTATAGAGAATCTAGCCAGCTCCCCTTGACTCTCACTGACATTACCATTGCTGAATCCCCCACATCAATATCCTGGGGGTTAATCTTGATCATAAATTTCACTGAACCAGCCGTATAAACACTGTGACTAAAATAGCCGGATAAAGACTGGAATTTCTGTGATGACTAACTCATCTTCTGACTCTGAAATGTCTGTCCATTATCTGCAAGATGATGGGGAGGTGATGGAATATTCTCTTCTTTCTTGGATGTGTGCAGCTCCAACAACATTCAAGAGGCTCTACACATCTAGGGCAAATCAGCCTGTTTGATTGGCACCTCAACTACCGTCTTAAACATTCACTCCCTACACACTGTAGCAGCAATATTTACCATCTCCAAGTTCCTTTGACAGCACCTTCGAAGGACTAGCATAGCAGATGCATGGGAACATCGCAACCTGCAATTTCCTCTCCAAGCCACATACCATCCTGACTTAGATTACTGTTCTTTCACTGTCACTGGGTGAAACTTCTAGAATTCCCTCCCTAACAACACTGTGTGTGTAGTTACATCACATTAGCCAGATTAGATTAGCCAGGAAGGAGCTAAAGAGTGAATTGAGGAGAGCTAAGAGAGGACACGAGGAGACTTTGGCTGATAGGATTAAGGAGAATCCTAAAGCTTTCTTTAGATATGTTAAGAATAGAAGATTGGTTAGGACAAGACTAGGGCCAGTCTAGACAGCAGTGGGAAGTTGTGCGTGGAGCCTGAAGAGATTGGAGAGGTACTGAATAAATATTTCTCTTCGGTATTCACGCAGGGTGATGTAAATGTAGTTATGGAGAACACTGAGGTACAGGGTAGCAAACTGGAAGGTATCGAAGGAGATAGGGAGGATGTGCTAGATATTCTCGAGGGTTTGAAGTTGGATAAGTCCCCGGGGCCGGACGGGATTTACCCTAGGATTCTCTGGGAGGCAAGAGAGGAGATTGCAGAGCCTCTGGCTCTGATCTTCAGGTCCTCGTTGGTTACGGGTGTGGTTCCGGAGGACTGGATGATAGCGAATGTGGTCCCATTGTTCAAGAAGGGGAAGAGAGACCTTCCAGGGAATTATAGGCCAGTGAGTCTTACTTCTGTTGTGGCAAAGTATTGGAGAGAATTATTAGGGATAGGATTTATAGTTATTTAGAGAGAAATGAATTGAATGGGGATAGTCAGCATGGTTTTGTGAAGGGATGCTTATGATGAGAGGCTGAGGGATTTGAGGTTGTTTTCGTTAGAAAGGAGGCGGCTAAGAGGGGACCTAATCGAAACATATAAGATGGTTAGTTGTTTAGATAGGGTGGACAGTGATAGCCTTTTTCCTAGGATGGAGAAAGTTAGCACGAGGGGACACAGCTTTAAATTAAGGGGTGATAGTTATAGGACAGATATCAGAGGTAGGCTCTTTACCCAAAGGGTGGTTCGGGAGTGGAATGCCCTGCCTGCAGCAGTTGTAGATGCACCAAGTTTGGTGGAGTTTAAGAGGTTAGTTGATAAGTATATGGAAGAGAAGGGAATGGTGTAGTTTGGAGGGGCATTGCTTTTTATATTGGTCGGCGCAACATTGAAGGCCGAAGGGCCTGTTCTGTGCTGTAATGTTCTATGTTCTATGTTCTATGTTCTACATGGACTGCAGCAGTTCAAGAAGGTAACTCACCACCACCTTCTCCAGGGCAGTGAAAATGGGCAATAAATATTGGTCCTGCCAATAACTCTCCCATCCCAGAAACAGGTAAAACAAAATGTACATAGGTCATCACACAATGTATATAGATAATTGTACAATGTACATATGTTATCATGCAATGTAATGGTCGTAGGGTGGTTAGCACTGCAGTCTCACAGCTCCAGGAGCCTGGGTTTGATTCTCAGTTTGGGTCACTGTCTGTGTGGAGTTTGCACATTCTCCCCCTGTTTCCTCCAGTGTTCTGGTTTCTTCCCACAGTCCAAAAATGTGCAGGTTAGGTTGATTGGCCATGCCAAATTGCCCCTTAGTTTCCAGGGATGTGTAGGTTAGAGGAATTAGTGGACAAATGTGTGGGGCTGTGGCGTAGGGCCTGGGGTGGGATTGTTGGCAGTGCAGACTCGATGGGCCCAATAGTCTTCTTCTGCATGGTATGGCTTCTATGTACATAGATCATGCAACAAGTGTAAGTCATCACACAACTTGCATCAATTACCATTCAATGTGGGTATGTCATTGCGAAACAGTAATAGGTCATCACATCACATTTATTGATCAGCACACAATGTGACTCAGGAGCAAGGAAATTGCGACTTTAGAAAGTAAAAATCAGAGGAAAAATGATTTTCATCTATTTATCAATTTAGAGAAATTCAGGGACTAATCTGTGGAAATTGGTTAAAGAGAAGCATTTTAAATCTTTCCATTGATGTGTGAGCCAAGACAGTGTCTACAGGCTGTTCCACTCTATGGGACATCACAACTAAATCAATGTCCACAACATGATGTTCCTCCTTGGCTCACACAAAAAAAAACACTCAGAAAGACAGATTGTCTGCTCATTATCACATTGCTGTTTGTGAGATATTACTGACTGTGCAAGGCCTGCTCTCCTCTCCCGACAAATTCCATCCAGGTTTGGACAGAGTTCTGAAGGCCAGGACAGTGCTCCTGAAAGCTTTATCATCAAGTGAGGAAATTAAAATACCCTCACTTAAATGAATCACTCAGAATTGGAAGAGTAAAGATATAACCAAGTTGCAGGGCTAGGTTGCAGAGATAGCACTGAACATGGGCATGAAGGATTCTCATAGGAAAGTACAAAGGTTTTGAAATCAATGTTTTGTGACATAGGCTGAAGGTTGCCAGGACAGGGATAATAGTTGAGTGGGACTTGGTACAAGTAAGGTTCAGGGACCTAAGTTCTGTTTGAGTTGGTGTTTGTGTAGGTTAGAGCTCAGGATGTTGACAGGGGTTGCATTGCAGATAACTTGCCTCGAGATGAATAGAATCATGGAAGGGGAGAAAATTGCAAGAAAGTCAATAATGTCAGATTGACTTTAACACCCTGCATGTAGTTCACTAACAATAAGGACATTGTTTTCCCTTACTTCATCTAAACTCACATTGTTGCTGAATGGATTTGATGCTTGTGCACAGGAAGAAAACATCAGAGAATGAGTCAGTTGCAACTAATTTTATGTACCTCCTCACAGTCATTTGTAATCTTGGTGTATATGTGCATAGATCCCTGAAAGTTGGCAATCAAGTGGATAAGGTTGTTAAGAAGGCATATGGAGTCTTAGCTTTTATTGGTAGGGGGATTGAATTTCGGAGCTGCAACGTCATGTTGCAACTGTACAAAACTCTAGTGCGGCCGCACTTGGAGTATTGTGTACAGTTCTGGTCCCCACATTATAAGAAAGATGTGGAGGCATTGGAGAGGGTACAGAGGAGGTTTACCAGGATGTTGCCTGGTATGGAGGGCGGGTCTTATGAAGAGAGGCTGAGGGATTTGAGGTTGTTTTCGTTAGAAAGAAGACGGCTAAGAGGAGACCTTATTGAAACATATAAGATGATTAGAGGTTTAGATAGGGTGGACAGTGATAGCCTTTTTCCTAGGATGGAGAAAGCTAGCACGAGGGGACATAGCTTTAAATTAAGGGTGGTAGTTATAGGATGGATGTCAGATGTAGGTTCTTTACCCAGAGGGTGGTAAGGGTATGGAATGCCCTGCCTGCTGTAGTTGTAGATGCGCCAAGTTTGGTGGCGTTTAAGAGGTTAGTAGATAAGTTTATGGATGGTTTAGGTTAGAGGGTCATTGCTTATTGTTAATTGTTCGGCGCAACATCGAAGGCCGAAGGGCCTGTTCTACGCTGTAATGTTCTATGTAACTTCACCAGCTGGGTGGTAAGCTGATTGAGCATTGCTTTCTGTAGAAGCTGCCCAATCTTTGTTCTATCCCATTGATTGAAACAAAAAGATCAGTCAGATTCTGGCACAGAATATACGCGACCAGTTTGACACTCAGTGGCCTGGACCTTTCCACTGGTCCCTGTCCCCTCCTCCCCTGCCCACCAACCCCCCCCCCCCCCCCCACCCCCACCCCCACCCCCACCCCCCCCCACCCACCCACCCATCCCAACCTCTTCACCGAGATTGAATTTGTGAACTATGTTGAAACAAGGCCTGAGGAATGATTGTCCTGTTATTGACAGTAAGAAGTCTTACAACACCAAGTTAAAGCTCAACAGGTTTATTTGATAGCAAGCACCATTAGCAAAATGACCTGTTATTGGTGCAGGATCCAAATAGAAATATGAAGAAATGAGAAAAATGAAAAAGACCCAATTGTGAAAAGAAGAACTTGGGACAGGGGAAGAAAAGAGTACCCACTGTGGCTGAGACCTGAACATTTCAGGTTTCATCACCAAGCTGTGTTGAGTTACCTCAGCTGTTTTATTGTTTGTTGAAGAAATAATTGGCCAAAATGTTGCCTGGTTCACGGTGAGAAATTTGACCTGGCTGTTTTCAATTGGTTGACATTCAGTTTAGGTTACTTATTAGTATCACAAGTAGGCCTACATTAACACTATAATGAAGTTACTGTGAAAATCCTCTAGGCTCTGCTGGAAGCACATATGTAAGTATTGAATTGTATGCAAATGAAGCAAAATTTGTTTGAATGGGACTGCCAAACCAACTGTTATTGCTCACATTTGTGAGTCTTAACAGTGGGTTTCTAGAACCCATAGAGCTGTACTCAAACAGTTTCAGTGGCACATTAGCACTGTTACCTCACAGCACCAGGGACCCGGGTCGAGTAAGTTTGCTGAGAAAATTGGGGAGCTCAGAAGAATGAGGTTGCCTGACACTAGAAATCCTCAAATTAAATATATTTGAAATTGTGATCTGTAACATATAGATTGATTGCAAATATGAACTAGAGCATTGTTTTGAATGGTGGAATACTAATGCTGAGTGTCACAAACTAGACTCATTATTTCTTCAAATCCCATTCAATCAACTTTCCATGTAGGAGCTGTGCTAAGCGAATGGAACACTGAATGGAGACTGTGGTAACTTCCTGCAGCTTGAAGGGAAACTCAGAAAGGAAGTTAACATCACAATGGTACCTCGCATATCTTAGATGCAGTGGAGAGCTTTGGAATCCTTAAGTTCTGTTCCCTCCAAGTATACTATATTTGGCTCCACATATTATGTCTCAAATTATGCTCATACACTGACAATTATTATTAAGCATTCAATAGCAATGGTCTTTGCACTAGCTCATGATCTGCACTATAGCAACAGCACTATGAAAGCCAAATGAATCTGAAGACAGTAGCTAATTTATAAAGAAAGGACAACATTACAAAAGCAAGTTCTGACAGCATGTGTGGAGAGAGAACAGAGCCAATATTTCAAGTCTGGATGATTCTTCATTAGAGTTGACCAGATTTGAAATGTTCACCCTATTCTCTCTCCACACATGCTGTCAGACCTGCTGAGATTTTCCAGCATTTTCTGTTTCGGATTCCAGCAGTAATTTGCTTTTATATTACAAAAGAAAATTTGAATAAATTTCAAACACTAAACCAACAAGTTTCAATCTGTTCTTAATCATTTGAAGTAGTCTTTGGACTGAAAATTTGCACTGTCTAATAATTAAGCAGCGTAAATGACAGCAAATGAGATTTTAAGATGCAAAGCATTTGAATTCTCAGATTGCTTAAGCAACTTCAAAATAACTGGAAGAGACTATGGTTATTAAGATGCAAAGTTTTGCATATTTGAATGCCAATGTGTTCTAATTCTAATCTCACCTGCAATATTCCTTGTCAAATCCTGCCCCCGACAGAGGCAGAAATAGTAATCGCTGTTCTTAATTTTTGTTTAAAGGCTGCCATTGAACACAACACAATAATAAAGCAGCTAACTCATGTTGAATGAATATCATCAGCATTCTGGTATGGCAAAATTCATTAACCCCAACCCAATGTACAGCATTGTTAAAACACCAGACCCCAACATTGTATTACATGGCAGTTACACCTCAGTGAATGAAGATGATAGATCATATACCTTACTGTCACACGCAATTGGTTTCTTGCATTCCTCACAGATATTAGAATAAAGGCTTTCGTAGCACTTCACACAATAGGGGTTCTCTTCTCTAAGGATGTATTTCTTCCCAAAGAGGGATTCCTTGCAGTAGTGGCAGTCAAAGCGTTCTGTCATTGTGCTTTTTGGAAAGCTCTGAGCACCTAAAATTCAAAATAAGAGCAAGGAATTGAAACAGTCCTGATTATCTCGATGCATTTCAACACATCTACATTTGGCCTAGTCATAACAAAAACAAAAGCATTTAAAGATCCGCAGTGCTCAGCATGAAATCAGAAATATAAATTGTGACAGATTGTCAGTCACCCACTGTTCTGTTGGCCTTACACAAGCTATGGTGTTAGATCACCAGCTCCTAGAATTCAAGTAGTTTAAACTGCTGCACGCCTAGTACTGGTGAGTGTTGTGTTGAAGCAGTTGTGTGGCTGATTGCCTAATAAAACCCTGTGTCATTTTACCATATAAGGATATAAAAGCTAGGAAATCATTCCTTCTCAGAGCTTCAGTACAGCTGGCAGCTGACCCTTCTTCTCCATAGGTTTACTGTTTTCCACACTGCCTTCTCTAATTTTTCCTAATGAGTTAATCACCAGACTCATTTTAATGAGCACAGAAACACAGCAGACCTTCACAAGGGGCTTGTAAATATATCCCGAGGTAACTGATTCATATGATGAAGATATCATGAAATCATTATGCCTTAAATTAATTTCACGTTCAAGTAAGCAATTGTGTTCTGAATGTAGCCATTCAATTGTTAATGTTGTTAACAATGTTATAAGATAGTGTAAAATGAAGAATACAGGACTGAGGATTTTTTTAAACATTCTATGTGGTAGTCAAATAAGTAGATCAACAAAAATCTACATGCAGGGTCATTAGTATCATCTGTTTCTGGAATGAAACCTAGTCTAATTACTGAAATCCATTAAAGCACTCTCAATATTACATGAGATATCCTGAAATGTATCCTAGTTCCTAAATTGTTTGATCTTCATGTTGAGATCAATCTGCATTGGTACTGTTGAATTTGATTTCAGGGCAGAATGGGGAACAGGAGAGTTGAGTGTCTAAGTTTAAACGACTCTGTTACAGTATGTGCATACAAATATTAACTTATTAACTAATAATGGTTTAAGTCTAGTTCAAAACAGCTTTTACCATTACCATTAAAGGGACACATTCAGACAGAAATGTCTCTTAAATAAGGTAATCCATTCATTCCTCCTAAATTTTCAGTAATGTATGAACCAATCCAATAGCTTTAACTTTGTGCTACTAATTGTATTCACTGAGGACAAGTTGTTCCTAGTAAGGATCTGGATGGCAATCCAGTATCTTCCTTCCAACTAGTCATAATAATATTAACATTTTGGGACCCTATAGAAGATTTTATTGTGATTGTTTTCAGCTGCTGTACCAAGCTCACTTAGGAGAATATTAATTTATGATGTGAGACTTTCATTCAAGTACCAGTTCAATCAGGCAGGGTTGGTTGCTCCTTCAGCTCAATTACTGGATAGAACTGTTTTATGAGGAAAGATCGGACAGGGTAGGCTTATATCCACTGGAGTTTAGAGGAGCAAGAGGTGATTTGATTGAAACATACAATATTCTGAAAAGATTTGACTGGGTGGATATGCAATGGATGTTTTCTCTTCTGGGAATATCTAATACTAGGGGCTGCTGTTTAAAAATAAGAGATTGCCTACTTTGAGGAAATAAAAATCGCTGAGAGACTGGAACTCCCTTTCTCAAAAGATGGTGGAGTCAGAGTCCTTGAATATCATTAAGGCAGAAATACATAGATTTTTGAGAAACAAGGGAATGAAAGGTTACTGGGGAGGGAAGGAATGTGGAGTTGAAGTTTAAATTAGATCAGCCATGATCTTATTGAGTGGCAGAACGGGGCTGAGTGGCCCACTCCTGCTCCTAATTCATATAATTGGAAGTTCTTCCCAGTTCAAATTCTAGTCCGTACAGGCTCTTTGAATGGGCAGAAGTTCACACTGGAACTTCTGTCTTGAAGGATATCTATTCTCATTTGTTTCATTAATCTTTATTTGAAACCATTGTTTAGGCCCACTTAATACCAGAAAAATCATCTTCAGTTCTGTAGACTACAGACATCATGGGTGAGATTTTGCCATGCCTAGGCTGTGGGCTAAACCATGGTAGGGGTGTGGTCAAATGCTTTGGAACCACATTGAGTTGGCTTCCTGACATAGTTTTGCCACTAAGGAAGTTACCCAGTGCTGAGAATGACAGAAACTTAGCTGTCTGCTGTTGACAGAATGAAGGGAGTCAATTTAATCAACTACAGGTCCAATAGAGAGTCAACTTCCTCGGTTGCTGGCATTTTGCCATTTGGGAATGGGCCCTGCTGCATGGGGAAGTTGACAATTGCATAAGGCTATCAGAGGCTCCAGATCTAAAGGAGGGGGCCTCTTGCATCAATGACTATTCCATCACCCTGATACTAATACTGGAAAATACTCTTTCAAAATGCTGGGACCTATATTTTTGACTTGGGCAGAACAATGATGTCTTTCTTCCCTGCCAGCAAGCTCCAAGGTGGAGGCATCTTAATTGGCTTATCAGTGACTACTTGCCATGGCATCCTGAGACTTCTGAGCTGACAGTTCCTCTCTTTGATTGGGCTTGAGGTGTGGACGACCCATCTTCTATTCTTAATTAGATGATGGGCCAATGGTAACCAATTCTCGAGTTCCATTGCCGTTCATGGAGGCTCGAGGACTACAAATGGTCCCCATATTACAACTTGATTCTGAGAAAATCCTGGGCTATCTCCATTAAATGATTATCATAGTGTTTCTAATAAAGGACCCAGCAATTGTATCTTCATGAGCTTAGGAAGTGAACCAGCTACTCAAACTCGTAAAAGATCAGTAGAAAAACAGTCTCAGGTCACATTGTGAAATGTTTGAATGTTATGAAAGGGTCAATTTCCTGCCTGAAAGTTATTTGTCTTCTGTGCTTCAGCAATTATTTGTATTTTGTTCTGGTTTTGCTTTGTATTTTTATCTTCTACTCTGGAGGTTTTGCATTTTGTGTCAGGAAGTCCCTGTTTCCTCCAATAACTGCTTGCTATCATAAAATTAGATATCAGTTTGTGGCACAGTGGTCCATAGCAGAAGCAGGATGCTGTTGCAGCATTGGCTGGCTGATATTAGTGCAGTGAATGTTGACTGCATTGCAAAACTGTAAGATGTATTTTCTTATTTTAATTTTCCAAGCTCAGAGTATTTTGGTAGCTGAGATGATGGTTGCAGCGGTCCAGACAGATTAAACGCCTTACAATAAATGTTTGTTTGCATTGCAGAACTGCAGATCTCAAACACTGATACCTGACTGCCTTTCTGGCGATATATTGAAATATGCAATGACACAATGAAGAGGCTTGCTCAACTGATAAATGGTATCGTAAATTCCACTGACTTCCTAATAATGTTAAGGTTGAAACTATACATAGTTCCAGAACCAAAAAGAGTTGGAGAATTTTCCATTGTCTTTCCAGGGATCTCTGAAATTGTCATTGTCAATAATCTGCATTAAAGGACACATTGAGTGGAATTTTCCATTCTCTGCACAGAGTACTGGCTGAGGCAGGTACATGAGTGTGCAGCTCGCCAACTGCACAGCTAGCTTTTCTCTCTGGATAATCCAGCTTTCTATTCATCAGGAATTGGCTGAGACGGCGATCAGCCAGAGGGGGAACACTCTGCATCAAGGATCAGCTGGAGTGGCGATGAGGGGTTTGGGGCAATGTCCGCGGCGGGTGAAGATGAGATGAGTGAAATTACACAATAATGCCCCTACATCTCAGCAGCTAGCTTCCTCCTACTGGCAGGAATTACACTTTGCCTCATTTTTTTTTCTAAGTGCCATATGATTGCATCTGGGAGCTCACCCAAAAAATGGTCACAATTCTCTTCCAATTTCACACTCGTTTGGCACTTAAAATATTTTTTATTAAGATCATCCCCTGTAAGTCTCTTCATCCAACCTGTTCTCATAATGTTATAATATTTTACCTATCCAATGGCATTCTAGTGAAATTAAAACAGAAAATGCTGGAAGAATCTATGGGGCGTCAATCAGTCAACATTTTTGGTTTATGACCTTTGACTGCAATCACCTACTCTGATGAATATTTCCAGCATTTATTATTTTAATGTCACGTTTCTAGCATCACCATTTGCTTTTGCATCATTCTGGTGAATCTGTACTGCATCCCCTTCAAAGCCAATAATATTGTCCTTGAGCTAATGTCCAATCTGAACACGCTACTCTAGAAGAGGTCTGGCCATGCTCCATCACTTCCTGAAACATCACTTCCTCTACTTTGATCAATCACCTTGAGATAAAGGCCAACACTCCGGGTAGAATTCTCCCATTTTGAGATTAAATGTGGTGACAGGCAGCCATGGCGGTACCTGTCTGACTAGTCAGAATAATAATCAGAATCTAATTAAATATGCACAGGCGAATTCCCCTCCAACTCTGCTGGTGGACAGGCAGCTGACTTGTCCAACTGCCTTCAGGTGATGGGTTTGAGGATCCTGGTGTTATATTTAAATACCAGTCCAGCACACTCTCATTCTGTCCAGCCCACCTGTCTTCACCAGACTGTGCAGGCTGTCAAAGACCCAGAGGGAAAAGGCTAACAGATTCAAGGAGAAGTCTGTTCCTTGATTCAACCACCTTTCCCCCAAAGCCCAACATCTATGAGGTGCACATGCCCCACTTGGGCCCCTATCCACCACATTTGGAATCTTTACACATTCCCTTCCTGTAAGCAATGTAGTGTCTCTTTGACCTCCTTGATTGTGAGCTTTTCATGCAGGTCCAGCTTCCTTCCCTCCGCCTTCCCCCTGCCTTCCATTGTTCATCTTATTCACCTATTTTCTTGCCCCTCTGTCTGCCATTGTAAACCAGTGTACTACCACCTCCCTGCACAACCTCCTTTTGCACTGCCCCCCCCTTGTCTTCACCAGGTCACCAGAACCATCATTCTCCTTCGCCCTCCTCATCTGCACTGCTCATAGACACAAAGGAATAAAGAAACGGGAAGCTGCAGTAGGCCATTTGGCTCTTCGAGCCTTCTCAACCATTCATTTTGATAATGGCTGATCATCATATTCAATATTCTAGTCTCTCCTTCTGCCCCATATCTCTTGAGCCCCAAGAGCTATATCTAATTTCTTCTTGAAATCATAGAATGTTTTGGCCTCAACTACATTCTGTGGTAGTGAATTCCACACATTCACCACCCTCTGGGTGAAGAAATTTCTCTTCACCCCAGTCCTAAAAGGTTTACTCCTTACCCCCAAACTATGACCGCTAGTTGTGAATTCCCCCACCATCAGGTGCATTCATTCTGAACCTACCCTGTTTCATTCTGTTAGAATTTTATAAGTTTCTGTAAGATCTCCTCTAACTTTTCTAAACTCCAGTGAATATAATCCTAATTGACTTAGTCTCTCCTCATATGATAGAACTGCCATCCCAGGCATGTGGCGACGCGGAGATTTTCACAGTAACTTCATTGTAGTGTAAACATAAGCTTTCTTGTGACACTAATAAATGAAAAAAAATCTCTTTGAAAGTTGTGACTGAATCTGCCTGCACCATGCTCTCAGGCAGTGCTTTCCAGATCCGTATCCTTAAACACTCAGTGTTTAAAATGGTTTTCCTCCTATTGCCTTTGCTTCTGTTGCCAATCATGGTGCAAATCAGTGTCTTCTGGCTTTCGGGCATTCCACCATTGGGAACAGTTTCTCTCTACTTACTCTGCTCAGATCCCTCATGATTTTGAACACTTCTTTTGAACTGCCTTTCAACTTTCTCTTCTCTCAGAGCACAGTCCCAGCTTCCCCAGTTTATCTAATTTACAGTCCTGCTGACATCTAGTCATGTTAAATGGAAATAGACAAGCTTGTTTTTCTCTGGATGACAAGAAAAACAGCTCTGTACTTGGCACTGTATACAAGCAGACATTTAATGCATTAAAGTTTCCAATATTCCATTCTATCATAAATTCATTTTTATTTGAAGCACAACAGTGAAGTGAATGGGATTTCAGTTTGTAGTATTTAACCTCCAGATGCTAAGACATATTTTGACTCTATAAAAAGAGAATCACTCTAATATGAGGAAATTATTGCCTTCTCCATCTTAGATGCTAATCCAGAAAAATCAACAAGTAACCAATACACAGTAGCTCAGGCATAACTGTTATTAAAAATAGTGATGAAAAAAACTGATACTTATTCTGATTGCATCAACAAAAGGCATAAACAAAACACAAGGAAAGTTATCTCTCAGTAATACTGCAGCTAAGAACAAAAATCCAACACACTTCATTGTTTAAACCTAAACAACTCCTTAAATTTATTATTAATAAGGAAATTTGGCATGTCCACTATGAGTCTCACTAACTTTTACAAATGCACCATAGAAAGCATTCTTTCTGGTTATATCACAGCTTGGTATGGCTTCTGCTCTGCCCAAGACTGCAAGAAACTACAAAAAGTCTAGAATGTAACTGAAACTATCATGCAAACCAGCCTCCCATTCATTGACTCTGTCTATACTTCCCGCTGCCTCAGAAAAGCAGCCAGCATAATTAAGGACCCCACCCACCCCAGACATTCTCTCTTCTACCTTCTTCCGTCGGGGAAAAGATACAAAAGTCTGAGATCACATACCAACTGACTCAAGAATAGCTTCTTCCCTGCTGCCATCAGACTTTTGAATGGGCCTACCTTGCATTAAGTTGATCTTTCTCTACACCCTAGCTAAGACTGTAGCATTACATTCTGCACTCTCTCCTTTCCTTCTCCATATAAGGTGTGCTTTGTCTGTATATCATGCAAGAAACAATATTTTTTGCTGAATGCTAATATAAGCCACAATAATAAATCAAATCAAATCAAAAGAAACAGCCTAAGATGGACATTTTGCTTAGATTCTGTGTGAGGGATGATTCCATAAATAAACGGTGAAGGAGCAAACACTGACAGGAACTAAAGGTGCTTATGAACTCCAGAAAAGGCTGCTATCCAGCACTGTGAAGTATAGTTGTGAAACAAAAGCTTTAGCATTCTAGCAATGAGTTGAGCAGCACTCCTGTTGCTTGGATGGCATCAGAAGTGTGTTGCTGCACCCCCATAGTTCCAAATTAATTGCAGCATCACAGAACTATAATTTGATATATAGAAGCTCTTAAGCTGAGCTGCGGGTCTCACCTTTCTATTTCTCACTCTAATTAGTGCTTTTCATAGCTAAATCTCTTTGTTACACAGAAAAATATCCTCGAAAGCCAGAAATTTATTAAAGCTTTCATTAAAACAAAAGGGCGAAATGTAACTCACACATCCCTCAGTGAAATGAGATAATTCCCTAGGAGCTGCAGCATTCCATGCTGATATCATTGGTATCTATGCAATGAGACGAATATGTGAAATGCACTGTTAACTTCTGAGACAGGGCGCAATCTAATTCTGGTTTGAACTTTCCATTTTCCCGAAGGACACCTTGTTTCATGTCTAAAAGGACAGCTTGCCAATAATAACACAACAGATGCTGGTGCAGTGTACTGAGTGTGCTCACTGCCTCCTAGTGATGTAAATAGGTATGTCATGACAAAATGATGACTGTGATATGATTATGGAAATAAACCATGTTGGTTTAGCTTAGTGTTTGATTGTTTTAAATGCCTACAGTAAAGTATCTTGTTGGAAATGTTGTGCTTACCCCATTTTACCCCATATTTCTTTCTGAGTTATGATGCTTTTCAGCTTCTTGATCAGTGGATAAAATTTCCCAGTGGGTTCTTTGCGAGTTATTATTTGATCTGAGGTGTGTCAGCCTTTTCTGTTCCCAAACCTTTAGAACTAGTTTAAAGCAATCAAAATCTTCTTTTTTAATGTTTTCTTCAGCTTCAAAATGGAAAATTGAAAAAAAAAGACCAGAGTATGACTATGACAGATGACGATAAATGCACCAAATGAAAATGTAATGTTTGCATTTAATTAAATTCTAAAGAATTTATGTTGTGGTTTGGGATAAACATATATTATCTCTTAATTGAAAGCACATTCTTCCTTCAATCAACTGCACCAAAAATACAATTTAACTGATCATGCATTTCACATGGCGCGGCACAATGGTAATGGTTAGCATTGCTAACCATTGTAGCCAGGGACTTGTGTTCAATTCCTGGCTTGGGTCACTATTTGTGTGGAGTTTGCACATTTTCCCCTGTCTGTGTGGGTTTCCTCTAGGTGCTCCAATTTCCTCCCCCAGTCCAAAGATGTGCAAGTTAGGTGGATTAGCCATGCTAAATTGCCCCTTAGTGTCAAGGAGACTTGCTAGGATAATTGCATAGGGTTATGGGGATAGGGCCTAGATGGGATTGTGGCTGATGCAGACTCAATGAGCTGAATGACCTCCTTCTGCATTGTAGCTTTCTATGATACACGGATGTTTATGCCATGCTGCTGAGTCAAAAAAGCTGTTGTATTTGCCTTCATTTCAACAGTTGTAAAATGTTTATTTAGAATACTTTAAGACATTTGAGCAACATAATGAAACACCATGTAAGTAAAAAAACTTTATCTTTTTTCAATAAAAACATTGTTCCATATGTCTCATACAATGTGGGCAGGATTGTTAGGCTGTGCTCGCCCTGAAACCGGAAAATCCCATCTGAGGTTGACGCTCCTTAGTTTTTATTTCTTGTGTTGAAAACATGAGATTTAGAAAAATTACATTACCATGGAGACAGTCAAATGTACCTGCTGATAGTTTAGGAGTTAGTACAATTATTGCTTAATCCCGCTTTAACAAATGAAATCGAAAATAAAACAGCTGTACAAAGACAGAACAAAAGAAAAAGATACAAATGTTAAGGTGGAAGCTCCTTAAACTGTGGAAAAAGACCAGCAGGGTTTAAACAGAAAACACGTTAAGAGGTGTCATTAAATTGTAGTCGGCAATAATTAAATTAAGGATTCAGCTGCCAATAGCTACAGCGGGATAAGTATCTCACAGTTTTGTAAGTTTACACTTCATACATTGTGATCCAGAAACACACAGTAGAGGTAATCAAATGTGATTTATTGAAAATATAAACAAAATACTTACATTCATATAATGCTTATTATGTTGTTACTGAGTGCCAAAAGAACACTGAAGCCTTTTTGGAATAAAGGAAAGGCTTGCATTTGTATGGCAACTTTCACATCAACTGGACATCTCAAAGTGCTTCACAGTCAATGAAATACTTCTGAAGTATAGTCACTATTGTAAAACAGGAAACGCAACAGCTTATTTGGCACACAGCAAGGTCCACAGCACTGGATACAGCAGTGTGATAATGACCAGTTAATCTGTTTTTGTGCTGTCAATTGAGGGATAAAGATTAACCAGGGCACAACGGACAACTCCATTGCTCTTTATCAATATGTGCTATGGGATTGTATATGGAGATAAACATAAATCACTGCAGGAGGACCATAAACTCAGTGAAAAATGCTGCCTGTTCTGTTTAAAACTTGCTACCCTTCCAGTCAAATACAGTAGACAACTGAGTGCTCCAGGCTCGTACATTCCAAGGCACAGGACTATGTGCTGATGGACACACTAAATCTTGGGAAGCAGTCACAGAGGCTCAATGGGGAAAGGCCACTGTCCATATCTTCCCACCACAGTATACGGAGCTAGGGTCTGGAAACCATTCAAAACCCCAGCGAATGTTTGATGTGAAATGTAAATATGCACTATTAATATAACTTGGCAAATGTAATGAAGCACTTTATGTGCCGCATTGGGCAGCACAATGGCACAGTAGTTAGCACTGTTGCATCACGGTGCCAGGTACATGGATTTGATTCCAGTTTTGAGTGTCTGTGTGGAGTTTGCATGTTTCCCCAGTGTCTGAGGGGTTTCGCCCAGGTGCTCCGATTTTCCACCACAGTCCAAAGATGTGCAGGTTAGGTAGATTGGCCATGTCAAAATTGCCACTTAGCATCCAAATGTCTGTAGGTTAAGTGAATTAGCCGTGGTGAATACATGAGGTCGTGGGCATGAGTTGGGGTGATCAAAGAGTAGCTGCTGATGCAATAAGCAGAATGGCCTCTCTCTGCATTGTGGATTTTATGATTGAAAGAAAGTGATCTGTATTTCCCTTCCTAAAATATCAAATTTTGGACTGCTATGTAATGTACAAATTTTATGATGAGTATATTTTTGTGCAAAAATGCTCTTGGAAATCCATATGGACACTCAGTTTAGCATTTTATCGAAAAGACAGCATCTCCAATATTTCTTCAACCATGATATTTTGTGATGCAGTGGGGCTTAAACATGCAATCTTAAGATTTTGGGGCAAGAGTGCCACCAGCGGATACACAATGTAGTTTCTATTTTTGCAGGAGGTCAAGTATTGCAGCACCTTTGGGAGAACCAGGGTTCACATTTCAGCCTGGTGTTATCAACTTGGAACTTTAACTCTGTTTCTCTCCGCAGGTGCTGCCTGTCCTTTTGAATATTTCTTGCCTTTTCAGTTTCTATTGCTAACAGCCATTTGGCAATAGCAACATCACATAAACAGCAATGAGATAAACAATCAATTAATCTGATGCAGGAATACGTTTACACGGCTTCCTTGAAGAGGCAGTGTGCAACTAAATAATTCAACACAATATTGGGCCACTCATTCAAAAAGCTCTATGTTCTACTCATTGCCCAGGCTGAGTTAATTCGTTATGGTTGGAAAGGCATTTCTGGGTGTCTGGATTCTTCCTTTTTTACTAAGCGTGATTATGATATCCTGTGGTTGAGCAACCTGCTGACAATGTCTAGACTAGCACATAAGAAGTGGTTACTTTTGTGAAGTTACTGATAGCTATGGAGCTGCACATCAACAAAACTCAACACCTTCTGAGCAATGGAGAGAAAATTGAAGGGGGGAAAATATAGGGAAACACAGAAAATGGCCAAATAAGAGATATTTCAAGATAAAGTAGTAACACTATAATTTCAAGCTTTATATTGACTGCATTTAACAGCTGAAACACTGGAAGTAGTCATTAGTTGCTCTAAATTGACTCAAAGTTCATGATATAAGTTTGAATTTATTTATTAGTATCACAAGTAGACTTGCATTAACACTGCAATGAAGTTACTGTGAAAATCCCCTATTTGCCATACTCTGGCACCTGTTCGCTGAGGGAGAATTTAGCGTGGCCAATCTAACCAGCACGTCTTTGGACTGTAGGAGGAAACATCTGGAGGGAACACACACAGACACAGGGAGAACATACAGACTCCGCACATACAATGACCCAAGCAAGGAATCGAACCCAGGTCCCTGGGTGCTAAACACTGTGCCACCGTGTTACCCAGATCTGAAGATATTGCACAATGATCATTTAAAAAATAATCTGATGGTTACGTATAATTGGGGATCACCTCATTTAACAATAATTTTTTGGATCAATTTTCTTGGAAGATCCAACTGGACTAATTATGGAGAGGTATCAAATGCAGATCTATTTGCAGTACCAACATTTCTGAGCGACCCTGTAACTATTTAATAAACCTTTTGCTTTAATAACCTGTTAATTGAATGACTCCAGGGAGTAGAAGCGGCAATTTGTTGTTATTTAATTAGATAGACCATGCACCTGAAGCTACTTATTTAGAAGGACAAAGGAAGACAAACAATAACTAGATTAAATAATTAGGTGAGGAAAAGTCAATGCAAAAGTTAGAGAGCCACCAGTCCTTACCTCAAAGTTGAGCACAGTAATCTTCACTTCAAATGAATGATAGAACAAGACAAGGGGAGAGATCCACTGCTTTATTAGACTGTCAAAGCTTCGTATTTGGTAGATGACGCCAGCAATTAAGCAGATAGCGATTCTTCTGCCAAACAGTCTATAAATACAATATCTCTCCAGCAACTGTTGTCCATTAGAGATAAGAACCACTATTGCGGTGCACAACTTCATACCTTTTAAGGTATCAGAAATTTAACAACACATGCAATGGAAAATCTGTATGGGTAGAAAATGTAGCCACTTATACTATTACCTCAAGGACATGCTGCAAACTACAGCTGAAATCAATTGTAACTCATCTTATTTCGATAACTTTCCTGTCAAATCAACAACTGAACATTTCACAAAAGAAACTCAAGACCTGGGATTTAGATTCATAGATACAGAGTGGTCTCAGATTAGGAATCAAAGTAATTGAGCTCTGCTGGTGACCTTCAGGCTGATAGTTCTAATCTCTAATCAGTAACCCAGTGCATTTGTGGCCATGGTTACAATTTTTAACAATTGTTCTCATGGCAAGATCACTGTAATCAAATATAACTAAATGTCAACAGAAAAGTTAGTCAGAAACAATCACAAAAGCTGTAACAGAAGAAAAAGTTGCCATTCGTTTCAACACAGGGCTGAAAGGTCACAGAGCTGGATGTTACATGCCCAGGGTGGGGAGGTGAGGGGCATGTAAAATAGGATAGGTGCCCACCACCTTACCACCAATCCCCAAGCCATGTGCAACAAAATTGGCAGCACACCTATCATATTTAACTAGAGAATCGAGGGTCAATTGTACCATTTACTGAGCCAATTGACTCCAATAATATGTTGCCCATACCATAAAATGGCTTGTATTGGTAGTTAGGCAGGAGTGATTTAAAAACCAATTTCTCAAAGGACTGGAAGGAAAAGGGCGAGGGGAGCATCTCTCTTCAATACCTGCCCTTTACAGATTAACTGGCAGCTCTCAAGGGCGAGGTTTCCTCCCCAGGGCCGGAAGATCCCAACTGCACCTGTTTAGCCTGCAGCGTATTATGGCTGAGGAGCAGGCTGGCATGGAGTGGATCGTTTCCATGCCCTCTTTGCTTCTGGGGGGAGGGGAAGCAACCATCCGCTTGCCATTGTCTTAAATGTACCAACCCATTTCTAGAAGAAAAGATAGATGTTTATATTAACTACTGTGTGGCTGGGAGCATGGTGGTAATAATACTAGACTAGCATTCCAGTAACCCACACAATACTCTAGAAATGTCAGTTTAAGTTTTCCCACAGTAGTTCTTTGGGTTTAAGTTTAATTGGCAAATGATTTATTATTATCCTCAGCAGCAATGATGATCATGAAAAATTATTGTTTTAAAAAATACCTGGTTCATTAAAGCCATTTAGGGAAGGAAATCTGTTGTTCTGAACCAGTCTGGTCTACATGTGACTTAAAATCCTCAGCAATATGGTTGACATACAGTTGTCCTCTAAGATGATCGTAAAAACCACGACAGAAAAATTGAATAAAAATAAAACAATCCAAAGGAACCACCCAGCATTTTACTGGGCATCAGCAATGATAGAGACACATCTTGCAAGTGCACCTTACTAACATCAGGAGATGTTCCAAAACTGGAAGTTCTGACCCACAAGCTAGTCGAGCAACAGTCTGATAGAATCAGACTCACTGAATCATACCTTACAGCTAATGTCGCACATTCCTCCATCACCATCTTCAGGAATAACATTTTACACCAACAGGATAAAGGTAATAAAGGTGATGGAATAATGATATTCCATTAGGATAGAGTGAATCTGGGAGTCCTCAACATCTGGACCACATAAAATCACATGGCATCAGGTCAAACATAAGCAAGGAAACCTCCTGCTGTCTACCATCGTCTGCCTTCTCTGATGAATCAGTACTCCTCCATGCTGAACACTATTTGGCAAAAGCATATGATGGCAAGGGAACAGAATGTACTCTAAGTGGGACAGTTCAAGTTCAATCACTAAGAGGGGATTGATATCATGGCTGTTGCCAGGTCTAGAAGGACATATCTGTTTGACTGTGCCTGCGGCATTAGGTGAGGGAACTTGGAAAAACCATTTTGACCGTATCCGCTGCAATTTACCTGTTGCAAAAACAACAACTAACATTTACATAACACCTTTCACAAATTGAAATGTCCTAAGAGCATTATAAAAAGAAATGACATTGAGCCACTTAAAGAAGTATTAGATCAGATGGTCAAAAAACTTAGTCAAGGAAATATGTCCATGAAAGTATTGGTAGGAGTGACCACTGCAACGTCCTTCTGGAGATGAAGTCCTCTCTTCACAGGTATCTGAGGCAAAAGCACAGCCCTAAACATGGTAGATTCAGAACAGATTCAATAGCTCAAATCCTGGCTTCCATGGTGCACTGTAAATCATCAACAGCAGCAGTATTGCATTGAGCCACCGTCAGTGATCTCACGGCATAACTCTCCCTCTAACATTATCATCAGGTCAAAGGATAAGCCCTGATCCAGTGAAGAGCGCAGGAGAGCACCAGGTGTAAGAAAAAAAGGTACTAAAACAATACAGGACTGCATAAGATTATAAGAAAGAAGTAGGCCATTTGGCCCACTGAGCCACCAGCTCCATCATTCATTAAGATCATGGCTGATTTGATTTTGGCCTTATTTTGGCCTTCGGTTACAAGTGGTGTACCTCAGGGGTCTGTTTTGGGGCCTCTGCTCTTTGTAATTTTTATAAACGATCTGGATGAGGGTATTGAAGGATGGATTAGTAAATTTGCGGATGACACCAAAGTCAGTGGAGTGGTAGATAGTGAAGAGGGGTGTTATAGTTTGCAGAGAGACTTGGACAAGTTGTAGAGCTGGGCCGAGAGGTGGCAAATGGAGTTTAATGTGGAAAAGTGTGAGGTAATGCACTTTGGCAGGAATAATAAATGTGTAGAGTATAGGGCTAATGGTAGGATTCTTAATAGTGTTGATGAACAGAGGGATCTTGGTGTATATGTGCATAGATCCCTGAAAGTAGGCAGTCAAGTCGATAAGGTTGTTAAGAAGGCATATGGAGTCTTAGCTTTTATTGGTAGGGGGATTGAATTTCGGAGCCGCAACGTCATGTTGCAACTGTACAAAACTCTAGTGCGGCCGCACTTGGAGTATTGTGTGCAGTTCTGGTCCCCGCATTATAAGAAAGATGTGGAGGCATTGGAGAGGGTACAGAGGAGGTTTACCAGGATGTTGCCTGGTATGGAGGGCAGGTCTTATGAAGAGAGGCTGAGGGATTTGAGGTTGTTTTCGTTAGAAAGGAGGCGGCTAAGAGGGGACCTTATCGAAACATATAAGATGATTAGAGGTTTAGATAGGGTGGACAGTGATAGCCTTTTTCCTAGGATGGAGAAAGCTAGCACGAGGGGACACAGCTTTAAATTAAGGGGTGATAGTTATAGGACGGATATCAGAGGTAGGTTCTTTACCCAGAGGGTGGTTAGGGAGTGGAATGCCCTGCCTGCGGCAGTTGTAGATGCGCCAAGTTTGGTGGCGTTTAAGAGGTTAGTTGATAAGTTTATGGAAGAGAAGGGAATGGTTTAGTTTGGAGGGTCATTGCTTTTTTTTTCATAATTGGTCGGCGCAACATCGAAGGCCGAAGGGCCTGTTCTGCACTGTAATGTTCTATGTTCTATTATCACGCCTTTCCTACCTGCCTCCCCTACCCCCTCCTAATAACCCTCAACTACCTTGTACTATATTCTCTAGTGCTTGACTACCTTATCTCCAAACTCCGTGGCCTGGGTCTCGTCAGCTCCCTCGGCAACTGGATCCTGAACTTCCTAATTCACAGACCACAATCAGTAAGGATAGGCAACAATATCTCCTCCACGATAATCCTCAATACTGGTGCTCTTCAAGGCTATGACCTCAGCCTCCTATTATGTTCCTTATATATTTATGACTGTGTGGCAAATTCCCCTCCAATTCAAATTTTGAGTTTGCTGGCAACACCACTGTAGTGGGTCAGATCTCAAACAATGATGAGATAGAGTACAGGAATGAGATAGAGAATCTGGTGAACTGTTGCGGCAGCAATAATCTCTCTCTCAATGTCTACAAAATGAAGGAAATTGTCATCAACTTCAGGAAGCATGAAGGAGAACATACTACTGTCTACATTGACGGGAATAAAATAGAAAGGGTCGGGAGCTTCAAGTTTTTAGGTGTTCAGATCACCAACGATCTGTCCTGGCTCCCCCCATGTCGTCACTTTTTCAGAACACTAAGGGAATTTGGCATGTCAGCTACGACTCTCAATAACTTTTACAGATGCACCATAGAAAGCATTCTTTCTGGTTGTATCATGGCTTGGTATGGCTTCTGTTTTGTCCAAGATCACAAGGAACTACAAAAGGTCGTGAATGTAGCCTATAATGCAAACCAGCCTCCCATCCATTGATCCTGTCTAAACTTCCCACTGCCTCGACAAAGCAGCCAACATAATTACCCAGCCAGGTTATTCTCGCTCCCACCTTCTTCCTTCAGGAAAAAGATACAAAAGTTTGAGGTCACATACCAACAGTCTCAACAACAGCTTCTTCCCTGCTGCTGTCAGACTTTTGAATGGACTTACCTTGCATTAAGTTGATGTTTCTCTACACGCTAGCTATGACTGCAACACTACATTCTGCACTCTCTCATTTCCTTCTCTACGAACAGTTTGTTTTGTCTGTATAGAGCGCAAGAAATGATACTTTTCACCAAATGTTAATTCATGTCACAATAATAAATCAAATGAAATCAAATCAAATCAATGAAAGGTTTAACACAGCTGGAATACTTTCAACAACACAGTCTCCACTGCTCTCTGTGGAAGGGAATTCTAAAGATTAACAATTCTCTGAGAAAAGAAATTTATCCTCATCTCCCTCTTAAATGGGAGACGCCTTATTTTTGAACAGTGTCCCCTAGTACTAGATTCTCCACAAGAGGGAACATCAGCTCAGCATCTCTAGAAGCCCCTTCAACATCAAATATATTTCAATATGATCATTTGTTATTCTTCTAAATGCAAGCTACACATGCATACAAAACTCTGGAATGCAACAGAGATACAAGAACAGGTCAGAGGCTGGGAACATTGCAACAAGTAAAGCACTTCCTGACTCTTCAAATCAAAATAGTCAACCACTTTTCTTTAGACTATGCCCCCTAATTCTAAATTCTCCAATCAGATTAGCAACCTCTCAGAATCTATCCTATGAAGTGTCACAAATAATGGGTTAGATCTTCTGAAGAGATTGTCATTCTGCTCAAACTTTTCTATGACTCATCATTTTTGCCAGCACTTCCGAACTCGGCTTTACCAGAAATGCAGAGCAAACACTCTTTTTCATGGCACTAGTGCCATATGGTAAATTTAAAGATCCTATTTGAAGGTATGTAAATGAATGTTAGTGAATGACTGTTGGTAGGTGAATGTTGATGGATGAAAATTGCTGGATGAATGTTGAGAAATGGGTGAATGAATGACTGGGTAAGGTGCTAAGATGAGTGAAGTAAATGGGTAGGGTGGGTGAGGTGATTGGTGGGTGAGATGGCGAGCAGGAGAGGTGGCAATGGGTAAGATGGTAGATGGGGAGGGTGGCAAGTGAGTGAGTTGGCAGGGGATAAGTGGCTTGTGGATGAGGTGGGAGATGGGTACGATGGCAGGTGATGAGGCTGTTGTTGGTGTGATTGATTGGGAGGCCCTGGGGGTTTCTCAAGTTACTAATGAGTTAGACTAGGATATTTTTCTCTAACATTTTCTGGGTAACTACTCAGGTAAATATATCGGGATAATTCAAAGTGTCTGACTCAAACTCTGACTTAAGACATTCATGAAAGGTTCCAGGGAGCAGGGAAATTGCATATCAGAAGTCAAAACTTTTTAGGCAATTCCCATGTTGTTCAGTACTGCAGGTTTTCAGCAGGGTCCCGATGCGCCTCTCGTTGTCCGTCCAGTCTTTGGTAATCCATATGCCATTTCAATGTTTCAATGAGGTCACCCCTCATTCTTCTAAACCAAGAGAGCAAAGACCCATTCTACTCAACTTCTACTCAGTTGGCAAATCTTTCCTCTTAATTATCAATCTCATGAACCTTTACTGCACCACCTCAAGGGCAAATATATCCTTCCTTCAGTATGAAGACCAAAATTCTATACAATGTTCCAGGTGTGGTCTCACTGAAGTCCTGTCACTACCAGTTTCAGAAATAGTTAATATTTATATGCATGTTATAGGAACAATATGTATAGAAATGACTCTCTTAATTGTTTAATTAATCATGAAGAGCATTATGCTTTATCCTAATTCTTGACCCCAACCAATTGTTGGATAGTGATCAGCAGTTTCATCTTGGTTTATTTTATTTTTTGCTTCAGGAAGGCTGACGATAATAATACTACTCCTATCACCCTTTTGGTTGAAGATTGTCAATAATCCACAGTGTCTTCATTATATCTATTGTCCATGTTCACACATGAAGAACAGTTTCCTGGCAAGATATCTGAGAGTGCCCAATCTGCACTTGTTAATACTTATTTAGTGCAGATTGAGTTACTTATGTGATAAACAGTAGTAATATGGATGTATGAAGAGTTTCGTCTATTATAGAATCATAGAATTCTATAGTGAAGGCTAAGGACTTATCACCTCAAATATTTCACATCTTCAGACTAAAGTGTTAGTGTTATTCTAAGTTTCTTTTACAGTAAGCTAACTGCATCCCCAAATTGTTATAACTCAGAACTCTGGACAGAATTTTCTGGCCCTCCCATCAGCAGGATTTTCCAGTCCCACCAACATCAATGGATTTTCCAAAGACTTGCCACAATTTCCAGCCCTAACCCTACCCCCACTGCGATGGGGTTGTAAAACTCTGCCCACAATTATAGAATCATACAGCGCAGAAGCCCTTTAATCCATCAAGTCTGCATCAATACGTTAAAAACAATTGAATTCCCAACTAATCCCATCTGCCTGCACTTGGCCCATAGCCCTGAATGTTTTGATGTCTTAACTGCTCATCTAGATACTTTTTAAATGATGTGAGGCAGCCATGGATGCCCCCTGAGCAGTAGACAGGATTTAGACAGAAAATAAATCAGGGGATAAAGAAGGCATGTAAGAAAGGCAACATTATGGTAATCATAGAGATTTCATTATGCAGGTGGACTGGGAAAATCCCAAGAAGTAGTGGATCCCAAGAAAAGGGATGGTTTTTTGGAGCAGCTTGTGACAGGACCTACTAGGGAACAGGTACTTCTGGATTTTATGATGAGTAATGAGTCAGACTTGATTAGGGAATTTAAGGTGAAGGAACCCTCAGGGAACCACAATGTGAAAGAATTTACCCTGCAGTTTGAGAGGGAGAAGCTGGAATCAGGTGTAATGATATTACAATTAAATAAAAGTACGACAAAGGCATGAGGAAGGAGCTGACCAGTATTGATTGGAAAGGGAGCCAAGCAGTGAAGACAGTAAAACAGCAATGGCAGGAGCTTTTGAGAGTTATTCAGGAGGCACAACCGAAATTCATCCCAAGGGGAGGAGGAAACATGCTAAAGGGAGGATGAGGCATCCATGGTTGATGTGGGAAGCATAAAAGGAAAAGAAAAAAACATACAAAATGTCAAGGATTATGGGAAGCCAGAGGATTGGAAAGCCTTTAAAAGCAAGCAAAGGACAACTAAAAAAGCAATAAGTGGGGGAGGGGGGGGAGATGAAATATGAGTGTAAACTAGCTAATAATATAAAAGAAAGAAGAGTTTTTTCAATATGTAAAAGATGAGAGAGGCAAAAATAGCCATTGAACCATTGGAAAATGAGGCTGGAGAAGTAATAATAAGAAACAAAGCAATGGAATACAATGCGGAAAAGTGTGAAGTAATGCACTTTGAAAGGAGAAATGGAGGCATAGACTATTTTCTAAATGGGAAAATGGTTAGGAAATCAGAAACACAAAGAGACTTGGCAGTCATTTTTCAAGGTTCTCCTCAGGTTAACGTGTAGATTCAGTCGACAGTTAGGAAGGCAAATGTAATATTAGCATTCATGTCAAAAGGGCTAGAATGCAAGAGCAGGGGTGTACTTCTGAGGCTGTATAAGGCTCTGGTCAGACACCATTTGGAGTATTGTGAGCAGTTTTGGGATCCATATCTAAGAAAGGATGTGCTGGCCTTGGAAAGATATCAGAGGAGGTTCACAGAATGATCACTGGAATGAAGAGCTTGTGGTATGAGGAATCGTTGGGGACTCTGAGTCTGTAATTGTTGGAATTTAGAAGGATGAGGGAGGGGGATCTTATTGAAACGTACAGGATACTGCAAGGCCTGGATAGAGTGGTTATGGAGAGGATGTTTCCACTACTAGGAAAAACTAGAACTAGAAGGCACAACCTCAGGCTAAAGGGATGATTCTTTAAAACAGAGAAGAGGAGGAATTTCTTCAGCCAGACAGTGGTGAATCTGTGGAACTCTTTGCTGCAAAAGGCTATGGAGGCCAGGTAATTGAGTGTCTTTAAGACAAAGATAGATAGATTCTTGATTAATAAGGGGATCAGGGATTATGGGAGAAAGACAGGAAAATGGAGATGAGAAAAATATCAGCCATGATTGAATGGTGGTGCAGACTCGATGGGCTGAGTAGCCTAATTCTGATCCTATGCCTAATGATCTTATGGTATAGTGCTGCTAAACTTTCCGCTCCTTATCTTGAACCTATATCCCTTCATGACTGACCTTTGCATCATTGTGTCAGCATGAAAGACAATCACAAAGAGAAGCGCTTGCTGAGGACATTGCTTAATAATATAGAATCCCTGCTTCAATGATGGTCTTTTTTTTTAAATGTATGACGAAAATGTGTAACATTTTTAGTGCCTTATGGGTTAATTTGACCATTTAGATTGTGAAGATTACCTGAAAAAAAAATGTTTCAACCCAGTAAGGAGAGTTGAGGCTGAATAATAAACATAGATTTGGATGAAAGATAAAAAAGTAGGAAAAACCGACGGCTGTTCATTTAGTGTTTTAATCTAGAGAAAAAATTGCATCTTTAATTCATACAGATACTAATTTCATAATATATTTCAACTCCCTGAATTGCAAAATGTTATAGTTCAGTCATTTCAGAGACTTAGGTTGGTTACTATGGAATTGAGGACTGCCCACAAGGTTTTTCCAACTAAGCTATAACAACCTAAATGACCAAATTAGTCCACATGCCTGTAAAGGTGTTGCACAAGTCACAAATTAAAAAATTTATGATTATTATTAAACTAAGAGCTTCATATTATTTGGTTCTGTATTCAATATACGTTCCCTCTGTACGTCACCTTTAATGTAATGTTCTTGCCACAACAATTTGGGACTACGGTTAAGATTATTATCAAATAAATTTAACACAACATATTTTTGCAAGAAGATGTGAAATATTTGCAAGGATCATTCCTTACCAAGTCTCTATTGATATTGTTTAGCACATGAGTGGTAACTCAAGCTGCAGTGCTTTACTATCCAATGCAGAAAGATGAATGCTGCAGTTTCCTTTGGAAGGTAACTGCAAATCCTCCAAATGGTGCCAAGTTTCACCCGACTGGATGCTTGATGAATATTATAAATGATGATAGATATATATTCACACATAATTTTTCAGCATGTATCAAGCAGATTAGCATGAGTGTTTGTTAATTTTTCTTGTGTTTTGCAGTGTTAACTTTATTTTACAAAATACTTCCTGTAAAAAAAACTTTGTTCCACGAAGCAGAAAACATAAAGGCCTGGATCCTGCTGAACCAAAGTACCAAGGAGCAGGTGGTCCCGAGTTAAACACTTTCCTGCACATTCTAGCTTCAAATACATTTGCACCATAACTTGTTGAAAGTGTGAGTTTGTGATTGCATGATAAGGGCAACAGCAGATCTGGGACCTCAGTGTATGGTGAAACTAGAGTTGCCAATTGTTTCGCAATAGCCAAGAAATTACCAGAACAGGCATCAATCTCCCAGTGAATAAAGGAAGCAATTTGGGAATGTGTAAAATGGTATTTTAAACAAATTGTTATAAAATGCCTGTAAATAAAAACAGCATGCCATCATTAAAAGAGAGGTGCATCATGTGATCCAGTCCCAGTTTCACTTTATCCTGTGGGTAGAAAATAGCACACACACACAGCTCTGCCGCTGATGGCTTCAAGTTTTTTATCCATGTATACATTTTCTTACATGCCTACTTTAAATAAATCAACCCACAATGTGTTTGCTCAATCCCCTATGAATGATTAGTGTTCTTATATCATTTTAGCAACACAACATGATATTTAGTGGTGGTCAAACAGTGTAATAGAAAGATTAAGTATAGGCATGACTTGATGAACAGTCTTAGATTATGCTATGTGGCATGAGACATCCTTGACCTTTTTTTGACCTTGACCTCAGACTGCAAAAGTCAAGAAAGGCAAGTGACTAGGTCGATCACAAGTGAGGGAGACCCAAATGAAAAAAAAACAAAGAATGTTGTTAAAATTAGTCCAGAGAAGGCTGTGATTATAACTGGTGACTTCAAAAGTCTCCTATTATGGGGAAAGGTCAAGGAGATATTGTCAAAAATTTGAAGTTTGAATAGGGCTGTATCTGGTCTATTATTTGAATTCAAAATGTCTGAACCAGACAAGCAAGCCATAAAAAGTTGCCTAGAAATTAGGAATGAAAGTCTCCACCAGCTGAACACATCAGGATTGACAGAAGAGCTAAAGGGTCCACAAAAGACATGGACTACATTGGAAAATCGATACAAAATCAGGTTAAATTTCTATATTCATTGTGTAGAGTTAATGTCACTTCGACAACAACTTTCAGAATCCATACTCCACTTCGTCAGCAGATGCAGAGAAAAGGGTACGTACTGTGATTTTTCAAACACAGAGCTAGCAGACATAATTATTGAGTTGGTGATCACATCCATTCCCATGAAGCATTCCAGCAGGATTTATTAGACCAATCCAAAACATAGAGCATTTAAGAGCTGCTCAAGGATGGGTATAATTATGCAGTGACCCTTACAGGTCGACAACACTTACAGGTCCTACATACAACCCCAACTGTTGACGTACTAGCTGGAATGCCCAAACCTAGCAAGACATGTGAAAGATGTGGCCTTCTGCATGCATCAGTGAGTTGCCCAGCTTTCCAGCAATTCTGCACAATATGACAGAAAAGGCCATTGGCAATGGCAGTGCAGTACCACAGAGACTGATGAAGTTACAAAGATTCATGCATTGGTCCAAACAGACCATCCACAACTGGTACCATCAAGTAATAAGAATGACCATCTGGTATTCTGTAGGAAATATACATATGAGATGATTAACAAATCAGAAAATGGTGATGCTGTGCATATAGAGACAAAGAGCAGTGAACTTTTTCACACCGTCAACCACGTGGAAAACCTAGATGCCATCATATTATCAAAGTGTTTGCCAAGATTCAAATTATCTGCCCGAAAAAAGTTGGTAACTACTCATTACTGGCCAAGATTGCCAACATACCACCCTTGTAAATTCTAAAAAACACATATCCAATCATGGAAAGCGATAATAAAACCAGATTTCATCACCACCGAGTGCAAGTTTGATGAATTCTCCCGAGTGCCACAGAGGTACTGCCATGATGAAGATTAAAGACCAAGCAATCACAGGTCTTTCAGCATGTCATGATCTTGCACTGATAACAATCATGGAATTAGTCAGATTTCATACAACAGATCAAAAACCTCAAACATTATTCATCACCTCAATTCATGACCTAACATCTAAGCTTTTTAGCTTTGTCAAAGGATCATCTGGATTTGAAATGTCAGCTCTTTTCTCTCCTCACAGATGCTACAAGATCTGCTGAGATTTTCCAGCGTTTTCTCTTTTGGTTTCAGATTCCAGCATCCACAGTAATTTGCTTTTATCAAAATATCCAGAAGGTTTTAGTAAAATTGACAGTTTCAAGGAAGCTTCAACGTTACATTTGCAGGAGAATGCAAGATGGTGATTCTCCCATTCTGACCCACTAATTGTTGGCAGGTCAGGTCAGGAGATGTGCAACTGCGCTGATTCACGGGATTTGTGCCAGCATTCCCGGTGCATGCGCATCTTCCACTGCCAGAAATCTGCCACAGTTGAGACAACGCAGGAAACCAGTGGAAAGACCATGTTAGTCATTTTAATCTATTTTTAATGTTTTTTGAATATCGTTATCAGGCCTAGGACGGAATTGTCCCAGCCTCCGTGGGCACCCTGGCAGTTCTAGCCTGTGCCTCAGCACTGCCCAAGGGGCAGGGGCACCTTGGCACTGACCACCAGACAAAATGAAGTTCTAAGGGGCTATGGCCCATAGGGTGGGGTCAAGGGGGCAGGGCTTAGGGGGCAAAAGTGGGAGGTGAGGGTGGGGGCGGGGTCCTGATGCCACTCTGCATTGGAATTTGGTCAGGACTAGAGGGAGACCAGCATTGTGAGGTTGATGGTGAGATGTCATTTTTGTGACAGGGAGTGCGCACCATCTAGTAATAGGCTTCCTCACCAAAAATCACTGAACAATTTATATATTAATAATGGTTTGGATATTAACTACTGTTTTCAATTTGTCAGCAAATTCTGATTTGATATAATCCTGAAAGCCTGGCAACTATGCAATAAGTGTTTGCATCAACTGCAGAGCAAAGCTTCCTTTACTCTGTCCTAACAATGGATATGCATTTAAAAATGCCAATCCTGTCTAAGTGGCTCTTGGCTTCAGAACAGCTGAAGACATGTGAAATAAGAAAGATTGAATAAAACTCTTGACATTTTTCGTTGATTTATTATAGAAGTATAAGTTCTGAACCCTTCATTATCTATATTCATTAATCCAGTTCACAACTCAAACTAAACCAGAAATTTAAATTTTTGGAGGTTATAAGTCACCCCAGCAGTTCAAATTACTGCTTAAGCGCAGGCTAAAGCTTATCAGGTTAATGAGAGAGCAGCATTGCTGTATTTAGATGTGGTGTTATAATGAGATTCTATCTGCAATGTTAAACATTTATGGCTTGGTGCTGAAGTGCAGCTTTAGTGCTTAACCTTACATGGGCTTCTCTCTATTCGTCCTTTAGATATTCCCTGTCCCCAGTGTAGGAGGCTAAGAATCACGTGGAGGCTTAGTAACAATGCAGTTTTCCCTATGGACACCAGAGACCTTGGAAACAATCAAACACGGTAGCAAATTAACTCGAAAGAAGCAGTCCCTTGGTCTTCAGTTATATGATTTGAAATAACTCTTAACCAAACCATAGTCGCCAACTCAAAGTACTGTGTAGTTTATGTGTCAATTGGCTACTTGCTGGCATTTATTTTAGAAATAACTTGAGTTTTCCAATAGATTTTGCCTGTGATCTAAAGGCCCACTGAAGAATGATCGACATTGCAAATCACTGTTTATCCTTTAATTGTCAATTGATCACATGATTTAGCTCATGTGATTGCATTTAAAGTAATCATTTGACCACAATTGGTGAAACTTGAACAATTTTATATATCTTAATTTATTACCCCTTATTAAGTATTCGTAATGTAATCCTATAAATGACCAAAGAATTTAACTTACAATGTAAATTAGCATATAATTCATTGACTAACAACAGTCAAGATTAAATAAACAGTAAAGACTGCAATACTGCTACCAATATCTGAAATCTTGATGCTTAAAAGACAACTATATTTATAAGCTGACTTTAGCAGCCTTAACAAAGTTCTAGATCAGATTTAGTTTGCTTAATCAGTTAGATTCAGTCATGAGTGACTGAACATTGCTGAATTCTCTGAAAGAATAAGCTGCTAAAATTGCTACTTCAAAAAGAAATGAATTCACTCTTCAGTACAAACTGAACAATTTTCATATTAATCTCATCACAAAACTGACCAAAACATTTTTTCCTTTCAAGTCTGATTGCACTGGCCAACTTGGATTTTTGTTCAATTCAGAACAAGACTTTTGTTGACACAGATTTAATATTTTGGCCATTGATGGATCAAGAGCCAAAGCAGCATATCACAAGACGAGAGATGTGATCCTGCCATTGTCTTGAATTCACTTTCTTTGCTACACTACTCTGGTAGAAAGTCCCTCTTCACAGATACAGGCAAACCAGTAGAAGAATTATGTACAGATTGCTGTTGCAGGATAACTTTGATTCAGTTTCGCAGTTTGTTTTAAAACTAATTCCCTGCACTTTGCATATCTGTGTATTAATATTCAATTATTTTATAGAACTGTGGTCAATCATGAACAATATGACACCACCAGGGCCATTTGAAGGAGTATAACTCAATGGAGTTTGGGAGTACAGTATTGCTGTAAATTCCTTCAGGAATGTCCAGCTGTCCCATTTAAATGAATCATGTAAAGTCAGAAAGAGATAGGCTCAGGTTATAGTGTCAGATAGCATCAATGATAGAAATTTCTTACAACCCAACAAATGGTAGATAGAATTTCACCACCATTGTTGGAATCATTGACATCCATAAGGGTCCGGTCTTGTTGTGACAATGTTACTGGGGGAGTCATTCAAAAGTTGGACTAACGAATCAGAGAACATGGGTTAAAATCTCACCACTGCAATTTGAGTTCAGCTATAAAAAGCTGATACCTGTAAAAGTGTCTTTCCTTCAAAAAAGTGAATAGGGGAATTAAGGGAACTAGGGGAATTTTACACCAACTTCATTACACTGTTAATGTAAGACTTACTTCTGACTAATAAATGAACTTTTACTTTTGATGAAGCCATTAGCTCTGGTGAACTAATCATGGTATCTATAGTGATGCACTGAGGATTGGCGGGTCCAATGGAAGCCACTCTGGGCAGCTTGATATTTATTTCCTCATTCATAGGATGTGCACATCGTTAGTTAGGACAGCATTTATTGTTTATCTGTAGTTGCCCTTGAGAAGGGATGTAGCTGCACAGAACTTAAAAATCGTGATAGATTTCCCTGTTATATACAGGCTGACTGTTCCTTGTTGTGGGTGTGAAGGCAGAAAATGGCAACGTTCTAAATAAAAACTCTCCAATGTGGGTGAACTTATTCTTCTCTGAAACAAGAATAGTTGGTAAAATGCTGATAATGGCCTCTGCAAAGCAGTTGCTGTGAACATTTTTTTTTAAATCATGGGCTTGTGGCAGTGAGTTAGATTGAAATTCTCCTGCTTCTTTACTTGACAACAAAAACCTAAAGAGCAGCATGAATGCTCTTTAGACCAGTTCAATGGAATTTCTGCTTGTCTTTCATTGCAATTATGATGGCAGATCCCTATTCCCAATCCACAAATTATTTAATTGGAAAACAGTAAATGGCTAAATGGTTCAGTTGGATAAAATATTTTCTTAAATCTCTGCAGTAAGCCTGTCACAGAGGACTGAAACATCTTAGGAACCTCACGCTGAAATTTGACTGGCAATCTACAGCAAAACTTGGTGGGACTTAATCTTGTTTTGTGGGCCATTGAAATCTGCAGAATACCACCAACTGTAGCAAATTTCAGAGGAAGAAACAATAAAGAATCTAGATAGGACTACTTGAAATATACTGCTTACCTTCAGTTACAGTGTGAATAATCGAGATTATCAGGGACCAAGTTCATCCAGTGAGAATAACGTATGGTTTCCAGGCACTAAACTGCTTCCTGGGCTTGTAATATGAAGCCAAGGAAACGACACTCTGCACCTACACCTGAAACAGATTTAAAGCCTGTTTTTGAGGGGGTCACAGCAAAGATGGTTTCCCTTAAGACAGCTGATACCGGCAGCATTAATAAAAAAGATCTATCGTTTGCCTAACAGAGACTTAAAGGGCACCCCCTGTGAGGCTACAACCATCAAGGCAAGTTTTAAAATATACTTAGCTGAAAATGGTGCTGTAGTGAACTAAAGAAACAACTTGCATTTATATAGCAGCTTTCATGACTTCATTTTACAGCCAGTCGAATACTTTTTGAAGTGAAATTACAATTGTGTTGTAGAGAAACACAATAATTCCAATAGAAGGATTTCATGAACAGCAATGTGATAGTGGCCAAAGAATTGATTTAAGTTCTAAAAACAGAAAGTGTTGGGAAAACTCAGGAAATCTAGGGCAGCATGTTGGTACAGTTATTACCTACTGCCTCATAGCACCAGGAATCCAGGTTTAATTCCGGCCTTGAGTAACTGTCTGTGTGGAGTTTGCACATTCTCCCTATGTCTACAGGCGCTCCGGTTTCCTCCCACAGTCCAAAAAAGTGCAGGTTAGATTAATTGGCCATGATAAATTAATCCTAGTATCAGGGGATTAGCAGAATAAATATGAGGGGTTACAGAGATAGGCCTGGGTGGAATTGTGGTCGAGCAGATTAGATAAGCTGAATGGCTTCCTTCTGCATTATAGGGATTCTATGATTCTATGGTAGCAACTGTGGAGAGAGAAACAATGTTAATGTTTCAAGTCCAATATGATTCTTCTTTGGGAGTTTTTTTCAGAGATAAGTGTGCAACAATTGGGCAATGGTTAAAACTTTTCTTCTAATTGGATACTCTCCTCCTTGCTTCTGTCCATCACCAGGGCCTCCCTCAACTCTATTAGCCCCATTTCCATTACAGCTCTTCCTCACTGGAGAACTGTTGCAAAGCCGACTGTGATCTTTAATCTTGCTTTGTCAGTGAACTAACTGTCTGCTACTCTCCAGATTCACGTTGCACACTAACACCTGGTATCGGACACACCTTGGGTTTCATCATTCAGGTGCAGCCATTTTTCCTAACAATATTCCATGAAATATTATTAAGCCATGGTATTCCGATACATAAGCTATTTATGATACTGGACAGTTTAGATTTTGCCTGTTCACAAAATTATGTTGGTAATTAATTTATTTGCAATGTATGATACATTGCAATGTATGCAATGGATTCCCCTACAACCTGGAGTAGGGGGATCCTCAATTTTGTTATGCCCCCAGATGAGGAGGAATATGTTGATAGCTATTTTGCAATTTCCTCAGTTGGTCGCACAAAGATTTGTTTAGAATCTTTTCCCTGATTCAAAGAATGAGGAGGTTGAATGCTTACCAAAACCTGAGGAATAATAATACACACACACACACACACACACACACACACACACAGTACATTGAGACTGTTCAGTTCGATGATTCTGATAGACTTTGGAGCTGTCCTTATTGCTTTTGCCATCTTTAAAGACAGTTGTTGCCTTGTTCCCAGAAAGAGAAATGACCAATTCTATCTGCTAGGGTAAGTGAAGAGACTGTCCTGTTTGATTTGAATTGATTTACTATTGTCACATGTATTAATATTTTTCACTGTATACTGTGGACAGTGAAAAGTGCAGTGAAAAGTTCTTTCTGCTTGTGCCTGCTAGACAACTTGTCTCCAGCAAGGAAAAGAGGAAAAGAATGAGAGAGAGGCAGGGAGGGGGGCGGGGGGGGGGGGGGGGGGTGCGCAGGGAAGGTCCTTATTGCCTCTTTGTTGTTCTGCTTCTCACTAGTTGTCAGCCAATTTTGAAGCCATTTTCTCTGTGTATTCCTCAGAGGATCATCATGCCTTGCATGCATCTGAGAACATTATACACATTCTGCAATATATAAATAAACAGGAAATGGCTGTTTATGGATGTTATAAACAGTCTCCATTGTCCTCACAAACTAAGGAATTAGTCCAATACTTTACATTTCCATATCTTTCTTGCATATGTCTCTGTTTGAAGTGGAACTTGACCCCTCTTTGGGTACAAAATTCCACGTCCTGTCAGGAAGGTCTGTCAGCAAAATCCATAAAAGGATTTTCCAGAAAGTGATCCTTTTAAGTATCAGCCATCTTTAGATCAGCATCTTTACTGATATATCTTTAAAAAGTGTAGGCCTTCCTTAAAAAGTTCAATACAGTAATGGATAGTTGGAGAAGCAGTAGTGCACTTCTATGACACTAGCGACACCATTTAATGTACATTATACACAAGAACTCTCATCTTCCATGGATGTGACTGATTTGAAGGAAGTACAGAGTTGTAAGGAAAGGAGGAATTGTAGAATTCCAACAGTGCAGAACATACCATTCAGCCCATCGAGTCTGCACTGACTCTGACAGACTATCTTAACCAGATGCTGTCCCCCATCTATCCCTGTAGCCCCGCACATTTACCGTGGCTAACCCATCTAACCTACAGGGGCAATTTAGCATGGCCAATCTACCTAATATGCATATTTTTGGGCTGTGTGAAGAAACCAGAGCACCCTGAGGAAACCCACACAGACACAGGGAGGACATACAAACTCTACAAAGTCATTCAAGGCTGGAGTTGAACACAGATCTTTGGTGCTGTGAGGCAACAGTGCTAACCATTGTGCCACTGTGTTGTAATAATGGAGGAGGAGCAATTACCCTCCCATTTTGTCTTTACCATCATCCTTTCTGTCATCTAAATTTTCTGTCCATCAATCTATTACAGATTTTCCCTTTTGTTTTTGCCCACTCCTCCTTTCTCTCCCTTTCTGTTATATTGTTATATTATTTATAAAGAGCTGGGAACCAATTGATAGGTGAACATATAACACGGGATGCCACATACACTGTCGCACTGCAGTCATTCACCAAGAAATTATGCATCAATCCATTCTGTCTACAAGTCACACCGAACGTAGAAAGAAATATACATCTGTGAATCTAGATTGAGATTATTTCTAAGTTATGGGAACCAAAAGACATAACATTCTCCATTTTCTTAAAATCTTTTACTTCTTCCAATTCTGATGTAAGGTTATTGACCTGAAATATTAACTGTTCTTTTCTCCACAGACACTGCCTGGCATGCTGAGTATTTCGAGAATTTTCTGTTTTTATTTATTCCAGCATCTGATGCTTCTAGCTTTTTTACTCAATGCAGCCTTCTGTTGGGGAGGATTCTGAAATACATGCCAGTCAAGCAATAGACGATTGATACTGAATTCCCGAAGTGTCTTGCATTTAACTGTTTGCAAATGTTCGACCATTTGATATCAAATTTACTGGCAGTCAGTTGGAATTATACTGAACAAAATGCTCCGTGATGCTATCTATTGAGATCAGCCTTTAAGCAGGATAAATCTTTATTCTGACTTTGGGTGCATGCCTTTTGTTTGCAGGCTCAGGATGTAGGACAATTAATAAATAATGATTGAACATATCCATTTTAAGTATCATATTTTTATAAAATTTTAAGGATACAGACACTATGGATAGTTAAAAGCTGTACACTAACGGATTGATATAGTTAAAATAAATCTTGCCATTGACTTTGCACAACAGAGTGTTGTGTTAATCAGCTATGACAAAAGCTGCATGTGATTCCCTCAGGAGTGGTTGGCAATGTGGTATGATTATAATAGCGCAGAACAGCCAAGCTGTTACTATAGTAACAAGGTTCACAAGACCGCATTGGAATGTGAGCCTGCCTTAATCTTCACAGCAGTGACATTCTTGAACAATTTTAGCATTATGATCCTCATCTGAAATCATCCACAAAGAATACAAACTTTAGAAACATTTTATAAAAAAAAACATTGCTGCAAAGAATTTTAATCAACGTCTTTACAGTCACTGATAATTCTGCGATCAATCCATTTATTAATAAAATGGACATTCTTGACTTGGAAACCAAAATTTGCTATCATTGTAATTTCATAAATATTTAAATCACTGTTAGTAACTTGATCTGTCATGACAGTATTTGTGCTCCTTTTTACTGCTTGTAAGGCGGTTCATGTTTTCTTACCCTCACAGTGATTGTCCCAATTAAATGATTCCAAGGCAACTGCTTTTCTGTGAGTTTAAAGTAAAGAAGTATTATTATCCAGGCTGTGACATCTCATTCACTGGTCCCATGCCCACTATCACACACACACAAAATTAGATGCAGGTGAATGTACATTAATGCAATTACAATTTATCTTGGTCTCTTTCAAGAGATGCCTGTGGTTTCTTAGATGAGTTGATTCTTTGGTTATAGTGAAGGGCTGAAGTTCTTCCATCCCACCCATCACTGGAATTTTAGCAGATGGATTCCAAAGAATATGAAACACCATTGATGATCAGCTGGGAATTCCCAGCTTTCAGATCAACACAGCCGGAAAATTCTGCCCAAGATCTTATAAAATAGCGGATTCTCAATGAGCTGCAAGACTTATTGTAACAAAATTACTCGGAGTTTTCTTTCAGGTGAACTCAAGTTTTCCCGTTTCATGGAATAATGAGTTATATATTGGTTGCCTGAATGATTTGCAACTGGTTCAATAGCTTTTGATGGAGTTCTGTCTGCAATCAGTTTTTTGCTGTTTTTAAAAGCAAATAGAAAGTATGGTTGCCTCATCATGTGATCTGTACAAACTCAAAGTCCTTTTCCAAATGAGGTGGGTGGTTAAGTTAAATATATATCCTGTGTTTTGAGTGTCACAGGTTGACAATTTGAGACAGTCAGTGTACTTGAATTTGAAAACTCATTCAAAGTGGCATTACTGATTTGAATTATATTTATATATTTATTATATTTAGAACATTACAGTGCAGAACAGGCCCTTCTGCCTTCGATGTTGCGCCGACCAATTAGGAAAAAGCAATGACCCTCTAACCTAAACCATTCCCTTTTCGTCCATAAACTTATCTACTAACCTCTTAAACGCCACCAAACTTGGCGCATCTACAACTGCAGCAGGCAGGGCATTCCATACCCTTACCACCCTCTGGGTAAAGAACCTACCTCTGACATCCGTCCTATAACTACCACCCCTTAATTTAAAGCTATGTCCCCTCGTGCTAGCTTTCTCCATCCTAGGAAAAAGGCTATCACTGTCCACCCTATCTAAACCTCTAATCATCTTATATGTTTCAATAAGGTCTCCTCTTAGCCGCCTCCTTTCTAACGAAAACAACCTCAAATCCCTCAGCCTCTCTTCATAAGACCTGCCTTCCATATCAGGCAACATCCTGGTAAACCTCCTCTGTACCCTCTCCAATGCCTCCACATCTTTCTTATAATGTGGGGACCAGAACTGCACACAATACTCCAAGTGCGGCGCACTAGAGTTTTGTACAGTTGCAACATGACGTTGCGGCTCCGAAATTCAATCCCCCTACCAACAAAAGCTAAGACTCCATATGCCTTCTTAACAACCTTATCGACTTGATTGCCAACTTTCAGGGATCTATGCACATATACACCAAGATCCCTCTGTTCATCAACACTATTAAGAGTCCTACCATTAGCCCTATACTCTACACATTTGTTATTCCTGCCAAAGTGAATTACCTCACACTTTTCCACATTAAACTCCATTTGCCACCTCTCGGCCCAGCTCTGCAACTTGTCCAAGTCTCTCTGCAAACTATAACACCCCTCTTCACTATCTACCACTCCACCGACTTTAGTGTCATCTGCAAATTTACTAATCCATCCTTCAATACCCTCATCCAGATCATTTATAAAAATTACAAACAGCAGGGGCCCCAAAACAGATCCCTGAGGTACACCACTTGTAACCGAACTCCACGATGAATAACTTCCATCAACCACCACCCTCTGTCTTCTATCAGCTAGCCAATTCCTAATCCAATTAGCTAAATCACCCTCAATCCCATACATCTGCATTTTCTGCAGAAGCCTTCCATGGGCCACCTTATCGAACGCCTTACTAAAGTCCATATATACCACATCAACTGCCTTACCCCCATCCACCTCTTTGGTCACTTTTTCAAAAAACTCAATAAGGTTAGTAAGGCACGACCTACCCTTCACAAAACCATGCTGACTATCCCCAATCAATTCATTTCTCTCTAAATAACTATAAATCCTATCCCTAATAATTCTCTCCAATACTTTGCCCACAACAGAAGTAAGACTCACTGGCCTATAATTCCCCGGAAAGTCTCTCTTCCCCTTCTTGAACAATGGGACCACATTCGCTATCCTCCAGTCTTCCGGAACTATACCCGTAACCAACGACGACCTGAAGATCAGAGCCAGAGGCTCTGCAATCGCCTCTCTTGCCTCCCAGAGAATCCTAGGGTAAATCCCGTCCGGCCCAGGGGACTTATCTAACTTCAAACCCTCAAGAATATCTAGCACATCCTCCTTATCTACTTCAATACTTTCCAGTTCGCAACCCTGTATCCCAGCGTTAGTTTCAGGAAAGGACGTTGCACCAACATGACTACGGAAAGTTTCTTTTGCTCCTTCTCGAGACAGCGATTGGTTTTAATCCACAAAAGGAGTCAGGTTATCCTTGGGCAGATATATTTTTGTTGCCTTCTGTGTTCAGTTTTTAAAATATAAAAATGATTCTGAAGTTCAGAATATACTGGAACATGACATATCACACAGCCACTTCAAAGAATTGACATCAAATTTCTTTTCCACTGTTTTAATGGACAAATATCTCCTTCAACATCCCCAACAATAATTCACAAATAGGTTATTTGGTTTTACGTGACTTGGACACAAATGTAATATTTTACAGATACTTTCACTTTGTTAGTTTAAGACCAAGTTCTAGTGTTTCTAAAATGGTTCCTCAATGTCCCTTAGGAAGAGAAACCTGTCTTCCTCCTTTATGCTGATCTCCAATTCCCCATAATATGATTGTACTATCAGCCCTCTGAATTAACAGAGAAAATAATTTGGGGGCAATCTTACTGGCTCGTCACACCGTTCAATCAGAATGGTCATTTCCTCTCATGGCAAAGTCCTTATCTCAGCTGCACCACTAGCAAACATATCATATGAAAGTTGCCAATGGAGTGAAAATTGGAGCATGAGTTACTTTGTGCCATTCTGGGGTATCTTCCACCAGTTGGTGCAGAATAGCATTTAAACTATCTGCCAGCAATCACCTCAACTCCAGCGCAGTCAGGGAATAATGCATGACAAATAAGTGTAAGCATAGAAAAAATGATTTCAGGAACATGCAAAGAAAATAAATAATGAAACTGTGGTTAGCACTGTCGCCTCACAGCGCCAAGGACCCGGGTTCGATTCCCAGCTTGGATCACTGTCTATGTGGAATCTCCATATTTTCCCACGTTGGCGTGGGTTTCCTCTGGGTCCGAATGATGTGGTGCATTGGCCATGCTAAATTCTCCCTCAGTGAACCTGAACAGAAGACAGAGTGTGACAACTAGAGGATTTTCCCAGTAACTTCATTGTAGTGTTAATGAAAGCTTACTTGTGACAGTAATTTAAAAACTTTAAACTAAACTTTAGAGTGAAATTGACTTTGTTTAATCTGAGAATATCATGTTATATGAAATGGCAGGGTTGCACAAGCTCTGAATTGTTGGTAAGAACAACAAAAGGTGCAAAACAATTTTTTAAAAATATAACTAATATCATCCTACCTGTGAATGCATTCAGTACAGTCCTTGACGAAACTCTTTGCAAGCTTTCAATTAGCTCAGTTAATTCATCTGGTGAAAAGTTGAGTCAAAGAGAACAGGGAAGTTCTGAGTTTGATCACTAATACATGTGAATTAGTTGTTTTGAACTAAGGGGAACATGAATTATTCATACTGTCTGGGTTAAGAATGGACATACTGGGCAGCAGTTTAAAGTAATTCATTCAATTAATAGCTTTGGTTTACATAGTTTCATCGCCTTCCAAAAGATGCTACACAATCACTAAAACTTCATGGACTCTATGGCCTTGCATGTGGGATTACAGAGCAGTTGCCAGTCAGAGAATTACAGGCCATCTGTCTAGTTCAGTATCCGAAGAACATTTCTCATCTCTTATTTATTTGTTTATTAAATGCACGAACTATCTCTGGCAACAGAGTTTAATACTTCCCAATAAAGCTTGAGCTAAGATGTGAGTTTATGTTCCTAAAGATTATGTGGCCTCGTCTTGCATAATCTTTAAGACACAATGTTCATACTGAAGATAACATGGTGATATCTGAATTCTAGAAACTTCAGAAGCAGTGTGTGAAAAGCTTAAAGATAACAATAGATGGCGACAGTCAGTTAAGAATAGACAAACTGGAAATCAAAGTTTATTTCCAGCTTATAACTTGGAACAAAGCCATATGTTATTGTGTGCAATACAGATTACTGAGTACATGGACATTTAATAGTAACTTCTTCAGATGCCATGCTTTAAAATATCAATAATCTTAACTTTCTGACTTTCATAGTTCTTCATAGCAGCCAATATTGTGGCTGGAATTTTCTTACCCTTCATGAACATACCATTTCTTTTGGTCTAGCCTAAAGTCCATTGACATTCTGAGGGACTGAACAATCCCCCGGCGGTGGGTAAAGCCAGAAAATCCCACCCTGTGGTGTTGTTCTCAAATCTTATAACTTCTGTTTCTTAGACTGTTGATGTATCTCCTCTTCTGTCTCCCTCTCACTCTACTACCCCCATTTCACCAATCACTAGCAGATGTTCTAGCTTCTCTCCCCCAAAAGAATTATAGTTGTCTCTTAATGATCATTTGCAAGAGTTCCTCTTGTATGTCTTTTTCCTCAAAATTTAATTAGTTGAAAGTGTTGTTCATTAATTCTCATCATAAATCTCAGAAAACATGGTTGGAATTTTACCAGCACTCAGAGGCACACAGAACGGCATTCTCTGTTCACCTTAGTTAGGATCTTATGAGCCTCGAGTGAGTGAGATGGTAAAATTCCAGTATATATCTCTGATGCCTTCAATTTATCTTCTAATGTCTTGGTCATATTCCAACTTTCGCATACATATAATAACACCAACCAGATGTAATATTTCAGTATTCTCATTCTGCTTTCCATTCAGATGTCTTTATGCTGAAAAAGGTCTGCCATTTATGTTAAGGTTGTTTCTCCACTTCTGAAGTCTTGATCAATTTTCCCATCAGATGTTATGATCCATTGCCAGATCCTGATGGTGCGTTAGGGAGGGAGCTGTTCAGAACCAATAAAGTTTTGTTTACAATAGACAAAGTTCGAGATTCAAGTGAAGAAAGCTGCAAGATTCCCTGGGTTTTTAACAAACAAAATAAAACATCTTTACTACCCAAATTCAGAAAAATAATCTATCTTATACTCACATTCAAGGTAAGTATGAGATATATGTAACTGACAGGTAGATCATGGTTGAATATACTACATTACAAAATAAATGCCAAATGCAATCAAACACAATTCCATCGATTTCTCTACAACCAGATGTCCGTTACATTGTGAGCCAACTAATCAATTGAAACTTCCTCTTTCCCACGAGGGTTTCCGATCTCTACATTTGAAGATCTTGCCTTAAAATTCTCGCCATGGGGTTGTCCTCACTTGGGTAGTTTCAATGACAGCCCAGCTCACAAGGTTTCAACCTCTGTTTCTCTGTGCTCCTGAATAGATTCAAACATCCATTACAAGAACAATTTCAATTCATCGCCAAGACAAGCAAAACACTACCACTCTAAACTGTCTGCAGTATGGATTCACCAACCTTTGGCTGCCTTCTCAGATCTTCAGGGTTTCTTCTGAATCCTCTTTGAATAGCAGAATTTCTTACAAGCCAACTTAATGCCCACAGTCCTTTTTCTAACTCATGCCCGTTTCTTTGCTCTACTCTTTTGCTTCATTGGGACCTGTTTCAGTCCACTGTTTTTGTCCCTTGCTTGGAAGTTCCTTGTGGGACTGTTCCCCATCTCCCTCCCTTGTCTCTTTCCCTAGGACACTTGCAGGTGATGATGATCCATAGCCAGTTACCTGACCTGGGTTGTCACACACTTTTTCCCATTTCCTTGTGTTTAGGCCTGCATATCCCAGGGCCTGAAAGACATGGAATATCCAAACCACATACTGCAGCCTGTTCTTATCAGCACACATGCAAGAAACCTTGAGTTCATTAGGACTTGGGAGTTCCCAACCACCGAGGTAAATTTGGCCTTCTTGACACCTTTCTCCTTGGAAGAATGAAAGGGAAGGAAATCTGCTGTCCTTACCTGGTCTGGCCTACACATTGCTCCAAAGCCACAGCAATGTGGTTGACTCTCAACTACCCTTGAGCAATTAGGAATGAGCAATAAATGTTGGCCAGCCAGCGACACCATGTTCCATGAATAAAAAAGTTTCACTACTGTGAAAATTTATTTACAATGGCTTTTTGTTGCTTAATAAGAAGCACTTAACATCATAAACTCCTAACAAATAGTTTATTATATACTATAGAGTAAACTTTTCACAATTACACATATTGTGCAGAATTTTGCATCCCACCTGCCACAGGAATTGTAGCGGGTGGGACATGGCCTATGCAAAGCTCCGTTGGCCTCGGAAGGGATTTTCTGGTCTTGGGATGAGTGTAGCTGGAAAATTCCGCCATCATATCAGACAGTTACAAAGATCTAACCTAAAGAATACATGTAATGAGTAGAATTAGCATAATTTAAACATCACAGAATTATCATAACTCTGTGCTTGCTTTTCTTTCCTCTCTTATTGAAAGTCTTTAACTTGGCAAAAAAAATTTCATTAGAGTCCACAGCCTGTTGTCATCTTTTGTTAGCTGTAGGTGGAATTCCACCTTTCAGCTCACTTTCCCAGCACACACATGATAAATTTTCATGTCGACAGTAAGGTCAAACTGGTTTCCTTGTGCACCAATTAATCATTTCTCCTTTGAGTGAAATCACTTTTAATCATTTTAAGAATGTTATTAAGATGGTTTTTATGTTCACACGAAATGCTTTGGTACTCCTGCTTCATTTGATCTTTGAACATGTCAAGATCTTGTCAATCCCATTCAATTCTCTTCGAGCAACAACAATCACTTCTTCAAACTCAATTTTCAAGTTTGCTGATGACACCAATGACGAGAAAGAGTACAGGGATGAGATAGAGGATCTGGTGAAGGGGTGCAGTGACAATAATCTCTTCCTTAATGTCAACAAAATGAAGGAGATAGTCATCGACTCCAGAGGCAATGGAGGACATGCCCCTGTCTACATATATGGGGAAGAAGTAGAAATGGTTGAGTTTTCAAATTTTTAAATGTTCCAATCACCAACAACCTGTCTCGTTTTCCCACACGAACACTATAATTAAGAAAGTTCACCAACGCCTCTACTTTCTCAGAAGACTAAGGAAATTTGGTGTATCCACCACAAGTCTCACCAACTTTTACAGATGTACCATAGAAAGCATTTTTTTCTGGTTTTATCACAGCTTGGTATGGCTCCTGCTCTATCCAAGACCGCAAGAAACTACAAAGGATTGTGAATGAAACCCAATCTGTCACTCAAGCCAACCTCCCACCCATTGACACTGTCTATGCTTTTCACTGTCTCGGAAAAGCAGCCAGCATAATTAAGGACGCTAAACACCCTGGACATACTCTCTTTCTTTGGAAAAAGATACAAAAGTCTGAGGACATGCACCAACCAACTCATGAACAGCTTCTTCCCTGCTGCCATCAGACTTCTGAATGAACTACCTTAAATCAAACTGATCTTAAATCAAACACCCTAATTATCACTGTAACACTACATTCTGCACTCTCTCCTTTCCATTCCTATGTACGATATGTTTTGTCCATACAGTATGCAAGAAACAATACTTTTCATCATATACCAATACAAGTGACAATAATAAATCAAATCAAATCAAACTATGGACTTTTACTTTTCCATTCAATTTGCTTCAAGTGTTCCGTGGAATTCATGAAGTATGTCATTCCATTCCTCTACTTGCCTGGATCCCTGCTGCTGCTTCCTGTCTATGTGCAATTTACTTTATGAAGGTAATATTGGCATTTTAACACTTCAACAACTGATTATTTGGGAAGATTTCCATTATATTTCAAATATTATCCACTGTTAGATGGTATTTTGAAAGCGTTCTCTGGTGACTGCAGAATTATTTTCTTGCTTAAGCAGGGGAAGAAGGGGAAAGGATAAGCCACTTGTTTCCCAGTAAAAGAGCATAAAGGCTTGCAAATCCTTTACCATTGTTTCACTTGAGAAATTAAAAATACCCTGAATAAACGTTCTCTGTGAAAGTTAGTGCAGTTATTAAGATTATTTTGAATGACAGAATATCATCTGGTCTTGATTTAGAGTAATGCAGTTTTTTAAATGTCATAATTTCTTGAATTTTTAAGTCAAATCTGGGAATACACAATACTGCATATGCATAAGAGAATATTTCTACTTGTACATTATTTTTCTGGGCAAGAAATGTTCAAAGGAAAATTTCCAGTTTTAACATTGATTTTTGCAAGATTCATTTAAAGTTATTTCATTTAAAGTTACAAATTTAGAGAAGGTAATGAGAATATTAAGAATGTTAAGATTGACTGTAATGTACCATGTTCAATTTGAGTGATATAGAACGTGATTTAGTAAAATAACTCTTCTGCCACCTTGTGGCCTTTTTGTAAACTACATGGCAAGATGAACTGTGGCTGGCAACTTCCTGAAGTGGAGATGCCAGTGTTGAACTGGGGTAAACAAAGTAAGAAGTCTCACAACACCAGGTTGAAGTCCAACAAGTTTATTTGATAGTAAACCCACAAGCTTTTGGAGTTTGCCCCTTCGTCAGGTGAGTGGAGAGTTCTGGCCTCAAACAGAGCATATAAAGGCAAACACAGTTCACAGAATACTGATTAGAATGTGAGTTTTTACAGCTAATCAATTCTTAAAGGTGCAGACAATCTGAGTGGAGATAGCATTAAGCATAGGTTAAAGAAATGTGTATTGTCTCCAGACAGGATAGTAAGTGAGATGTTACAAGTTCAGGCAAGTCTTGGGGGTTGCAGATAGTGTGACATGAACCCAAGGTCCCAACTGAGATTGGTTCATGAACTTATTGGACTTTAACCTGGTGTTGAGACTTCTTACTGTGGCAACTTCCTGGGTAGGTGTTAACAATAATATTGTTAGATGCATGTAAAAGCTGACTTCATTTTTAATGGTGAAATTAATCCCAAACAGCAACTAAGGACGGAAAATTAGTTCATTTCATTTTTACACCGTCCACGGCAGGAAGCTTGAATTCATCCATATTTAATAGAACATTTCTCAAAAAAGGAAAATAACTTGTATTGATATTGTGACATTCACAACCTCAGGATGTTCCCACAAACAGTAATCAGAATCCATTGAAATCTTTCTGACAGAGGAAATGTCATAAGAAATGGTTATATATTAGCTCGTCCCATATCACTCTTCTGCGTCACTCATTTTGCCTTGTCTGTGATCTAGAGCTCCTCATCTTTCCTCACTCCAGTCAGCTAGCTCCTTTAAACCCTCTTCATCTTCATTATCACAATCAGCCATGTTCTCATTGCCCAACTCCTCTCCTTCCTGCTGTGCTAGTTTGTGTACTGGGGTGTATTAAAAGGCTCCAATGGATTGGCGAAGAACCTGCATTCATGCATGGTTCCTAACAGGTGTGAGTAGCCATACCTTCAATTGGTAACCCTTATCTCCGAATAAGAGGAGTAAGAGGAGGAAAAGCTGTGGACTCTGGAACTGTCAAAATATGTAAGCAGTATGGCTACTTCCTGGGAACCAGGCATGGACCAGAGGGTCTGCTTCTGCAGGTTACAGGTCTATGGAAGCCCTTCCTGTTGATATGGCTGCCGGCTGGTCCATTGAAGCCTTAATGGCCACATGTGTACAGTCAATATCAGTTTGTACCATGAGAAAAACCAATGATGGCCTTCAACCCAATGGCCCTCTCTGCTTGACTTTCCAACAGAGCTTTTGTCACTTCCTTCTTGCACAGTAAAAAGTCTTACAACACCAGATTAAAGTCCAACAAGTTTATTTGGCAGCACAAGCTTTCGGAGTGCTGTCCCTTCATCAGGTGAGTGCTTCACAACACCAGGTTAAAGTCCAACACGCTTATTTGGCAGCACAAATTTTCAGAGCGCTGCCCCATCATAACGAAGGGGCAATGCTCTGAAAGCTCGTGCTACCAAATAAAACCGTTGGACTTTAACCTGGTGTTGTAAGACTTCTTATTGTTCCTACCTCACCCCAATGCCGGCACCTCCACATCATGGCTTCCTTAATGTAACAGTGGGCTGCAGATTGAGAGATCCCATACATTTTGCAATGGATCTTTGGAAAGATCCAGAATTATAGTGGCAAACAACAGTGATCTTCCAAACAACTGGGAATCCTCCAAATCCCTATGGGTATTGATTTGTCATGCAGCTTGGGGCACAGATCAGTGACAGCCTTCCTGAAGATGCTGCCTTTGCTGACACTCAGCATTTGAAGCAAAGTCATCAAATTAATTCTGTTTCCCTCTCCGCAAATGACACGAGCTCCTTTATATTTCCTGCATTTTGGATGATAAATATATTTTTAATTCATAAGATAATTGGGAAAATTTAAAAACTTATGCCACAAAACCAGTAAAAAGCTATTATGCAGTTAGGCCACACAATCTATTTCTTTTGGTGGTGTTTGTTGAGGAATAAATAATCACCCGAGCACATCCCAACTCTTCAAATAGAGAAATAATATCCTGGGACATTTTGTCTCCACTAATAAGATAAACTTTCTACTTTAATGGCTTGTGTAAATGATAATATCTTGGTAGTGCAGCAATATTTTTGGTTCTGCACCCACGTGCCAGTCATGATTATGCATTTCGACATGTCAACTGTCATGATTATCAAAATGCACAATTTCTCAGCAAACCCTATCACGCAGTTTTGCAAAAGGGCTCTGAACTGAAATCTTGGGAATTGTTTTAGGCTGCTCTAGCCTCAGGGAAGACATTACAGACATTAACTCCAGTGCAATCTCTGTATCTTTACACTGGGCTAAAATTGAAATTAAAATAATCCATTTTCCACTACTCTAAATGTTCCAGCTATTACTTCTTATTATTGAGTAGGGACCCTGATTGCTGACTCTATCTCAGTTGATCAGTGATTTAGTTACAGAAATTAGTACTGCAAGGCTCCAAAGCTACCACTGGTATTCTCTTTGACATTGCATTCAGCCCCCAACTGCTTCTTACAAATCAACACTCATCATTCAAAAAGATAAGTATCCCATGTTACCATCATGTGAGGAATGAGGAATCAAAAGGCTTTCCTCCTTTTCCTCTCCTCATTTAACCGCAAATTTTTTTTAGAAGTGGATGTGTTTGCCAATTTGCCAATAAATGTTTAATTATACATGCTTTGACCACAAAAGGCACGATCAGACAGTGCTTTCTTGAGTATTTAAATAAAAGAAAATAGTTTATTGCACTTAACCCAGTCTAAGTAAAATAACAAAATAAAGCTTCAACTTTCACACACAATAGATGGATTACAGAATGGGGAAAATAGGTTATAAAATTCAAATTCCAGTAAAATTAAAGGGTGTACGACTTCAGACTGAGTTTAGTGGCCTTGGTGCTTTCTCTCAGCGGTTCTGTTGCTTTTGAAATTGAGACAGTTCAAATCTGCAAATGGATGATTTATTTTTCTAAAGACAATGGCTGGAGTTTTACTGCCATTTCTCTGTTGGCCTTAGGCGGCATTTTACGATCTAGGCGAGGTTGTAAAATCCCACCGAACAGCTCTGGCTTGAGTTTATCTTTTAAATCTGTGTCTGCACCACCTTGATAGTTAAACTCAACAGACAAATTGGGTGGAGAGAGAAAAAGAAAAGGAATCAATTCAGTCTTTTGTTCCTTCAACATTTCAGTTGCTTATCCTGTTCCGCAGAGAAACCAGGTGCTTCAACACCCAAAAGATTGGCTTGTCCAATAATCTCTCTCCAACTGCCCAGCGATCCCAAATTTGGTCATGGCAAGAGTATTCCAATTAGTTTAAATAGAACATGGCTGGAATATCCTCTCTCAGCCTGGATTCCATTGTTCACATGATAATGTCTAATAGTTTGTTTCCACTTCATTGAGTATTTAAGTGATTGTCTGGATGCTTTGCTAACGGGATAGGAGAGGTCCCATTTATCCACTTTTAAGGCAAAACTTTGCATTTGGCTTTTTTCCATTTCAATTGTTTTAGAATGCCAAAGGTACGAAGAACCAAAATGTTTAGCCATCTTTGACTATGATGTCAAGTTGCTGAAATATAGCTTTAGTTTTTAAAAAAAATAACCAAGCCAGTAAATTCATATGTGTTAAAGGCACAGCACATGCTACTAGTATAAATAGCACTGTGGATGTTCTTAGAATACATGGACTACAATGGTTCAATAAGGCAATTAGAAATGGGCAATAAATGCTGGCATAGCCAATGATGCGCATATCTCATGAAAGAATAATAATCATAAAAAATTGCAGCATTACAGTTATTGAAGTGCTTATAAATTTCCCCACAACCAACTTTGTACAAAACACACAATAACCACAATGTATGGACAGATATCAACTCCAGATCTACTTATTGCACTGTGATTTTGATAAATGAGTAGAGGATAGTGTCTGGATCCTAGTACAGGCAGTCCTATAGCCATAGCTCACTAACTGGGAGAGATTGATTGCTGAGGAAAGTACTTTGCTCTGAGGGAGCTGACAGTGGTCATTCTTATTGTGAGGCAAAGATCTCTGGAACCCACGGTGAATTGGTAGTTATAGTCTTTAATGGCACTTTCAAGCAAAAGGATAGTGATAAAGAGTGTTTGCTGAGAGTTGATTTGACTCAAAATGTTAACTCTGATTCTCTCTCTTCACACTTGCTGCTAGACCTGCCTTGCACTTCCTGTTTTTAATTTCCAATTTTCAGCATCCACAGTAATATGCTTTTACCTTGTAAGATAAAGTGGACGTCTTGAAAATTAAATTTAAGATCTCTCTTGAAAACAATCATCTATTCAAAAGGCTGATCAAATGGGAAGACATGGGTTGATCAGATGGAGTGTTCAATGTCATCTACTTATCCTCTGTTTTTACATTATGAAAAGCAGCTAGTGTGTCCAGCAACCATAATGAAAGTATTTGAATCCTGAAAGAATCGGCATAAATCCAGAGACAGAAAAAAAACTTATTTACTCACTCATTACCAATATGCAAGAGCAACATCTAGCTGCTGCATGAGCTGAGTCATAGCAATCAAAATCAGTGATTGAATCATTATTAGCTGCTAATGTCATATAGACAAATTTTCAGGCAATTTGTCAGATTTACATCAATCATACTATGCATATTGTCAATTTGAATGGATAAAAATATGTTAAGCTGTTGTCTGAGATTCTGCTAGACCTGTGGTGTTTTATATGTTGGATTTATTGTAAACAATATCAGCAGGAATAAATTATCTATACAACAACCACATGGATATCAAATCAAGAAGGGAATGTCCTGTCCGAGCATCTCAGAAAACCTAAGCAAACCCAAAGGAAAGCCCAGTTGTATTTCTGCTTTGAAAAAGGCACTGAAAAAGCTCCACCCATTATTCCTAAGTAAGCAAAAACTGTGGGAATCAGGGCAAAACTAGAGTATGAACAAAAAAAATACTGAAAAATTGAAAATGACAAGTACTGGTTATACAGGATTTACGTGAAGGCAGTGGGGGGACGCTGAATGGAGTGCCCCAGGGTTGTGTTTGCATCCTGCTGTTTCTAATTTATGTCCAATTATTTGGATTCCGAAACTTGATGCATCTTGCTTAAATTTGCTGATGATACTAAATTAGGAAAGGCAGAAGAATCAAAGAAAGTTATCCATAAATTGAAGAATGTTGTGAGCAAAATATGTGACCAGAATAAACAATGATAAAATTTAATTCAAATATATGTGAAGTGTAAGAAGGAAAAATGGTTATCAATATGCATATTTTGTGAATTATATTGAAAACCAAGATTAAAGTTATAAGGGATGGCAACATGACCAGCCAATGCTTACCAGCAAAAAGCTGTTAAACCACATAGCCAAAAGAGGAGAAGGTAAGCCAAAGAAATTTATGATCAAATTACACAGCTCAATTCAGGCTGCACCTTTTGCTAGGTGCAACAAAAACAAGCTTGTATTTTAGTATCTTCCACAACCACTGGTCCTTTTAAAGCTTTTTCTGTCCACTTTTGAAGAGCAGTCATTTTGTAACGTATGAAACATTTGTGTGTGCTATGTGTGTTGTGGACTTTATTAACAGGGACAGAGAATACAAGAGCAAGGAGATTGTGTTGAACTTATCCAAGACACTAGTTAGACCTCAGCTGGAATGTTGTGTACAGCTTTGGGTGCCACACTGTAGGAAGGATGTGAATACAGAAGCGGCTTCCAAGAATGGTTCCAGGGACGAGAAACTTCAGTTTGAGATTAGATTGAGAGGTTGTGACTAGTTCTCCTTCAGGAGTAAAAGGCAAAGAGGAAATCTTGATAGAGATGTTCAAAATCATGAGGGGGCTAGACAAAGTAGATAGAATCATAGAAGAATCATAGAATCCCTACAATACAGAAGAAGGCCTTTTGACCCATCAAGTCAGTACCAAGCCCAATCCCACCCTATTCCCTTACCCCCACACATTTATCCTACTAATTTCCCTAACACCAGGATCAATCTAGCATTGCCAATCAACCTAACCCTTTGGACTGTGGGAGGAAACCACAGCATTTGGAGGAAACCCACGCAGGCCTTGGGAGCAAGTGCAAACTCCACACAGAAAGTGACCTGAGGCTGGAACTGAACCTGGGTCCCTGGCGCTGAGGCAGCAGTACTAACCACTGTGCCACTCTGCCGCCCTAGTAGGAAGAAACCATTCCTGCTCATAGGATGTCAAGAATGAGAGGGCTCAGGTTTAATGATTCACAGAAAAAGCAAATGCAATGTGAGAAAAAGTTTCTTCTCACAAGTGGTTCAGATCTGGAATGCATTGCCTGGAGGTGTGGTAGAGGCAGGTTCAATCCAAATATTCAAGAGGGCATTAAATGATTACTTGAACAGAAAGTGATTACTTGAATAGAAACAATTGCCGAGATACAGGGAAAAGACAGGGGCATGGCATTTAGTTGTGATGTTCATTTGGAGAGCCAGTGCGGACATAATGTGCTAAATGGCCTCCTTCTGTGCTGTAACAGTTTGCTGATAGTTTTGGTTGTTGAGAAACAGAAGATTTTCAGTGTTGGTGTGAGAAACTTGCTTCCACTGTCAGGAATATTGAGTTACGAAGCATGGAATTTTCAGCTTGAATATCTGCAAATTGATTGCAGAGGTAACTGACTGCTAAATAATATGAAATGGTATAGAGCACTACATAAAAATAAAAATGGAAGTAAGACAAAGGGGACGAGAGTTTAACCTAGAAAAGGCAACTCTAGTATTGATATTAGCAAGTCTTTTACAAGGAGAGCGATCAACATATGGAAAAGTCTCTAAGTGAAATGATGGAAGTGAAAGCCCTAAATAAATTTAAGAAACAATTAGATGCAACAAGAGAATAAAATAAGTACCACAGATGCTGGAAATCTGAAGTAGAAAGTGTTACCATCTTCATTTATTTTGAAAAGAAGTCAGACTTCTATTTGTTAGCTGAAAGAATGGCATAAGGGCTCAAATCTTCCAGTCTCCGGATTATCAGAGCTGGGACCTAAGTTGAGAGGTGTGTACCAGGAACCAGTGGAGGTTCTGATGCACAGACAAATGTGGAAAATGCCCTGGACCCTCAGTAGTGAATGACTTGTGTTAGCCACATGAAACTTCTAAAAAGTTTGTTTGTGGGATGTGGATGTCTGGCATGGTGGCACAGTGATTAGCATTGCTGCCCCATAACACCAGGGCCCTGGTTTCAATTCCAGTCGGGTGACCGTATATGTGGAGTTTGCACTTTCTCCCCGTGTCTGCATGGGTTTCCTCCCACCATCCAAAGATGTGCAGGTTAGCCATGCTGAATTGCTCCTTAGTGTCAGGGAGATTAGCACAGTAGAAAGGCAGAGTTACAGGGAAAGGACCTGTGTGTGATTGTTAGTGCAGACTCGATGCACTGAATGGTCTCTTTCTGCACTGTGGGAATTCTATGATTTGTTGCCTGTTCCTAATTGTCCTTGCGAAGGTGGTGGTGAGTTGCCTTTATGAACCACTTTGTGAACTCCACTGTGGCAGTTTTATACAATTGATTCACTTGATAGATTATTTCAGAAGGAAGAGTCATCCACATTGCAGAGTCTGGAGTCAAATGCAGACAAGAACAGGTAAGGACAGCTTTCTTAAAGAGCAGCCAAGATCATCATTACTGAGACTAGCTTTCAATTCCAGATTTAATAACTGAATTTAAATTCTACCAAGTGTTATGGTGGAATTTGAATCCATGCCTCAGAATTTTAGCCTGGCCCTTTGCATTATCAGTCCAGAGATATTATGATGCCAATGTTTCTTCTAACCTACGTACTTATCCAGGAAATGTTAGACAGTTTAGTACCCGGTCTCATTCAGTGGTTAACCAGTGTAACACAATGAGCACCCCAACTGACCCATCGCATCACCTGATTATACCCACAACTTCATCCAGATCCAAATCTGCCCCCAACCACCTAGCTAGCCCCTACACCACCCCCCCACCCGCTACCCAATGACCTCCTGACTGCTGACAATGCTCCCCACACCAGACCTAAGCACCCACCCGAGTGGCCACCATGACTTTCCCCCACCCAAGCAAAGCTGACCACCACCCTCATCCTCACCCACTTACCCATTCATTCACTCATTCAATATAACCCACACTTATTCATTAAAAGAACTGAACCTTAAAGTTTAGCTAGTGTCGTAAAAAGGTGGTGTCTTTTCCTTCCCCTAAACTCTTCTTTGCTCACTGGATTTACCCCGGGAGAGGCTATCCTGATCCATTTCTGCTTCAGCCCGGATCAGAAGATACTGCTCAAAACTCGTAGTATTGTCAGGTTGGAGAAAGCTTTGCAAATAGTAACATTGCACCCAGAATTGCTGCTGACCAGAACATTTAAGTTAAGATTTCATATTGTAAGCCTATTACTGTAACAAACAGACTAAAAGCACCAAAATAAATGCAAAATATTGCAAATGTTAGAAATCTGAAAAACAGAAAACAGTGTCACACAGAATCAAAATGTTTACTATTTCTCTCACCCCAGATACCGCCAAACTTGCTCAGTTTTTCCATTATTTTCTATTTTTATTTCAGATTTCCAGCATTTACAGTACTTTGCTTTTGTTTTAGTATTTAGCTTTTATTTTAGTATTTAATTCATTTCCACTTCTCTTCCAGGAATGCCTTTCTTGAAGAAGTACTGCTCTTTTCTTCAGTTGGATTTCCGTTTGTTTCTTTTACCATGTTCATCTTCATTGCTTTCCATTTTCTTCCTGATGCTTGACAAGATGTTTACCAAAACTTGCTTTCATAGCCACATTTCCTTCCTTAGCTGATCATGTCTGACTCACTCCACATGGATTCCAACAGAAGTTCCAACTCTCATGTTTTGAATCCACCAGGTTTACAGGTATCTCCGGGATGTATAATGTTCCTAGGACTGCTGTTCTCGCTGCATACTGAGATATACCATTGGTGGCACACACTAGCGTACATAGACACTTGACAGCTCTCTACAGCAGCATCAATGCGAACTATCTCAAAACTGTCCTTGTCAGTTTTGGTCCCCATCTGGTCCCCATCTTGTGACATCAATACTACAGAAGATCAACAGGAGAATGGAAGGTGCAGGAAGGAAGCTAAAAAGGAAATTATGAAAGCAAAGAGAGGGAGTAGAAAAATATTGGCAAATAAAAACTACAAAACCCAAAGATGTTTCATAATACATAAAGAGTAAGAGAAAAAGGTAGAGTTAAATAGAGACCAAAGAGATAACCTGTGTGTGTGGAGGGACAAAATTAGGCGTCATTTTTAATGGCTAATTTTCATCCATTTTCACAGGAGTGGGACAAAGCACCATTGTGGTTGAGGAAGGGGAGTGAATATTGGATGGAATGAAATAGGAAGGTACTTAGCATTTTTAAATGAAGATAAATCACCACCAGGCCTGAGTAAAAGGTATCCCAGAACAAGGGGACCAAGAAGTTATGAGCATTTTCCAATCCCCTCTGACTACAGGTATAAGAAGAAGTCTCACAACATCAGGTTAAAATCCAACAGGTTTGTTTAGTAGCACAAGTAGTGTCACTCCTTCTTCACATGATTGAGTATACATGATGCCATAGGACTGGAAAACAGCTTAAGTTGTACCATTGTTTAAAAAGGAAGGAAAGGATACAGTGAGTAATTACAGGCCAGTCAGCCTCATCTTGGTAGTGGGTTAATTGGAAAAGCATAGAGATAACATAAACTGGTATTTTGAAAGATAAACCAGCATAGTCTTTAGGCAAGGTCATGCTTGATAATCGCAACTGAATTGTTTGGGAAGGTAACAAAGAGGGTTGATCAAGGAACCATATTTAATGTAATCCTCATGGATTTTAGCAAAGAATTTGACAAGGTCCTCCATGGCAGATCGGTTAGTATATTAAAAACTCATGGAATCAAAGAGAGACAGGCTGGATCAAAATTGGCTCTGTGTTTAGAAGTAAAAACTTATGGTTGATAAGTTCTTGTTCTTTTGTGACAAGAAGCTGTTGTCATGCAAGTATAATAAAAAATTGCCGTAGTCAAACAAGGAGATAACGGAGGAGAACCATTTGACCCCTCCTCTCCTGATTATAATAGCAAGACAGTTAAAGTTGTCCTGAAGGCAGATTTTTTTTTATTGACTATGCATAGAGTACAACAGCAGTTAGGTTATTGCTACAGTGATGCATTCAGTGTTGTTATTGCAAGGAAAGATATAATTGCATTAGAGAGGGTTCCAACGAGATTTACAAGGACGTTGCCAGGAATGGAGAAATTTAGTTCTGAGGAAAGATTGGGTAAGCCATGTCTGCATTCCTCGGAACAGAGGAGGCTGAGGAAACAGAACAGACTCAGCCAGGCAGAGGAGGGCAGTGATGGGTAAGGACCAGTTGGGCTCAATTCAAGGAAGGAAAGAGAGCCCTCAGGCCAAACTAGTAGGGGATGCAGGTTTAAAAGTATTTGATGTACAGCATGTGGTGTCAAGTCTAAGCACTTTTGGGTAAATGTAAAAGGTAGAGCTAGAGTCATAGAGTCAGAGGTTTACAGCATGGAAACAGGCTCTTCAGCCCAGCTTGTCCATGTTGCCCTTTACTTTTTAAAATCCCTAAGCTAATCCCAATTGCCCGCATTTGGCCCGTACCCATCGTATCCATGTAACTATCTAAATGCTTTTTAAAAGACAAAATTGTACCTGGCTCTACTACCACTTCTGGCAGCTTGTTCCAGACACTCACCATCTTGTGTACGAAAGAATTGCCCTTCTAGGCACTTTTGTATCTCACCTTAAACCTATGCCCTGTAGTTTTAACCTTCCCTACCTTTGGGAGAAGATATTGACTATCTAGCTGATCTCATTACTTTATAGATCTTTATAAGATCACTCCTCAGCCTCCGACACTCCAGAGAAAAAAGTCCCAGTCTTTCCAGCTTCTCCTTATAATTCAATCCATCAAGTCCCAGTAGCATCCGAGTAAACATTTTCTGCACTCTGTCTCTAATAAAGTGACCAGCTGTTTGACAAACCTCCTTAACTAATAAGATGGTTGAAACTAGACAGAGTGGACCCAATCAAGATGTGTACAATACCTCATTAACTGAGAGCTAAACTTAACATCAGCAAATATTAACATGTCAATTTAATACTTTGACAATTGATTAAACAGATTATAAGGGAACTGCTGATTGAATTAAACAAAGGAGATAGTGACTTTCAGCTAGTGCAGGAAAATGTATGAACTACAGAACTGTACAGGAAAAGGATACAAGTGAAAGACTATTAACAGAATGAAACAGATTTTTCAATAAAACCTTCCATGCTGACCTACTGTCCCGAGGCTTAGACTTCATAACACTAAACGTCACTGTTAGTGTGGTTTGAAAACAATGTCAGTTGTTTGCAGTTGATACAGAAAGTTTTTGGTTCAAGCTCCACATCAGGACACAAGTACAGTTTCATAAACTTTTGAAAGTACTCAGGGAATACTGCAAAAGAGAAAAAAAACTTACATCTATACTTTCACAAGAAGCCAATGGTGCACATTCTGAGGTGCGGTCATTGTTGCAATATAGGACATGAGGCAACAAAATGATGTTCAGGAAATTCCCACAGGCAATAATCTGATAATAATTAAATCATTTTTTCGTGGTATTGATTGAAGGATAAACATCAACTAGGACACCAGAATAACTCTTCTGCTCTTCTTCCAAATAATGGCTTTGGATCTTTTACATCCACCCAAATAGAAGATGGAGCTTCGGTTTAATGTTTCATCCAAAATACCACACCTCCACTGTGCAATATGTTGTGTGTAAAAGGTCAATGGCACTATTTCAAAAAGCAAGAGAGAATTATCCCCAGTATCCTGAATAATATTTATCATTCAATCAACATCACCAAAAACTTGCAGTTTGTCCGAATGTTGTATTTTCTGCATGACAGCTGTGACTCCACTTTAAAAATACATATCCGACTATACCCAGAGTAATTATTGGGAGGTCATATAAGGCACCAAATGAATGTAAGTCTTTCTTTCTATGTGTATGATTCATTCATTAGACCTTAATATATTAGCTTTAATATATCCAGCTGGGATTGCTGAGCTGAATCACTGATGGGGTAACCTGGAGCTGAGCATTCCTAACACAAAGGAACCCTACAACAGAGCCAATGCTTTCCTCATCTTTGAGTACATTGTAAGCTTATGACTTTGACTAGCGCCAGCTCTCAGACAGACAAAAAACTCAGATACTAGCGAGTAAAAGTAAAAATCTTTTAACAAAATACTTCATAAACAGAAATGGCTAAAAGAAAATCATAATGATAAATGAATGCATTAAAACTAAAAAGTCTGCTTTAAAACTGATTTGTCCATCCATCTTTTCACTTCAGAATAATAGTTTTTTTCCAATATTGCAACAATCCCCAATTATTGGCCAGAATGTCAACAATTTCACTTATTCAAATAATTAAAGATAAAATTAGAATTGTAGAGATAGTGGCCAAGACCATTTTAAATGAAGTTATTCTTTGTGATCTTCAGGATCATTAAATTATTTTATACTGTGCAAAGGATCAACTGCAAGGAGTTTTTATAATTTATTGCAAATACCAGCAGGCCAGGAATCCAAAGACAAATGTAGCAAATAGAAGTAGTTCCAAAAATTGGATCTGTTTCTAACCATGCTAGAGTTACTTGAATCCTCAGTATTGATAATTTATGGACCCACTATACTTGTGAAAGGAAGCCTGCATATATCAAATAATAATCACTAGCAATTAATCATATAATTGAGTTCTCTCTAAATATTCTGTATTTCGATGTTTCAGAACCAATAGAAAAAAAATACAATATTGTTGATAAGGCATTGTGAATTCTCATAACAGCTCAAAACAACTCTTCCCACGTAAATCAATTCAAAGCAGTTACATATTGCTGCTTAGAATAAGCAAATTGGCAATATTCCTCTTTCAAACTGTAAACTTACAACCCTGAAAAGCTTATTCAACAGCTTTTCAATCCAAAGCAATGACAGCTAAAATCAAGAAGAGCAAATTACATCTACCATCCTTTCTGCTTTTCTTATGGAGAATCCCAAATCGAATGTTTGTCTTGTGCTTTACCCAGAAAAAGATGGGTGCTATATGAAACCTTAAAACAACTTATAGGAAATAGTCAGCGGGTCAGGCAGCATCTGTGGAAACAGTTAATGTTTCATATCAAGAGGACCTTTCACCAGAACTAAACCAGTAACAGCTGGGATACTTTCAGTGTTTTTGTTTCAGATTTTCAGCATTTGGAGTGTTTTGCTTTCAAACAAATGATGCTTTGTCGATTTATTCTACCATAGGATTTGGTCTGTAATTTGCATATTTATCAGAACATGTCAGTAGTCTGAGAGACTAATTTAAATATTGTGCAAAGTAAAGCTCCAAACTTAGTTGTAGTAACTGGATTTCATCTCCGTGTACATCTCGATTCATGATTTATTCATCACTCCTTTGCAGAAGATGTCTCATGTATTCGTCAGAACGGTGCAGTCTTAGCAATTAGCATTTCATTTTTTCCAGTTTATCTGTAGTCACCATTTCCACTACTTCTCCAGACATGAACTGATCCTGAAGCAAAATACATCAAGACTTCAAATAAGGATTTAAATATGCAACATTTACTGTGGACTCAGTCACAGTACGTACTGGCAAAGATTTGAAAAATTAGCAATGTCATTCAACATTTAGACTGAATTAGATTGTTATCTGAAAAAAAAATGCAGGATTATAGGAAGAAGGCAGAAGAATAAAACTTGGTGATTGCTTATTCAGACAGCCAATACAGACATGATGGACCAAATGGCATCCTTTGCACCATACCAATTTTGTGATCGCTTGTTGGTAATTTTCATGAAAAAAAATGATAAATCAGTGAAAGTAACCTCCAAAGCATTGGCTAAAAGTTCCCAAATACAATTAAATAAATAGGAAATTTGTTTAAGATAAGTCACTGTAAAACAGTTGAAAAACTACAGTGCCTCTAGGCTTTCACCCAATGAGAATTTCAGAGGCTAACACATCATGTTAACAGCTGAGAAACATACGTGCCAGAAGCTTTCTTCTCTTTACTCTGTTGCAGCATCAATGAAAAGCTGACTCGAGAAGTTATATGCAAACATTAAATGCAAATGGTGAGATTTAGAAATCTAAGGCAAGATTTCTCTCAAGTAAACAAAGCGTACATGCTGAATCAAAGAATCATTGTGTCAGATGATCAAAAAAGTAAAAGCCCTTGGGAATTAAGGAAGAGTGGCAAATTGGTTCCAAAATTAGCTTAGCAGCCAGACGCAAAGGGTGATAGATGATAACTGCTTTTGCGACTGGAAAACTACTAACATTAGGATTTGCTTGAGCTTACTGCTTAGTTCCTTATTTTTAGTAGTTTCCATTGACAAATAAATTGGCCATGTGATTCACTGCGAGAAAGAAGCTTCTTTTTTCCATTTATTGTTTCAGGGATGTGTGCAAGGCTAACATTATTTGCTCTTCCCTAATTGCTCCTGATCTGAGTGGCTAATTAGGTCATTTCATAGGGCACAGAGTATGAAATCATATGTAGGCTAGACCAAGTAAGGATGACAGATTTCTTAATGTACATTAGTGAGCCAAATAGGCTTTTACAACTATCAATGATAGTGTTGTGGTACCATTACTGGAACTGTCTTTATAGTCCAGTTTTATTAGTTGAATTTAAATAACCAATGTTATGGGAGGTTTGAACTCATAGCCAGGGCCTCTGGATTACTTTTCAGTGCCATTTTCCCTGTTAGACTGCACAGAAATATCAATCGCTTGGTCAATTGGACAGAAAAATGGAAAACTGAATTCTAACTGAAGTGCTAACATTCGGGGTTGTGCAACAAAGCAAGGGAAAAGACAATAAATGGGAGGATAGTGAGTAATATGGAGGAAAAAAGGGATCTTGGAGCATATTTCCACAGATCTTTCAAGTTTGAAAGACTGATTGATAAATTGGTTAAGAAATACATGCTTTCTTTTATCAAAAGAGGCATAATATATAAAATACAGAGGTAGTGCTACAACTATGTACAACACTAGTTACACTGCAGCTTGAATACTGCATATATCACATTACATGATGGATGTGATTGCACTGTACAGCGTACAGAGATTTAAAAAGATAACACCAAGATTCAAAACTTTGGCAATGAGGAGTGACTGGACAGGGTGAAGGTATTTTCCTCGAGAGGTAATTTAATTAAGTTGTATGAAATTATTAGATAGACCCAATGGACAAACTAGTTAACTTAAAAAAGAGGGATCAAAAGCCAGAAGGCATAGTCTTAAAGCAACTGGTGGAAAGTTCAGACGGCAATTGAGAATGATTTATTTTTACCCTGAAGGTGGTGGGAATATGGAATTCACTGCTTAAAAGGTTGGTAAAGGCAAAAACACTCACAGCATTTAAAAAATGCCTGGATTTGCACTTGAAGAATCAAAAAAAAGGCTACAAACCATGAGCTGGAAAATAAGATGTGGCTGGATAGTCTTCTTTGCCACCACAAACCTGATGTGCTGAATGGCTTCCATCCATGCTGTAAATTTGTATAATTTAAAAAGGTGTTTTACATGTCTTCTGACAAGCTACAGTGAGGTTATATCTGAGGTCAACAACACTTCAAATAGTGCTGGGTTACTGAATCAGCACTCTCATTTGGAGAAATTTATGAAATATCAAATCAAAAGGCAGGACATTGGCTCTGCATATTTCAAATAAACGTCAACTTACTTTATCATAAATGACTTTGATTATCAAAGAACAACTTGGACATGTTGCAACTTCTTCCCCATTTTCCAGATCTTCCTGTAAGACACAAACATTCAATTTTTTTTCAATTTTTCTTTGCATCTCAAAATGTGCTAATTCAGGCTGCAGCAATGGTTCTGCAGCTAATCTACAGATCTGTGACCATTCTAAAGTTAAAGCTCATTTATTAGTCACAAGGCTTACATTAACACTGTAATAAAGTTATTGTGAAAATCCCCTAGTTGACCCACTCTGGGCTGTTAAGGTACATGCTGGGAGAATTTAGCATAGCCAATGCACCAAACTTGCAGATCTTTGGACTGTGGAAGGAAATTGGAGTCGCCAGAGGAAAGCCACATAGACACAGGGAGAGCGTGCAAACTCCACAAAGACAGTGACCCAAGCCGGGAATCAAACCAAGATCCTTGGTGCTGTGAAGCAGCAGTGCTAACCACTGTGCCATCCCTTTACACAATTCTTTACACAAGATAAGGACTTGCGAAGAGAAAGGCATGTGTTGCAAACCAGTTTAATCTCATCATGTTTACTGGGCTTAGGGTGAGGGGGGTGTAAGGTATAATTTAGATGCTAGAGGGAGTTTTTTCACACAGAGGGTGGTGGGGGTATGAAATGCGCTGCCAAGTAAAGTGGTGGAGGCAGGAACTCTGGAGTTATTTAAGAGATACTTAGATGGGCACATGAACAGAATGGGAATGAAGCGACATAGAAAACTGATTTAAAATAGGGATCATGAGCCTTGGGAGTTCCCTGGGAAGTGTGTAAATTGTCGGTGATATTGATGTATATGTTTTATCCTACAGGTACTTTGGTCTGCCTTGTTGTCTAACAAGGGGCATACATGCAATGGGTTCTGAGAGGGCTGCTCTTGGATTTTCGAGAGTATCCTAGTGCTTCACGTCGATAGAGTACGCTTGACCTGGACCATCTGATGGGCAACACAACAGCTCAGTGACTATCGCTGTGCTGTGCGGATACATGGATTTGGGCCTGTGTCTGTGGGAGTTTGCGCATTCTTCCCGTGCTTGCATGGATTTTCTCCGGGTGCTCCAGTTTCCTCCCTCATCCCAGGGATGTGCTCTTAGGCTGATTAAGCAGAACAAATTCTGCCTAAATTGTCTCAAATTTGGTTCCAACGCATAGATCTATAAACATAGACAGGGATCACAGGTAGAAGTGGGAACATCGAGGTGACGGTGCGGGCTCGTTGGGCCGAAGGGCCTGTTTCCCGTGCTGTTTTGTTCTTTGTTCTTTTAAATGTAAAGTGATTGAGACTGGGACTCCTAAATCACATCCCTTCTTTACTCACCCAGAAGTATCAGCTCACCTCTTTCTACTTTGCACCATTGTTCCAAACCACCACAATAGCATTCAAGGCATATGGTACCAGAGCAATGAGACATCTTGCAAGCTGTGCCCAGCATACTCTCTACTTCTATCTTTTACTCTCATTCTATGCTTCTAAAACTTTATTCTAACATTTTTAAACTCTTTAACAATGCTCTATTGCTACCTGTTACAGGTTTGGACCTACCTCATGTTAAGTTGATCTTTCTCTAGCTTTGATGATAACACTATATTCTCTTCTTTTCTTCTCTATGTCTGATATGCTTTGTGGGTACAGCATGCAAGAAATATTCTTTTCATTATATACTAATACATGTGACAATACTAAGTCAAATCAATATTGCCCTTATCACAAAAGTCAGTCTAATATCCACTTCTGCAGCATTTTATCCTGTCCTACCCTTCATTTAAAATCCTTGTGTACCATTTCACCTCCCCCTTCAACTTCACCATCTCTCACAAACCTTGCCCATCAGTCTTGGTGACTGACGACAAAAAAAGCTCCAACCACTTCTTTGGATTTGTTACAAATTACAAACCCCTTCCTTTGTGAGCACCCTAGGAAAAGCACAGCAATAAACACACTGCACACATACATACCTCCAGTCATCACAACTCTTGCACAGTTCAACCACATTTCCAATTTCATCTTTAAAAAGCATTTCAACACATTGGTGCCACAAATATCAAAACTCTCCCTCAACATCTGACATTGTCAGGGCCCCAGTTATAAACTATATCTTTATCCCCAATCCTGATAAATATCTCTTTCCCTTGCCTTGCACTCAAATCTGGAATACCAAGATAACAAAGACACTTATGTCAGACTCCTATTTATTACTGTAGTTCAACCTTCAACACTAATATTTCCACAAAACTCATTTCCAAACTCTGTGGCCTGGGCCTCAGCACCTCCCTCCATGACTGGAGCCTGAACTTTCTAACTCACAGATCACAATCAGTAAGGAAAGGCCACTACACCTCCTCCATGATCATCCTCAATACCAGTACCCCACAAGGCTGTGTTCTCAGCCACTTATTATACCCCTTATACACCTGTGACTGTGTGGCCAAATTCCCCTCCAATTCGATTCTCAAGTTTGCTGACGACACCACAGTAGTGAGTTGAATCTCAAACAATGATGAGAGTACAGGAGTGAGTTACAGAATCTGATGAACTGTTGCGGCAACAATAATCTCTCCCTCAATGTGTCCAGATCACCATCATGTCCTGGTCCCTGCGTGCAGACACTATAGTTATGAAGGTCACCAACACTATTTTCTCAGAGGACAAAGGAAATTTGGTATGACAGTTACAACTTTCACTAACTTTTATAGATGCACCATGAAAAGCATTATTTCTGGTTGTATCACAGCTTGGTATGGCTCCTGCTCTGCCCAAGACCACAAGGAACTACAAAACGTCATGACTGTAGCCCAATCCATCACACAAACCAGTCTCCCATCCACTGACTCTGGCTACACTTCCCAGTGCCTCAGCAAAGCAGCCAGCATAATTAAGGACCCCGCACACTCAGACAGTCTCTCTTTCACTGTTTTCCACCAGGAAAAGTACCAACTTACTCAACAGCTTGTTCCCTGCTGCTGTCAGACTTTTGAATGGACTTACCTCACATAAGTTGATCTTTCTCTTTACCCAAGCTATGACTGTAACACTACATTGTGCACTCTCACTTCCTTCTCTATAAGCAGTATGTTTTGTCTGTATAGCACACGAGAAATAATACTTTTCACTATATGTTAATACACATGACAATAATAAATCAAATAATAAATGTTCACATCTCAACCTCATATCCTCTCTGTCATAATCACTCACTCCCACCTTGGTAACAATGCCTTTCTCTACCCTGCCGCAGTACATCTGATGCTGAATTTCTCATCCATATGTTTATTACCTTCAAGTTCAGCTATTCCAATATTCTTATGGCTGCTTCCTGTCCTCCATAAATTCCAGATCATTCAGGAAAAGAAAATCAAACAACACATTCGAAGTTTTTGCTACATTCAGAGAACCATACTTTATAAATGTTAGCCACATTGAGACTCCTGTATAAAATATACATTCCAGTAAATCGCCTCTAGCAATACTGGCAAAGTGAAATCCCCACTGAGCCCAATCATCACATCAGTGGAGATCCTCTGTCAGAGGGTTAGATCATGAGCATCAATGAGTCATTGAGGTGGAGGTGCCACTTATTCCAGTTTGATCAGTGATATTAGTGGGTAGTTTGTTTTTCTCTACAGCAGTTTACCACAATTCCCACCTTGCTGATGATAAATCTGTCCCCACATGGACATGGATAATAATAACTCTCCGTTTCCTCATCATACTCGAAATCCTCGATTTCCACCTCGTCGTGAAACACGGACATGATTGCTGATCACTTGCCGTTTCCCTCAGCCGGACTGCGGCCTCCTGTCCGTCCAGCTCTCACTCCAACTACCGGTTACCTTCCCCACGCTTTCCCCGGGACCAGCCTACAACCCCGCGTGCGCCTGCGCTTGCGTCTCTCAATTAAAACGGATTTGCGGCGCGCTGAGATCTATATCGCGCATGCACCCCTCACCACCCCGTCCTTCCGCGAACGCGCCTGCGCCTCGTCCAGCAGGTTGGTCGAGTCGTCAGACAGATGTTGCGCCTGCGCGCCTTCTCCGGCAAATTCCGCCTGCGCCTCGCTCCGAAACGGGCTTGCCCTGTCGACAGACCGTTATTACGCATGCGCACCTTCACCGGCTCGTTCTTCTGATGCGGCTGCGTAAACAGTTATACCCCGCCCCCCCCCCCCCCCCCCGCACCCTCCCCCATTCCCAGCGGCTGACGCGAGGTGGGGAGCTCTGAGCTTATTATGAACGGTTTCTGATTTGATCTCAAGATTTTTAGCACCTGCCATATTTTGCTTTTGTCTTTGCGCATTTTTAAAGCTTGATTTTGCTTTCCTAGACCAATAATTTGCAGCAAAGATCAGCAGGAAAAAAACTGAAGTAAGGCAGCGCGTGCTCCAGTAAAGCTCTATCTCCAACCCAAATTTCCAATCTCTTCAGCAGAGTTCACTTAATTCAACAGCATACTCTCTCAAACTGCCTATATTTCTTCCTGGGGACCCCAGGATCTAGTCGTAGGGATGGGC